>CM045769.1:5726974-6346308 GCA_025200525.1 Camellia lanceoleosa
TCCTTCCAATGAATTTGTAAGGATTGACTGGCTGTGGAGCCAGAGCTACCAAGAAGCAATTGAGCATGCAAAGAAAAGGTGATTGGAAAAGGCTATGGATTTAGGAGAGAGATGAATTCTTTACTCTGAAAAACCAGACTTATGATTTAGTGAAGTTGCCTAAAGTGAGGAAAATTCTCAAAATAAGTGGGTCTTCAAATCAAGAATGAGCATAGAAGAATCTGAGGTACAAAGCTGGGCCTTTGTTGTGAAAGGCTTTAAAGCAAAGAAAGATTGACTTTTGATTTAGATTTTCTCACGGCCAGAAGATGTCTTTATTCAAGTTGTAGCCTGGTATGGCCTAAGTATGAATCTTGAAGTTGAGCAACTTGATGTAAAAGACCGTGATTTCTTCACTTTGATCTTGGAAGAAGAAATTTTACACATGGAAACAACTGGAAGGTTTTGTAGAGAAAAGGGAAAGAGAAATTTGTTTGTAAATTGAAGAAAAGTTTCAGATGGCCTTGCCAAGCTACGTCAAGGCCAATAATGGTATAAAAAAATTTGACCTTTCATGATGAATAATGGCTTTTCTAAAACCACTTTGACCATTAGGTGGTTTGTGAAAAAATTTTCCGGTGATGGTAAATTTATTATTCTTTTGCTTTTATGTTGATGACATGTTAATTGTGGGTCAAGATTCTACCATGATTAACAAGTTGAAGTTGGAGTTGAACATGTCCTTGCTATGAAAGATTTAGGTCCTAAGTAGCAAATACTTGGTATGAAAAATTGTTCTCAGTGATCGCAAAGAGGATCGATTTACTGTTGTCTCAAGAAAGCTACATTGAGAAAAGTTCTTTCGAGAGGTTCAACATGAATAAAGCAAAGTCGGTTGGTTGTCCACTTCAAGTGCGTCACTTCAAACTTAGTTCCGAATCAATGTCCTCACAAGTGAGAAAGACAAAGAAGAGATGTTGAAAGTTCCTTATGCTTCAGTTAGCTTGGTTCTTTTGATGTAACGCCATGGTTTGTACAAGGTCGCGATATTGCTCATGCGCTTGGTGTGGTGAGTCGCTTTCTCTAATCCCGTAAAGAACATTGGGCAGCAAGAAATGGATTTCTAAGATATCTTCGAGGGACTTCAAGGTGTGTTTGTGTTTTGGGATGATAAGTCGATGCTTGATGGGTTCACGATTCGACATATGTGACGTTGATTCTAGGAAATCTACTTCGAGGTATTTGATAACTTTTAGGGATGTGGTACGGCAATCTAAATTACAAAAATGTGTTGCTCTCAACTACCGGGTTTGAATTTATTGCCATTAAAGAAGCTTGCAAAGAAGAGTTATGGTTGAAGAAATTTTGGCAAGAGTTGGGTTGGAAGCAAGAAAGGTATGTGGTTTATTGTGATAGTCAAAGGGCTATTCACTTGGGAAAAAATGCTACCTTCCATTCGAGATCGAAACACATTGATGTGAGATACCATTGATTCGTGATGTGTTAGATTCAAATTGTTGCAACCTCTAAAAAGTTTCACAGATGATAATATTTCGTGATATGTTTACTAAGACTTTGTTTAGGACAAACATTTAAAGTGTCGAACTTTGGGTATGGTTGATGTCTCCACCTAAGCCGGTAGGGGGAGAATTATTCAGTATACCTCCTTATTGGAGTGTGGGACCCAATTGGTTTTGGAAAAGAGTTTTAATTTGGCTTGGTTTAGGTATAATATTTTTATATATTATATTTGTGAGGCCCAATCCAATTGGGATACAATTAGGCTTGATTACAAAACCCCAGATTCATTATATTATATTTATATTGGAGGCATTGTTGTTGGTTCTATACACACACAAGAAAAAAGTGGACTACACGCTTCTAGCTTCTAATGCCATTGGTGAAGATTTGTTCAAGTTTTTTGTTTCTTTTGTGTGGAGCCGATTTGGTTCGTTATTTTGGTCTTTCAACTTTGGTTCTAAAGATTTTGGTTCATCTATTTGGTGAGGTCTTTTCCTCTTGTTTATTTGTGATTATTTGGAATTCACCTATGGGTGGTTTTGTGAGACCATTCGTGTTCTCGCTTTGTAATCGCTTGGAACTTATTTGGTTGATAGTGGAATCGGATTTCGATCCCGGATCGATTCTCACATTGAGGGAACCACGTAAAAATTCTTGTGTTGCCTTTGATTTAATTTTTCCGCATTAGTTTTTATTCCCATTGATTGATTTACTTGTGGGGAATCATCGATTTTCCTAACATCTTCTACTATTAACAATAGCAACATAATATTAAAACCAAGATTGTGTATTTGTGGGAGAATAACTGCCATGTATATTGTACAAACCAATGAGAATAGAAATCAAGGGCATTTGTTTTTTGTTTGCCCATCAAAATATGTAAATATCTATTATAGAAATTAATCTTTTAGTGTTTAGAAATTTACTTGTGTGATATGATTAACTGATTGTTGTGCATTGTAGAGTAATAAGGAACATTGTAATTACTTCAAGTTCGCAGACGATGATGACGACGATGTTACCTTCACAATTCATTCCAATGCTGGACCTCAGAAAGTTAAAAGAATGTAAGAATTTAACAATTTAAGGACAAGGTTTTGTGAGATGGATAATGAAATTCATAAGTATGGCAAAACGCTAAAAAGGATGGAGAGGAATTTCAAGGTAATGATTTATGTCTTTGTATTTTGTATCTTTTTATACTTTCTCATATAAATGACTGACTTGTTAGGTTTTAGCAATTTCATGAATGTAATCAAATACTTGTTTTGTATTTTGTGTCTTCTTTGTACTTTATCATTTAAATGACTGATTTGTTAGGTTTTTGGGAATTTCATGAATGTTATCAAAACTTGTTCTCAGATTTTGTGTGTTGTCTATGTGGATGATGTAGATTGTGAGAGGCATGGATCTCAGATTTGATGTGGATTCTCATATGTGGATGTTGTTTTGATATGTTTTCAATTGTTGTTTTTCTACTCCCATAAATGTATTTTAAATTGAATCGGAGATGAATGGTTGGTAAGGCAAACCCATATACACACAACAAGGTGTTTTGTTGGGTAATTAAACAAAATGGTTGGTGTTCATGCCACAACAAGGTGTTTCATAGGCTACTCATATTTTGGCCTTGGGTAATTCAACAAAATGGTTGGTGTCCAATGCTTCATTTACACATTGAGCACACATCTTTTCTAAGTAATACAAAACCCGCTTCATTTATATATTGTAATACAACACTTGGTTGATTTAGACATTGAGCCATAACTACAATTCAATTCAACTGCATCTCAAAAACCTAATTGAAAATGTTAAATAAACCCATACATGTTGAAGTCAAACCAACGCTCTAAAATGAAGCCAAACAAAAGCCACAAAATGTATCCAAACAAAATAAAACCAAATTATCTAAAGTTTACAAATGAAATTCATAAAATTACTAGTGCGAAACTAAAAAAAAAAGCAAATTATACTAATAGTCTTTATAGTTTGGGACTTGTGTCACTTTGGTCCATGACTTTTTAATTGTGGCACATTTGACCTTAAATTTTGAATTTTGTTCTTAATAAGAACAATTGAAGATATCATTACCAATTTCAAGGGTAAAGCCGTCAATTTAATAAACTATAAACTAACTTGACAAAAATAAATGTCAAAAAAATATTTTTGAATTTTTAAAAATAATTTCTACCCATCAAAGATAAAATTATGTAAAATTGATAAATCTTTTAGACATTTATTTATTTATTTATTTATTTATTTTACTAAATTTGGATGATGATTATGTAATAAGTAATTGTTAAGCTTTTAATGTATAATTGATATATTTAATATATGAAATGTTTTTAGTTTTGGATGTTTTGGATTTAATGGTCTGGTTTAATAATGATATCAAAGTTGTCTCCACATTTGACTTTTGAAAAAATAAAAACTAATTTAATGAAAAAAAGCAAACTATGAATTACATGATCATCATCCAAATCCATAATAAAAATTAATTTGGTAAAATAAATAAATAAATAAATATCTAAAAAATTTATCAATTTTACATAATTTTATCTTAGTGGATATAAATAATTTTTAAAAATTCAAAAATATTTTTTTGAGATTTCTTTTTGTCAAATTAGTTTATATTTTATCAAACTGATGACTTTGCTCTTAAAATTGAGTAATGATATCTTCAATTGTCTTTATTTAAAACAAGATTTAAAATTTAGGGTTAAATATGTCACAATTGAAAAATCAGGACCAAAATGACACAAGGCCCAAACTATAGGGATCATAATGTAATTCACTAAAAAAATGGGGCATTTGGATCCACATCTATATTCAAGTCAACAAATTTTGAAACTATTGTCGAACTTTGATCGCTTATATTGTTCACTATTCTTGATTGAGAATAAGATGTGCTTCAAATATTATCCACCATTTGCATTGGGCTAACCGTGCCTATAAAAACAAAATTAATCTTACGAACATTGTCCACAAACATATTGACTAATCTAAAATTTAATTGATCCCCAATGTATGTGTTGGTGGTTTGAGTTTAGGGACATTATGGGTGCCCATTTACTTAGTATGCTCATTGAGAGATGCATATATATGAGGTTCCAAATAAATACATTGTGTCGAGATGGAGAAAAAATTTAGAAAGAAGGTACACATGCATTCCAACCACATATACTAACTTTGGGGCTGCTCTAAATGCAAAGGTGCATGATAAGTATCACAAGACGTTGGATGAAATTCTACAACTTGCTACCAATGATGATGGTAAACACAAAGTGATTCAACTTGGGTTGATATAAATCAAGGAGAAAGTGAGAAAAGATGAATTGGGTTGTGTGTGTAATGTGCCATGTACTAGTAGTGTACCACCTTCTATTACTAGTGTACCGCCTTCTCATACTTTTCTGAAAAGTCCGCCTGGTCGCAGTACTACAAAAACAAGCATCAATTGCAAGGTAGTTAGTCCTTTCATTGCTCGTCGAAGATGCAGTCCATGTATGAAACGAAAGGTTAACAAAGTTGATGAAATAGTGAATCGATTGAAGGAAAAATAAGAAGGCTACGAAAGTACAAGTAAATTTTTAATTTTGTTTGATATGTAAATTTTAGAACTTTTAAACTTGAAATCTTATTCACCAATGTGTGTTACTACTATAGGGTCATAAGGTGCCTGTGAAACTCAGAAGTTAAACTTTCCTTGTACTAAGGTCAGGTAAGACACTATGTATGAACAAGTATGTGTTCAAATGACTTAATATTTTTTGTATGTTTTTTTGTGGGTTTTTATTTTAATGCTTCAAATTACTAATCAAATTGTGTAACTATTTGTTCATAAGGTGCCACAAGGTCAACTGCATTATTTTTTCTTGTATGGATGGCAAGCAAGACAAAGATATGTATGTACAGATATGTGTTCAAGATATGACTACAAATATTTTGGGGATCAATTAAATTTTAGATTAGTCAATTTGTTTGTGGACAATGTTCGTAAGATTAAGTTTGTTTTTATAGGCACGGCTTAGCCCAATGCAAATGGTGGATAATATTTGAAGCACATCTTATTCTCAATCAAGAATAGTGAACAATATAAGCAGTTAAAGTTCGACAATAGTTTCAAAATTTGTTGACTTGAATATAGATGTGGATCCAAATGCCCCATTTTTTTTTTAGTGAATTACATTAACAGTCCCTATAGTTTGGGCCTTGTGTCATTTTGGTCCCTGATTTTTCAATTGTGACATATTTAACCCTAAATTTTAAATCTTGTTTTAAATAAAGACAATTGAAGATATCATTACTCAATTTTAAGAGCAAAGTCATCAGTTTGATAAAATATAAACTAATTTGACAAAAAGAAATCTCAAAAAAATATTTTTGAATTTTTAAAAATTATTTATATCCACTAAGATAAAATTATGTAAAATTGATAAATTTTTTAGATATTTATTTATTTATTTATTTTACCAAATTAATTTTTATTATAGATTTGGATGATGATCATGTAATTCATGGTTGCTTTTATTTTCATTAAATTAGTTTTTATTTTTTCAAAAGTCAAATGTGGAGACAACTTTGATATCATTATTAAACCAGACCATTAAATCCAAAACATCCAAAACTAAAAACATTTCATATATTAAATATATCATATATATGCATCTCTCAATGAGCATACTAAGTAAATGGGCACCCATAATGTCCCTAAACTCAAACCACCAACACATACATTGAATCTCACATTCAGTCGAATTACAGTATACACCAAATTCCACTTTCTTCATCCTCTCACCAACTAGAACAAATTCTCCTTGACATGATAGGTACAATTGATCACTCCTCTTGACAAGAGTCGTATGACAAGACACTAGATGCTTCATTTCGCTTGAACTTTTAAATTTTGCATTTGTGTAGGCTACATGAAATTGCTTCTCAAAATGATACACCGTTAAGCAATTATACAATTTGTTACGAGATTTAAAGTCTACTTCACCTCATTCTCTACCTTACTTCAAGGCATTGTCATCGCCAACAAATTGCTTTAAAGTAGTATTCGAGTTCACATATCCATCAAAAATGTATTCATACTCTCACTTCATTGTGTAGTTGATATACCATTCAAAAATGTCTTTTAACATAGGAAAGAATCCATCTATGTCGCCACCATATAATACCCCTAACCACTCAAGTATCATTCAAACCTAACTTTGCAATCATCGCTTGTCATTCTTCATCAAATTCATCTTTTGTGAAAGATGTTGGACAAATTGTGTAAATTAAACAAGATAAATAGATTCATGATTCATCAATTACGCTATAAGATAAGAAAAACATGCTACATATTACAAACCATATTTCATGTAAATACATGATATGATAAAATGGTAAAAAAAACAAACCAAAGCATGTGTGGTACCACAGTCTCTTTAAAATAGATTAGTCGCCTCACCGTGGGTGCTGGAGGTACGCCGACTTCTGTCTCCCAAGATACGATGGTTTAGACTGGCTAAAGCAGAAGCACCTTTTGTAAGCTTTGGCGAACCGACAATGGCAACACTCTCTCATACAGGAAGAATAAAAATTTCTAGAGGAAATTTTGAATACAAAGGGAGAGCAAACTTTTTTGTATAGAAGAATGAAGGAGAGGGTCTCCTTTTATACACATGGAGGGAGAGAGGAAAAGGCTCCTACAACAAATGTAGGTTTTAATTTCAAGAAAACTCCCAAGACATAAATTGCAAAATTAATGGCCTTAATCCATCATGAATACAAAGGAGTTACCAGGTTTTATACACATATATATTGTATATAATCCTGCAGTCTTGTAGCCACCTTTCCCAACACCTGTTTCATAAGGCCAACTTAATGAGTCAATTAATCTTAATGGTTTTTGGTCATTCTTTTTGTGGTGTAAAGATCTTGTTATAAAGAATCTAAACCCATTTAATCCCACATCAACCAATAGTTGAGACCTATTTTAATTTCACATTAAAGTCACCAAAAAATCATTTTTTTCCAATAAAAGAATCATAAACTGCATTTTGCAAAGCAAACTTTATGGACTCATATTGCAAATATCCTCTCGATTTCTTTAGAATTTTCTTCATTATATACCATAAGTGTAACAACCACGACCTGTGATTAACTTATAATTTTTTTTATTAAGAATGCCTACTAAGTAATTAAGAGGAAATTCTGAGTTAATTACATGTGAATTGTGTTATTTGTGTTTGAACCTATCTAACGTAGGAATATCTGTCTGTGTTTTTGTTTCAGTACGCAAATTGAAGGCCTTATTGGCATCTAATCATGAAATTGATTTGTGTAGACCGCCCGGAACTCCGCTCCACGCGCGAGGGCGCGAATTGTAGTTCTTAGCTACTACAGTTCGAACTCCTGTCACGGTTTTGAATCTAATCTCACAAAGTGCAGTGCAAGACCGATAAATCACCAAAGAGTCCAAATCTAGCAATCGTTTTGGAAAATCGATTTTAATCAAGAAGTGCCAAACATGGACTGCTTTGCCAGATTTCAGAGTCGCCACTTAAATATTTTATTTTTGAAAAATTTAGGAAACCCTGACTCGTGCCTAAGGCCACGTGTCCGTCATCACCAAAGTTACCTCGACTCGAACTTGGGTATGAGAGGAAGGTCATGCAATGAGCACCCGCCACCCGATCAAGAGACCGGCCTCTACTAACATGATATGTTGTTTTTGAAAACACATATGTTCTTATTCCGTTTATTAATCTAACTTACTACGTAATGCACACAAAGACACAAGTATAGACTCAATCGCAAGAATTGGAACAAAACATCTCATGTTTGTTTTTCAAAATGGTTTGAAGTTACTACCCTCAAGTAGGCTAAAACACGGATTTGCCACCCTCAAGTGGGCTTAGAAAACAACATGATTTTGCCACTCTCAAGTGGGCTTAAAACTCACATGTCGATGAATTGTTCCAATTCAAGCAATGAAGCCTTCATCCACAGGCATTCATGCAGTTAATCACTTAAGCAGTTAGCCTTATGGCAAGCATGCTATCATGGCAGTCACTTACGCACATGCAAGGATGTTAAAGCATAAACACTCACAGTGTACTCCGAGCCAAAAAAGAAGCTAGTTAGTAATCAATGCATGATCCTAGCTATGTCAATAGTGCCTAATGCAACACATGCAAAATGCAGCTATATAGGCTCGACTATTCTAAAATGGCATATGAAATGCAACAATTTGATAACATGTATTCAAATTGATATTGAAATACGATGGAGTTTGTATGATGCCGAGTCTTGCATGCAAGACAGATGGATGGATGCACGCATGCAAGCATAAGGATGCTAATTGAAACATGCCCTAAAACTAACCATCGAAAGCTGGTAAATAAAAGGGAGAAAGAAATGGGGGTTGAAAGATATGCATCACATACACGCACACTTATTACAAAATTCGCCCTCTCGACGGAGTGTCCGAATAATAAGCTAACTAGCTAATCTAAGCTAATTAAACTAATTATTACAAAACGAAACTAATTAACTAACAAGTTAACTAATTACAACACAAATGAGAAGCTAAGTGCATTAACTACTTAAGTACAGAACCAAATGGCTAACTAAGCAAAGCAGCTAAGTAAAGTAGTTAAAAGGAGCCTTGGGGCGAGAAATGCATGCATGCTGGCCGCCTGCTCGAATCCATGGCTATGCCCCAACTTGCCTCTATTTGCATTTGATCTCGTAACACCGCACAACGCCCATATAGCTTCTACTCCATCATGGAGACCTCCAGAAGGTCCGACCACTTTTTGGTGGTGTAGACCACCAGAGACCACTTACGCTTGTCGCAGACTAGAAAAAAGTGGTCGGGCCACCATTTTTCTAGTCTCCGACCAGAAAATTCTGCACAACTCCATTTTGTTGCAACACAGAACAAGAAGGGACAAGATAGTGTATTTGCAAGATATGTGTGCACAACCACCCTCCCTATGATTTCATGAGCTCAAGTGGGTGGGGTTCTCGGCTCTCGTGCCACCAACCGAAAGCATCGCAATGCACAATGGCCGAGAAGCCAAGATTGCACAATTCAATGTAAATGAATGCACAAATAACACTTAAGGGCCTCAACCTCTATCATGCATGATCAAGAGGGTCAGCGACCGAGAAATGAGGCACATTTCATCACTTCAAGTATGAACGCCCTCGCTTCTCGTGGTTTGACTAACACCTATCCAAACACCATGCAATGCATGCATGATCAACCTATCAAAACTAATGGCATGCAAACAATGCTAATACAATATGAGCATGCAAACACAATGCAATGCAACATGATCAACTTGCCTATGCTAATGGCATGAAAATAATGCTAATGCAACATAAGCATGCAAACAAAAATGCAATGTACCAACATACAAACACAATGCAATGCAACAACATGCAAACAACATGCTATATGGACTTAAATCGAATATGGACAGACTTACCATGCCCAAAACAAGGCCAATATGCTATGAAAGGATGGTATGAAAGGCAAGATTATGCATGCACATGCATTGGCTCACCAATTAAGCATAAGAGCACAACTCTCAAACATGGGCAAGGAGTGACAAATATGGAAGTGTGACAACACTACAAGCTTTGAAAACATGTATGAAATGATGCCAAATCATTCAAACAACATAAGCATGTCATGCAAGAGGGCCTAAGGCACAAGGCTACTCAAGGAGACTACACAAGAGGCATGCAATACATGGCACAAATGATTGAACCAATCATGGACAGAGCTCAAATAGGTCAAAACAAGGACCAAAACATGCTGAGATGGGAGTTCACAAGTTTAGACAAGCATGAATACAAGTTAGGCCACAAACAAGGCAACAATGCATGACCCTTAGAGGCACTCAAAGGGTGAAAAAAGTAGGAACATGGCAATGCTATATGCTCTAAAATAACATGTGAAATGATGCCTAATCATGTACATGTCACAAATGAAGCATGCTAGGAGACTCAAAGCTTGAAACTAGCATAAGCACTTGCACTATAGCTATGCAATGCATGAAGCATATGACCAATGCAACCCAAAACAGTCCTAGAGCATATCAAATCAAGGCTAAAACATACACGGAGTGTAGCCAAAACAAGCTAGCATGAAGAGCCAAAACAACAAGCATGTAAGGCCAACAAGGAGGATTACACTACGCCTACCAAAACCAAGCATGGGATGACTTCACCAACAAAAATTAGAGTTGTATTATGGAAAAACAAGACCAAAAACACACTAAAATTGTGGCCCAAAAGCCTAGGCAAGATGGCATACACAATGGCTATTTTTAAGGCATAAAGCACCAACCCTCCAAAGCATCAAAAGAGTGAAAGATGTGAAGACATGGCAGTGAAACATGCTCTGCAAGCACATACTAAATGATGCCAAATCATGCAAATAGCCCAAGCAATGCATGCAAGTGACTTGGAAACTCAAGGCTAGTGAGCTAGAATGCACTAAGGCTGTACAAAGCAAGACATGCATGACCAAAACAACATAAAATAGAGCTCAAGCATGGTAAAACATGAGCAAAATCTTCTTTGAGTAGAGCCAAAAGCATGCTAGAATGATGGTCAAAAGCATAAAGCATGTTAGGCTAGATTGTAAGATTACACTACAAGTGTAGAAAGCATGTATGAGGTGACTCAACCAAGCTAAAATAGAGGTATGCCATGTCAAAATAACCCCAAAAACAAGTTGAGAACAAGCCAACACATGCTAGAAAGCCAAGCTCAAAAATGAAGCCAACAAGGCAAGCAACCAAGATACAAGGAGAGGGGATGACCCCCTCCTAGTTGGGACCTCAAAACACACTTTCCACCACTAAAATTCCTCTGAGTTTTAGTGGTGAGAAGGCCTTAAAGAGGTGGTCCCAATAGCTTAAAAGGATAGCACAAAAACAAAGCCAAACAAGGCACAAGAGGGGGTAGACCACCCCCAACACCAAAGAAGCCTTAAACAAACATGTTAAGCACTAAAAATTAGAACTTTTTGCAGTAGAAAGTCAAGCCAAAATAAGCATGCAAATAGGTTCGAAAGCTTAATCAAAATAAAGCTTTAAAGGGCTAGTTGACTCACCCTTGAAGAACAACTTCAAAGCTGCAACCCCAGCAGCTTTTCTGAGTTCAAACCAATCCAAAAACACCAAAACCAAATTTCTAAGTGCCTCACCCAAGAGTATGGTGTTTCACTATGTGTTTGTGTGAAAAAGTGTGAAGAAATTACACTTTCAAGCACAAATATAGAAGGCAAGGAAGAAGTATAGATATAGATGATATGTATAGCCCTCAGCCAAATTTCTCAACCTGAGACAAGAGGGAGGAGGTTTCTCTTATAGAAAACAAGAATCAAGCTTCTTGAACAAGCTAAGAGCTTGAACCAATCCATCCATACGTGTATGGAGGATGCAATCTGTGCACTCCAGCTAGCACAGTTGGCATCCACAACACCTGCAGACAGTGAAGGAAAGCTGCCGACCAGTTGAAGTGGTCGTCCAACTACTTTTACTGGTCAGCCAACCACTTTTCCTAGTCTGCAAGGAGACCAAGTGGTCAGCAAGGGGGGAGAGGTGGTCTACACCAAGAAAGCAGAGGGCATGGTGGTTTACTACTTTTGGTGGTCCAAAGACCACCAAGACCAGTTGGCCGACCAAAAAACTGGCTGGCGGGGAAGAAAAGTGATTTTCAGGGAGAGAAACTAGTCTCCAACCCTCATTCCACTCACCAAGCAAGGAAAACAAGGTTTGTGCCAAGAACAAACCAAAAAGGATGCAAGACAAGAGTCCAGGGGTCGAAGCGCGCAGCCGGAAGCCTCGAAAACTAATCTACAGGCACCAAAAGTGGTTTATGAGGGAAAAGTGGTCTCCAAGACCTCTGTGTCCCTCTAGACCAAGGCAACAAGGCATGGTTCAAAAACCAGGCCAAAAGGAGAATGGTAAGCGGTCCCGAGACAATGCGCGCGACCGAAGGCTCCGGAAACCGGAAACTAGTCTACAGAAGGGAAAAGTGGTCTACGACCACAAAAAGGTGGTCTACAAGACCTCTCTCTCCCTCCAGGGAAGGGAAAACAAGGTTTGGTTCAAAACCAAACCAAAAAAGAAGCAAGACAAGGCGCTCAGTCGAAGGCTCCGAAAACCGAAAACTAGCCTACAAGAGGGAAAAGTGGTCTACAACCACAAAAAAGTGGCTACAGACATCTTTCTCCCTCCAGGCAAAGGGAAGACAAGGTTTGGTTCAAAACCAAACCAAAGGGAAGGGAGACAAGGCGCTCGACTGAAGGCTCCGAAAATCGAAAATCGAAAACTAGCCTACAAGAGGGAAAAGTGGTCTATGACCACAGAAAGTGGTCTACGGGCCTCTCCCCTCCTCCAGGCAAGGTCAACAAGGCTTGGTCCACAAACCGAGTCAAAACACAAAGAGTTCAGAGGCCCAGAGGCAAGGCACTCAGCCAAGAACTCCGAAAACTCAAAATGAGCACAAACATGCGCAATCACCGAGTGCTCAATCGATGACGTCTGAGTCTTAAGGTCGGTCAAAAATGGGGTGTCTACAGTTGCCCCTCTTTGACAAAACTCGGAAGTCAAGAAGTAATGTGTGTGAATGTCAATGCCCAGAGACGACCCATTTTGGACAAGGCCGAAGGCTTAGACAGATAGTCAAGATAACAAAGAGATGCGTCCATAAGCAGGGGCAAAATGCAAATGACATGCACAATGCCGAACATAACTTATGATCATGCAAAGAGAGTTGTAATGAAGCAATCACGCAAAATAAATGCAACATTTTAAGCGAATGTTATGCGAGCAAGTAAACACGAACCAAACTACATCTCATGCAAAGAGGATGTAAGAAAATTATGCAACTCTCATTGCGTCTCACACGGAGAAGGCTAAAAGCGACTACCAAGAACACCTGGAGTCTCAAACAAAACACCTCCTAGCGTATCAAACGCACAAGGAGAAGGACTGTGCAAGAAAGCGCAGTCATCCAAACGCATGCCAAACGCGAGTGGAGAAGGGTAACAGTCAAACTGAAACGGAACTTCTCTTTAATGAACCGTACATACAATATCGTCCGGTTTCACTAACTTCAAATGAACCGTACATACAATATCGTGCCTGCACAAAAGAGAGATTTTGACAAGTACAATATAATGGGAACACATGATCAACGCTATATCAAGATACAATATCAACACAAGATAAACGCGTGCACATATGATGCCGATGGAAATATGCATAGCAATGCAAGTGAAAATGTGCATAACAATGCAAGTGAAAAGGCGATAACAATGCAAGTGGAACGGCGTGATAACGATATGAAGAGTGCATAACAATGCGGGTGGAAGGGTGCATAACAATGCAAGTGGAACGTGCATGACAATGCATGTGAAGAGTGCATGACACGGGTGGAACATGCGTGACAACGCATGTGAAAAGTGCATGACAATGCGGGTGGAAGGGTGCATAACAATGTAGGTGGAACGTGCATGACAACACATGTGAAAAGTGCATGACAATGCGGGTGGAAGGGTACATAACAATGTGGGTGGAACATGCGTGACAACGCATGTGAAGAGTGCATGACAATGCGAGTGGAAGGGTGCATAACAATGCGAGTGGAACGTGCGTGACAATGCATGTGAACAGTGCATAACAATGCGGTTGGAATGGTGCATAACAATGCGGGTGGAACGTGCGTGACAACGCATGTGAAGAGTGCATGACAATGCGGGTGGAAGGGTGCATAACAATGCAGGTGGAACGTGCGTGACAATGCATGTGAAGAGTGCATGACAATACGGGTGAAATGGTGCATAACAATGCGGGTGGAACGTGTGTGACAACGCATGTAAAGAGTGCATGACAATGCGGGTGGAAGGGTACATAACAATGCGGGTGGAACGTGCATGACAACGCATGTGAAGTGTGCATGACAATGCAGGTGGAAGGGTGCATAACAATGCAGGTGGAACGTGCGTGACAATGCATGTGAAGAGTGCATAACAATGCAAGTAAGGTGCTCAAGAAAGCGCAAGCAATGCACTAACAGGTGCAAGAAAGGTGTGCAAAATAGCGCGAGCAATGCATTAACAGGTGCTACAAGCATTTTCCATGCAAGATGAGAGAGAGCATGTAATGACATGCACAAGATAGTACGATGCGCAAGAAAGCGCGAGTATAAACTGCACAAAACAGTGCGATGCATAAGAAAGCGCGAACGATAAACTGCACAAAACAGTGTGATGCGCAAAAGAGCGCGAGTGATAAGTGCACAAAACAGTGTGATGCGCAAGAAAACACGAGTGATAAGTGCACAAAACAGTGCGATGCGCTAAACAACGCAAGTGATAAGTGCACAAAACAGTGCGATGCGCTAAACAGTGCGAGTGAGATATAAAAAGTAAGTGTACGAGACAGTGCGAGTGAGATACAAAGTGTAAGTGCACAAAACAGTGCGAGTGAGGTGCACAAAACAGTGCGATAAAATGCATTTTCTATGCAAGTAAGGTGCACAAAAAAGTGCGATGAAATGCATTTTCTATGCAAGTATGGAAGAGTGCATTTTCTATGCAAAAGATACGAGCATTTTCTATGCAGTATTGAAAGTAAGCATATTCTATGCAAGAGACAGGCATATTATATGCAACATTGAAAGCATATTCTATGTAGAAATGAAAGCAAGTAGATTCTATGCATGAATCATAACGATGCGCGGCACGCATGCAACAGAAGTGTATATGAAAGTGCACATTCTATGCAATAGAGGGGCATCAAACATGTACTCTGGTGCCTCCGATTTATCTCTGGGAGGGCTTTGCAACACACTCACCAAAAGGGACACCCTATTTATATTGGCAAGAGATAACATCTGCATATGAAAACCATGGATGCCACTTTTCCTCCCGATCATATTCACAACTTTCCTATTCTCCAAAGGGGTGACTAGGTTGGTTCAGTATCTAGAATTGAGGCGCATACATGTTATCTCAACCTATAGGGCTTCTATACAGATTTCAAGCCAGGGATACACCCCTGGGTATTTAAACCAGACTTTAGTCTCGAAAATTTCAAACCTTTATGATCTAGGCATTAGCCATTCGAACTCTAGTTTTCCACCGTCACAGTTGATCTCTTAGGAACTCATTGCAAACACAGCCAAGATGCCACTGGCAGGGAATGGTACTCAGGGAGAGCACTTCTGATTGCCATTCTGGCTTTGAAACAAGCTTGAACTTGAGCTTGAGGTAGAGGCACACTCATTATTCGGAGCATTGACAAGGCCTGAGGAGGTGCAGCCGGAGTACAATCACGGAATTTGAAACAAACTCAGATGCTCTGATTTTTTCTCTTTTCTTTTGCTTTGTAGTCTGGAACCTATATAGCTTCAAATAGGTCCTGGTTTTACTGTTCTCACATGACCTAGGTTGAACCCTGCAATTTTATGAAAGAACAAATCTTGTTTTGCACAAATGTAGAGAACGACACAGCACTCTGAGCACAAAATGATTTTATTTCTGAATTTGAAATTGAGAAATGAGTTCTCGACTTGGTATTGAGCCTATGACTCTCCACAGGTAAAACGAGCCAACAAAGGAAAAACAAAGGTAAACAACCTAAACACATCTATTGACACTCAAAACGACTCAAGACAAGAATCAAAACAAACCAAAAAACATACACACAACACTCAGATGTGTTCCAATGGCGATAGACTTCTCAGTTGACGGGGAGCCCGTTTCTTCAGGTATCGTTTCCCACCCTTTCTAATTTGTGATCCTCACATCACTCTGGCACTTAATCTCTTGTTTTCTGAAAAAGCCATTTTCTCACTTTTTCTCTCAAATAGACATCTCTATTCTTCAATCTCTCTTTTTTATCCCTCCCTTGGGTGGTTAATGGATAAACAGAAGTTGCGGGTTTCTGCCCCTAGCATTCTCGCTAGATTCTCATTCTTCGCTCATAACAAAGGAACTTTCTCGCAGAGGGTTCCGCCACAACCGAGTGTGTAGCAAATCAAAATGACATCGGCTGATGACACCCTTGGCCGCTCGATGTGACCAGACCTTCTCGAATAAGGGAGGAATATCCTGCCCATTTCCATTAGGCCTCGACTTGATTTGATACCTTGCTGCTAGGAGGATGAGAGATCTTTCAGCTCTTTGTTGTTAGCTTCAGTTATGCCCTTTTCTGGCAGGTAGAGTGCCTTTTCTGGCAAGTAGAGTGCCCTTTCTGGCAAGTATGTTGACAATGGGGAAAAGACAGAACACCCGACTCAACTGTGCCCCTAGTTCATCATTTTGACCATTTTTTATTTTGGTTTTCTACTAAAACAATTTTGACCAATATGAGAGTTAGATTAGCATACTTGTTCGATTTTCTTATTTGAAATCATGTGACGGCTATGAGTACTGTAAATTTTCCTTTTTTGAGTCCAAGAAATGGTCTTGTTTTGAAAAAGATGGAATAATTTTCGAGAGAATTAGTCAACCTTAGTAAAAATTCTCAAAAACTATTTTTGCAAATGGCCACTGCTTGACCAACACGGAATTTACCCTTAAGATGCACAACCTCAGATCCAAAACAATAGAAAATTGCCCCTTGTCTAAATGGGACTGCACAGCAATGGAAAGTTGCCCCTTGTTTGAATGGCACCACAAAGACCGTATGGCAAATGTAAAAGTTGCCCTTGTTTGAATAGCATCAAAAGACAATCGTAATCAGTCCTCAAAGTGACGATCACAACCAAACTCTTGGATACAAAAACAACAAAGATGACCTGTTCAATCTCGTAGACAGGACAGTTGAATTTGAAGTGTTTTACAGCTGGACTTCAGAATGAAGTTGCCTACGTATCCCAAACATGGGAATCAAGCCTGACGTAGTTCCGGGTTAAGGTACACTCAGGTATTAATCTCTCCTTTGCCTCGACTTTTAAGGGTCGCCTTCCGGTTTTCAACCTTGCGAGCTATGTTTTTCTTTTCTTTTCATTTCTTTTTTTCTTTTTTCAACTTATCTTTTCTTTTCATCTTTTCTTCATTTTTTGCATTTTTCTTTTTCTTTTCTTTTTCTTGCTATAACTTTTGCCTGGGTCGCCCTTCTGGGTTTTCAGCCCAGCGAGCCTCTCAAGGGTAAAAGTGTAGCTTTGTCCATGTCGAATGGTTTTGAGATCTCGAAGCCATCTGAATCCAGGAGAATGGCTGATGTTTGCTGATGATGTAAAAGTCCATCCGATAGGGGCTGAATTGCTCCTACTGTTGTGGATAGGAACTCAATTGTCTTTCAGCAATACTTTCTTCTTTTCTCCTTTCTGGGATTTGGCATTCTTGCCGATCTTCGTTAGCTTGAGAAATGTCCCAATTTTTTACTCTTCGAGCACATCTGACATTTTTTGCCCCTAGTTCAAGGGCTACTTTTGATCTAGCTTTGCAAGCTTTCTTTTGATCATATCTGATCTTCTTGATCTGACCTTCTTGCCCCTAGTTCATAGGCTACTTCAAATCTGGCCATACAGACCTCACATTGTGATTGACCGTTGAACATTCTGGATCCAGGTTCAAGGTTTAAAAGCAAGGGGTCGAGTCTCAAAGCTGAGAGCGATCTTATGCTGCACAATCTCAAGAGCGATTCCACACAGGTCTTCGCAGGACCGCGCAAAACATTTTTTTTGAAATTTTTAAGAAAGCGACTAGTCACTCGCGCTTAAGATAATGTAGAACCAATCTGGATCAAGCCAGGATCCTTCTCAGTACTCACATTAACAACCATGATCTCATTCATTAAGGGCTTAGCACGCCACCCTTTCTCTCAATTGATCAAATTTTTACAAATCCTAAGGAATTCCTTCCTCTTTGTTTTCATCACAATGTTCAAAAAGTTTTGAAAAACTTAGGTCAATGCAATGGCACTTATATAAGCTTGATATTGTCTCATACCACTATACACACACCTCATCATCTTTTGACATCAAAATATGAGAAGAGAGGGAAAGGAAGAGCTTGAGGCTAAAGGAAAAGAAAATAGAGGGATTTCTAGACAATTGAAGGAAATTGGAAGAATTGTGCTAGAAATTCCTAGAATTCAAAGAATTGAGAACTTTAGGTAAGAATTTAACTTTTGATTTATGACATTGAGTTAGTTAGCATGTGAATTCAAGGGAATTAAGTTGAATAATACATGAATTGAGCTTAAAAGGGTAGGAAAGAAGAACATTCATGCATGCATATGCATATCATGAAGTTTTGAAGTTGTTTGTCCAAGAATTTCCACATGCATGTTTATTTTTGGCCTTGGGTTTGAGAATTTAACATATTTTTGAACTAAACATCTCATTTGATTATGATTTGGAGGCTTTGAATTCAATTTACTGCATGTATGTTATGTTTTCAAGTTTTAAGTTTGGTTTTGGTATAATTGGCAAAGCTTTTGGGCTTGATTTTATGAAATGGTTTGTAATTCATCATGTATTATGAGTTTTTCAATGTTTTACTAAATTTTGCAAAAGGATATGTTTTGATGCTTTGAAAATGGATTTTGAACCTGAATCGGCAATTTGGAAATTCCAGAATTTGCATCATTCACTCGAGTGGTGGATTCTGCACTCGAGCGAAGAATACGAGCTCCTAGTACTCTTGCAGAGTTTGGGGGTTGGCTCGAGTGGCAGAACCTGCGCTCGAACGAACACCCTTATTTTTTGTCCTCCGCTTGAGCGTAGGAAGTTGCACTTGAGCGTAAAATGAGTGCTTTCAAAAGTTTTACAGAATTTTATAGACCGCTCGAGCGACCTAAGTTACGCTCGAGTAAAGACCCTATTTACTCAGTTTTTGGCTCGAGCGACCGTCAAGCGTCTGTCGAGCATAAAAATCATGTAACAAGTACTTTTGCAGAATTTGGAGACTGCTCGAGTGATCGATGTTGCGCTCGAGCGGACTGCCTTGTTTTTGAAAATTTGATTAAGTGTTTCAAGTTACATTTTGGCATCTTCGTTGCATCCTAGGCATTCCTAAGCCTTAATTAAGACACAATAATGAGGATAAGGATTAGAAACACACCAAGGTAGAAAGAAAGAAGTTAGGTATTTTCTGAGCGTGCGTTTCAATGTGTACCCGTTATGTGTTTGTGTAGGTCACGAGCTATAGACTATCTCGATCCGTCTGCTTTTATCTGCTTTGCTATTGGAGCCATTTGTGAGTAATAATTTTGTAAAGCTATGTTCAATGTTAAATATTTTCTGAACATTATGATATGAAATGACCAGTTTCCTGAAATGCTATGTTTTGTATAAATGGATGATTGTCCAAGTTTCTGAAATGTATTCGTGGCATCTTTAGCATCATATGATATGCATCCTTTTATGGGTCATTAGAATGCCTTTATGGTCGTCCCTTTATGGGTCATCGGAAACGTCTCTGTGCACATAAGTCATCGGAATACCTTTATAGCCATCCCAAATATGGGTCATCGGATTCGTTAGCGTTAATGGATGTACCACATATGATTATATGGGATAAGTGAACTCTGAACATGAGTATGAATATGAATATGACTCTGTTTCTGAATCTGAATTCTAATTTCTGAATTTGTTTTGGACATCATTCATTAAAATCTTTACTTTGTTATTATTCACTAGGCTCTAGCTCACTGTATTATTTATGTATGTAGGTGAGCAGACGCGTGACCGGGCCTAAGCTGCTGCCTGGAGAGTTGTTTTGGTCAACCATCCATAGTGTCTCCCTAGAAGGTTCCTGAACTAAGATGTGGTCAAGTTTTATGGACTTTTTTATGACTTTTGATTTCCTTTTTGTTTAAGTTTGAACTTGACTTTTGGTCCATTTGTAATGTGGTGACGTAAGACCAATGTAATTATGACGTCACGTATTTGTATAAAAGTTTTGAAGTTTTTTGTCCCATATATGTCTATATAGCTTTATGGACATCGTATTTTATTATTTGCTTCCGCTGGCCCATTTACTTTTGCTTAATCTGTTTAGAGGCCTTAGGTAATCCTAGGATTGCCGATCGGTTACGACGCTAAACCTATAGGAGTGGGTTTGGGTCATGACAATAAGCACCAATGATGTCAGGCCTATGAGAAGACAATTTCTATGGCATTTTGCATAGCTCACATTGGTAAGTTTTTATAGATTTTGGGAGAGCATCTAACATGTAACTTAACCATTCCCTGAATAACCAAACAAATGTCTCAGTGTTCTCATTACATAACAACCCACAACTAAACAAAATTGACTGTCTATGGTGATTAACTCCTACAAACGGAGCAAACGATATATCATATTTATTTGTCAAATAGGTTGTGTCAAATGAGACAACATCCCCAAATGCTTCATAAGCCTTCATACTCCTTGCATTCGCCCAAAACAAGTTTTGCATGCGACCATCTTTATCAATGTCAATTGCCGAATAGAAGTTCAAATTTTGTTGTTGCATTTTATGAAAGTAAAGTGTAACTGATTCGGCATCTCCTACCCCAAGTCTCAATCTTTTAGCATTCTCAATATGATTCCTTGCATCTTGTTCATCAAATGTTAGTGCCTCATATCCCCCTACTTCAACAACTATAGAATTAAAATTCCTAGCTACCCCAATCCCTACTGCATCATTTACTTCTAGTCTCCTCTTCACAAGAGTAAGAATCCTCTTGTTCATTGCAAAATGTCATGAGTCACTAGGAATCAAATCATTAGTATGCTCTAGTACAACTGTAGTTAACTTATATCTTCTATCCTTTTGTAGACTGGCTCTTACCCTTGCTTTACAATCAATTTTTTATAACAAAGATGGTTTCAGGGGATTTACTTCTGATCAATTTCAAAGTATTTTACTTTCCCATCATCTCTAATATTTTGTATTCTATAAGCTATAGAAAATCCAAGGTGTTTCGCATATTTTGCATAAAATGCATACACTTCTTGCTTTGATGTAAAATACATCCCCTTCTTGGGTTCTTCAACTTCACCACTCTAATTTAATGAAGGATTGTTCTCTTGTTCTTCAACTTCTTCACTCCCATTGAATGAAATATTGTTTGAATCAATATCCATTATAGCTTCAAACTGAAATAGAATAGTAATTGAGAAAGAATATACAATATCCACTCTTAGAGCATATCAACAATACAAGGATTGAAAGGTGTTGGAGAACACCACCTTCATTAATAAAAAAGGATTCAAATTCCTTTAACATAAAGATTGATTGAAGAGATTATAACTGAATGTCATAATGGCCTAATATTCATTAAGAGATTATAATTTCAAGAGTGGTTCCAATTATTTGTGCCTAACAGCTTATTTCCTTGATGGTAATTGGGAGATGCCAAAATGGATTCTTAATTTCACTTGTGTTGGTCATCAATCACAAGTTGCTCTACATGAAGTCATTCTAAAATCCTTGAAAGACTAGGGCATTGAGAAAAATATATCCACAATCACTATATCAAATAGCAGTATTTATGATGAAGAGAAACCCATTTCTCAATAACCCAAACAACTAATATCGAGGAAGTCGAAAAGTAGAAGAGTCTTTTCCACCAATAATTGGGTCAAAACCTCTACACCTCTATTCAAATAAGAAACTATTTTCTTTCTTTCTTTTGTCCATTTCAAACAAGATTTCAAGTGAACAACCCTCATTGACCTCACTTTTTCACATAAAACTAAAAACCCAATTCTTAATTTAGAGATTATGAAGATCAAAACAAAACCCAAAACTTTATTTTCCCGAGAAAGAGAAAAAAAAAGTTTTTTGTGGAACACCAGCCTTCACTAATAAAAGGATTCAAATTCCTTTAACATAAAGATTGATTCAAATTCTTTCATTATTGTTTTTGTCATGGAAATTCTTTACAATAAGTTTAAAATTTAGGATCTTTGTAAACATTAACTAAACCCAAATCATTACTGCAATATTTCAACACAAGCAAATCATCGAACACCGCATAAAATCGAGGGATTTATATTCTAACATTTCATAGGCATGCATATATATATATATATATATACATATACATATACATATTACAGAAGAGGGTAAAGGAGTTGAAGAGAAAAACAAACCCATCATGCACAGTGGCGGAGTCTAGAAATTAAATCAGAGGGGGCACTTATTAATCACAACATTAAAAAAATTTACAAAAATATTTCATATAAATTTTTATGATTGACTTCAAGAAAGATATATATATATATATATATTATTTGTAACTAGTATATCATAGACAGAATAAAAAAAAAGATATTGATATAATTTTTAAAATAAATTATATAATGATAAAGTATTTTTTATACAAAATTTCAAGATGGGATACAAAATTATATAATGGTAAAGTATTATATAATTGATACAAAATTTCAGTAAAAATTCAATATAATAGTCATACTACGTCATCATTGACAAATGATATCACCAACTAATAGTAAAGAAACACATAGAGGATGAATCTCACATGTCAAATGTAACTAACAATTCAATAAATTTCATATTCATTGAGTTTAATTATAATTGCATGTTAATAATGATTGACATCACGATTGTATTGAAATTTTCATAAATAATAATATAACTTATCGTAATATCTTTATTTCAATAAAAAAAAATAACCATTATTATTCTCATAATTTTTAAAATGTCATTGATATTTCAATCTAAATAATATTTTATAATTTTTTTATTTATATTTTTTTCTTTATATTTGCAAAAAAATAAAAATAAATAAAGATTCCAAAACTAGGGGGCATGTGACCGAGCAGTGTGGGCTGGGAGGCAGCATAGGCCGAGGGGGGTCACGTGCCCCCCCCTCCCCCCCCCTCCATTTTTCAATTTTTCAATTTTTTTTTTTTTTTTTTTTTGTTATTGTCATGTATAAAATGTTTTTTTTTTTTCTTAACATGTTCTATGGGTAATGATTTATTATATTGTTCACAACAAGTATGAAAATCCTAAGTGATTCGTGATTAGATCAAGATTAAAATATTCCAAATCCCAATTATTCAAAACACTCAATCTAAAATCAACAAGCACTTACGAGAGTGATTTTAGTTTGTGTGTTTTTAGGAATAAATAATAAATCGACACAAACGATTTTTACGTGGAAAAAATCACAATTGAAGAACCTTCAATTGTAATAAAAAACCACTGGCGAACCGCCACTAATCAATCCACTACTGAAGAACGAAAGATTACAAAGATAATACACAAATTATCCAACCCAGTCAATTTGTCCTCGAATTTTCTGTAACTCTTTCACCACGCCTTCGTCACGGAACTGATCAATTCTGAAGTTGATTCCACAACTTCACTTGTCGAATTAATGACTACGTAAAGAATCAAACGCCTTTTGAAACTCTACGTCTTGATCTTCGGAAGCCACCAAAGAGAACTCTCTTGAATGTAAAGTATCAAACTTCTTGATGTATGAATCTCAATTCATAAGTTTAGAACTCTCTCAAGAACATCAAGGAAAACTATCAAAAATCTCAAAAGAAAACTTCAAACCAAACCCTAGAAAACCCTAAACAAGATCTAGGAGAAGTCATCCTAAAACAGGCCCATTATGCGAATTTATAGAATCTGAGTTCGCGCAGTCCGCTCGAGTGTGGGAATGCCCGCTCGAGCGGAGGCTTCAAAATTGTGTGATTCATATAGGCTTCACGCTCGAGCGGAAGGATCCACGCTCGAGCGTCGAATCACACCTTCCAATACTTTTCAAGCGAAGCAGAGATACTGTGACCTTGTAATCCCCGCTCGAGCGTCACTTTCCCCGCTCAAGCGGGGAGACCAAACTTTTGGAAAATCTGGAAAGCTCTAACATGTTACAACCTTGGTTTTGATCCACGGATTTTGACAACAAAGGGTCCTAACAAAGTAGTTATTTGATACTTTGGGAACATTATGTGATATTATTTATATAGTAGTTTAAATCAATAGTGTAACGAAAAATATTATAGATTGGATATAATGAATTCATTATTTTCAAGTAGTTGAGATACCACGTAACGTGATTTGTGATTTTCTATACTTTGAACATCACGTACGTAACGTCATATGGTACTCTAAGACTTTTTAATAATTTTCATTCAAAACACATCATTTATAAGTAATGTCATCTTTTTAATATTTTCCTATCAAGTAAAAATTAAATAGATTTTATAATAATTTGTGCTGTAAATGATGTGTTTTATTTTTTTAAATTAGGAATTTTGATCCATAATTTTTTGTGCTAAAATTGCAAACTTACATCATCATCTCACACCGAGCTATTCCACACTATTATAGAATTTTGATTTGTTCTTATTAATAATGAATATGCAATTTTTTATGTTTAAATTTATCTCATAAAATGATTATTATCTTAATGTTGCTCATGAATTTTTTTTAAATAAAAAATGATAATTAATAAGTGCCCCCTCTAATCTAATTTTCTGGCTCCGCCACTGATCATGCAAAGAGTTCACGAATGGCAATTGGCGATTCATGAATAAGGAATGACAAAGGAGATTTTCGGTGGTCGCCAATGGTCAACTAGGTCGATGGTCAACAACAAAGACGCAGTTGGTGGTCAACGCCATCCCCTAGGTCGGTATCAACTGCACACGACTCGGGCTCGCTTAGGTCGCCCACAACAGCTCTCTCTCTCTCTCTCTCTCTCTCTCTTCTTTTCTTTTTTTTGGAAATCAAAGGCATGGGTTTGACGCAACTGTGGACAATTGGACGAAATAAAGGAGGATGCCTTGTCATTATTCGCCATTCGAGCTCTTCTTTTTCGAGCTACGATTGGGGTTGTTATCTTTTTAGGCTAGGCGTTTAGTTTTGTCGAGGCCTTAGCTTGGTTGTTGCTTCCATATAATTGTGTCGATTCTCAAACTGTGTCTTAAGGATCATTGTAATAGTTCTCTATATTTTTTTTCTTTTTCTTTCTTTTTTAGTATAAAACTAACGGCTTACCCCTACTAAACAAAAATCAGCCCAGCCCATTGCTATTAGTAAATTTTTTTAAAAAAAATAGTGCAGCTTATAAAGATTCTTATAGTTTTTTATATTTTTTATTTTGTGCTATAGTAGTTGTGTAGCTTTTTCTTACTACTCATAAGGAATAAATAATTTACATAAATTGAAAAAATTTAATTATTAGGTAATAGAGGGATGCATGATCTTAACTTTTAGTTTTTGATTATTCACTTTTAGCTTTGCTTGAAATTGAACCAAATTTAAAGGGCAAATTTTACAGTTGTGTTTAGAACAAAAATTTAAAAAAAAAAAAAAAGAATTCATTTATTTTTTTCCTTTCCTTTTCCTCTCCACAAATTCCTCTCATTGTTCAACCAAAGGCAACATAATACAAATAAGAAAGATGAGAAGGAGGGAAAACTACTTGGATTAGACTTCAAATTCATGTAATGTATTGCTTTGTTTTTTTCACGTTTACAAATAAGAAAGGTGGAAAAACTACTTGGATTAGACTTCAAATTCATGTAATGTATTGCTTTCTTTTTTTCACGAGTACAAAAGCGAGGAAGACAATCAATTGAGAGAGTAAACTAAACTAAGAGACAATCAATTGACGAATCAAATATATTTAAAATGGGATAGATGGCAACTTTTTATTGGCCAAGAAATGTCTAATTAGTTGAAGGGCTTGTACGGGTTTAAAAGAAGGAACTTCATGTCCAGCTCCTCTGATCGTCACAAACATGAGCCCTTCGTACTCAATTGTCCACCCACCAACCTGCGAACAAAAAATCCAATCCTTTATTTCTTTTTTCCTTTTCTTTTTTAATAAAAAAAATTTGTGAAAATTTTAAGTACAATTTAAATTGGTATTCTAAAAAAATAATTTCAAAATGTGATATTATGAGTTGTTTGATCTTTTATTTTTTCTTATGAATCCAAACATTTCATTAAAGTGGAAATTATATAAAAGGTAGTCACTTACACATTTGAGTTTAATTTTTGAGGGATAAAAATGGATTTTTCCAAATGTGAAATTACAAATTTGGGCAATCCGCACTATAAAGGGTTTGGATTTTTCCTAATTTTGGAACAAATCTCACATTAAGAATAAGAATATAACATTTCAATGTTATACTCTAATAACACAACACTTCAATGCAACACATAAAAAAACTCCTTAGTATATATATTTTTTTAAACGTAACAACGTAACACTTCAATGTAATACACAAAAAAAATTCTTTAGTATACTTTTTTCAAACATAACACTTCAATTAATGTAATTTCAAACGTAACACTTCAATATAATACACAAAAAATCCTAAGAAATTTCTTAGTGTACTTTTTCTATACGTAACACTCATAAATTAAAATTATACATTTGTCCAAAGCTTACTAATGAATTTTTGTACTCCTTTTGAAATAGTTTGAAGAATCTCACATTTTTTTTGGGGGAAATATTACGTTTGGAAAAAGAATGTTATATTTGAGAAAAGTACACTAAATTTTTTTTTTGTTAGAATAGTACACTAAGGAGTTTTTTTAAAGTGTTACATTGGAGTGTTACAGTTTAAAATTATACATCTATCCAAAACTTGCTAAAAAATTTTTATACTCTTTTTGAAATATTTGAAGAATCTCACATCCTTTTAGAATGTTTGAAGAATCTTATATTTCAAGTCATTTTTGTACTCGTTTTGGAATGGCAATATTTTGAAAATCGGATTAGACCAATCGATTCGACCTATTGAACCGTCGACCGATCTATGGTCTAGTCTAGATATACCCTCTAATCCGTTCTCTCTTGAAAATCGATCATTTTAAGCTAAATCGGTGTGAACTGCGGTTAAATCGCTAAACCGGATGAACCGGCCCGGATTGAAGCAAACCTGATCGGTTTGGTGCAAACTGGACCGGTTTGGTATGTTTGGTCCAATATTAAAAAAGTTGACGCTAAAGGGACTTAAACCTAACACCTCAAGCTCTAAGAGTATCAATTTCCATTCTACCACCATGGTTACTCGTTAATGTATAGGAAATATATAATATTTATTGTATTCAAACTAATTTCCCTCAAACACATGTATAATTAATATTTTTATAAACAATATTAATATAAAAATACATATAAACATATATGTTTGATGAATATATATTAAATTATAAAAATATTTTAAATGAATGTATTTTATTTATTTTTAAATTATAAAAATATTTATAAAATAATTTTGAAATCACGGTTTGATTTCGGTTCAACTTGACGGTTGAACTAGTGACTCGCCCACCTGATCTATTTTCCGGTTACTCACCGGTCTGGTTTTTAAAATATTGTTGGAATGTTTAAAGAATCTCACATTTTAAATTATTCCAAAAAAAAAAAAAAAAATCATATAAAAATTCATCCCAAATTTAATTTCCATTTGTATATCTTACCTTTCAAACACAAAAGAAAGAAGAGAAAAAAAGGAGGAAACATCATAGAAATAAGGCTATAACCGTAAACCCAATTTTCAAATAATATATTAAATCTAACTTTCCAAAATCAATTAAACTAATTAGTCTATAAAAGAATTTTTGGGACTAAACAGATCACCATTCTAAGAGATGAGCTTTATAGGTAAATTTTTTACAAAAATAAGTCAGAAAAAAAAAAATAAAGATAACGAATGGAATGATATCTGTTGTTCATATTATGAATTGGATAAAGTTGCTTGGGTTTGTGGGATGTCCCACTTTGATGATATGATTTATTTATTTTGTGTAACATACCAAAAAAAAAAATTAGTGTACTTTTCTCAAATATAACACTCTAATCAATGTAAACTCAAACGTAACACTCCAATGTAACATACAAAAAATATTAAAAAATTTCTTAGTATACTTTTCCTAAACATAATACTCATAGTTTGAAATTATACATTTGCTTAAAGTTTATTAATGAATTTTTATACTCCTTTTGAAATAGTTTGAAGAATCTCACAGAATGTTACATTTGGAAAAGAATGTTACGTTCAAGGAAAGTAGACTAAGAATTTTTTTTTGAAAATAGTACACTAAGGAGGAATTTTTTTGAAGTGTTACATTGAGTGTTACATTTGAATGTTGTAGTTTGAAATTATATATTTATCCAAAACTTTGTAAATAATTTTTGTACTCCTTTTGAAATATTTGAAGAAACCCACATCCTTTTGGAATGTTTAAACAATCTCATATTTCAAGTCATTTTTATACTTGTTTTTGAATGCAATGTTTTGAAAATCGAACCAGACCGGCCGATTCGACCGGTCTATCGTCCGGTCCGAATATACTCTCTAGCCCATTCTCTTTTGAAAACTGGGGCTAAACCGGTGCGAACTACGGTTAAACCACGGTCTATGGTCCGGTCCGAATATACTCTGTAGTCCGTTCTCTCTTGAAAACTGGGGCTAAACCAATGCGAATTACGGTTAAACTGCTAAACTGGATGAACCGACCCAGGTTGAAGCGAACCGGACTGATTTGGTATGTTTGGTCCAATATTGAAAAAGTTGACGCTAAGAGACTTGAACCTAACACCTCAAGCTCCAACAAGTATGAATTTCCATTCTGCTACTATGGTTACTTGTTAATATAGGAAATATATAATATTTAGGCTAAGTTTGACATCCCAATATAAGTGCACTTATTTCATCTTTTTATCTTTTTTGGGTCACATCAATCAACATCTCCTCTCTACTTTTTCTACACATAATACAAGAAAAGTCAAAAAGTACCCTTATTCTAAACTTCCCAAACTTTGTATTCAAACTAATTTCTCTCAAACAAATGTATAATTAATATTTTTACAACTAATATTAATATAAAAATATATATAAACATATGTGTTTGATGAATATATATATATATATATATATTAAATTATAAAAATATTTTAAATGAATTTATTTTATTTATTTTTAAATTATAAAAATATTCATAAAATAATTATGACATCACGATTCAATTCCAGTTCAACCTGACGGTTGAACCAGTGACCTGTCCACCCAATCTATTTTTCGGTTTGCTCACCGGTCTAACTTTTAAAACATTGTTGGAATGTTTGAAGAATCTCACATTTTAAGTCATTCCAAATAAAAAAAATTCTCATATAAAAATTCATCCCAAATTTGATTCACAAAAGTTGTGTATCTTACCCTTTCTAACACAAAAGAAAGAAATAAACATAATAGAAATAAGGGTATAATTGTAAAGTCAATTTTCAAGTAATATATTAAATCTAACTTTTCAAAATTAATGGGACTAATTGGTCTATAAAAGAATTCTTAAGACTAAACGGATCACCATTCCAAGAGATGGAATTTACAGGTAAATTTTCCAAAAAAATAAGACAAAGAAAAAAAAAACAAATATGATGAATGGAATGATATTTGTTGTCCATATTATGAATTGGATAGAGTTGTTTGGATTTGTGAGATCCACCATGAGTCTTATTTTACTGATTTGATTTTTTTTTTTTTTTTTGGATTATGTATGTAAATTTTAACGAAAATCAAATTGATCCGATAATTAGAGTCAATAAAAAAAATTATAATAATCCGATAATTATAACATATATTTTTATCATGTCTTTTAAAAAAATAAACGATTTAGTTTCAAAATTATATCAGTCTATATATATATATTTTTTTTATAAAAACAAATATAATTAAATAATATTGTTAAGATTATCGCAAGAATTTGAAATTTTTACTAATAAATTTAATCAATTCAATCATCAAAGTGGGGCTCAATGTTGAGCTCCACGAATTCGAAAACACCATTCAGTATAAATTTGGACCAGAAAGAATCCTGTTAAACATAAATTTAAACTGGAGAAGAGTCCTCCTTATTCGTAACAAGAAAGAAAGAAATACCTGGTGATTGTTAGTGTACCAAGGAGTCCATTCTTCAATGGTGTTCAAACCAAGCTTTCTCAACGTATATCTCGTCGCCGTCACCGGAATTCTTCCGTCGGTGTCTCCACTATAATTAAATTTCAAGAAAATTAAAATTAAAATTAAATGATTTAGAAATTTTATTACAATGAATAATCAATTTCAGAATATATATATATATATATTAGTGTATACTCTGAAGACACGGTATAAATAAAAATAAGTGAACAAAAATAAAAAAATAAACTAATACGGAGAAAAATAAAAAAAAGAAAGAAAAAAAATAAAAAGAAAAGAGGGAAGAAGGAAGAAGGTGAGATCATGGGATTATTCACGAGATTATAGAAGGGTGAATAAGAAAATAAAAAAATAAAAGAGAGAATCGAGAAAGTAAAAGATGTACACATATGACATTTTTTGAAAAATACATCTCAGATATTGTTTTATAGTTTAAACAAATTTGAACCGTTCAAATGTCTTAAATAGGATAAAAATATGTTAAAGATGCAAAAAATCTCATGTTTTATTTTGTATATATATATATATATGAAGATTGAACTTTCTAATTACAAAAAGAAAATTAAATTACCTGTAAACCCATACGCGGACGCCTCCAGCAATTAGCTTTTTGATGATGGGAAGTATGGAGAATGGTGCATCACTCCAAAATGTTATATTATCACTGGAATCAAACAAACAAGCCCTAATTAGCTCAATCCTTATTAGTACAGGCTTAACCATCAAGTACATGCACTTGTTCTCAACTCTTTTAGTTTCCAAAAAACCTTTCTTTTATATTTTTTGACATCTGATATCATGAAAAATAAAGAGCTTATTTGGTAATCATTTCATTTTTAGTTTATATTTATAAAAATTTAAAAAATTATCATAAAAACTTGTTTGATAATTTTTAGTTTATATATGATTGTCTCAATTTGTAAATTTGAAGAAAAAACGTAAACTTATTTTAGTTTACGTTGGCCTTTAAATAGAAATTTAAAAATTTAACTAACAATTTTTATTTTTCAATCAATTTTTTTTTTCAACTAATTTTTTTTCAAATACTTTTTTTTTTCAAATAAAATTTTTTTCAATTAATTTTTATTTCAAATAATGTTGTTTTCAAATTTTTTTTTCCAATTAATTTTTTTTTTTCAATTATAATGTGTATGATCCCATTGTCATAAATAATAAAAAAATAAATATAAATATTTTAGGCCTGAACAAACATATTTTTGTAGTTTATATTTTTAAAATTTTTCAAACATTTTATTCAAACTAAACGTGTTTGTAGTTTATGTTTTTCTAAAAAAAAAAACCAAAAATCAATTTATAAAATTTTTATAAACATAAACTAGAAACAAAAACGTTACCAAACGCTACCTAAATAAATTTGTTTTTACAAGACTTAAGTTATCACTATTAATATCATTTCCTAGTTTGGGAAGACTAAATAAGTGTACTTTTTGACTTTTTATGAAATATGAGTTGGGTTTGGGTTAGATTTGAAATGATTTGTTAGAGAGGTGATGTGACTTAAATAAGATGATGTGACTTAAATAGAATAGTGACTTTTTTACTTTTTATCTTTTTTGACTCATGCCAAACTTGGCATATTAGTTTCAAAGTTAGGACTAAATATGAGTAAAAAAAATTTCTAAAGAAAATCTTCTTTTGAGAAAAAGTTTCCCGTCCACGAAAACAAATGGAGTGTAAATAAAACAATAAGTTTAGACATACAAAATCAATTACATAAAATAATTCTACTAAGAAGCAACTCAAACTATAGCCAAGTTACCGCTACGCATAGGAGTCATCTAAAAACTTTCTTGCGAAGGCCTAGTTGTCTAAAGTCCATAGACCAAAGCTCTCAATTGACATTTGGATCTAAAAAATTTTAAGCCACTATTGATTTTGATTATACACATTGGATGTGTTTGATTGGGGGGATTGGGGGGAGACTATTCACTATTCAAATTAATTATTCAAAGGAGTAAGTAGTTCATCGTTTGTTTTTTTTTTAATCATTGAACATGGAGTCCGCCCTGACTCCTTAACCACCAGATGGAGGAATAGACTATCACAGAGGGGGGGGGTGGGAAAATGTTGGGAGAATTATTTACTGTTGAGATTAGGTGGTAAAATGACCATTTTGACCCTCTACTATTTAATTTTGTATTATATTTAGTAAAATTCAATAAAATTTAAATGTCTCAATTTAAAAATAAAATAATTTTATTTAACTTTTATTGATGTTTTATGTATTTAATTTTTAAAATAATTTTTATAGATATTTTATTGATATTTTATTTTAAAATTTTGTTTATATTTTATTTAATTTCATTATTTAAATGTTAATAGATGTTTTATTTAATTTCATTGTTTAATTATTATTATTTTTACAAATAAATTTATTTAAAATTTTAATTTAAAAAATAACATATATTTTTATTGATATTTTATTTATTTTATTTAAAAAAATAAATTTATTTAATTGTGTAAAAAACAAAATAAAATAAAATAAATTTTTATTTAATCTAGCTAAAAATAATTAAAATATTAAAGATATGTTTAATATTGCTATTACTTAGTAAATAATTGAAAAATTGTAAAATAGTTTTTTGTTCATTTATCCTATCCAGTCCGTCCAACCAAACGTTGGATTCATTAAAAATAGTCATTTCCAGACATTTAATCCTATGAAAAAACAAACACACGATACATATCCAATCCAACCAAATAGTCCGAAGGATTCACAGTCCTAAGACTCAAGTCTGATGGATTCTAATCTCTCCTTATTCAGTCTGTCCAATCAAACACACTCATATAAAGGATTGTTTTGAAAAGTTGGTTAAAAGTTGGCTTTTTTATTTTTTATTTTTTTTAAATGTGTAAAAAATAGAGAGATTATGTGACCCAAAATAGATTAAAAGTTAAAAGATGACTTTTAACCATCTTTTCAAAAGAGGCCAAAATAATTAAAGAATTATTTTATCATTATACTAAATTTTTTGTGATTGATATATGTTCGGAAAATGTTTTGTGTCACTAAATTGGGGGCACTAATGCCCCTAATTTCCATTTTAGGTAACTGTTTTGTTTTTATTTTATTTTTTTTACCTTATATGGAAATTAGGGGTATTAGTGCCCCCAATTTAGTGCCACAAACCAAAACCCTATATGTTCTAGATTTGTAAGTTAAAAACATTATATAATAATATGTAGAGATGTACTTGCAGTGGGTCCATGGATAGGGAATTTTGGTGACATTGGCATGGAGAGCTTGTTGAACATCTGCCCTATTCAAGTATGCCTCAGTGTAGTCTGACAGGCAAGGGTCATACCCAGCTGGTTTCTGGTGCCACCCCTCCTGCAATTAAAAACAAAATAAATAAATAAATAAATAAATAAAAACGAAAATAATTTGAGTTATTGATTAATGGTTGAAAACTTTCAATTCTTTCATTCATAGTATCGCATATCCAAAATAATCTAAGATGCTCCTGGTTTGACTAATAAAGCCAGCGTTCCATATTTTGTGTCTAGTGGTTAGAAAGAAGAAAAGAAAAGAAAAAAAAATCAGTTTTCAAAAAAAAATAAAAAAATGGAATTAAAAGAAAATTTGTTAATATTTTTTTTAATCAACAAAAAAGAACCTTTATTAATGAATAGCCAAAATTACAAAGGTATTACATCAATAGAGGGGGAGGGAAAGGTCCAAAAATCATCATAGCAAGCCCAACGATTCCAACTAGATCGGCATCGAATAACATACCCATTTATATAATAACATGTACCCAAGTTGGTGAGAAACCAACACAAAGAAAAGGGAAAGAACAAAGAAAGCAATAGCCCATTCACAACAAAAAGATACCCTAGCAACAGCAAAATTCAAATAAAAATATTGTAATTATCATATCGATTTAATTTTTTTTTTTATAGGCGACGTCTATTGAGGATATTACAAAATGAACTGAAATAATAAGAAATAAATAGGCACTAAAACTATGACACTTCATCTTTTTCTTTTTCCTTTTCTTTTCACTTAAATATAGTTCAAATCTAGTTAGTTATGAATTGACAAAACTACCCTATATTATGAATAACATGTTGTCATTGGTCTCCCATGCAAGGATTCTAAATAAGCGATCAAAAATGTAAAAGTAAGAATATTACGCACACAAATTGCACCAATATTTCGCAAAATGTTTATCATGTGTGCTCATATTTATAATTACAAACACTTTGTGACATATCAGTACATTATGTGTGCGTATCAATGTTGATATAGAAAATAGAGAGGGACTCACAATTTTGGAAAATAATTGAGGAGCAATGCCTTGGATCATGGGAAGTTTTCTAGTGGTGCTAGAAGTACTATTGACACAAGTTGGAGAATACAAGCTGTACATGTCAATGATCTTGTAAACATCAAAGTACTTATTGAGGGCATTATTGCAATCATTGGGCAACTTTGGATCACTAAAGTTGCATTTGCTTTTTACATCCGCATATAGACGATCTGATATTACAGCGTGATCCCACGCATAATCAATCATCCCCCTCTGATCTGTTTCATCATCCAATAATGCATTCCCTACCTGTATTGTAGTTCATGTGCACGCAAAACATGTTAGAATATCTACTAATTAAATTTGTGTGTTAAAGTGTTTGTTAACAATAATACTGAGAATACACAATTAAAACACAAAATTGATCACTAAAATTGCAATGGTATGTAAGTTGAGATTTATATTCTGAATTGACTTTGATCCCAATCTTTCATTATATTTTCTGTGAATCATTCTGTGATCTAGTCTGTGTTCTTAATATAATAAGTTTGTTAACTAAAAAAAATAAAAGTAAATTTATATGTTAAGTGTTTATTAATTTAGAGAATAAATACATATTTCAATACTAGTGTACTTATAATGTGTTTTTAGTATGTATCTCATCCTTACTCTCTTCTACCACGATAACCTACTATATGCTTTTCACAATTAACAATAATTACTCTCACAACTAATAACATTTTAATATAGTCATGGAAAATGAAAGAAGTTACTTTTCTAATTCTATTTATGATGTATATTAAGACTGAGTTTTGTTCATGAATTTAGGTAGAGATTTAGAAAGTAAAAGAGGGAAGAAAAAAAAAGTGAAATGTAACACTTATCTTTACTTTTTTTTTTCTATCGGAGATGCTCTTATCAATAAAATTTTATTCATTAAAAAATGAGAAGCTAATTACCCAAAATAAAAATTGTAAGTATAGACAGCACTCACCATAAAGCCTTTGAGGTTTATATAGTCATCCTTTGGACCATTCTTATTATTGTCAAAAATTTGTTCAGCAAGCTCTGGAACATAGTGCCCTAACAAATACAATAAACATTTAATAAACATAATGTATATACATTAACAAAATGGGAAATGTCATGTAACTGCATTTATAAGAAAAATTATGATTTTTGTGATGACAATTACGAATGGTGAAATTATGATGTACACCTAAAAGTTATATATAACTAAAGCTGTACTATTTGTTATAAAAGTTATATACTCTGTAAGAAGCAAAATGTTTATTTTTTATGAAGAAAAAATTTATACTTTTTGTAACAAAAGTTATGTATTATACATAAGGTACATTCTATATATACCCCAAAAAAAGGTGCAAATAGTAGCATTTTCCTATGAAAAATGTAATTTTCATTCCATTCCATTTGTTTATAGTAACACGTAAAAGTTTGTCTTTAATACCCAAAATTATGAATACTGAGACAAAATTTGGAATGCAAATAATTGAGCAGAATGGGCTTGTGATGTCCTGTCTCAGAAACAGAGTGGGGAAAATCCAAGAGGCAGTGGGAGTGGGATAAGAGCAAAAAAGTGTTGGGGGTAATTTGTCATTTTACAAGGGGAAAGTACTAATGAGAGAGATACAGTGGGAGAGTCTATATACACACACATATCCCCCTCTCTACACATCCTCCACACACACCTCTCTCCAACACACTCTCTCATTAAGTGTGTGAGGAGAGAGTGTGTGGTGTGTGCAAATAGAATTTCCCAGATACAGTAGATAAAGGAAAAATTGATTAGTAACCAGAGTTCTAAAAAAATAAAAATTAAAAATTAAAGACGAGAGGTAGAGAGGTAAAAATGATATTTTGATGTTTTATTGTTATTATATTCAACAAATTAAATTATATATAGACAAATTATTTAATTAAAATGATCGGATCAGTTTGGATTGGGATAGGAAAAGCAAATCATCTTTCCTTCACTTTTCTTATCAAGACAGGAAAATTTTGTGTGTACGAGTGATTCGGGTTAGGGTAAAGCAGGATATGATCAACTGTCATCTCTAAATATAAGAAGTGGTAGTGAGCATACCTGCGTAGCTTTCTCCGGCAATGTAAAACTCATGTGACCTGAATTGTGGGAATCTTCGGAACCAGTTGACAAGAAAATTGTACGAATCCTTGGCTAATGATAATAAAAAACTGGTAATAAGTAAAGCAAGTAAATATAATTAAGAATTGTTCTACTTTGAAATCTCTTGTTCCTGTATTCCAATTACATTCTTTATCATGTTTTGAAATTTATAAATATTTGAGATTTCTATGCGATTCAACGATCAACGAGAATGCATTAGAATAGATGGATAAAAAGATCGGTAACCAAAAAATTTTTTTATATATATGACAATTTAAGAACATACAATATTAAGGACTATGTATGACAAAAAACTAAATACCTGTAATGGTGTCGCCAAGCTGGTGGATGTCACTACTCGTATTTGTGTATGAAAAACCAACACCAACAGGGGATTCCACAAACAGCAAGTTAGCAGCTACAGAAAGTTACCATAACTAATTAGTTATGAGAGTTGAGAGAGTCCTTCTCGTATCATATGGTTTTATGGTGCATTGAAAGAATAAAGGACATAGATGCACACTACCAATACCTTTGACAAGTGAAACAATAATGTTAAATGTATAGAATTAGAATATAGAAATTGCACATATAACAACATTGTGTGGTCATAATCTATCTTGAGTGTGATATTGTCTGGCCACACAATGTGTTTTCTGCATTCTAATTCTATTTACCAAATATTTTACATTTAGTTTGTTATAAAGTAATCATCATGTTTGGTTAAGTTTTTAAATTTTATTATTTTATAATAAAAAATAGAAAATAGATTTAAAAAAACACCAAAAAATATTTTCTCTCCAAAAGAAAAAAAAAAAAAGAAAGAGAATCATGAAGAAAATGATGGGTGGGTGCTTTTGTTTTTTGTTTTTATTTTAAAAAATTAGTTTTAACATTTTGCAAAACTTAACCGGGGAGGGTGCGTAATAACTTGTCATTAAAGAGACAAAAATTTATTATTTATATTCTTAAAACAACACATTCCTATCATTTAACTCTAAAGGGTTGGTATGGTGGTCAGCGTGTAGAGTCTAGATATGTGCTCTCTCTATGGTCTTAAATGCAAATAATTTTTGAGGTTAGTTTATGCGGGACTTTATCCCCGACTTTAATTGGATCCCCACTAATAAATGATGGGATTGATCCCCCTTAATCAGTCTGTCCTTTGGATTAAATACTGAGTTATCAAAAAAAACTAACACCACCACACCTTTCATAAGGAGGCCAAATATGCACAATAATATTGTCTGCTTTAATACTATGATGCCATCAATAGTCCTAAAAATTCAGGTAGTGCTTGCTTCAATTGAATGAAATGATCATTCTATCAAAATGCATTCTCATATTTGGGTGATTAAAAAATTAATAAAAAATACATTATAAATAAAATTATCATTCATCATTATAAGGGAATAATTATTATGAGAGTCTAAAGAATGACTATTCCATTCAATTTCATCTCATTTTAGCCAGTCAATAGCATCCATTGTTAAAAAATTCAGTCAATAATATAAATCATGCTACCGATAACATTGTCATGGACTGTAATTAATTCTTTCAAACTTAATATTAAGATTTTAAAAGAAAAAACTTCAGGTAATGTAATTGTACATGAAAACCCCATGACATCTTTCAAATTTAAATGTGTAGGTTCAAACCTTTATTCCAAGTGCGATTGTTGAACTTAAGCTCTGGTGTGTCTTTTTGAGGGAAGAAAGGCCCTAACTCCTCTGCTGCCCCATATCCAATTGATGAACATCCTGGACCTGCATTGTTTCAACTTGTTCATAAACCTTTTATTTTTTGTTTTTTTAACAAAAAAAAAAAGAACGCTCCATGGAGGTATTATAACATCTGTGGGCCTTGATCTTTGGGCAATCGGTTGCCAGCCAGATTTAAGAGCATCCGCATCAGACTCTCTACAATAGTTTTGAAGCTATTGTAGAGAGCATCAGCATCAAATCCTTCCCCCATCAGCCTCTCCAAATTTTTTGTAAATTAACTTTTTTGTTAAATTTGCTACAATACCTCAACAAAAATAAAGAGGCACTGTTCATTAGTTACATTATTTTTTATTATATTTTTTGAAGCAAAATTGGGCGAAAATCTTTAAACCGGTCGTCCACCCGGATGTACTACTGGATGTCCCGTGAGTGCTTGTAGTAGAAGAAGAAAAATGTCCAAAATTAGCCTAACCGGTTGACCAGTCGATCGACTGGCCGGTCCACCTGTCGGTCGACCGGTCAAAGGCAATTTTTTTTTTTTGTATTTTTTAACAATTGTTTGGGTGGCACCTCATTAATTTAATAAAAAAAGAAAAAATAACAAATACAATAACAAATTAATATTTTAATAAAAATGAGTTAGAATAGAGAGTTTGATACAGTGAATACTAAAAAGGTTATTTGTTAAAATAGAAAAAGTAAATTTTGGGTTAAATTTGACTAAAAATTTAAGAAGACTGGTGCGAATACTCTAACCCAACCTAATAAAAAAAGACCCACCACTGAGGCATCTAATAAACCCCATCACGCGTCAAGCTTCAACATAAATGCAACACAGACACCACAGAGTTTCCGTAAAGAGAGTGTACCCCCAAATGCGAACCTGACTCACCCCCGGGGCCACCACCCCCGGTGGTTTTCATACACCTTTCTTATGATGTTAAATAAATTGTAAATTAAGTTTAAAAAGTTTCAAATTGTAAATTAAGAAAGTCTCACTTTTTTGGACTAAATAAATTTAAAATGTTAAATAAATTATAATATAAAATTATAATCAAATACCATTAGTTAAGGTTTTTTTTTAATCAAATAAATTAATCAGGGTTATTTTGAGAATTGTTTATTTTAATTAGTTGTGTCGTTTTACTAAAAGCGTGAAAAAAAAATAGAGAATTTTTTTTTTTTTTTTTTTGGGTTATTACATGCCAGTGGTGGCAAAAAGAAAAAAAAATCGCAAATTCACGGAAAATTTTATAAATTTAATTATTAATATTTATAAAATTTCTCATTGATTTGTAATTATTTTTTCAAAAATACACTGATGTGATATTTCCCCAATTTTTTATTTATTTATTTTTTGGTAGTGACTTTTTTATTTTAGTTATTTTTAGGCCTTGTTTGACATGTTGATATTTTAACTTAAAAGTTAAAAAATTACTAAAAAAAAGTTGAAAAGTCAAAAAGTTTTCAACTCAAACAAATCAAAGATTTCCTTCTATTCACTCTACTTTTTGCACATTTTTTTTGTAAAACATCCAAATGTCATTCCCAAACATATATTGATTTTGTTTATCATATATTTTAGTTAAAAAGTTAAAAAAATCACTTTCCAAACAATCCCTTAACGTGTTGCCAAAATAACCCAAAGTTGACTTAGAAATACTATTGACCTGGGGCTCAATATTAAAAATTTTCTAAATTTAAAGGTTATCATAATCAAGACTTAATTAATTTGTGATCATTATTATGTATTTAAAAGAAATCCAAAATCAAGCATTAACCTTTCTGATCAAAACATGTAATTAAGAAGCCAAAAGCCTACAATCCCGAACAGCGACCCAGAAAGTAACCAGAAAATGGATGTGTGATTTAAATCTAATTGAATAAATTTCCTTTTCATTACAATTTATCCTTATTTGAGTATATGTATATGAAAAATGATTCATCCTATAATCTAGTTCTCCTAATTTCACTTTCAATGATGTGAAATTAGAGGTCTAGAGAGAGAGAGTAAAAACTGCTTCACGTGGGTTTTAGCCATGCCATTGGGAGTGGAATTGGGGGACCTCAATTAGAGGATATAGTGGGACTGATTGCTTGAGAATTCATATTCGCACTCCAAATTTGATTACACTTCATATTTGTCCTTTTTTTTTTCTTTTTCTTTTTCTTTTCCCACAAATTAAAGTATGAGAAGTAAATTTAGAATGTGGTTATCAATTCAATAGTATAGTTAACGAGTGTTCTAAGAATATTAATATGCATTTTTTATTAGAAATGTATAATAATAATTCTAAGCTTCTTTTCAATTATCTTTAGTGCACTAGTGAATAAAATTCTATTAAAAATACAATTTAATTTACTAATGCACTTTATGAATTCAAATTTGGTGTTGTGATTTTTTATAGAAGGTTCATAAAATTTAATTAGTCAAAAAGTAAAAGCCACAAGATTCAATTTTTGACATTTATTTCACAATAACTCCCATATTAATAGTTGGTCAAAACATTGGCTCATAGTCATACAAATTTAGGTATGATAACATTAAAAACATTAATGATTTATCTAGACCAATTTTTCGTCCAAATCCCCTGAATGAGACTACTCTTGCTAGTAAGAAATAAATTTGGGCAGATTCAGGCAGAAAATTTGTGTTATTGAATCATGTTGCATTAAAAAAATGGGGTCACAATTTTGGGTAAGGACAATATATATTTCAACAAATATATTTTATCTTTCCAAATGACCTTTTATGGCAACTCTTGTGACGACATGAATTAGTCTCCAAATATTTTTTTGCAACATAATTCACTTTTGGAGATAAAAAAGTTTGATCCTTAAAATTATAATATGTTATAGTGATTTTTTTTTAACAGTGCACCTATTATTTTAAACCAATTTTATTCACACATTTTTAAAATATGTGAAATTAATATCATTATAATTTGTTGGATTATAAAAGTAGTCAAAAAATCTTAATCATTTCACTAAAACCATACATTAAATCACCCCAATTTGAATGTTTTGTTGGGTGATCCAAAACTTATATAATAAATTTTTCAAACAAAACAAAATAAAAAAACTACCCTGAACTCAAAAACAATGGTTCAATGATTAATCACATTGACAACAACATATGATGACTATTCTACTCATATGCGTTGGTGGTCACAGTAATGGTGGATGGTAGAAGAAAAAGGAATTTCACCTAATTCTCCCAATAATCTTATTATTTATTTAGTAAATCATTATGGATTCATTTGGGATGTGGGTTGACTTTTAAATTTTTTAACCTGGGTCTAAAAAATCTCGTTTAGGATAGGTTTTTTGATTTTTTTGACTTTTACGAGAGAAAAAAATGAAATGATTATGAATTGGATGTGATATTTTGTCTTATTTAACTAAAATAAATTATTTTGTCTTATATGAGTATTTTAACTCCAACCTTTATCCCAAATGGGCCCTATATATACTTATATGTATCTTAATAGTCATCATTATTCATTAGGGAATATTACGACACCTAATTTTCTCTCTCTATCAAAATGTTGGCAATCATTACATCATGTCTAATTAATATGGTATATTAAGATTTTCACATAATACAATAATTATAAATATTTTGAAATGAAGGATCAAAAAGATTTGACAATATGCAATTTTTTACCCAAATTTAAAACATAATCATTACTAATATCTACCAATCATATTAAAATTTTAGAACACAGAATCCTCGACCTTTAAATTTTATTATCTTCATATCTTAAAATACTTATAATAAATGAATTATATATTAAAATTTTTAGATAACCAACTGTAAGTGTTTTTGAAACAGAAGAATATAAATTTGAGGTATTTATGTGTAGATCTTAATAAGTGGACTTATTGTCTAATAGGTCCTATGAAAAAATTGTCACAAAAAAAGTTACTAATTGTAAGTTTTAACGACAATTTATAAAAATCATGATAAAAAAAGTCAGTAATTGTCAATTTTTAGAGACATATATAAAAAATTATCACAAAAAAAATTATTTTTAGTGATAATTTTATCAAGACTTATTTGAATAAAACTAGATGGGAATTAAGTCTAACTATTATGACCTATTAGTAGTTTATTCTAAAAATATTTGAAGACAGAACATCATTGGCCTAAATTTTATTATGTAGAATAGAAGGTTTGTTTGGAAAGAACTTTTTTGATTTGATTTTTTGGCTAATTAACTCCATTTAGAAATAATTTTTTGACATTTTTATTTTTTGTAAGAAAAAAATAATAATAATTATAATTTAAATATAACATTTTATTTTATTTTACTAACATCTTTAAGTTAATTTTTCTTTTTTACGTTTTTTTTTAGTACTAACCCACTCCAAACCAATTTGCCAAACCGCAGCAGAATGGTTGGTATAGGACACATCAAACATTTATGGGCATGTGGGAAGGAACCAATAACAAATAAGTCCCTTATTCTCTGAACAACCCATGAAGACCAGAAGACAAAGCAAAACCAATAATTCAGAAACAGAAAAAACAAAAACATAAAGAAAACTAATAAATCAGAATAAATGGAAAGAAATTAAATGAAATTTAATTTAATTTAATTACCTCCATTGAGCCATAGAAGGAGAGGCTTGTTTTCGGGTTTTTTCGTGGCTTCAAAAAACCAATAAAACAGTGCTCTTCCATGGGTTTCATTGACTGTAACATAGCCTGCATATTGCCGGAAAGTCACCGGAGGTTGGCCGGGAAGTTTAGTGACTAGGTCGGCCTCTTGTTCTGATAAGGCTTTGGGACTGAGTTGACCGGGCTCGAGTCGAGCTGAAGCAACTGCAGCTAGGATGAAAGTCAGAAAAAGAATATGAAGATACATCATTGGAGATATTATCAAGACAGCCACACACTAGTCTATGTTTCTCTCTCCTCTTTTCTCTTTCTCTCTCTTCTTTCTCAAGTTTTTGTAGGGAGACTGTGTGTGGTTTATATAGTTGTAGGGACAATGGAAAGATGGATAAGAATTCTCTGTATTGCTTGCTGTATGCATTTGTGAAATTGATTAGATTCATTCCATTCCATTCCATTCCATTGTACTTAGGAAATATCTTTTTTGGATGTATGTAATTGATAATTTAGTTATTGTCGATCGGTTAATATTTTTTTTTTTTCTTTAAAGGAAAATGTTTTTTATAAAAAATTATTATACACAATTTGTCGCTTAAATGATTTGAAGGTGACATTTTTTTAATTAAAATGAATCTTGATGGATTTTAAAATTGAAAATAATAGGCCCATAATTTAAGATATGATTTTAAGACGAGTCATTTTCATTCTATGGTTCATATATTAGAAACGAAAAAGCTTGCTACCCCTCAGGGGTGACACCTGTCACCAGTGTCACTTAAAAAAAATTTTTTTTTTTTTTTTTAATTTTGAATGGGGTCACACCTCTTTGGGGTCGACCTCCAATTGGTGTATGAATCACAGCTCATATTAGAAAATATCTCTTTTGGAAGTAAATACATAATGATTTTTTTTTATTAGCTAAAAAAAAATCTATTGATGTAAACCGTCAAATATTACAACAATAAAGAAAAACAAAAATAAGTGCAAAATTGTATCTTACAACAATAAAGAAAAATAAAAGTAAATGCAAAATTGTATCATGGCAATGCGGAGCGATCTCAATTAGTTGATACCAATGCGCAAGCCTAGCTATATGCAAGCACCACATCAAGAGTTAGTGAGGGACCAACCAAACAACTCCCAACACCCGAAAAAACAAAACTAAAACGGAGCAAACTACTCCAAGCACCCCAATAATCCCTGATTTGATCCAGCAACAATATCAGTAGCATAGCAGTCAAGCAACAATATTATTAGCATAGCATATCATATCGTTTATTTTTTTCAAATATACTATTCTTTCAGGATACTATTTTTAAATTACAAATTTACTCACTAGAATAACATGAAATTGGTATTTTTGTACATAAAGTGCATCTTGATGGGGTTGTAAGGTTTAAAATAACAAAATTCACAATTTAACACATCATTTAGTATATATTTCTTTTTGTATATATTTTCTGTTTATATTGAAAATGATATGTGTAAATTGTAATGAAGGGCATCTTAATTAAAAATTATGAAAGGAGGATAAATGACCATATCTTTTTGTATCTATTTATATATGGTTATTAATTTTTATTTTTTTTGTGTGTGGGTTGTTGCTTTTACTAGGGGTAAAGTGCAATTTTGGATTTCTTTAAAGCGTAGTCACTGGAGGGGTAGGGTCCATATTTTACTCAAAATGATCACAATTTATAAGGCTCCAGTCAATTGCTTTGGATTCAAACCATTGAACTAACACTTGCCTTAAAGATCCACAATAACATCTCCACTACATATCTTATAATTATTTTCAATACTATCAATTATTATTACCTGAAATATCTTCCAAGCTATTCTATCATGGCACTTTAAGAAACAGCTATTTTAAATCAATTTTAAAATTAAATACAATTTTCTTAATCGAAATGTCAAAATTTTGACCCAATTTTATTTGACCAAACCAAATTCCAATAAAAAAGATTTGAAAGAGCATTAACAGGCTAGGAGATAGATTACAACTGTTAGAGTTAAAATGAAGTTTAAAGTTGTATCATTAAAATAATTGAATTTAAAAAAAAAAATACAAAAAAAGGAAAAGAAATAAGACTTGCAACAAAATAAATCTAAAGTTTTAATTTTGTAATTTAAATCTTAAATTTTTTATTTATTTTTAATTTAAACCATCAACCTATTTTTGTTAACTAGAACTGATGAAAAAAAATTATATGTAAGTCATTAAACTCAATGAAAGTGTATATAAAATGTCTAAAATATTATTTTTTGTTGAGTTTAATAACTAAAATATCATTTTTCGCATGTTTTACTTAACGAAAATATGTTGGTGCTTTATATTGAAAATAAATAAATAAAAAATTAATATTTAAATTGATAAAATTAAAATTTTATTTTGTTATTAGAATCAAACCTTGATTTTTTAAGAAAAATTACATGTAAGTGGGAGAAGGAAAAAAAAATTACCAACACATAAGGGTTGCAACACGTGCACCCTCACAGTCTTTCATTTGCACCCCACCATAGTTACATTTGCACTCCTCCAGGCCTGGCCTTGAGATTTCTGAGGCTCAAAGTCGATAATCAACTAATAAATTTTTAAGGCCCTTCACATTTTTTTTTTTCATTGCATGAAAAAAAATGAAAAAAAAAAATGAAGGTAAAAGGCAAAAGATTTGTGTCAAAATCACAAAAAAATACTTGGTATTACATTATAACAACTAATAAGTGTCGCTTGATCCTCGTTCTTTTTGCATTTTTAGAAGCAAATAAATCAATCATACTTGTATAATCTAATTTTTTTTGCAAAATTATTTTCAGTGGATAACAATGATAATTATTTTAAATGGGTCTTTTAATTTTTTAATAGGTCAATTTATTTTAAATTAGTTTGGGCTTTTCTTAATTTTTTTTGGATTTAAAACATATCTAATATATTACAATAAACTATAATAGGAGGGAACCCTTTTTTTGGGTCTATTTTCAATGGATAACAATTTTAATTTTTTTAATAGGTTAATTTATTTTAAGTTAGTTTAGGCCTTTTTTAATTTTTTTTTTAACTTAAAACATACCTAATATATTATACTAAACCATAATAGGAAATGCCTTTTTTTGGATTTATTTTGAGGGACCCTAGGCCATGGCCTGGTTGGCCCACGCCCAGGGCCGGCCCTACACTCTTCATATGTTAGTAATTTTTTTTTCCTTCTCTCACATGCACATAGTTTTTCCATTTTTTAAAAGTAATTTTCTCTTAAATTTAGACCTGGTTTGGCATACCCCAAATAATCTAAAAATTCAAAAAATTACTAAAAAAGTTAAAAAGTTATCACTATTTATCAAAAAAAATAATCTTACACAAAAATTATTACAACTCAGTCTGACGTCCCACAAACTTCTGTTGAGTTTTTTGGAAAAATTGCATAGGCAGGGTGCACAAACAACACGGTGTTGTTCGGCCCATAGGGGTCCATCACGAGTCCTATTTTGATATTCTGAACAGTTTAATGTGTAGAACTCGTTGAATACTATATGTTTGTAAAAAATCACGTTGATCGGATATAGCTAACTACATGATCAAATCAGTTTTGTATAAAAAAAATGGATGGTGTTATAGTTAACGGTTAAAAAAAAAAATTAATTCAATTAGATAGCTATCGATATCTGATCAACGTGATGTTTTACAAGCATATAGTATTTGACGAGTTCTACACAATGAACGGTTCAAAATATCAAAACGGAACCCGTGATGGCCCCCATGAGTAGGGATGGACCGAGGGGCCTGGCAGGGGCGACCGCCCCCCAAAGTTTTGAAAAAACCCCTAGATATAGTAATAAAATTACAAATATTTTAAAATTATATAGGTTCGCCATCCCAAAATTTTTGTACAAAATTTAAGAACCGCCACCCCCTAAATTTTGTACTTTAAAATTTAAATTTAAATTTTTTTCATAAATACTAAATAATAATAATAATTTATTTTTTAAGTATGATTACTTTTTTATTTTAAATTTAGTAATGTTAAAATAATTGAGAATTTATTTATTAATATGTTAAAATCATTTTTGTCTGATTAGGGCCCAAATTTTTTAGTTGTTCGCTTATAACTAAATTTTTTTAAAAAATGATTACTCAAGAGCAGTAGTAGCCTGCCTAAATCAGTCATCATATATTCAAAACAAAAAAACTTCTCTTCTTTCTCTTATTTCACAACTAATGAATCCAAATCATCAGAATTAGTGACCCAAAACACAATATCTCTCTCTTGTGTGTTGTGAGTCTTCCGGTGTTCAAGATCATGATTCCTCCGACAGTACTCCGGTACTCTCTCTCTCTCTCTCTCTCAGAGTTAGGGTTTATTATTTGGAGAAAGAGATTGGACTATGAACTTGGTAATGCTAGTAATGGAATCATTTGTGTAATTCTCAATCAACTATTTATACTTTTGTATTACATTTCTATTGTCAACTATCGAGCACAACTTTAGATGCCTAAGTAGATATGTAGAGCAAATAATTGCTTTTTTGAAAATTAATATGGATTTACTAGAACATACAAATTATATTTTGATAATATTTTGCAATTATATACAATAAATGGAAACATCTAATTATATATATTTGTGATATTTGAGTAAAAATTGATATTGTATACCACAGGCTCATTATAAATTTTTTGATTGCATACACACTCGCCCCTTCAACATTAGAATCCTGCGTCCGTCCCTACTCACAGGCTGAACAATATCGTCCAATGCAATGCCCGAAAAGTAGGCAACCATTTCTTATATTAAATCATTCTACCCAGACGGTACAGCTGTACTGTCTACTCTCCCTAACTTCTCCTATATCCTAATTTATATAATTTTTTAATATACATTTTTTCGTAAAAAGTCAAAACGTTAACCTAAATAACCGTCTTTCTTTTCTCAACTTTTTAGTTCAAAAAATCAAAAAGTGCACTTATTTAAGACATCCAAATAATCCCTTAATATCAAGAATTCACATATGAAACTTAGGGACAATTTGGAAAATTGGTAAAAAGTTAATTTTTTAACTTTTTAGTTTTTTTATACTAAAAAGGCACAAAAAAAGTTACAAAAAAGTCAATTTTTTTAGTAAAAACTCAATAAAATCATTTTTTTACTAACTTCTCAAAATATTTCTTAGAAAGTATTTTTAGCTTTGTGAATCCATCTCGTATGAAAAAATTGTGACTGATTCAATAATCGGTATTCTTGTTTTTTATTTTTATTTTTATTTTTTTTGCCTTTTAAAATTTACACTTTGAAAAATCATCGCCACAAAAAACTCATAATTTTCTACTAGAAGTGCGGCAAAGGAAACCAAACAGCATTGCCCAGATTTGGACAGAGCGGAGAGAGATTTTTTTTTTTTTTTTTTTTTTTTTCAAGATTGGAGAAGAGAGAGATTCGGTGAAGAAATTGATGAAGTCATCGGGATCTGTTGCACATACCGTACGGTGATTAATTAACATGTCACTAGAAGAAAAATGTTTGAAAGGTTTAAAATATGAATTTTAAAAGAGTTTTAAGGTGTGAATTCTATTTATTAATGAGATGTTTTGATTTTAATTTTTCTTTTTTTTAAATTTTCATATCATCATAATTTAATTAAAGTTCTAAAATTAAAGGAATGTATCATTGCTGGTTACTAAAAATGTGAGAAAATTTGTGTAATTTTTTTTTAGGGGAAAGATTCCTCCTATTCAAAATGTAAATTGGAATGTGTTGTTTCAATCCATGGATTTATTGCAAGTCTCTTTTTAATAATTTAAACCGTTCATTTTGTTAGACATTTTTTATTTTTCATCTAAAAAAAATTAAATCGACTCGATAATTATAATTAGTTCAATTTATAACAGTTGTCATAAAAAAAATGTATGGCTTAGTTTTTTTATCGTCCATTTTTTTTTTATTGTGAAAAATGTTGTAAATTGAATTAGTTATAGTTATCGGACCGACTTAATTTTTTTTGGATGAAATACACCAAGTATCCAATAAAATGAACAGTTTTGATTATAAAAAAAAAATGCTATAGGTCCTAAATTTTCTACCAAACAAATAATCAAATGTCTCACATAGATGTGGGATCTACAAAATTGCTGACCCTTCACCCATGTGAGACATTTGGTCATTTATTTGGTAGAAAATTTGGTATCCCTGACATTACCCTTATCGAAATGGAGTCCGGATCCTCGGCGGTACTTTCCTGCCATACTTCCTGCCATGCCCCAAAACGACGTCGTTTTCGGGCAGAATTTCAAAAAAAAAAAATTAAAACAAAACCCACCTCAACCAACACTTGCAAGAATCATCAAAATCCATCTGAGATCAACAAAACCCACTTCAAAACCACAGAGAGAGAGAGAGAGAGAGAGGGAGAGAGAGAGATGGATGAAGATGGTATTGGGTTGGTCTTGGCTCCAGCTAAGCATTGAACAAAGGGTGAATCTAAAAGATATACAAAAAATTTCAATCGAAAACACAGAAATCAAAATGGTGTAAACATAGAGGCAAATGAAGCATAAACATACATCAATTAAAATCATATTGCACGCAAAATTGAACAGAACAGCAACTTCAATCAGGGTTTTATTGGGGTTTGGAATCGAACCCTGGATTTAATTTTTTAGAACCAAAGAGCAGACTTGTAAAGAAGAGAGCAGGGCTTCGAGCGATTCGAGAGCATCTCGAATGTTCAAAAGGCTCTCTGCTGCTTCTTCTTCAACTTCTTCTTCTTCCTCTGCTTCACCGACCTTGTCCCGAGACCCATTATCTTTATCTTCTTTCTCTTCTTGTTCTTGCAGAGCCGTTGAAGCCCTGTGGATGCAATTGATGATCTTGGAGCGAAGCTCGGAAGCTGGAGCCAAGACCAACCCAATACCATCTTCATCCATCTCTCTCTCCCTCTCTCTCTCTCTCTGTGTGGTTTTGAAGTGGGTTTTGTTGATCTCAGATGGATTTTGATGATTCTTGCAAGTGTTGTTGAGGTGGGTTTTGTTTTAATTTTTTTTTTGAATTTCCCCAAAAACACGTCGTTTTTGGGCATGGCGAAGTATGAGAGAAATACCGAGGATCGGATCATCGAATCGAAAATGAGTGGCCGTGGGCCCTACGACCAAACAACTCTCAGTTCAAATTTTGAATTGGAGAGGATCCTCTCTCTTTTTTAATATATGGAAATTTGGCCATAAATCCCTCATGAGTACTTTCAAACGCCCTTAGTATTTTAAAATATCCTTCTTATCATTTTTAGCCTCCGTTTGGAAAGTGGGTTAGCTCTTTGGCTTTTTGACTCTTTTGGCTATATAAGCCTGGGCTCAAAAGCTTAGTTTGGGAAGGGCTTTTTGGTTTTTTGGCTTTTTTGACTTTTTTTGTGAGAGAAGAGTGTAATGATTAGGGGTACTTACCAATTAGTCTTGTTAACTAAACTTATTTACCTACAGGTCCTAACTAATAAATTTAACACTATAAAAATAAGAGAGTGATAAATTTATCACTAAAAATTTATTCATAAAACAAAGAGATTGATAAATTTATCACTATAAAATTATTCATAAAAAAAAAAGACTGATAAATTTATCTTTATCACTTAATAAATTATATCAAATAGGACTAAATGGGTAATAAGTCTCCAAAGTAGGACCTGTTGGGTAATAAGTCTCCAAAATAGGACCTATTGGTAGTTTAGCCTAATGATTATGGGTTGGATGTAATTTTTTGTCTTTTGTGGCTCAATGAGCCTATTTTGCCTTTTGTGGCTCATTGAGCCAAAAAAGCCCAATGAGCCACTTCCCAAACCATATAGTCACTATTTGTCTTCACTATCTCATATGACATTGATGACCTTATATCTATGTTTTGTTATCTTAAATTTGAAAATCAATCGTTCGTTCTCTCTTTTTTTTGAGTTTTTGTCTCTTCTTTTCTCTCTCTCTCTCTATATATATATATATTTCTCTCTCTCTTTCATTCATTCATTTTTCCATAAATCCCTATTTTTTGTTCATTTCTTTTTTTTATTTTTGTTCACAGGCGAAATCGTAAATTTTACTCTGATTTAGAATAAAATTTTATATTGATTTAAAGTAAAATTTAACTATGAACCAAAGTAAAATTTTGTGCTTTTAACAAAAAAGGGGAACTGTGAAGAAATTCTGCAAGTATTGAATTTTTTTTTTTTTTTTTTTTTGTCTTTTTGACAAAAAATGAAAGATGTGAGGGATTTGTGGCCAAACCTCCGTTTATTTAAAGCCAAAATTAAGGTGACTTCCATCTATTTGTATTTGGGACCATCTTTGGAGTCTTTAAAATAGAGTCGGTAACAGCAATGTAGTCAGGAAAAGCAATTTAGTCAACCCTTAAAATAGAGTCGGTAACAGCAATGTAGTCAGGAATTTCAATCCACGGAATCATTCAATAAGTTATTATCAATATTATTAGTTTATATTTTTAGTTCTCTATAACATATTAATATTAACATTCACATAATATCATCTAAATTATGTACATTTCTAATTACTAGTCCAGACGAGATTTGAATATATCAAAATTTATTATTTTAAAATTATTAATTAATTAAGAAGATTTTATTTAGTATATTCTTTCTTAGATTTCTCAAATTGGATTTCCTATTTTGTGTTTTTTTGTTTTGTACATGTAGGGAAGTATTTTGAGATGACACCATATGGCTAAGATGACGCTGGGGTGTCAGCCGAGGTGCCACGTGGGCAGATCGTGTTTGCCGAGATGTTTAGGGCACTGTCGAGGTATTCCACGGCGATATCAGAATCTAAGATATTTGGATAGAAGACTAGAGTCCTAGATGACATCAAACTACCTATTTAGATAGAAATGAGACTCTTAAGGGAATTCATCTTAATTTAAATAGTGTGAATTGTGATAGATGTTTTCCTTGTAAAGGATAAAGTAAACTTCTAAGGGAAGTTGGACACTGATCATTATAAAAGTAAGACACTCTCGTTGTGGGTCTAAGGTATACTTTTATTTGTGATGCTTTGACTTGTGTATTAAGTACTATTTTGATATCTGTGAGAGATATATAAAATTTACTGATTTGATCGTCGGAGTGTACCGAGTGTGCGAACCATTGCGGGAATTCTCATTTTCTTGTTACAGGTTGTTGGGCTTAATCTATTCTGCCGGTGCTCTCCAGCTGAGTTCTCTCTTTAGTTGTGTGATTGGAAATCAACACCCACACTACAATAATTTCAATTTCATTTATCCGTTTTCTTGATTGAAAGAATTTGTTTATTTAGTAATTACCTAGCTAGCTCTACATGTATTAGTTTAGAATAAATAAAGTTGTAAGTTTTAAGACTATTTAGTTTATATTTGATTAATAAAAATCAAGCGTTTTCTTAATATTGTTCATTTTTAAAGAGAGTATCTCTAGTTCGGATTTGTTCCTAATTTGATATTGTTATTTGCTCATCTTTTCGATATGCTTTCTTGCATAAATTACACTGATAAAATTGATTCATATTAATAGAAATTAAAAAAAAAATTACATATTAAGAAATTAATATTTTAATAAAAATAAGCAAATATTTGCTCTTTATAAGAACAAACGTAATAGTGATCGTTGAAAAACCAAATCATCAAGACTCGAGAAATCAAAGCACAACAACAAAGATAATTATGAGACTTCAACCTAGAAACTCTTTGAGCTAGTCTAACATAAAGTTAGAATAATTAAAAATATCCAACCCAAAACTAATTGGGTTTAGGTGAAATAGACTCTGGATCATATGAACCAAACATGAGTAATTTAAAAAATAACATGGGATTAATCTCTAACACGAACAATTCTTAGGTTTAGTTCCAGAAGATTGAAAATTTTGTGTAAAATTTGATTTTGGTTTTTAACTCCAATAGGGTCAATTTGCAAAATTTCAAACATTAGTATTTTACTTCTAAGCTCAATGGGTTTAATTCGTCAAAAACTTAAAATTTTTATATAAAATTTACATATACGCTTAATAAATTTGGAAGATGAGTGACGTTCAAATTAGGGTCAAATTTTTATTTTTATTTTTTGGGGGGCCAACATCAATATTTAAAGTATGACATTTTGTAGTTGGACTAAATGAAGATGTATAACAACAAATCACAAATGCCAAACACTTTGTTAATTAAGACATTGTTGCCTAACAATGTTGCTTTGTTGAGAACGTTGGATTTTGGATCCTATGAAATGAGCAAAGCAAGTATCCTTTTTCATAATTTTATTGTGAATTTTATAACAGTAAGACACGTCATGAAAGACAATTCAAATGCTCCAATTTAAACTTGAATCCAAATGCAACAAATTTTCCATATTGGTAATTTTATAGAGTTCTTTCTTGTACTTAGGGTTTGGATCCAACAGGCACTTAAATTTTGTGAATGGAGGAGGACCAACGCAAAGTTGGCTAGCATATATATATAAATTTTAGACAATTTATATAATTTTTGTTTAAATAATATTTTTTGAAAAGACTTGTTTGGTTATCGTAATTTCATCATTGTTTAGAACTAGCTCTTCGTCCTGTTGTGTCTCATGTCGGTTTATCATGAAAGGTTGCAATCGATCAATCATGAAATCGTTCATATAATAATGTCCCCTCATTCGTCATTCATGTTCTTCAGTTTTGCATCGTTCATAGAATCAGCATAGAAAGAAACTTCGAACATTGATTTTTAGTTCTCCAAGAACAATGATTAAAGCGTTTCGTTTGTGTAATTGTTGACCATTGTTTCTTGAAAGACAAACACGTCTAAGAAATTCGTAATGACATAATATTAAACACAAGCCTTAATCGCTCATTTTTGTTTCTACAATTACAATTTGTAAGCTTTTACCATTTGTAGTCAAGTCTTATGCGGTTATTTCTATGTTTCATAATACAATTTATTTTCTATGCTAAAATGCAAATTCATGCGGTAATAGGGACGAAACTAGGATTCTAATACCAGAGGGGCTATAGGTAGGGTGCAAGCCAAGTGGGTTGGATTAGGTTCAAAACTTATCCCGATCCAACTCCAGTAATGCTCGAAATTGTCCATGCTTGTCCAAACTCGACTTGCCAAGCTAAGGTATTTAGTTCAAGTGCTATTCAAATTCAATAAATTTAGCTTATGTTAAGCACATGCTAATTACAAAAGATTGAGTTGTGCAATTGAACTTAATTTTTTTTAACTCTTTTTTTTTTTGCTAGAAAACTAGAATCTATTTTTTGGGTTGATTATAATTTGTTTATAAACCAAAAAAACTCATTCGTAGTTTCACAATCTAAAAAAGAAAGTTATAAACAACAATAACAAAAAAATAAATTATTCATAAAAACATGTCCCTTAACTAGTTAATAAGAATCAAACAACACACTTCAAATATTGCACAAAATAGATTCAATTGTTAAAGTAAATTATATTTATAGTATTGCTCTAAATATATTATACTCAATTTCAATTTCCTTCAAACTCGTGTCATATTGGTTAAACATTTACTCTTGAAGAGACGAAATGGAAAGGGGCCATGCAAAAAAAAATAATTTCGGTGCTCTATTCTAAACCATTGCAAGTAACAGGATAGTCTCAAAAACAGAGGGGCCACAGCCCCCTATAGTCTACATTATGGTCCATCCCTGGGCGGTAATGCAAATTACTTAGCAAACTTATAATTTTCGCAAGATCAATCTATGAAATCGACAGTTTAAAACAAGGTCTATGGTGATGAAAATGCATAATAAAAAAAATATTTCGTCTCAAAATATATATATTTTAGTGATAAAAAGAAGATTTTGTCTCCAATTGTACTATTTTTAGAGACGAAAACAAAATTTCGTCACCAAATGCTTAAAATAAATAAAATAATAGGTGACGAAATTTTTTTTCATCTCTAAATTTTATTTTTCATCGCAAACAAATTCCCGCCCTTGGAATTTTTTGTGGAAAATTTGGGCACCATATTAGAGATGAAAAATTTCATCGCCAAAAATGAAAAATAGGCGACGAAACAATTTTTCGTTTCCAAGTACTTTCAGCGACAACATATAGGCGACAAACGTGGTGACAAAATTATTTCGCCGTAGATCACTTTGGTGACAAAAATTTGATGTTTGGAGACAAAATGAGTTTGTTGCCAAAGACTTTTTTTGTTGTAGAGTTTCTAGTTGGACAAATGAAGATGTGTAATGTGGTGGGCCAAAAAATACTACCTTATTAACAATGGGCCCAACCCAAACAAGGGAGCCCATCAAGTAAATATCACACCCCCATCTATAAAAAGAGGGCATCCCATGGAATAAATGTATGTCGCATCTCTCTACTAGACAGCACACAAACACTCTTCATTTTCTTCATCTTCCTTCTCTGATTCCAGTGGCTAACTTTATCATCGGAGTGTCTCCGGCTGACAACTCCGATTGGGTGGCACCGACTATGTTCATCATTGCAGATCTGCAGGGGGCAAAGCTCATCTCTTCGTTGGATCTCTATAATCCATGTGAGTGGATTTTCCTAGTTTCACAATTGGCGCCGTCTGTGGAAATCATCTGAAAAAAGCCAATGAAGGAAATAGCAAACATGGTACTATAAGTAAAAATTCAATAACACTGTGATTGTGATCGTGATCATGATCTATTTTTTCTCTGATTAAATGGGTTCTTGAATTGTATATACGTATGTAATACCCCCAAAATAATACAATAAATCCAATTCATAAACGGAAGAATAATAGAAATGAGGTGCATTCATTCATTAGAGTTCGATTACAAAAGTTAACGCATGCGATATATACATTCACAAATGTTCATCCTGAATCTATAGCATGTATTACAATGTTGAGAGGATTGAAACTAAACATATAATCATATGCCCTATTAGCTTACATCTTTCCAAGTCGTGGCTTGGTTATAGAAATATGAGCCTAGCTCAATACAATTTAAGCTCATGGCTATACAAAAGAATAAAACACAATAAAGAAGCTCTTGCTCCTCAAAAGTCCCTCCACACTACTGTCTTGGTGGTGACATGCCCCCAACACTTGAAAATGGTTCCTAAGTAGAGTGAGCCAAAGTCCAGTAGAACATATTAACACAATATATGGAAATTAACAAGATATAAGTATGATGCAAATATTCATTGTCCTACGACGAAATCTTTATAACTCTTTCCAAAACCATGTTATGTCGAACTTACATTTCAATTCATTCATTTTGGTTCAATAGATACATCTACTGTATTTAACCCATCAACAGAGGTTACACCTCACAAGTTTCTAACAGATAAAATCATCATACAAATACATTCACTTTTATTTGCCATTTTATGAAAATTTCATCTGCGAGAATCGACACCCATGTATACAAATGGTTTTCGGGACTTTTACTCTAGACACACATGTCAACTTAGTTCCACGAAGTCCATTTCATTTCTCCTCCTCAAAACATGGAGTACATCTTCTTTCTCCTTCAAAATATCATACATATACAATGTATATCATTCATAATCATATTCAATGATAATGGTTAAGAGATTAGTTTCAATTCGCCTAATCCACATGCAATGTCTACAACAATTATAACTATTCTTTACCGATAGCCCAAAATAGATATTTCTAAACAGATATACAATCTCTATAACAGATAAATCATCAAATTTCCATAGATGAGTGATTAAACAAATCCAACAACACCATTCATCTATATATATTCTCTTAATTTCATATTTTCCATACTAATTTCATTATTTATATAAAATAACCATTCAAGACATTTTAGGGCAAAGCTCCCAATTTTTCAAGTATTAACCCAAAGGCCAAAATCAACTATTTTAATACAAGATAACCTCATATCCAAATCCTATAATCATTTATATAACACTCACATAAAATCCCCTCTTTTCAAACTTGAACCCAAACCTTAGGTTTGCTCAAAACACCTCTAAATCGCACCATTTTCACACAACAACCTATAATCAAGTTAAAATCCATATTAAGATGTAGAGAGTCTCTACCTCAAGTGTAAAAGTCTAAAGGAGAAGTAGAGAAACCTCAAAGATGTCCAAACTCGACTTTATTCAAATCAAATGGGAGCCCACGGAATGCTCTATCTTTTTATCAAAGAGAGTAGGGTAGAAAGATCCTTAGATCTAGGTGTATTTGTAGAAAGAAGTTAGATTTCAGAGAAAGAGAGAGAGAGAGAGAGAGAGAGAGAGAGAGAGAGAGCTGGTATAGGGTATTTGAGTGAAAAAAGATCATAAAGTGATGTAAAAAGGTGCTGCTGCGAACTGATATATGTGAGGCTTGCTCGAGCGCAAGAGTTGTCGCTCGAGCGACCACACACAATAAGTCTCCTTGCTCGAGCACAAAAAGAGTCGCTCGAACATAGAATACAAACTTCCAAAAGTTTTACAGACAGAAGACCGTCGCTCGAGCGCAAGAGTCCTCTCTCAAGCAAACAACAACACCCTCCCAATATCTCTGCAAGCTTGTGAAAGTACTAGGAAATCATGAAGCTCGCTCGAGCATAAAAAGTTTCGCCTGAGCAAAGAAGCCAAAATCTGGACAACAACAATTTGAGCCAACTAGTAACCAACTTGTTCCAAACACGCCCAAGACATCCCAACACTCAAACTCAAAGGGGTAAAAGGAGGAAAAAGACATGAATGACAATATTAAACCATAAGACCCGAGTCCGAAATACAATAAAAGTCGGGTCAAAATCAGAATCGCTATAACGTATGTGTCTGCATACAAACTCTATGGAAACTTTTGTTCACTACGTACAACTATCATTCAAAAGCAATGAGGCAAGTTGGACAAAAAAGCAACTTAAACTAAATCGGCAATCTGCTTCCAAAAACTACTCGGCAATTCCTTACAGCGGAGTAATGCTATTTTTCTTTTAATGCTCTACCATTGGTGTACTTTTTTCCACTTTCCACTTATTTGTGATTAACAAATCTACCTCATTTGGTACAGGCAATCAATAACACGAGATGCATTATTCACAATCCTTGCAATATTGGCAACTGATCGCCACTTAAAATCAGCAAAAGTCTTTGAATATGGCACAATCTTCACACGCAGCATGGAGTGCCATTAGTAAAGGGCTCCGAATTTGGAGCACGCATACATATAGTAATTGTGGCATCCTTAGTGTAGCCCTCTCCTGGGGGTTATAATATCGTGGCCTACGGTCCTCGCTCGGGAGTTATAATACTGCGGCCTACGACCCTTAACAAACATATATTTACACATACCTTCAAGCATACATACATTCATACAGTCATTCATTCATTCATTTTTTTTCATTTAGAAAATGTTCTTTATCACGTAATCTAATATCTATTTGAACAGCGTAACTCAACAATAAAAAATCTCATTCCTTCTACCGCAGACAAATAAAGTTTTGGAGTAATTGTGGTGGCCCAAAAGATACTACCTTATTAACAATGAGCCTAACCCAAATAAGGGAGGCAATTAAGTAAATATCACACCCTCATCTATAAAAGGAGGGCATCCCATGGAATGAAGGTATGTCTCGTCTCTCTGCTAGACAACACACAAACACTCTTCATCTTCTTTGTCTGATTCCAGTGGCTAACTTTATCATCGGAGTGTCTCTAACTAGCAACTCCGGTTGGGTGGCGTCGACTATGTTCATCTTTGCAGATCTACAAAGGACAAAGCTTATCTCTTCGCTGGTTCTCTACAATACATGTGAATGGATTTTCCTGGTCTTACATGTAACAACAAACACCAAACACTTTGTTAATTTAGCCATTTTGCTGGTAAAGTTTGCTATGTTGAGCACAACCCTTTGTCATGATTTTGTTGTGGCAATACACGTCAGCAAATAACATAATTCAAAAACTCCAATTTAAAACTAAAATCAACTCATGGGCAAAGAACAAAAAAAAAAAAAGAAGCTTCAATAAGGAGCTTTGCATCAAACTCAATAACTATATCTCTCAAGCGCAACTCAACAACAAATAACCAGCTATGCCTAATTTGTTTGACATATTTCTATTTTTTTTCCCAGTTTTTTAATGACCTCTTAGAATTGTTAACGTTGGCTTTTTGGCAAGGAACAAATTTTCCAGATGAGAAAAGATTTTTTTTAGAAAAATAAACATTTTAGAAAATAAATTAAGTTTTACGCTACATTCAAATGAAACGGTAATGATGCCATAGCGGATCATTTGCTTAAACATACAACGACGATAACAACTAGCCACATCGCACAAATCTTGACAATGAAAAGATTTGGCGACGTAAAAATTGATGAAGTTACCATGTATTAATTCTATAAACAGTGACAAGCCAACAAACGTTTCGTCGCAAAAAGACAAAAAATTTGGAGACAAAACGTCATTGAGGATGTTAAATAATCACACAACATTTAACATGCCTTGAAAAGTTGCTGCTAAAAGTACAAATTCTTGTCAATCTTTCAAGTTGACATTTTCTGGAGACACTTTGTTAATTTGGCGATTTTACCAGCAAAGTTGCTTTGTTGAGCACCTTATAAGTATCATTTGTCAGGATTTTTCTATAATACTTTTATTGGGATTTTTATTACTATAAGACATGTTATAACAAATGACATAATCCATCAATTAAAATTTGTTGTTCAAGAAAAAAAAAAAAAAAGTTCAAATTTTAAACTTAAACCAAATGGCAACAAATTTATTTATTTTTTAAACTAAACAACCCCAAATGATGTTAAATCACCGCAACAAAATCACGGTAGGGAAATCATAACACAGGATCTTGATTCCTATGAAATAATTCCAAAGCACACACTAAAATTTTCAATCTAATCTTCTTTCCATCGGTTTTCTTAACAGAAAAGAAACATAATGGTTAGATTTAAAAACTTTTAAAAGATGAAAAGGGTATATTGTATCATTTTTTAATTTGAGAAGGTAATAGTTGAGGAGGGTAAAGTGTAATTTGTCCAAACATAAATTCATTAGTTCAACCAGAAAAAAGAAAAAAAGAAAAAGAAAACTTAACAAGAAAACAACAAGCCACACTTCAATAGCAGTGGAAGAGCGGTGAAGCTAAGGTAGTGTGGTCCTGACCAATTAACGTTTTATTGTCTACGAAATTACCACGTAAAGTTTGACTTAATAGCAATTTTTTCATGGCGCAGAACAACTGTCAGATGTCTATCAATATATATTTATGTATACATGTATATTAAAATTGAAATACATCTAATGACTAACAAATTTTAGTTGTACATGCAAAGAAATTGATATAAATTGAGTTGAGAGACTCAAATTTTATTTTCAAATTTTAAATGATATCTAATATCACAAATTCCATTTCTGACACAAAGAAAGTATATTATTTTCTTTTCTTTTCTTTTTATTTTTATTTTTATCAGCAACAATAGAAAATATTAATTAAAAAGAGGATTATAAGACACCGGAGAACAAAATGTCTTCAAAGAAACCAAAACGAAAACCAAAAAACATCTCAAGCTACACATCATATACAACCCTCCTGTCACTAGAAATCAAAAAGAGAAGAATCACTCTAAAAGGGAAGAAACCAATGCCCAAAAAGACGGCAAATAAAACAAACTCTATCTCATTCCAACCAAATGACTCCAAAAATTGCAAATTGTGAAAAAGAAAAGCACAGCCCCACAACACTTTCGCCTTCTTATTGCACTCAAAATGCCAAAAATCCATCGAGAACAAATTGAAACAAGCATTCGAAGCCACCCAATAGATTTTCACCAAAGTGAATAATCTAAACCACAAAGACAAATCCAGAGAGCAATGATGATGCCCCGTTGCGCATGAATACAGCAATAAGATGTCCTACTGTGGAAGACATCAATAGTCAGGAGACTTCTATGAACCAGCGGTGTCCACGTAATAGCAAACAAATATGCAAACTCAAGGGACTTCACGTTCGTTAAAATTTCTAAAAAGGTTCAAATTGCAAGAGAAGGGAGTTTACAAGGAACCAATCATAAATTGTATATCTTACCTTTCTCTATAAAAAAAAAAAAGAAAGAAGAAGAAAACATAATAGAAATAAGGATATAATCGTAAACCCAATTTTCAAGTAATATATTAAAGGAAAATGACTGGTAGCTCGAAATTTTGGCTCGATTTTGGCTCGACAACCCAAAACGACGTCGTTTTGGGCTGTCTTTTTTTTTTTTTTTTTTTTTTCTTCTTCTTCTTCGTCATGTTGGTCTGAACTGAGGGAGAGATGAGAGAAGAGGAAGAGGGTCGCGATCGCTGCAGAGAGCAGAGAGAAGAGGGTCGACGCCGAGGTTCGACGGTCAATGATGGTGGCGGCGAGCTCGATCGCCGCAGAGAGAGCAGAGAGAAGAGGGTCGACGGTCGGTGATGGTGGCGGCGAGCTCGATCGAAATGTGTGGTCCGTCCCTCGCCTCCGCCGATCGCGTCGCCATGCCTCTACCTCGCCTCCGCCCCCTCCTCCTCCATTTTTTAGGCCCTCCAGTCCTTCCTCCCTCTCCCTCTTCCTCCCCTCCCCCTCCTTCTCTTCTTCGTCGTCTTCCTTCTGCTGAAAAAAAAAATTCGAGCCAACTTCGAGCCTAAGTAATTCGAGCTACCAATCGCGATCCTATATTAAATTTAACTTTTCAAAATCAATATGACTAAGAAAAATGTTATAAGGCTCAAATTTTCTACCAAATAAATGACCAAATATCTCACATATCCCACACCTATGTGAGACATTTGGTCATTTGTTTGGTAGAAAATTTGATATCTCTAGCATTACCCTTTTCAAAAAATAAGACCAAAAAAAATATAATGAATGGAATGGTATCTGTGAGTAATTATTCAGTAATTCCGGAGTATGGACACGTGATATTCTATAATGTTATGATTGATGGAGAAGGTGGGTAGGTGGAGTATTGTATTGAGTGATTGGAGAACATGAGGGGCATACTGAATGATATTTGGTTAGGGAGTACAGATATGTGATACTTCAAGAATATTTAATAATTTCCCTGCTGTCCATATTGTGAATTGGGTAGAGTTGCTTGGGTTTGTGAGATCCACCATGAGTCTTACTTTGATGATCTGATTTATTTATTTTTTTTATTTATGTATGTAAATTTTAACAAAAATCAAATTGATCCGATAATTAGAGTCAGTAAAAAAAATTATAATAATCCAATAATTATAACCATATATTTTTATCATGTCTTTTTTAAAAAATAGACGATATAGTTTCAAAATTATATTAGTCTTTTTTTTATTTTATATAAAAACAAATATAATTAAATAATGTAGTTAAGATTATCGCAAGAATTTGAAATTTTTACCAATAAATTTAATCAATCCAATCATCAAAGGGGGCACAATGGTGAGCTCCACGAATTTGAAAACATCATTCAGTAGGAGTGAGCAGCGGATATTCCGATTCACCCAAACTGATCGAACCGAACCGATCTGTTACATTTTGAACGGATACGTGATAACAAGCGGATGGTTGCAAATTGATTTTTTCCAATCCACTTAGTTTTGGACGGATGTCGGATTTTGAGGTTTCTTTGACCGCAACCAAATCGCCGAATTGCCAAACCGCTAGCACCTCTAGTAATTTGTAAGATTTTGTATTTTTAATTTATTTAGATATTTTGTTTATATTTGCAACTGAAAAAAAGTTTAGATAGTCTGTTATATTTTTAATTTGTTTTCAATTTAGAAATCCTTTTATCAAATGACAAAGTGTTGATATTTAGTATTTTTGTGTAGAAAATATAAGGTTTAATTTTGTCATTTAAAAAAAATCAAATAAAATAGTTTTTGAATAAAAAAAAGTAATGAAATAGTTTTGATAACACATGAGTTTTTTTAGGGGATTTTTTTTAGGGTCCTTGATATTAAGATTTTATAGTATAAATGACATCTAATATTTTCATAATGTCTAAGGTCCCTCAAATTGATCTAGAGAAAATTCAACCCAGAGAAAATTTGACCCAGAGAATTTCTCTAGACTTCCCAGAGAAATTGACTTCCAGATAAATTTTCTCCAACCTAGAGAAATTCTTTGTCTCTCTCCAAAGAAATTTCAATTTTGTTGAAAAAATTGCTAATGCAAAGAAAATCCAAAGTCAGAACCATAAATGCAATAAGAATAATCAATTTGGAGTTGAAAAGTAAAAATCAAACCTAGAGAAACTTCAATTTTGTTGAAAAAATCATTAATGCAGAGAAAATCCAATACTAGAGAAATTTGAACAACTAGAGACCTACTAGAGAAATTTGAACAAGCAGGGAAATTTGGACAAATTAAAGACTTACCAGAGAAATTTGAACAACTAGAGAAATTTTAGCAAACCAGATACCTACCTTCCTTGATTCTAACTGCAACTGGGTCTGGAACATTAATGTTACCCCTAGAATTCACCACTTCTTTTGGTTAGTCATCCACCAATGGCTCAGTACCAAATCTATTCTTTTCCAGCGTATGATAGTGAATGATAACCTCTGTTGTGTTTGTGGCACTCACACTAAAACCACCCGCCATGTACTTAGAGAGTGTAAAGTAACCAAAGATTTATAGGATGCTGTAGGCATTCCCCCCCCCCTCTCTCTCTCTGTTATACAATCCTTCTCCCCAATCTAGAGGTTTGGGTGAAAGCCAATTGCCTCTCCAGAGTTTGCCCCACTTGAGCTTAGTGGTCCATCGTCTTTCCTTTTACCTGTTGGGTTGGGCTTCATGGAAAAACATAAATTCGCACTACTTTGATCCTAGTTACCTCGCAGTCAGTAAACCCAAGTTAGTTTTGGCAAATATACTATCGAATGGCTAGGATAAGTTCTCAACTAGTTGGATGGTGCGGCTAAAGAAAACTCAGGATTAACCTTTGTGGGAGCTATTAGTAGAGTCATCTACCAAGGTTTGCCTAAAAATACCCGTCATTGGCAAGATGAACCTTGTGGCAGTTGTCAAGGAAACCGACTGTTTCTTCCTCGTTGTGTTGAAGCGCACGAGAAGGAATCAAAGGCCGAAGCCGAAGTAGAAGCAAAAACAGCGTGGTGGTGGTAGTGGGGTTGAATTCGTCGATTACTTGTTGGAAAAGTTGTTTCTTCTCCGGCAAAACCAACCGGAGCTGAACAATCTAGGGCGCTACAATCAGATTGCGTTGCCAGATTTGGGTTGATGAATTTGCAGATTCAGAGAGAAAATTACGCGATGTTGATGAACTCAAATGCGATTTGGATTCGAATTTGGGTTTGGATTCCTATTCATTTTCGAAAGAAAGATTTGGGGATTCGATCAAGTGAGGTTTGGATTTAGAGAGAGAGAGAGAGAGAGAGAGAGAGAGAGAGACGAAATAAGGAAGACAGAGAGAGAGAAATGAGATTTGATTTGAAAGAGTCAAATTTCTCTGTGATATATGACTATAAGGTTAAGGGACCTTAGACATTATAAAATAATATTGTGGATTTCTTCCATTATTAAACATGGGAGAGAGACTTTAGACTAATTTTTTCTTTTTTTTATACGTATTTATTATTGGTATTTGACAATTAACTTGATAATCTTTTTATTATGTTGAGTTGGATTGTTATTTAAAAAAAAATGTTGACAAGTTGTTGTATTATGTTCAAAAACTATAAAAGTTTAAACCGACAAACATATTCGCATCCATCCGCCGATCCACTCAATCCACATCCGTCGATCCGGCGGACGGATGCGGATTAATTTTTTCCAATCTGCCAATCCGGCTGACAAATGACAGATTGGAGGTTTTTCGACCATAACTGAACTATGAACACCCCTACCATTCAATATAAATTTGGACCAGAAAGAATCCTATTAAGTATAAATTTAAACTGGAGAAAAGTCCTCCTTAGTCGTAACAAGAAAGAAAGAAATACCTGGTGACTGTTAGTGTACCAAGAAGTCCATTCTTCAATGGTGTTCAAACCAAGCTTTCTCAACGTATATCTCGTCGCCGTCACTGGAATTCTTCCATCGGTGTCTCCACTATAATTAAGTTTCAAGAAAATTAAAATTAAATGATTTAGAAATTTTATTACAATGAATAATCAATTTCAGAATATATATATATATATATATATTAGTGTATACCCATATCTCAAGGTACGGTATAAATAAAAATAAGTGAACAAAAAGGAGAAAATAAAATAAAAATAAATAAATAGGGAGAAAAATAAAAAAGGAGAGAAAATAAAAAAATAAAAATAAAAGAGGAAGGAATGGGAGATTATGGAATCATTTATAAAATTATTCATGAGATCATGGAGAATGGGTGAGAAAATAAAAAAGTAAAAGAGAAAATCAAGAAAGTAAAAAATGTATACGTAGGACATTTTTTGAAAAATATGTTGGCCATTGTTTTATCGTTTAAACAAATTTGAGCCATCCAAATATCTTAATATGACAAAAATATATTGAGGATACAAAAATCCTCCTGTTTTATTATATATATGAAGATTGAACTTTTAAATTACAAAAAAAATTAAATTACCTGTAAACCCATACGCGGAGGCCTCCAGCAATTAGCTTTTTGATGATGGGAAGTATGGAGAATGGTGCAGCACTCCAAAATGTTATATTATCACTAGAATCAAACAAACAAGCCCTATTGTTAGCAAAAAATCTGGTCTGGGTCAAATCGACAAATGTGATTTGACAGAAAATCCAGAATTTCACAAACAACAATAGATCAAGCAATTGTGGTCTGAACGTTCTGTGCCTCGACAGATTCAAGGACTTCTTTGGAGACTGTAATGCGAAGAAACAAGAAGGAATAAACTGAAAATCAATTGTTAAACAAACAAACTTGGAATTTAATCAGTAAAATTAAATTTCCAGTTCAATGTATAGGACAATCGACAAAGAACTCTTGGTTACAGAAATTGAACTATAGATAGACTACTCCTAAATAAGAACTAGGTAAGTTAAGTTACTCCTAATGCTATAAGGGTTGTAAATTTGTTTGAAGATGCCTTCTAACTTCGAATTTCCAACTTTTATATTGTTGGTCTTCAAACTCCACTGCTGCTCTGCTGCCACGTGTCCCATCATATAGCCAACTACCTCCACTTCAATGCCCATGATGATCTTGCAATTGCCGATGCTTTGTTTCTCTGTTCTGACTTTTCTCCTTCTAGGAAACGTGACACATATCCTGTATGCCTTGCATGCTAACTTTATGGCTTGACGTCTGGGCTATGTTTGGCCACATTCCACTTCACTACTAGACGAATCGACAGGAAAACTGCAACTGCCACGTCTGTCTCTTTGATTGTTTCCTTTTTGTCACTTGCTCTATATTCTAGACTTCATATTCACCCGCTTTTCACTTGTAAACTTGTTAAAACTCATGGTCTTTAAACCTGGCATCTGTTGGACCAATTCTCTGCACTTGTTACATACAGTCGATAGAGAATATACAATTTTTGGTATCAACACCTATTTAGCTCAATCCTTATTAGTAGAGGTTTAACAATCAAGTACATGCACTTGTTCTTTACTCTTTTAGTTTCTAAAAAGCCTTTCTTTTATATATTTTTGACATCTGATATGACAAAAAACAAAGTAAAATTTTTTTTAACAAGACTTGAGTTATCACTACTAATATAATTATTAGTACATTAGTTTCAAAGTTATGACTAAATATGAGCAGAAAAAAAATTCTAAAGAAAATCTTCTTTTGAAAAAAAGTTTTCTGTCGGCCTAAACAAATGGAATGTAAATAAAACAATAAGTTTAGACATACAAAATCAATCATAAAAAATAATTCTAAAACTTTTAGAATTATTGTCTAAACATTAAGTTTAGACAATACTTAAGAGTCATCTAAAAACTTTCTTGCGAAGATCCTAGTTGTCTAAAATCCTTTGACCGAAGCTCTCAATTGACATTTGGTCTAGTATCTGAAAAATTTGAAGTCACTATTGATTTTGATTATACACAAAATAATTGAAGAATTATTTTATCATTATACTTAAATTTTTTGTGATTGATTATATGTCCTAGACTGGTAAGATAAAACATTAATTATATGTACTTGCAGTGGGTCCATGGATAGGGAATTTTGGTGACATTGGCATGGAGAGCATGTTGAATATCTGCCCTATTCAAGTATGCTTTAGGTTTAGGTCTTGTTTGATAACCTGCTATTTTAGTAATTTTTTAACTTTTTAGTTAAAATATGATGTAAAAAAATTAGTATATTTAAAATGACTTTATATTTTTTATGAAAAAATGTGTAAAAAAATAGAGAGAAAATTAAATATTTGACTTTTTAATATAAGTTATAGACTTTTTGATTTTTTTAGTAATTTTTTGACTTTTAGGATAAAACACTCGCATACCAAACAAGGCCTTAGTATAGTCTAACAGGCAAGGGTCATACCCAGCTGGTTTCTGGTGCCACCCCTCCTGCAATTAAAAACAAATAAATAAATAATTAAAAAACCAAAATAATTTGAGTTATTGATTAATGGCTGAAAACTTTCAATTCTTTCTTTCATAGTATTGCATATCCAAAATAATCTAAGATGCTCCTGGTTTGACTAATAACCAGCTAGCGTTTTCCATATTTTGTGTCTAGTGGTTAGAAAGAAAGAAAAAAAAATCATTTTTCAAAAAAAAATTTGAATTAAAAGAAAATTGTTTATTTTTTGTAATAAAAAAAGGAATCTTTATTGATGAATAGTCAAAATTATAAAAGTATTACATCAATAGAGGGGAGGGAAAAGTCCAAAAATCGTTATGTTCAATAATTCCAACTAAGTCGGTATCAAAAAACATATCCAACCATATAATAACACCAACCCAAGTTGGTGAAAAATCAACGCAAAGAAAAAGAAAAGAAAGCAATAGCCCATAGAAAGAAAGAAAAGAAAAAAAAATCATTTTAAAAAAAAAAAAATTGAATTAAAAGAAAATTGTTTGTTTTTTGTAATCAATAAAAGGAATCTTTATTGATGAATAGTCAAAATTATAAAGGTATTACATCAATAGAGAAGGTAGAAAAAGTCAAAAAATCATTCTGCTTAACAATTCCGACTAAGTCGGTATCAAAAAAAACATATCCAACCATATAATAACACCTACCAAGTTGGTGAAAAAAAAAAGGGAAAGAGCAAAGAAAGCAATAGCCCATCCACAGCAAAAAGACACCCTAGCAGCAGCAGCAGCAAAATTCCCCACCTCCAGTCAACCTTCAATTCAATTACCCCTGCCTGACTTGGATAAGGCAATTCCTTTAAATGAGGGACCAATGAAATTCACCAAAGGTGCTATTTTAATAATTTAAATTTTCAGCGTATCTTATTTTTTTAAAAAGTTAAATTAATTTAATAATTATAACATTTTTATTTTATTTGTTTGTCTCTACCAAAATAAATGGTCTATTGTCATTCATTTTTTCATAAATAAATGTGATAAAATAAAATTATTATAATTATCATATCGATCTAATTTTTTTATAGACAATATCTATTGAGAGTCTTATAAAATGAACTGAAATAATAAGAAAGAAAGAGGCACTAAAACTAGGGGTGCTCGCGGATCGGATTTGTACGGTTTGCGGTTCGGTTTTGACCCGCCCGCACCTATGCGGTTTGGAAAAAACTCAAACCACAACCACTCGCAGTGCAGTTTGTGGTTTGTGCAAATAGGGTTTGCAAATGTATGGACGGTTGCAGGCAGTTTCTGGTTTGGATTTTTTTCCTTAAAAATTAATTTTTGAATTTTTTTCCCCATTTTGTAAATATTTAATTTGGGTCATTTTCTTACAATTTTTTAAAATGCTTCAATATTAATAATTAATGAATTAAAACTTATAAAATTAAAAACACAACAAAATCAATTCCTAACACAAACAAATCATTAAAAATCCTAAAATCATTCAAAATTATTGAAAATCAAATAAATAAAGAGAGAGATATCTTACAACAATTACAAAAAAATAACAATCATCATCATCATAAATATAAAAAAAAAAAAAAAAAACACATGTGAGCAGATCTCACTCACTCAAATTCAAAGAAAAACACATCTGAACGGTTTTTTTTTTTTTTTTTTTTTTATATATATTACCCTAATCTAATCTCTCAAACTAAAGAAAAAAAATCATTGAATGATTTTAAATCAAATCTCCTAGTTTTTTTTGTTTTCATCATTCATCTAATCTCTTAGTTTTTTTTTAAATATTTCATCATCATAACAATCATCATCTCTTAGTTTCAATGATGAAATATTTCAAATCTAATCTCTTAGTTTCAATGCGTCCAAATTAAAAAAATAAATAAATGAATAAATAATTAATTAATTAATTAATGCGGGCGGGTTGGGCGGGTGCGGTTTAAACCCACAACCTGAAAATCTTTCAAAATCCAAACCGCACCCGATCCTAATGTATTTGTGAAACCGCCCATATACATGCAGATCAGATCGGGTAGGACGGTTTGGGCAGGTCGAATAACCCTATGCCCAGTCCTAACTAAAACTATGACACTTCATCTTTTCTTTTTCCTTTTTTTTCACTTAAATATAGTTCAAATCTAGTTAGTTATGAATTGACAAAACTACCCTATATTATGAATTACATGTTGTCATTGGTCTCCCTTGCAAGGATTCTAAGTAAGCCATCAAAAATGTAAAAATAAGAATATTACGCACACAAATTGCACTGATGTTTCGCAAAATGAGGGCTCTCCCACCCACCCCTCTTCTCTCTCGATCGATCGATCGATTTCCTCCAACCGTGCAACTTCTTTCATATCCGCCGTGCTCGACGAAGCATTTCGCAATCTCAATAGCTAGAGACGATGGAAACACTTCCCAATCTCGATCGCCGTCTAGAGTTGGGTTAATGCATTTGGCTTTAGTACCCGAAGTTATAGATGAGGCGAGTACATCGAGCTTTGAGCACGTACGCATGCCTTGTGGAAAGTCAACAATAGCGGAGCTAATAAAGCGGAGATGGCGTGGAGAAAGATGGTTTGTGCGTAGCTGCGACGGTCGGCGACAGATACGGTGTCAACGTGGTACTTGTACTGGTACTGGTACCAGCAGATCCGACCTAAACTCATCCAAAACAAACCACCCAAGGCATGAAAGGAGGTGGTCTGTGCGTAACTACGACAGGCGGCGACGAATACGGTGTCAACATGGTGTTGGTACTAGTACCAATAGATCCAACCCAAAGTCGTCCAAAGCAAGCTTGGTACTAGCAAATTCGACCTGAACTCGTCCAACGCACAAGCCCGGCCCTGACCATAGGCCCACAAGCCCATGGCTTAGGGCCCCTCAAAATAAGCCCAAAAAAGGGGCCCCCTCCTATTATAATTTAATGTAATATATTATGTATGTTTTAAGTCCAAAAGAAATTTAAAAAGGCCCAAACTAAGTTAAAATAAATTGGTCCATTAAAAAATTAAAAGGCCCAACACTGCAGCCCAACAAAGCAGCAATTTGATAGGCCCAACAATTAATCCAATTCTTAATTCCTAACAAATAAAGGCTAACAGTTAAAGCCCACTTTGACAACAGCTTGAAAGGCCTATCTAATTTCTGACCCTACTACCTTCCCTTAATCCAATTTTCCCTACAACTTGTTTGATAGCACACCAGCAACCCAAGACAACCAAGCAACAAAGCAGTAGCACACGATAGAGCAAAGCAGCAGCACAGGTTTTTTTTTTTTCCTTCTTTCTATTCAATTAATTAAATATTTGTCTTGTCTTTTGCTCAATTAATTACTATTATAATATTGGTATTTACATCATCAAGAAGAATTTGTTTAAGTTTAATAGTTCACATCACATAATTTAAAAGTTTTGTGTTTTGTTAAGTGGTGATGGGTGCTCTTGTTTTAAATTTTGATCTAAAAAAGTATTTTGATCTCAGCTCATCATGCCTCTTAAAGAAATTATCCGTTTGGATTCGCAAAAAGAAAAAAGAAGCAAAGAGTCGAAAAATTAGTCGAGTGTCAAAGAGGAGCTATTGTAATGCTAAGTAGTTTTTGTGATTTTAATACAAATATTTTGTCCTTTACCTTAATTTTTTTTTTCATTCAATGAAAAAAAAATGTGAAGGGCCCCAGAAATTTATTAGTTAATTATCAGCTTTGGGCCTCGGAAATCTCAAGACCGGGCCAGCTAACGCAAGCCACCCAACTCCAAGGTGGGGACGCCGACGATAACAATGGGTTTAAAGTTCTCCCTGTTATTGATGGAATCATTCCGACCATTAGGGTACTGTGTAACCATAGGGGTTGGATAAGGCCATTGCCACCTCCGGTTGATTTTACAAAATGGTCTCTCCACTATGGACAGTGGGTTCTTCAAAGAAGAAGAGAAAGCAAAAAAGGCTCAACAATGATTAATTTGGGATTCAATGAATTGAACTAGTTTATGAGTCTCTGTGAATACGTCCGTATTTGGATGAAGAATAGAGGTACTGCTATTATTGTTGTTGGAGGGGGTTGAGGGATAGAGAGATGAATGGAGATGGCAACGAGCCGAGGCAGGGCTGGGGATCACACACCCCATTCCTGATCCCCAAGGTAAAAATTTTCCCGTCCCCAGCCCTAATCCCAACAGGGAACCTATCACCGCTCTCGCTCTCCACCCCTTAACGAGGATCGGGTTTTCCTGACTCCGAAAATTCCCCAACCCCAAAAAAAAACAGTAAATGGAAAATCAATTAACAACAACAACAACAGCAACAATAAGTTTAAAAAAAAAAAAAATAGCAATAGTCGCATGACCAGCAACAGCAGCAGAGAGAATTGAATAAATTACTAAAATTCATTGCCTCTTATGAATAAAACAAAATAAATTTTCAAAATATGAAACCCCGGGTTAATCATAACAATAAAGAATATTAAACGCAACCCCTAATTCCCAAAACTTTGATTCTCACCAAATGAAGGTAACTATGTTTGCTGAGACGCTTCCTTAAATTCTTGTACTTGTACTTGTACTTGTTCATCTTCCTCTTTCTCTTCTTCTTGACATTATCAGCTTAGATCGTCGAAGTGTCATAGCAAATGACGTCGCCGGCATCTGACAGCACTGTAATAACCCCGACCTCTAATTAACGTTAATTCATGGTTAAATAAGCCTAAACAGTAATTAAGGTGAAATTCTGAATTAATTGCATGTATGTGTTGCATTATTGCGCTTATATCTGTTTATCGTAGAAATATCTATTTTCGTTTCTGTTTTGTTTTGCAAATTGAAGGCCTTATCGGTATCTGATTACGAAGTTGACTTGATATATGTGTTATTTGGGATTTTTAGAATTTTATGATATGTTTAATTAAAAATCAATTTGAAATGATTAAATTAAAATAATTAATGTCCGATTGATTAGCTTAATCAATAACTTAATTAAAGACCACTAAGCAAGCCTATATAAGGCCTCTATACCACTTAAGACACATCTCATCTTCATCCTTATAAGCCCAAAACGTGGGTGAGAGAGAGAGAGAATAAGGAGAATTGAATTCATACTCAATGATTGTAGAAGGTAGAAAACTTTGAAGCTTTCAGCTTGAAAACTCAAACAATTAACCATCTAAAGCACAATTGAGAGGCTACGGTAAGAATTCAAGCCTTTGGTCTTGTTCTTGAGTTGGTGAATTCATGAATACAAGTGTATTGGTTGGATTATTATGAGAAGTGAGCTAGAATGAAGAAACATAGATCATACCATGCACACATATCCATTTGAGCACAATATAAGTTTGATTTCAAAGAATTCTCTCATGCATGTGTCCATCTTACCTTTATTTTGAGAATTCATCTTGATTAATATCATTTCATCTCAATTGATCATGTTTAGAAGCTTTGAAGTCAAGATTAAACATGCATGTCATGTTTTCAAAGAGTTGAGTTTTGTTTTGCACAATTGACAAGCTTTTGGAACTTGATTTTGTGAAATGACTTTGAATTCATGATGTTTGACTGGTTTAAACATGTTTTCTCAAGTTTTAGGGCCCAAAGGTTGCATTCTAAGGTTTTAAATTCAAGTTTTGGACTTAGGAGTGCAATCTGGAAATCCCAGATTTTGCACTTCCGCTCGAGCGACAGGATCTATGCTCGAACGACCACTCTGTGCTCTTATACTTCCGCTCGAGCGACCAAAGTCCGCTTGTACGTGAAATACAAGCTCCCAAAAGTTTCACATTTTTGCAGACCGCTCGAATGACAAGAGTTGAGCTCAAACGAGGACCTAGGTCTCACGCTTGAGCGTTTGTCGAGAGTGAAAATCACATTACCAGTACTTTTTCAAAGTTTGCAGACCACTCGAGTGAAGGAAGTTGCACTCGAGCAGGACCCCTATTTTCAACAAATTTTGTTAAGTGTTCCAAGTGCATTTTTGGCATCCTCATTACATCATTGGCATTCCTAGGCCAAAATTAATACACAATAATGAGAGTATACACTAGAAACACCCTAAGAACAAAATGAAATGAGTTATGTTCAATCCATGCATGTGTTTTAACATACGTATCTGTTATGTTGGTGTAGGTCACGTGCCGTGAGCGGTTGAGCCATTGGTCTGCTACTAAGCTATATGTGAAGCTATCTGTGAGTAACAACTTAGTAAAGCTATATTCGATATGAAATACTTTCTGAACATTATGATATGGTATGAACTGTTTCTAAATGATACAAAAGGTTATTTTGTGATTATGTGAATGATGATCCAATTTTTTGAAATGTCTTTGTAGTATCTATAGCGATCCCGGTTTTGATCCGACCATTGTTATATTTTGGACTCGAGTTTCGTGGTTTAATATTGTATCCATGTCTTGTTTTCCTCCTTTAAGTCTTTGAATTTGAGTTTTGGAATACGTTGGGCATGTTCGGAGCAGGTTAGTTGTTAGTTGTCAAGTTGTTGTCTAGAAAATTGCTTCTTCGCTTGAGCGAGGCTTCTTGTGCTCGAGTGAGCCTTATGAAATTTTCTTCTTTGCTCGAGCCAGAATTCTTGCGCTTAAGCGAGCTTTGAGTGCTCTCAGTATTTTATCCAGACGCAAGGTTTTTAGAAAGGTTGAGGTCTTTGCTTGAGCGAGACTTCTTGCGCTCGAACGAGGGTATGCGTCTGTAAAACTTCTAAAGGTATGTATTCTGCGCTCGAGCGTGGTCACTTGTTGTATCTGGTCGCTCGAGCGACAACTCCTTCACTCAAGTGAGTCTCGCGTATATCAGTTCGCAGTAGCATATTTTTATATCACTTTTTGATGCATTTTCACTCCAAAACCCTAATCCGACCCTCCCTCTCTCTAAAATCCATTCTCTCTCTACATTTTGACCAAGATCCTTTGATCTCTTCACCCTAGTTGTAACAACCCTCGTCGATGATTACCGAAAAACTACTGATTACTGTTAAACTGAGACTGATTATGAGAAGTAATTGAACTGATTAAAAATCTTGGATTGGTGATCGACATCTGGCGAATCGATCGACTATATCTGTTTAATTGCATGTTTATCTGTTTGACTGTTTAATTATCTGTTCAGTTTTTATGTTTAAACTGTTAATTGAAGGCCCTATCGGCGGCCGAACCCGAAATCGATTAGTATTTTGTGATCATCATAATTTATGTGAATTTATGGTGTAATTATCTGAAAATTTATTTAGTATAATTAAATTAGATTAAAATAAGTTAAATTGCATTGTTGGACTTATTTGCGTAAATGCCATTGTGAGTGGACCCTTATTATAACATCTTTGAGCCTTATACACGCAAACAAAACAAATCCCTCAGCCATTTCATTGAGCTCAACCGACCATAGAGAGAGAGAAACTTGAGGAGTTGATTTCATTTCAAATTGTGCTTGTAAATCGCTTGATAATTGAAGGAATTGGAACATAGGTTGCAAATTAAGCTTCCTCACCTTGTAATTGAAGCTCTATGTAAGGAATTTAACCTCTCATTGTTGTGTTTAAGCTTGTTCATGCCTAGCTCTTGTATCTTTAGTGATTTGAGCCTTGAATTGGTCCATATATGTTGAATTGAAGCTCATATCATGCATGCATGTCTACATTGTTGCATTTTGAGGGTGATTACATGGGATTTGGTACATGCATGTTCATATTATTGTTAGAGTCCATGTTTTCATCTTGTCTTTGGAAGATTTGAGCTCATTAGAGCATGTTTTGAAGTTTGAAATGGTCTAAATCCATGCATGTCATGGTTGTAGCATGTTCATGAAAATTGGGTTTGAAAATGTATTTAATTGAACACCCTTGGGCTTTGATTTCTCAAATTGACCTTTGTAACATGTTGTTCTATGAATTTACTTATGTTTTCTAGAAAATTAGCCCAAGAGGATCGAAATTTTAGCATTTAAACTTGATTTTGAGCTTGGGACTCAAGTCTGGAATTTCTAGATTTTAGTCGTCCGCTCGAACGGGGGAAGTGCCGCGCAATTCCAGATTACCATAAAGCCATGTTATGTTGTATCTTGTTTCTAACTGCTTTGTTGCTTCCAATTAATCGTTTCTATTGTTCACTTGATTAATCTAGTTTTCAGTTCGATCTTAATCACCCACGAGATCAGTCTGAGTTTATCCACCAGGTTTCAGTCACCCACTTCCGTTTCCTGTCCAGAGTAAGTCCTTCGGGTTAGGCAGTGTTGGACATTTAGGATAGGGTCTGTACTCAACCTTTTGGTCTATGATAACCTGACAAGAATAGGGTTTGTATTAAGATATCTGTAAAACTGATTAATTAACAAGAACAATGAGTCGATTATTTAGAAGTAACTCATTAGTCAGTTCTAGGTCAACAACGTTGCCCTCCATACCTAATCAAGGATTAGTAATTAATGAAGAAAATGTTGAATTACAAAATGATAAAATTGATTTAAATTGGAATATACCAAAATTACCTGTTAAGGAAATATATAAAACTACTTTTTTATAGAATACTTTTAATGTTAATCTGCATGTTAAAACCATTGAACAAATTTATGCTTTAGAAAAACCTAGAGAAACTTGTCAATTATTTGATGTTGATCCAATTAAAAGACATTTAAAAACTGGTCATAATTTTATTCATTTAGGCTTAATTCAAGTTGGTATTAAACCATTAACCCAACAAGGCAAAAATGCTTCTGTTTTATTATGTTTACGTGATGCTCGTTTTATTGATTATAATGACAGTTTAATGGGTATGATGGAAACTGGTCTTCATAAAGGTCCAGTACATTTTAATTGTTTTCCTGATTTTATACTCAGTTTACGAGATCCACATATTTTAAAAGCATTAACTTTAAATATTCAATTAAATGGTTCATTTACTAATATGTTAGAAAAAGTTCATAATATTGCGTTAATATATTGTGTTCATTATAAATGTATGAAAACCAATTTAAATGTTCAATCTTTGCATAAAAGTCCAAAAGATAAAACTCTGCTAATCCAAAGTAGTAATAATGAATCCCATATTAATGTTCCACAAATGATTGAATGGAAAAATATTACTCTCCCTGATCAATGGATTACTACTAATGAAAATTATAAATATAATCAACAACAATCTTCTATTCAAGATATCCAAGATATCCAACAACTCAATGATGGTTCTGTTCATATTAAATTCAATCGTAGTCAATCCTCTAGACATAATACATCTAGTGTCCCTACTGAGATTGAAACTGAAGATGAAATATTTAATACTCCTTTATTTAGGAAAAATAGTCGATTACATCTTGGACCAACCACTGGTCCTTCAACTCAACATAAATTGAAAGGAATTGAAAAGTCTACAACTTCCCAAATTAGTAAACCTGTTTATTCTGCACATATGCACTTCCCTGAAGAAGAAGTTGCTTCTAATAACTCTCCAACTCAAACTGATTTTGAAGAATTTACACCGCCTGTCAATCCTCAATTAATGACAATCAAAAAAGATTTTACTCCTCATCTTGATAAATTACTTATTGACTTTAAATCCACAGCCAATCAAACTCAAAGACATGCTTACTATGCTAAATATAATTCTGCTCAAATGTCTCAAATTTCTCGTAAATGGTATGATTTTATGGTACAATATGGTTTTGAATTACCTTTGTTAGAATATGTTGAAAAATATTACAAACAGCTTAATACAATCACAAAACATAAATGGAAGACCTCTGCAACCACATCGGTTAGCTCTAGTCATCCTCTTTTAGAGAAAATCATCCTTAATCAACAAGGTTCTGAAATCCCTGCTTCGCCTTTCAAATTACCTGATAATGATAATGAAATTAAGAAGGTCATTGAACAAAATAATTATACTAATCAATGTTTAAGTACAATTGGTAAACAATTAGACAAAATAGAAACCAATTTAGAACCTGTTCAAACTTCTAAACAACCTTTAGATTCACCCTTACTTAATTTACCCACTAATCATTCTAAACGAACTAGCTTAGTTACAAATGATCAAACATCCACTGTCCAAGCTATTGAAAAATTATTCACTAAATTATCAACAACTGATACTGCTTCACCTTCTAAAGATAAAGGTCTTACTGTTTTAAATCAACAATTTGATATTGATCCAACCTCTACCCAATCTGACACTGAAAATGACATACATGAATTAGCTCAACAATTTCAATCTACTCATCTTACGAAAATTCATTATCCCAAAGTTAATCCCCAAACTACTAAAAATTCGTATTCCCGACCTACTCCTGTTGATCTTCAATTTGAAGAAAATAATCTTAATAATCAATTTTCTATTTCCGCCAAAAAACTATATGAGTGGAATATTGATGGTCTTAGTGAAGATCAAATTCTCCAAAAATTAAATTATTTATCTATGGTCTCAAATAGTTATCTCTCTAACTATCCCCAATATACTCAACCTGAAATTGTTACTTTAATTACCACTGGTTTCACTGGTATGCTCAAATCTTGGTGGGAAAAATATTTAACTGAAGATCAAAGAGAATCCATAATCTATGCTAATAAAACTGATGATAATGGATTACCTATTTTTGATGAACACTTAGGATGCTGTCATCCAGCCGCTCGAGCGAGAAAATCGAGCTCCCAGCATCTTGCACTGTACATCAGTCCGCTCAAGCTGAGGATTGGACGCTCAAGCGGAGGACTGGGTGACACGCTCGAGCGAGCGTCGAGCGGGCGTCGAGCGTGAATTTCACCTATCCAGTACTTTTTGGTCCGCTCGAGCGGGGAACTTTGTTGCATGTACGCTCGAGCGGGGAAACCTGCGCTCGAGCGGGACTCTGTTTCACTGAAAATTCTGAAAATGTTTTCTAAGTGCATTGTTACATCCTCTTTCCATTCTAGGCATTCTTAGGCCTAGTTTAAGGCATCTTAAAGAGGATATAGATGTAGAACACACCAAGGCAAATTTAGGGATTAAGTTATTATCTTTCCCAACTGTGAAACTTAGTGTGTGTTCAATCTGTTAACTGTATAGGGTTGGCATTCCGAGGAGACGCTCTAGTTCACTGTAGCCTAGAACTCTGTGAGTAACAATTGTGTAAAAATATGTTCAAAATATTTATCTTCTAAGTAATCGAATCAGGCATTTCTTGATCGATATTGTTCTTGAATGAATGTATGTCCTATATTCTCATCGTCATCAGGCATCCGTAGCACCCATCATTTCTTATCGTTATTACAAAGATCTCTGTCGGTTCCCTCGTGGGACCACTACTGTTACTGATTGATGGCCATCACTTTCATTAGGTCTTTTAAGACCTCATTTCGTTATTCGCTAATGGATGTACCACATATGGTGATTGGTGAAGATCAATGAAATACTGATTTAATGAACTGTTTTCATTACTGTAAGGACATTCATTCTAAACCTCTTTACGCATTATGTTATTCACTGGGCTTTAGCTCACCGCTCATATATATATATATATATATATGTAGGTGTACAGGCACCAGACCAATGCTAGAAGCGTCAAGGTAAGCTCCAGTTTTGTCAAGCCAACCAATGTGCCTCACTGCGAGGTTCCGAGCCTGCCAAGCTATGGCTTAGGGGTGTTTTTATTTTCTCGTTTGTCTCGGCACTGTTTTGTAATACTGTATAGATTGATAGTACTGTACTGGTTAATAGGGACTTGATTCCTGTTCTGAATGTTTGTAAATGTTTTGTATACTGTTCTGTATAAATATATGAAAAATCTTTTTGGCATACAGACTGTCACAGCTCATTGGACATTGTTTATTTACTGTTTTGGCTTCCGCCAAGCCCCTGTACTTTGTATTATTGTATTACTGTTAAGCAGGCCTTCGGTAACCTAGGGTTACTAGCCGGTTAATGGTGCTAAACCCATAGGGGCGGATTTGGGTCGTCACACTAGTGTCTTTGGAAGAAGGGTAGAGTATCTTGAGAACTCCATTTTCATCCGATTGGAAGTTGATTTCGTCACTTTCAAAGTTTCTCCTCTTCTCCTTTGGGTTTCTACACTTGAAGTAGGGATATTCTACACCTTAATATGATTTTTAACCTAGGTATTTGTTGTTATGTATAAATTGTGGGATTTGGGAGTGTTTGGGTAAAGTTAGGGTTTGGTTTCAAAATTTAAAGAGGGGTTTTCCATGTTGGTTTTACAAAATGACTATGGGGCTTATATATGAGATTCTCTAGTGTTAAAATGGTGAAATTTAGCTTTTGGGTTAATATTTGAAAAATGGGAAAATTTGCCCTAATATGAGTTATATAATTATTTTGTATAAATAATGAAATTGATATGGGAAATGTGAAATTGGGAGGATGTATGAATGAATAGTGTAGTTGGATTTGTTATATCACTCACCCATGGAAATTTGATAAATTATCTGTTATAAAGATTTTATATTTGTCTAGAAATATCTATTTTGGGCTATCGGTGGATGATAGCTATGATTGTTGTAGAAATTGCATGAGGATTAGGTAAATTGAAACCTATTTTTTAAATTATGTCATTGAATATGATGGTATGATTGAAACATTGAATATGTGTTGTGGATAGTCATTGTATATAACGATGTTTTTAATACATTATATACGTATAATTGTTTGGGAGGAGATAGGGGATAGACTCCATTTAAAATTAAGTTGGCCGGAGTGTCCAGAGTGAAAGTCCTGAAATCTTGTGTATATATGGGTGCTGATTCCCTCATATGAGAATTCCGTAAAATGAAAAAATAGAAGTGTTTGAGAAATGGTTGTATTGAATTATGAACCACTGAGTTATAGTCTCATTTTGGTTGATTAGATAACAATGAATTTGGTTAACGGATTAACTTGAAATGAATTAATAGAAATGGTTTAAGATGTGATTATCTATATTGAGTAGTCATGGGAAGAATGTAAGTTGGTCTTGAATATTGAACATTTATCTAACACTTATATCTTAGTTAAACCTCATATACTGTGTTAGTTTATCTCTACTAGGCTTTGGCTCACCTTACTTGAGAAACCATTTTTAGGTATTGGTGATATGTTTCCTCCAAAAACATAGCTTGGAAGGATTGAGGGCTGAAGGCTCTATTTTTTTTTATATTTATGTTTAAATGTTTATTCAAGCCGAGGGCTTTACATGTATAGAGTTTAGGACTCTTCCTTTTGTTGTAATCAAGTAATATCTTGGAAAAAAATGCAAGCCCGTAAGGCATTTATTTTGTTGTCATTAACTTGTATTACATGCTGTAGATTCAGAATGAATGTTTATGAATGTATCATGCATGTAATATCCTTTTTGTAATAGAAACTCTGATGAATGAAGTATATCATTTTATTACGTTCATAGATCTTATGGAATGGATTATTTGTATTATATTTTAGGGGCGTTACAGTATCCTTGGCGGAGGTCGTCGCTCAAGGGAATAATACTGTGGTTTATGGTCATAAGGCCCTCATCCGGGAGAATAATACCGTGGCCAGGCCCTTGCCCGGAGGAATAATACCGTGGCCCATGTATGAGATGTGTTACCCGGTACCGGAGGTTCCATCATGGAACTTGATATGCTTGACCAACATGATATGTTACGCTAAAGGAAGTACCACACATGATATGAATATGAATATGACTCTGTTTCTAATACGAATACGATCATGACTATGTTTCTGTTTTGATAAGGGATTTGAAATCTAAATCTGTTACGGTCATCATTCATTAAAACCTTTACTTTGTTATTATTTACTGGGCACCAGCTTACTGTAATTATTTATGTATGTAGGTGACCAGACGCGTGATTAGGCCCAGAATTAAGGGCCTAAGTTCTGTTTTATCAAGCTATCCATCGTACCTTCTAGGAAGGTTCATGTGCATAAAAATCAAGTTTTGTAGACCATGTCAAGGGTTATTTTGTGTATCACGCTAAGAACATTTATGTTTTGTCTTGTTTTGTTTTTCTGTAATCTGGGCTAAGTCCCTTTTATAATGCTTGCACAACATTGTCAAACTTATATGGACGTGACATTATATGTGTATATTTTATAAGGTTTCAAATTTCTGTACCATGTATGCCTGCACAACTCTATAGACTATGAATATTTTGTATATTTGCTTTTACAGCTCTTAGTTATATGTTCTTCTGTTAAGAGGCCTTTGGTAATCCAAGGATTACTGGTTGGTTACAACGCTAAACCTATAGGGGCGGGTTTAGATCGTGATAGACACTGACCCAGTTGAAAAAATAGGGTTTAAAGAAAATGCAAATAGAAAGCTTAGGAAGATCGGGGGCAAAGGAGGATAAACCAAATCCTCTATTGAGAGAGAGATGAGGAGATACCGCCATGAGAGGAGGGATGAAATACCGCATCGTGACCGTGAAGGAGAGTGGATGATGCCGGTAAAGGAGAAAAACAACGTTGGTGAGAGAGTAAGAAGGAGTCGCTGTAAAGAAGTGCATCAGAGAAGAGAGGCAAAAAAAAAAAACGATGAAGAAGTAAAGAGTGAGGCAAAAAAAACCCTAAAGACACACACACACACATATATGTACACACAGGGATATAATTGTAATTAACCATTCGGAAATAGTTCAGGGTCGGGGTGGTGCGGGACTGGGGCAAGGGGAAACCTATCACCGTCCCCAGCCCGAAAACCGTCAGGGATGTAATTTTGAATACTAGCCCTAGCTCGCCGAGGGTATTTTTTGGAAAAAAACCATTCTAATCGAGGCCGAGAGACCGGGTCCCCGTCGGATCGGGTTTAGATTGTCATTCTTAGAGATGAAGGGAGGTGACAGAACAGAGAGAGATTTCCTAGTATTGATACTTTTGTTATTAGAGAGGATTGAGAGATGGGAATGTAAAGAAGGTGAGAGAACAGAAAGAGATCTGTTGGTACTGGTACTATTGTTGCTGGAGGGTGTTGAGAGATAGGAAAGTAGGAGAGGTGAGAATATAGAAAGATCTGTTGGTACTGTTGTTGTTGTTGGTGGTGGTGGTGGTTGTTATTTATTGTTTTTGTCTCAGTGAAATTTTACTAAGACAAAATTAGTGATTAACACTCAGTGAAATTTTCCTAAGACAAAAGCACTTAGTGAAATTTTACTGAGACAAAATTAATGAAGTCAGAGAAATTTCATTGAGTTGAATTAGAGAAATTTTATTGACTTTAGCACTCAATAAAATTTTACTGAGATGAAATCAGTTAAGTCAGTGAAATCACTGAGTTGAGTTAGAGAAATTTTACTAAGTTTACCACTCAGTGAAATTTACTGAGACAAAAGCACTTAGTGAAATTTTATCGAGTTGTCTCAGTGAAATTTTACTGAGACAACTCAGTGAAATTTCACTGACTTGACTTAATTAGCACTCAATGAAATTTTACTGAGACATACAACGAACATAGTAAATTTCTCTCTCTCTCTCTCTCTCTCTCTCTCTCTCTCTCTCTCTCTTTCCACTGATTAAAACTCAGTGAAATTTGACTGAGTAAAATTGGTGAAGTCAGTGAAATTTCACTAAATTGAGTCAGAGAAATTTTACTGACTTCGACACTTAGTGAAATTTTACTAAGGCAAAATTAGTGAAGTCAGTGAAATTTTACCGAGTCAAATTAGAGAAATTTTACCGACTTTAACACCTTGTGAAATTTTACTGAGACAAAAGCACTTAGTGAAATTTTACTGAGATAAAATTAGTGAAGTTAGAGAAATCACCGAGGAGAAATTTTATTAAGTTTAGCACTCAGTAAAATTTTACTAAGAAAAAATTAATCAATTAAACTGGGTATCAATTAATTAATCATCTCTCTTTCTCTCTCTCCTAGCCAGTGCCTCTTGTTCCACCCTTTTACAACACAAACTCAGAGAAATTTTGCTGAATAAGTCTGAAAAGTTTTTTGATTAAGTTTATTCATTAATTAATCCATTAAACTAGGTATCAATTAATTAAGAAAAACTCTATAGGTCTCAAATTTTCTACCAAACAAATGACCAAATGTCTCACATGGATGTGGGCTCTACAATTTCACATGGGTGTGGGGTCCACAAAATTGTGAACCCCATACTTATATGAGATATATAGTCATTTATTTGGAAGAAAATTTGGTATCCCTAACATCACCCATTAATCATTAGAACTCTCTCTCTCTCTCTCTCTCTCTCTCTCTCTCTCTCTCTCTCTCTCCTAGGCAGTGAATTTTCACTAAATTTTTACTGACTGAACATAGTGATATTTTAGTTTGCCGGAGAGCTCCCGGAAATATCTCCAGCAAAGTGAAATTTCTCTATGTTAAGTTAGTAAATTTTTACATCACCGAAGATTCACCGGAATAATCGCCAGAAAAATGTTGCCGATTGCCAAAAGTGATCACCGACTGTTGGCTGCTAGTGGTAATTGTCAGTGTGTAAGTGATTTTTCGATCACACTGCCAACTCAGTATTCAGCTGGAGAGTACTGGCAGAATAGATGACACCTGGCTGACCTGCAACAGAAAGAGAGGATTCCGGCGGTAATTCATCCACCCGGGGGCACTCCGACGATCAAGTCAGTATATCTCTCAAAGATAATCAACTGTTAAACTCACTGTTCTGAATGTAAATTGCGTACCTTAGACCCATCGGAGGTGCCTTTCTTTTATAATCAACTCAATCCTTGTCGCAACAGAAGCCTGGCTTTAATGGACTTTAGATCAATGCTTATCCAGGACTCTTCAATAGATAGAAACAAACTCCCTAAGAGCTTTATCTTTATCTAGACAGAGTCCCATTATTATCTAGGACTCTTGTGCCTTATCCGCTTATCTCGGATTTCGATATCTTCGGAGATAACCTCAGCCTTGCCGAGATCACCTCGGCGTCATGACCAAAACACGTGACACCTCAACTGACACGTTGGCATCACCTTGGTCACGTGTTGATACTCAAAAAATATATTCTCACAATCAGTCGTCAAGGTGATGGGGCTATAAAATTATATTAAGGATAGTATTGTTCATAAAAAATTTATTGTCCTTAAACTATTAACTATATTTTAGTTGTTCTTAAACTAATAAAATATTTAAACTGGGGACGTTAAACTAAAAAGCCCTACGGAAAATCACAGAGTAGTTCTCGTAAGTTTCAACGAAGGTCAGTGGTTTTTTAGGAAACATATAAAAATCATACTTTTGCATTTGGCTGTCAATTAAAAAAGTCACTTTTTTAAATAAAAAAAAAAAATCTTTAGGGATTTTTTTTTTAAAATTATGTTAATTTTTTTTATTTTTCAGATTCATCTAATGTAGATGATCTAAAAAGTTTTTTTAAAAAAAAATTCAAAATTCAAAAATGAATCATTAAAGACAAAAATAAAAAGCTAAAAAAAATCAACTGTTCTTGTTCTTTCGTTTTTTCTAAACTTTTTTCAAAATTTTAAATTTTCTTTTTACTTTCTAATTCGTTTAGTCGAGTATAACCCAAATGCGTTGACTTTTTTGAAAACATTCACTAAAAGTGAAAAAAATTCATCACAAAAAATTACCAAAAAGTCACTTCCAAGCACCCACTATCTTAGATTTTTTATATTTTTATGCAATTTTTGATTTTTTTTTTTTTTTGACATAGAAATTTAGTAAGATTAAATTCCTATAAAATTTTAATTAATTGATTTATCTAAAATATGCACACAAAAAATAGTAATAAAAAACCCTTAAACAATCATCCTAAATTCAACAACAGTACGTGATGATACAGTTCGTCCTGGTAAATGGGCTAGACCGATCCAAACTCCTTAAGCCCATTGGATAACCTGCAAACAAGTTCAACGGGGAACGCGGTAGTCCCCCGGCGAACCCTCCGGTGTGTGAATTAGAAGAAATGGTAGACAATGTAGCGAGAGAGAGAGAGAGATAGAAAACTTCACCTTCTTCTTGTCTTCAAGCTTTGCTTATATCCTTTGGTAATCATTTCGCTGTCTCTGCCATTCTGACCTCTCCGCCGAAAGCTTACGCCGTGGTTCGTCTTGTTTAGGGTGAGGGGGTGCCATTCCGGCTGAGAGGTGTTGTCGCAATAAATGCTGTGATGGGCTGCATTAATGGTGATGTGCTGTGGCAATAACTTTGCAGATCTTTGTCTGCTGACGTGGCCTGTTCTGCACCTACCACGTGTCCGAGCATCATTGACCTTCCATGTTCAGTTGGCCTCCAGCTGTGCTGGGTCTTACTAACCGGGTTGTGCAATAGGGTCTAAATGGTGGGCCTGGGTTTACTCACGGTGGGCTGTGGTCCTTGTGGGCCTATCCGTGTCAGTAGTCCCCCATTCTCGAGTGCAGCTTTAGTCCAACGAAGGGAATAATAATAAGGAAGATGAGTCCGACCGGTGGGGGGAGACCGACCTTGAGGGCGGCCGAGCAGGAGATGCCGATCGTGAAGACGGCCGAGCGGGAGAGGTCGACCGTGAGGGCGGCCGAGCGGGAGAGGCCGACCGTGAGGGTGGTCGAGCGGGAGATGCCGACCATGAGGGTGACCGAGCGGGTGAGGCCAACCGAGCGGGAGAGGCCGACCGTGACGGTGATCGAGCAGGAAGGCCGATCGTAAGGGTGACCGAGCGGGAGAGGCCGACCGTGAGGCCGATCGTGAGGGTGGCCGACCGTGAGGCCGATCACAAGGCGGGCCGACCGCGTGGGTGGCTGAGTGGGAGGGCACGGGGCTCAAGAGGCGGCATGCCACGTGATGATTTGAAGTGGAAAAGACAAGGTAAAGGCAGAAGTCAGCGCATCGGGACCATACACGTGGCAGAATTTCGGGGGAGGGGAAAGGTCAAGCGTTGGATCAGAAGTGAAACGTCAGGGTATTATTATAGGCATTAAGAAGGCAGTTTTGGCAGATGATTTGAAAAGTTTTCAAACTGGTGAAAATTAATTTGGATCCTTGGAATGCGGGTAAACCGTAGGCTTTTGGTACCATACGATTCACCTACTTCTTTACAAAAACTCTAAACATTTGAAGTATCAGTTCCTTCATTGCCGACGATACCCCTTTACGATATTTTTGTAACTTTCTTGCACCTGCATCAGAAGCAATACGCAGACACGCCATAGACATGGCTCAAGAAGAGGCTGCGATTGTTGTAGTGGATCCGCTTGGAGATGACGACGCAGAGGAACTGGCGGCGCAATACAGGTCAGGGAGGGTGGAGGAAACAGTGGCGCGATCCCATGGTTCCACCATGATAGCTGCGCCACAACCAATCAGCCAAGTGGAACCGGATCACTGGCATTCGAGGGCTGACAAGTCCATCATTACTGCGGCGGAGTTTGAGGCCATCCGCGAGAGGTACCAAATTCCGGCGGAGGTGGAGTTGGCGCTGCCAACATCAACAGAAAGGCCGTCTGATGCCAGGCCAGGGGAGTTCTCCCTCTACGAGGAGGCGCTGAAGGGTGGGTTGAGATTGCCGCTGCCGCAGATCGTGGTGGATGTGCTCAACCGCTTGGAGGTAGCACCAGGGCAGCTGATGCCCAATGCGTGGAAGATTTTGCTATCTTGCGCAAGTGCCTGGCCAAAGGCGACTGAAGGGCAGGCCATGACCGTAGATGAGTTCTTTTGCTGCTATAAAGCTTCAGGGCAGCAGGAGACATGGGTTACAGGCCGCGGCGGGGAAGGGCTTGGTGGCAGGATTGCCAACTTCGATCAAAGGTTGGAGGCCAAGGTGGTTCTACGTGTCCAGTTCTGGAGGGAGTGGAGTGCGTACGATGTGGAAGGTGCCAACCAGGTCTATGGAGCCGAAGTTGGGTGCAGCGGCGGAGGAGAGGGTAAAGAAAGTGAAGGAGTGGAGGGAGAGGGAAAAAGTCAAGTGGGACGAGCTTGTTCAGCCGTCCGCACTGTTTCAGGCAGGGTTGGGTCCACAACCGATCGGAGAGGACCTCGACCGATCGGAGTTGGAGGCCAGAAGAAGAGCACAGGAGGCAGAGGATCAGGCCATCCTGGTGAAGGCGCAGAAGTTCAAAGAAGCTCAAGCCGACCGACCGCCTCAACCACTCGCGAGGGAGAGGATTCGACCTCGTCCCAAACCCTTGGGAGAGAAGAACTTGAGCGAGTTTGTGCCACGACCGCTCCCAAAAGACCCTCTAAAGGAGAGGTCGCTGAAGGAGATGGAGGAGCTGGGTGTAGGGAAGAAAAAGAAGAGGTTGAGACGGGGTGAGGGAGAGCCAGCCCAAAAGAGAATGAATGAGGTGAGGGTGGGAGAGGCCAGTCTGGCCAAGCAGATGGAGGGTGGTGAGGTGGAGGGGACCTCGGAAAGAGTGGTCGTCCCAGAGGCGGTGGAGGCGTCTGTTGCTAAAGATGCCCCAAAGGTGATGGAAGTCAGTCCAGCGCCAGAGGCTGTGGAGAGGACCCCAGCAGCACAAGGAGGAGTTGGGGTAACTGGTGCAGAGCCAAGTGGGGGGCAACAGACCTAAAGGGGACTTGCACTCCAGGAAGGAGGGGTTCGTCTGGGTGCAGCAATTTATCATGTACGTGCGGTAGCTGGGAGGTTGGAGGGGGAAGAGATCCCAGCCAGGGCGGGGGCAGACCGCCTAGTGAAGATCATAGAGGAGGTAGGTCTGTGCTCGGCTTTTGGATTCAACGAGGCCGACCTATTCAGGGGGTTATACTCCGCCCAAATGGAGGTAACTACCTGGCAGGCCCCTTGAGAAAGTCGGCCAAAATCAAAGCTGAAGAGGCCAAGGCTGAGTTGGCCAAGCTGAAGAAGGAGAGTGCTGAATGGAAGACTGCCCATACTGAGTTGTAGACAGTCAAGTTGGAGCTGGAGGGGGCGCGCCGCCAGGTCGTGTCACTCGAGTTCCAACTTACTGGTGAGCAGCAGAAGTTGGAGGAGGCCAAAAAGGCTTGCGCTGTGGCGGTCGAGCGGCATGAGGAGGCCATGGCCAACAATGAAGATCTCGTCGAGCGAAGATGATCTGATGCTAAGGTTGAGGCTCTGCAAAAGGAGGTGGAGGACAGCGTCGAGGCGGAGGAAGCGAGAGGAGAAACTGCGCCAGAGTTTGAGGCGAGCGAGTAGAGTGGCTATGGAGAGGAGACTCATGACGATTCGGCCTTGACGCAGAGGGAGGTTGATTCTTGAGGAGAGGCTTTGAAGAGGCTGGATCTTTGAGAGGAGAAAGGCGGACAAGGAGGCCTTGATGAGCTAGGCGAGAGAGGCGGCGGCCTCGGAGGCTGCACCTCTGAGGCATCATGGCGGTGGAGCAGTTCAAGGATCGCAGACTTTCAGATGGCTATTGATCCTGACTTAGCAAGGAGGAGGCTGGAGGGGCCCATCAAAGATGACTTGGGAGAAGTAGTCTGAAGTTATTGCAAACTTCCAGCAGTCGGACTTCTATAAACATGAGATGTCAGAGTACTGGGACAGTGGGTGGAAAATGTTCAAACGGAGGGCTGAGAAGCTGTTCCCAGAACTTGACTTTAGTGGCATAACAATTGGGGAAGATGATGTGGCCCAGACCCCTCTGGATGAAGGTGTTGAAGAAGAGGACCTGGCCTCCAGTGAAGAAGGAGAGTGAACTAAAGACATGTACTGAAGAATTTTTGTTTTGTTTTGTATACACATTGTAATTGTTTTGTTGTTTGTTTGTTTTTTTTTTTTTTTTTTTTGTAAGTACTGTAGTGGACTGATGTACACATTTTTGAATGAATAAAAATTGCCTTTCAGTGTCTATGATTCGATTATGTTCGCATATGTATAAGGCAGTGTGAATGAAATTTGGGAATGGCGTAAAGATTTAATACCGAACAAAGTTAAAGACTGTCTGATGCATGGTGGAACTGAATCTATCTAAGAACTTAAAAACTCAATGCAAAGCCAGATTGGAGTGGTATGAAAATTTAGTGAAGTTCAACGTGGTGTTGAAATAGGACTTGTATGAAAGTGCAATGCGAAGTAAAGTAAAGTAGAAGACTCCTTAATACTTGCAATTGAATACGTATGGATGAAAGATCCATGGATGAAGATAGAAAAGTAGGTCCCAAGTCGATGGGAGAAATAAGCTAGATAATGGGGGAGATGATCTGGTTAGTAAATGAAATACGTGAGAACACCTTTGAAATTTGACTAAGGGCTGATGATCTGGTCACCAACTTTCTCTGTTCCAGCAATGGTGGCGCTCAGTCTAGTTGAGGCTTTAAGGGCTCAGTCTGGCTGAGGCAGTTAGTGCTTAGTCTGGCTGAGGCTTTGGAAGCGCTCGGTCTAGCCAAGGCTTTGGAAGTGCTCGGTCTGGACGAGGCTTTGAAGTGCTCGATCTGGCCGAGGCTTTGAAGTGCTCGGTCTGGCCGAGGCTTTGGAAGTGCTCAGTCTGGCTGAGGCTTTGAAGTGCTCGGTCTGGCCGAGGCTTTTGAGTGCTCGGTTTGGCCGAGGCTTTGGAAGTGCTCGGTCTGGCCGAGGCTTTGGAAGTGCTCGGTCTCGCCGAGGCTTTTGAGTGCTCAGTTCTGGCTGAGGCTTTTGAAAGTGCTCGGTCTGGCCGAGGCTTTTGAAAGTGCTCAGTTCTGGCTGAGGCTTTTGAAAGTGCTCGGTCTGGCCGAGGCTTTTGAAAGTGCTCGGTCTGGCTGAGGCTTTTGAAAGTGCTCGGTCTGGCCGAGGCCTTTGAAAGTGCTCGGTCTGGCCGAGGCTTTTGAAAGTGCTCAGTTCTGGCTGAGGCTTTTGAACGTGCTCAGGTCGGGCTGAGGTTTTGGAGTGCTCGGTCTGACTGGGGCTTTTGAAAGTGCTCAGTTCTGGCTGAGGCTTTTGAAAGTGCTCGGTCTGGCCGAGGTTGCGAGTGCTGCAAGTGAAAGTTTCATGGAAACGACATTCAGACAGTTGAATTATAGAAGATTGGAACTCCAGTCGGAATTTGTATTATGTATTGAAAAAGGAAAATACAACAAGTTTGATAATACAAAAGTAGGAATTCACTAATAGTAACGCTTCAGATATTCAGCATTCCAGGGATGGGGAAGGTCTCGGCCATCCATGTCTTGAAGTCGGTACGTGCCTGGCCGTGGGCGGGCCTTCACAACGTAGGGTCCCTCCCATTTGGCTGCTAGCTTGCCCTCAGTCGGATTCTTTGTGGCAAGAGTTGCTTCTCTCAAAACAAGGTCCCCTACAGAGAACTCCCGTGGTTGGACTCTGCGGTTGTAGTGTGTTCTCATTTTCTGCTAGTACGAAGCCAATTTGACAGCAGCAGTCTCTCTGAGCTCTTCGATGAGGTCCAGGTCTGCTCGACGGAGTTCTTCGGTTGAGGCGAGATCCGGATATAAGATCCTGGGGGTGGGCAGACCAACTTCTACCGGGATGACCGCCTCAGCGCCATATGTTAAGCGAAAAGGGGTTTCCCCAGTAGGAGTCCGGGCAGTGGTTCGGTAAGCCCAGAGTACATGTGGTAGTTCCTCAGCCCAGAGGCCTTTAGCAGCTTCGAGCTTAGTTTTGATGATCTTCAGGAGAGAACGGTTGGTGACCTCAACTTGGCCATTTGCTTGGGGATGACCGGGGGAAGAGAAGCATGGTTGAATCTGGAGATCTGCACAAAATTTCCTGTATTTAGCGTTGTCGAACTGTTTGCCGTTGTCGGAGACGATGGCCTGAGGAATGCCAAATCGGCAGACGATTGATTGCCAAATAAACTTGGTGGTGTTCCGCTCGGTGATTGTGGCGAGGGGTTCTGCCTCGACCCACTTGGTGAAGTAATCAATGGCAACAATCGCGAACTTGGTTTAGCCTCGACTAGTGGGAAGTGGACCAACCAAATCGATCCCCCATTTGGTGAACGGGTAAGGGCTGCAGAGGGTGATCAGCTCAGCGGGAGGAGCATGGGAGATGTTGGTGAAGCGCTGACACTTGTCGCATTTAAGCACAAAATCAGTGGCATCTTGGTTGAGAGTCGGCCAGAAGTAGCCTATGCGGAGTACTTTGTGTGCGAGAGACCTGCCACCCGAATGATTGCCACAAATTCCTTCATAGATCTCTTGCATTACATAGGTTGCTCGGGCGGGGCTGAGGCATCGCAGGTACGGTCGTGAAAAACTGCGCTTGTAAAGAATGCCGTCGACCAGAATGTAGTTAGCCGATCGAGCTCTGACCTTGGCAGCCTGCTGTTGGTCATCTGGGAGTTCTCCAATGGTCAAGAAGAGGAAGATGTCGGATGCCCAAGGGATGGGCTCCATCTGGAGGAATTGCACTTCTTGTAGGTCGGGTGAGATGGCCGGGTGGGTTAGGTATTCGAGGCTAACTCCATGGCTAAGGTCGGAATGGTCGGCAGAGGCCAGTTGGGCCATCTCATCTGCTTTGGAGTTTTCCGCCCGAGGTATGTGTCTGATCTGGAAAGTATTGAAGAGGCGAACAAGGGGGAGTGCCATGTCCCTGTAAGCCCGCATTGTGCTATCCTTGGCATCGAATTCCCCCGTGATTTGGCCGACGATGAGTTGGGAGTCACTGAACACGCGGATGTGGCTAACACCAATGTCTTTGGCCAGACGAAGTCCTGCTATCAATGCTTCATATTCAGCCTCATTATTGCTGGCCGCAAACAAGAGGCGGAGAGCACATTTGAAATAACCCCCCTCAGGGGAGGTGAGGATGAGGCCAGCCCCACTTCCTTCCCTGCGAGACGAGCCGTCAACATTGAGTGTCCAAGAATGAGGATCTTCAGGCTCTGGTAGAGCTGGTGGGGGTGGAGGGTTAGCGGTTGGGGCTAGATTGGTGAATTTCAAGATGAAGTCAGCTACAGCTTGCCCCTTGATTGCTGTCCGGGGGCGATAGGAGATGTCGAACTGGCTTAGTTCTACTGACCACTGCATTAGTCTTCCTGAGAGCTCTGGTTGCTGCATGACCTTCCTCAGGGGCTGGTCGGTGAGGACCACTATGGAATGGGCTTGGAAGTAGGGGCGGAGTCGTCTGGAGGCGGTGACCAAGGCCAGGGACAGCTTTTCTAATAGGGGGTAGTTCTGCTCCGCTCCCCTGAGAGCCCGACTGATGTAGTAGACCGGCCGTTGGACGGAGCCGTCCTCTCTGATGAGAGCTGCACTGACTGCGGTGCTTGATACTGCTAAGTAGAGGAAGAGGGGCTCACCCGTGATTGCCTGTGAGAGAAGGGGAGGATTGGCCATGCACTGCTTTAACTGTTGAAAGGCTTCTTCGGATTCAGTTGTCCATTCAAAAGTCTGCCGAAGAACTTTGAAAAATGGTAGGCACTTATCCGTTGCGCGGGAGATGAAACGGTTGAGGGCTGCCACTCTGCCAGTGAGTCTTTGAACCTCTTTAACAGTTTTGGGTGACTGCATCTCAATCAAGGCCTTGATCTTCTCAGGGTTGGCCTCGATGCCGCGCTGACTGACCATAAAACCCAAGAACTTTCCAGATCCTACGCCAAAGGCACACTTCTCTGGGTTGAGTTTCATCTGATATTTGCGAAGGGTGGCAAAAGTCTCTCGTAGGTCGGTGAGGTGGTCAGTGGAGAGTTTGCTCTTGACTAGCATGTCATCCACATACACTTCCATATTCCGTCCGATCTGATGGTGGAAGACTACATTGACTAACCGTTGGTAGGTGGCCCCAGCATTCTGTAGTCCAAACGGCATAACACGGTAGTGGTAGGTGCCCCGATCGGTGATGAAGGATGTGTGTTCCTGGTCAAATGAGTGCATCATGATTTGGTTGTACCCAGAGAAAGCGTCCATGAAGCTGAGCATTTGGTGACCGGCCGTGGCGTTGACCAGCAGATCAATGCGGGGTAGTGGATAGCTATCTTTGGGGCAAGCTCGGTTCAGTTCAGAGTAGTCGACACAGAGACGCCACTTGCCATTGTTCTTGTGGACTAGAACCACATTGGACAGCCACTTAGGATAATCCACATTTTGGATAAACTAAGCCTCAAGGAGTTTGTCAACCTCTGCAGCTATGAGATTGTTGCGTTCCGGGTGAAATATACGCTGTTTTTGGCGGTAAGGTCGAAAGTGAGGTTCAATGTTGAGGCGATGAGTGATGAAAGAGGGGTCAATGCCTGGCATGTCTGAGTGGGTCCAAGCAAAGACATCGTTGTGCTCGGTCAAAAGGGCAGTGAGGTCGGCTTTTGTTTGGAGAGATAATTGGCTGCCGATCTTGGCAGTTTTCAGTGGGTTGGTGGGGTCAATAGGAACCTCAACGAGCTCTTCCACCGGTTCTCCTCTAATCAGCTCGTCCTCGTCCCTGACATCAAGTCCTTCAATGATCATCACCTCCTTCAACTTGACTTCTTTAAGTGAGGCAACATAACACTCCTTGGCCACGGTCTGTTCTCCCCTGACTGTTCCGACCCCGAGATCGGTGGAAAACTTGAGGGCAAGATGATAGGTGGATGTGATGTCTTGGAAGGCGTTGAGGGCGGTGCGGCCGAGGATGATGTTGTAGGCAGATGGGCAATCAACCACCAGGAATGTGAGCAATTTCGTGGCTTGCCGTGGGTACTCACCAATTGTGATGGGAAGATCGATGGAACCGATGGAGGTCACGCGGTCGCCAATGAAGCCGACGAGGAGGGTTTGGAGCGAGGAAAGGCTCTCTTCCCCAATCTTAAGTTGGCGGAAGCAGTTGAGAAAGATGATGTCCGAAGAGCTGACATTGTCGATGAGGACTCGTCTGACCTTATAATTGGAGAGGATGGCGGAAATGACGAGAGGATCATCATGAGGGTAACGGATACCTGTACAGTCGGCGTCCGTGAAGGTGATGGGCTCTATCCACTGCTTGGGTTGTTTGGGGGGTCAGTCTATCGTGGCGACTGCCTTGTCTGAGCCCTGTCGTATTTTTCTAAGTTCTGCCCTCTGAGCTGAGCGAGATGGTCCCCCACAAGCAAGACCACCTGAAATAACTCTAATTTCACCAACTGGTAGAGGTGGATTACCTTGAGGCCGAGGTTGTTGGAAAGGTCAGTCATGACCCTGGTTTGGTCGGGCTGGCTGCCGCGGTGGGGTGCGTCGACGATTGTCTCTGGGGGTTTCGGTTCTCTGCCTCTGCTGAGAGCGGGTGTCTGTGAATCGACTTAGACGCCCCTGGCGGATGAGGGTCTCTACCTGATCCTTGAGACTGATGTAATCGTCAGTGTTATGGCCATGGTCCTGGTGGAAACGACAGTATTTAGATTGGTCTTTCCGGCTGGAAGGGTTCTGTGGAGGGGGAGGCCACTTGAGGGGGTAGTCCCGTTGGATCTGGTTGAGGACATGTTCCATGGGAGAATTGAGAGGCATATACCGCTCGAACGGACCTGGCGGTCGGACTGGTGCTGACCGATCGGGACGAGGGGGCCGGTCGGTATAGCGGCGTGTTGGGCTATGATACTGGGTGTTCGAGGGTTCTTGGTCTTTTCTCTTTTCTCTGGAGGTCGGGTTTTTAGCTGTTGGATCTTGCCGAGCAGCCAGTGAATCCTCGGCATTCATGTATTTTTGGGCTTTGGAGAGTAGGGCTGCCATAGAGGTTGGTGGGTTCTTAGAGAGGGAGAAGAGGAAATCGGATGACCGCAGACCGGCCATGAAAGCTGTGAGGATGACCTTGTCGTCATTTTCGGCAACTTCCAGGGCTTCAGTATTGAACCGAGTGACGAAGCTGCGCAATGACTCCCCCTCGGTCTGATGGATGTTGAGTAGCTGGGTGACCGGGCGTCGTTGGCGCTGGGCGTCGATAAAATGGCTCAAGAAAGAGTCACTGAGATGCTGGAAAGTGGAGACCGAGTCCGGTGGTAATTGGCTGGCTAAACCGAGTCGACCCTTGATGTCACGGGAAAGGCTCGGCACATGATTTCGTCAGGGAAGGCATGGAGGATCATGAGGGTGCGGTAGGTCTCCAGATGGTCGACCGGGTCGGTTGTGCCATCGAATGAGTCAATGGTGGGCATTTTGAATTTGGCGGGCAGGGGTTTGTCTCGGATGGAGGCGACAAATAGCGAGTTTGCAGTGGTGGAGGGCTTATGCTGAATATTCTGCATAACCCCTTGTAGCTGGAGCTTCATGGCTTGGAGTTCAGCGTCCCAGAGGGAGATGTTGTCACCACCAAAGGGAGACAGGTGTTGGATCTTCTTGGCCTCTCCTCGTGAAGTGGTGCTAGAACCGGATGGGTGTGGGGAGGCGGATTTATGTGTGGGTGGGGAGGTTGCAAGCCGTCCAAGTTGGGTGGATTGGGCAGTGGGGCAGTATGGCCGGGAGTGTGTTCTAGGTTGGGAAGGATATCTGAAGGTGGCGGTGGAGGAATGGGAAGGTTTCTCTGGAGCAGAGCGTTTATTAGGGCCTGGTTTTGCTCGGCCATGCGGTTGATGCTGTTAGTAAGTTCGATGAAGTATTGCGGTGGGTTGTTTGGATTGGGAGGGTCAGTTTGGTGATCGGGAGGGTTATGGTGGGAAGCCATGGATCTAGTCGTGACCATATACTTGACGAGTGAGGTGAAAAGGTTACTGGAACAGGGTCTCCGACGGCAATGAACACAACTGTCGTACGGACAAACCAGTTCCCACAGACGGCGCCAACTGATGATACAGTTCGTCCTGGTGAATGGGCTAGACCGATCCAAGCTCCTCAAGCCCACTAGATAACCTGCAAACAAGTTCAACGGGGAACGGGGTAATCCCCCGGCGAACCCTCCGGTGTGTGAATTAGAAGAAGTGGTAGACAATGTAGCGAGAGAGAGAGAGATAGAAAACTTCACCTTCTTCTTGTCTTCAAGCTTTGATTATATCCTTTGGTAATCATTTCGCTGTCTCTGCCATTCTGACCTCCCCGCCGAAAGCTTACGCCGTGGTTCGTCTTGTTCAGGGTGAGGGGGTGCCATTCCGGCTAAGAGGTGTTGTCGCAATAAATGCTGTGATGGGCTGCATTAATGGTGATGTGCTGTGGCAATAACTTTCTGAGATCTTTGTCTGTGGCGAGCTTTGCTCGCACCTACCACGTGTCCGAGCATCATTGACCTTCCTTGCTCAGTTGGCCTCCAGCTGTGCTGGGTCTTACTAACCGGGTTGTGCAATGGAGTCTAAATTGTGGGCCTGGGTTTACTCACGGTGGGCTGTGGTCCTTGTGGGCCTATCCGTGTCAGTACGTATATATCATTTTTTATACACATACATGCAGGTGATTGACTTAATAATGACCCTGTTTGTTAACATTTATAAGTTGAACTTATTTAGTTATTTGATTAAAAAAAGAAAAAAAATAGCTAATGCTGTTTGGTTGCGATTTTATATTATACTTTATTTGATTTTTTCAGCTTTATTTGTCCAATAAATTTGAGATTTTCTTAAGCTACAATTTGTATTTTTTTGGCTTATTTTAAATTAAATACGTATGAACAAAAATGCCCCATCTTTTTTTGCTTTGATTACATCTTTTGATAGCATTTTCATATTTGCACACTTAAAAAACTATGTGACAACTTATTTAACAAAACAAGTTTAACTTTTTTATAGAAATTATAAAAAGTTGCACCAACAAATTTATAACTTATTTTAAGTCTTTTAAGTTAACAATAAAAAATTTATAATTATAAAAGTTAACTTATATGTGATACCAAATAAGGCCAATATGAGACCCGTACTCATATGAATATGTAAAAAATTAAGTACATTTATTTATCATTCTAAATTCAAACCAAACACAGTTGAAGAGTAGCTTGTAATGAAAGGAGGCCAAGGTTGGGGTAGACATTGGCTGGGCTTAAGGAAGTTTTTGAGTTTGCAACAGTAGGTTCAATCTATATATGAATGTGTTGAAAAATAGCAAAGGTCTGGTGATTCATGCATATGGTGTCTTTGGTCTTTGTCTTTGGTGCTTAGTGCTTTTCTCTTTGGAATGCCGAATGCAATAATTTTAAGTTTGTTTTGTTGGACAAACTCACTGTATTTAAATATATTAAATTATGTTGTGTACTAAACAACAACAAGAATATAAAAAAATAAAAGAAAAGAGAGAATTTGTTTGATTACAAAAATTAAACTAGAAATAAATAAATAAATAAATAAAAACAAATTTTATTTTATTACAAAAATAAAATTAAAATCTGATTTAAATAAACAAATGAAACAGAAAATAAATTAAATAACTTACTTGATTAATTGTTCGAATAATAATTCTGATCAAGTCCAGTATTTGACACTGTGTCCTTAAGACAAATTCGTCATCTCCACAGTGCTTTCAGAATATGGATGTCTATCTCCCATGATGAAATGATCAACTACAAACAATAGTAGCACTACAAATTGTTTGCCTAACGAACACACTAAGTGTTTATACTCTTTCTCACAAAAATAAAATGCAGCAAAATGAGGAATAGAATTTGCAGAGGTGAAATACAAAATTTCTGAATGTTAAACATCAAATGAGGGTTGTCCTATTCATAGATGTAAAGGTGGTTGTAGGTTTTGAATTGAACAAGTATGAAACCTGTTGATTTTGAATTCAAACAGATTTGAATCTGTTGGGTTCATAATTTAAACAGATAAAAAAAAGGGAAGGGTCCTGTTTGGATGTACAGTAAAACCAGACCAGTTTATTTTCGATTTAATTTGAAAACGGGAAGGGCCCTATTTGGATGTACAGTAAAACCAAACCAGTTTATTTTGAATTCTGGATTTTATTTTACCAAAAATAAAATTAAATTCAAATATTTTTGGCCCAAAAAGATTAGTATTCGGCCGAACAAGCCCAAGCCTGCCCGATCGGACAACAGCATGCGTGTGGTGATTTTTGGGTTCAATGGGTCTAGCTCATAACCTCTCCCTCTAAAACACTTGAGTACCCCTTAGGGCACACCTCAAGTACCAAACCCATGTCTTATAAACCCATTCAAAACTTCCCACCAAATCAATGTGGGGCAAGCCTTATTCAATACCTTTAAGGATTTTTCACCAAAACTTCCATTTCCATGGAGCATACTTTGGTTTCAATTTTCCATTCACTCGGTAATGGTTTTGAGCAACCAAATATACCACGTGAATCACAATGTGGCATAGAACGCGTTACCACTTTGACCCGCGTAAATCGACGCACGGGGCCCACCTAAAAAATAGACCAAACTAAAGAAAAAATTCTGATTTTACCCAAAATTTTATAACAATTTCCAACATGTTTTGCTATGCACATCAATCGTTAAATATTTGCATCGATTTTGTATGATATTGACAATGTTGGCATTAGACCAACTAGCATAATACTCGTGTAATACACGGATTTAAATAAATAATTAATTAAAAATTAATTTGAAAATAGAATAGTTGTAAAAGCATTGTTTAAAATGTAAAGAAAAAATAATTTAAAATTAATTAGATAGGGGCAATTTTTTGTAAATCCCAATTGAGATACTTATATTTCATTTAATTGCATGAAAAAATTTATAACCCATTAAGTCCTCTGCCATGTGAAATGATACCATTGCTACTTGGGGGATATAGCTGACTCCACTAGTGAAATAATATGAAAGATTGATTCCAAAAAACATAATAGGAATGGAATATGGATAGTAGGCGGTAAATTGGTAGGACCTTTCATTAAATAAGATATCGTAATGGGATTTTTAGTAATTTTTCCAATAAATTAGAACTATATTCACCAAAGCTACATTAAGGTGTGTTATTTATTTATTCTTTTTATTATTATGTCATCAATAGTGTGTTGTAAGTTCTCAATAATAAATATATATATATATATATATATATCATAATTTAATTGTTAAGAATTAAAGAAAAATAAAATAAATTACAAAAATTATATTTACAATAAAATATAGATACATCTCTTCTGATGATTATGGATGATATATTAAACCACATTTGTCAATTTACTAATTATTCCATTATCCATTTTGTAAAATTCAATCACTTTGCCTATTTTGTAAAATCCAATAAATCAAAATTAGTTTAAATTAAAAATCAAATTGAATAATGAAATAATAATAATAAAAAAAAGAGTACTAGTGACTAATTTTCAAGCCATCCTTTAAATAAGATTTCATTCCGCCAAACAACCTTTAGATCTTCTCACAATCTTCTTAGTATTAGCTAGCCACATTCAACTCTTTTTTTAAAAGCTGAGCCAATTCAATATTTGGCTAACCTTAAAATTGTTATTTTAGTTTGACATTCACACTATAAACTGTTTTTAATTTTTAAATGTTCAACAATAAAAAAATTAAAAGATTAATAAAAACAAAAACAACTTAATTGGGACAACATGTAAGCCCACATTTTTTTTCCTGCTTATTAACTTTTTGTTAAATGTAGATCGACAGGGTCAATTGACAATTCAACAAAAACTTAACACACAAAACAAGACCAAGCAACTGTAATGAGGTTCCTTGTCTTGACAGATTTAAGGATTTCTTTAGAGTAAATAAAGGCTAACAAATGAGACAAAGAATTAAATAATAATAAAGATTTATTAAACTTCAAAGTAAATAGCAAGTACACTTACGTTTGTATAGTAACTACTCTTAATTTTAGAATTCTAACAACTATTCCTAAGAGAGAAAAGAAAAATATGGAGTTTGATCCAATTGTGATTGATCTCTACAATATAGCCGTAGATGGCTATTTATAAAAAAAGATGTAGGAAATAACCACCTAGTAACCACCAGTAACTTCCTATTTTCTCCATCTTCTTCCTTGTGTTGACACTTGTTCTCCATGTCTATGTCTTCCATCTCATTTGTAACTTCTCTTAATCTCTAGTTAGATAAGAGAGTGTCACATGTCCTGCATCATAATAATACTAATAATAACAATAATAATAGTGTAGTAGTAATAATTTAAATAAAAATAACAAGTTTAAATGTGCCTCATGGTCTGAATTGATAGGTTGATAGGCCACAATTGACAGGAACGAATAATTTATGATGCCAACAATATGGCATGAATCAACATTTTAGATGTGGCTATAGCTATTATTTTAAGGTAGTTTATGGTCTAAATCGATAGACCATAATCGACACGACTAAATGTGACCATAGTTGACACAAATCTTGAAAATTGCTCATGGTTTGAATCGACAAACTACAATCGACAAACTACAATCGACAAAAAATAATTTATAGTGTAAACCGTGATCTTGACTGAAAATGTGTTGACCACTCTAATAGCCAAGGCATAAGTCCCAATATTTGTAAGTTTTGACAACTTGGGCTAGAATGACTACCCGATGTATAATGAACATAATCCACACTTTAAATAAATGGTAAGTTATATGGTATATGTGAATATAGATTTCTTTCTTATTTGTTAATAAATTTAAGCATAATTTACACTTGAAATAATAATTTATAAATTTTTGAAAGTTTCTCATAACTTTTAAAAAATTGACATGATGCATTATAAATATGGCATGACCCTTTCTATTTTCTTTTTTTTTTTAATTTTTTTTATGTGATCCATTTATGATATTATGATTAAATACAACATATAATTAATATAAAGAAACTGTCAAAGTAGAAAGGAAAAGTCTCAATTAATAAATGAGAAATAAAATCCACATATAAGTGAAGAGATTCGAACTACTAATCTCCTAGTGAGTTGACATAACTTTATTGATTAAAATATTTTAATTTTAAAATCTTAGAGCATCCGTATTAGCTGAGGTAAAATAGCAAAAAGGTAAAATATAGCTAGAAAATCATAAAATTCTTCCTCCATCAGTCTCAACAAATTTTTTCTAAATTAACTTTTTGTAGAATTTGTTACAGTACCTCAACAAATTTGTTGAGGTACTATTCATTAGTTATTTAATATTTTATTATTTTTTTGACACATGTTAATATATTTTTTATTATATTTTCTCACCCACCAGACGTCCTCTCAGACGTCCACCCGGATGTCCCGTGAGTGGCTGTAGTAGAAAAAGAAAAATATCCAAAATTAGCCTAACCAGTCGATCAGTCGATCAACCGATCCATGGCATTTTTTATTTTTTATTTTTTTTTGTGCATTTTTTAGGAATTATTTGGGTGGCACCTCATCAATTTAATAAATAAAAAAAAACAAATATAATAAGAAAATAATATTTTAATAGGATTGAGTTAGAATAGAGAGTTTGATGCAGTAAGTACTAAAAAAGTGACTAACTAAAATAGCAAAAGTGGATTTTGAGTTATAATTTAACTCAAAATTTGTTGAGACTGATACGGATACTCTTATATGTAATTAAATAATTCCTAAAATAAAATTATGTCACATGTCTTAAAATTTAAAATTTAATATATTATTTATTTAAATAATTGAAAGTCAAGTGTGGATATATTTTTTATGCCACGTTATGCTGTTTCATTTCCATTTCGAACGCAGAGCACAGAAGGTTTTGTTGTCCACTAATGCGGCAACGTTTTTTTATTATTATTATTTTTTTTTTTGGTTTGATGTGATGTTTTTAAAATTAGACCGGTGAGCGAACCGGAAAATAGATCGGATGGACGGGTCATCAGTTCAACCGTCGGGTCAAAGCGGTCGAACCGTGACGTCATAATTAATATTATATAATTAAAAAATATAATTATAAATTATAAATAAATAAAAATATATATAAATAATCAAATAAAAATAAAAATTGTTGCATAGTATTTATTAATAATATTTAATAAAGTCATAATTGATAATAAAAAAAAAGTCATTTATTTTAAAAAAATTAAATTTCTTAAACATTCTTTCCAAATAAATTGATTGAATGCTAAATTTAATTTTGGAGGGGAAATAAAATGTTCAACTCTCCCGCCAATCAATATGTTTCAAATAATTTAATTGAATCTCACATAAAATTTTGTAGGTTCTTTTTGAAAAATCTTTTCCTATAAATAAGAATAGACTTTTATAATCTTCTCAAACTTTCAATGAGACTCTTCCTTATGAGAGGAGACTTTTGAAATAAGAATTTTTAATCAAAGTTTTAAAATATATTTATATATATATATATATAAAAAAGAAAGAAAGAAGAACAGAAAGAAAGAAAGAAAATTTTAAAAAAAAAAAAAGGACCAGTCTGACCCTCCCGACCCAGTCCGGGTCACCGGTTTTGCCGGTTCGACCATTGGGTCACCGATTTTTTTCGATTTTGGCCCCACTTCGAATTTAGGAGATTGACCGGACCAGAACAAAGCCCGGTTCCCAGTTCAACCGGTTCGGCCGGTCCGATCCGGGTTTAAAAACATTGGTTTGATGTTCATTTTTGTTTTAGAACGGTTTTACTCTTTTTTTCTTTTTCTTTTTCTTTTTTTATTTTATTTTTTGTTTTTTTTGACAATTGTCGCTAAAGAAAACGTTTAAAACCAGAGTTGGTCCTAAATTTTATGGGCCCTAAATGAACTACTAACAGGGCCCATTTATATATTTATCAAAAAAGAAAAAGTTAGAGTAAAATGGTAAATTATAAAAAAAAATTAAAAAAAATTACTTGGTAGTATCCATCCACACAAAGTTTAGTTGCATATACAATCATTAAATTATTTACTTAGATTAAGATATGAAAAAATCATTACAAAAATTCAAAGAGACAAAATTATTTTAGCAAAATTCAATTTACAATAAGATAAAAATGCCCAATAAAAAGAAAACTACAATTCCAAATAAAAATTGAATTAATTACAACAAAATATTACCTAAACTTTACTTTTCTCACATTTTTACTTTGCTAAGATGCGCATGGGTCAATTTGATTCGGATGAGCACTAATTTTGAAATCAAACCACTCATTTATGTACTAGAATCAAACTAAACCAACCAAGGTAGCTTGTGTAGGAACCATGGTTCAACTACATTAAGAATAAGTGAATAAAATCAACAACTAATTATTAGAATAAACAATTCATGAACATTTTTTAACATAACACAAACAAAGAAGAACAAAATAAATACTTTTAAATTTAATACAAGCCAACAACTACAAATAGTCATTTATATTGTTTTAATAATCAATACAAAATACATTTCATTAATACAATCCAAAAAATAAAATAAACTACTTGTCTGGATGAAGATGGGACATGAATTCTAATTAGCCATAACTTTTTTCCTTATATATGAATTGATCAGGTACAATCAAGTCTATATTAAGTCTATATTAGTATTTGCAACAGATTAATTACATGAAGACATGTGAACATAAATAAAATTTTATATAATATATATAGGTTCGGGTCTTAGATTAGTTCAATGTAGACTGCCTAAATCGGGACACAACTCAATCCTATAGAATTAATGATTTTATGACCCAAAACCCAACCAATATATTGAAAAAATGAATGAACCCATTCATAGAGATTGAGTTGGTTCGATTCTCAAATTTTCTAAGTATTTTATACACCCCTAACTACTATAATGGATAAAAGAATTTGGGGCCCTATTTTTTTTTTCAAAAATTGGGAGCCCAAGGCATAGGTTTCTCTTGCCTCTCCTTAGGGTGGGAGCTATTTAAAGCTCTTAAAATATTTATTTCTACATATAGTTCCATTGGCATGAATTATTACATGTCACTTGTTAATGTGTTTGAAAATCTACCAAGACCAAACCCTTACCATTTCAGGGTGAATATATTTAAAGATGAAATTTTAATGGTCTCTATTATTATTCATTTGTTAAATGGGCACAACATTAATGTTTATTTATTTGCTAGTTTTCTTCAAAACAACGTGATTTTAGAGTGATTGTAAAGAAAATTCCAATATAATATATAGTATATAAAATTGAATATACCCTTATTTTTTTCTCTCTCTCTCTCATAAATAGTACTTACGTGGCACTCTCCATACTTTTATTTTTTTAAAATGCCATGTCATAAGTAGGGGTGTTAAAAAAAAAAGAAAAAATGGTGAAATTGGTAAATCGATCCAATTCGGTCTAAATTGTTGTTTAGTCCGATTTGTATTAGCTTTGGTTTTGGTTCCGGTTCTGAAAATAGGTGAACCGTTCAAATGGGTCCAGTTCTCAATCTTAACTGAATCATTAATGGTTCGGTTCCAATTCTAATTTTGCTAGAACCGTTAGGACCAGTTCGGTTTGTGATTTACTCTAAAACCGGATCAATCCGATCAGTAAACACTCTAGTCATAAAGGAACTAAAAGTTAGCCACTTTTTAGTAATGTTGGGACTTCAGTTTCCTATTAAATATAAAACTAGGATACACATTAGACGACGTGAACAATTTTTATATCATCATTGATTCTTGCTAAATCAATGCATTCATAGAATTTTCTTATTACTAGCAGTCAATCCGTGCTATGCACGGTTTAAATGCAGATAATAATAATATTTATTAATATTGCATGGAGTTTTAGATTGTAAAAATATTTTTCTTTTATGAATTTTGAAATATATGATAAGAATATTTATTGACAACGTAAAAATTCTTCCATTATGTAATTAAGAGGAAAATCTACTTTACCCTATGATATTGATCTACAGGGGTGCAATTCAAGTGGCCCAACTTGAGTAACCTAAGTCCAGTCCTTAAAAATGTTATGGCTTGATCAATATAATTTTAAATTTGGTCATGATTTAGGCAAAAATTTACCAATTCAAATTAAATCAGTCAGGATGTAAGTATGTTTTATCAAAACATAAGCAACCCGAATTATGTTGTTAATAATATATAATATATATGAAATATACATTTTTAAAAGCTGATTTTTTTCTACTGTTGAATTAAATCATGTCGCAATGCATAACTGAAATGAATTTTCTTTTTTACTTTCATTTTTTGATTTTTTGATTTTTTTTTTTTTTTTTTTTTTTTTTAACTTTCAAAAAGTGCAATACATTAGTACATGATAAGTCAAAGCTCAAGCTCAGTCCAAAATAATATTCTTGTGTTTGAATTCAGGCGCTCAATCCTAACCTGAACTCCTTGAGATAAACTCGGACTCTGACTGTGTTGCATGGGCATAGGCAAAGGGCAAATCCCTTTCTACTTCCGGTTAAGCTTGGACATACCATCACCCCTTACCCTCTTACATTTATACATAATTTTAAAGTATTACAGTTGCATTTACCTGTTCAAATTGTTAAAAATTTTGCCAACAGTTGGCCAATGATCACTGGCTGAAAGTGGCGCTGAAGAGGAGAATATAAAAACTTATTTTGAAAACAAGTGAAAATATTTTTTTTTCCCCCTTAAAAAATTAAAAATTTTAGAATCAATCAAAACATTATGAAACGACCCTCTGCCTGTCTGGGTAGTCCAAAGCATTTCTTAATTCATCCATTGAAATAATGCAAACAAAAACATAATCTTATTTTATTTTATTTATTAATTTTTTTATGTGACATATAGGAGAAGAAAAAGGTTAATCTACATTGTGCTCGATAAGAATGAACTCATTCACCAGGCAAACCTTTCCTGCTATGAATTACTTCATTCACATAAAATTATACATTTCCATCTTTTCCGAATCCTGCATTTCAGAGTATTTTGCATACAACAATACATAAAATTATATGTTCCATCTTTTCTGCACATTGGGCTGCCAAGCATTCTCCACTTAGCACACTACAGGGGGCATGCATGAATAGAAGTGGGAAAGTAAACTATTCTTTGAATTAAGAACATTAGATAGATAACCCTGCTAGCTAGTATGGCGTGTTATTTTTGGCCAAAAAATCTGTCAACTGGTCATAACAGGATTTCAAACAACCTAAGTTCACAAATTTTAGAAGTTATCTACAAAAACAAACGGAAGGCCATCAAACCATAATAAGCATTATCAATATGTCAAAAGAACAGAAACTCACACAATTACTCCTATTAATTCAATGAAAGCATTTCCTCCTACACAATAATCTCAAATTGTAGGGGTTGATATTTAACATACAAGTCACTCTTCGTAAATCAACTGTTACCACTGCAAAATCCTTGACCTTCCAAATGGAAGTATTCCGCATGAAAAAACAAAAGAAGCTTTAGTCATCACAAGAAGTTCTCAGCTGCAATGCAATATAGAAAAAAAAAAAATTTAAAAACAAAGATGAGAAAGGAACTTCTGAAACGAGTTAATCACAAAACAAACAAGCAGCTAGCAATCAGCAACCAAAATCTAGTAAGAAGCACTGCTATTTGGATCCTCAGCTCCTTAGGTTCACTGGAAAAAATGAATTAACATATTAGTCAAAAAAAAAGAAAAAGAAAGTCCAAGAAACCCATTAGAATGAATTCCCTGCATTTAAACTAGCCTGCATTCACACCATTTCACAGAGAAACCTCCACCCAAATAATAGCAGCAATATGACTAAATGTACATTTTGAGCATTAAAATTATTTGTTGGTGCATTTTAATATTTAAATGTATGTACATAAGTCATTTATGAGATGCATTGATCACCTACATATTCCAACATTGAAGATAGAGCAATCCTATGTACACAAAAAATGCCTAGAACATTCAATGTATGGTCCAGATTCTTTTAAGATGTGTGTTTCACCATACATAAGTTTAATTTCAACAACACATTATCTTTATCAACATGTTTGTTTTGGGATTTGAGGGGAGGGGATTAAAATTTTAATCTATGGGGCTTACAAAAATCATGTATGTTTTGTTGAAAAGTGTCCATAAGACTATGAAGCCCCACCAATGAGGGGATTAGCAATGCCTTGGGGGACTTGGGTTTGGGAATCTAATCCCATGGGATTAGATGTAAAAAGACTTTATTGCCCCTACTTAATAAAAATAATAAAGTTAACATTTTTATATAAGAGCGTTTTTACATAATTTCATAGATTTAATCCCAACTAATTAATACTTCCACACAAGTGCACAAACAAGCACAATTTATCTTATATCTCTAACATAATACCACCACACTAGTAATCCACTCACTCAATCCCACCGTACCAATAATTCCATCCAACCTAATCTGGCAAACAAACGTGGCATCTGGGCTATGAAGCACAGATACTCCGAAATGGCCCCCGTACGCGTGTCCGATATGTATCAGATACGAATACGCGTCCGATACGGCGGGATATGTATCAGATACGACCTATGTTACATGGACTCGGGTACGAGTGTCTGGTGTGGGTGTGTATCTAAGCGTCAGACATTCATAAATTTAAATCTTAGGATCTTGGGGTACGTATCCAAAATTGGATATGGGTATGGGGACCCGTCATATGCACATATATATTGTATATTATATAATATTCTCGGATGAGATGATTTAAATTATGTAGAAATATATTAGAAATTAAATATGATTTAGAAAAAAATATGAAATTTCTATATCTAATTCATGTGAGAGCCTAAAAATATTGCTTTACTAACAAATGTGAGTTTCTTTTTCTTCATATATTGTCACAAATTAAAGTATCTGAGTGTCTAAATTGGATACGAGCATCGGACACATATCCCATACCCTTATCCATGTCATATCCGGTGGACACGGGTATTGTGAGGGAAATAGAAGAGTCCATGTAACACAGGATACGGCAAAGAAGTATACCAATTTTTTTTTTAATTTTTTGAATTTAGGATACGTTTGGGGTATACGAGGATACTTTAAGGATACGTTTCGGATACTTTTGGGATATGGCGGGGCGAAAAAATAATTTTACAAACTTATAATGGGGTCAAACTGTAAAATAACAAAAATTATCTAAAATAAAACAAAAAACTAAAACAAACCCTAGCTCACGAGCATTGGAGTAGCAACAAGTCGAACAGAGCAAGAGTTGTCGTCATCGTCTTTATCGTTTCCATCGCCATTCACGAATAGCAGCAAGGAAAAGGAGGAGTCATCGATCAAGGTCAATCCCTCTCTCTCGCTCTCACTCTTCTGTCTCTGTCACTAGATCTTAGTCCCTCTCTCTCTCTATCTCTCCCTCTCCCTCTCCCTCTCCCTCTCCCTCTCCCTCAATCTCACTTACTCTCTATCTCTCCATCTCACTCTCTCCTTCTTGCTTGATCTCTCTCCCTCTCACTCACTCTCTGTCTCTCCGTCTCTCCCTCTCACTGTACTAAGCTAACCCCTTTGAAATTATTATTTTTTCTTTTCTTTTCTTTTTTGCAGCTAAGCTAAGCTACTACTAGTACCCACTTTTTATTTTCTCAAAAGACCACAACATCAAGAAGCCTTGTGAGGTATTTTTTTTCTTTTATCATTACAAGGGTTAACTACATTAATTTTTTTTTTTTAATTGAATTGTTGAATTTTCAGAATTGCTGAAATTGCTAAAAATTGTAAAAATAATATTTTTTACGAACGTATCCCCGCCGTACCTGTATCTTAGTTTTTCAAATTTTGCCGTATCACCGTATCGATATTGTGTCGTATCTATATCCCGTATCCGTATCCGTATCCGTACTTCCTAGCCTACGGATATATTTCTATGCATGGATAAGCAATCCATCTATTCATTTTCTAAGCATTGAATTGAACCTATTAATGCAAGTAACTCTTCATTTACCACGAGAATCAATGAATTTGATGCATTTTTTTTTTTTTATCAGCAAAAAAAGAGACTTTATTGATATAAGAGCAAAGTACAAGGTATAAAAAAAAATACATCAATAAAGAGAGGCAAGTGCAAAAGCATCACGATGAGTTAAATCATCCCAACTATGTTGACACCAAAAAGTCCATCCTATCATTTGCTAGCACCCCCAAAGTTGGTGAGCAACCAACCAAAGAACAAAAGAAAACTCCTCAACAACAATAGCACAGCAAGAGCAGTCCACACCTGAGCATATTAGTCCAACAAAACAGAGCAACCCCCTTCAGCCAGCATATCAGTTCAACCACCTCTCCCTTTTATCAACCACCAAGACTAGCAGCCAGCTTCTTCCATACAGAATCTGAACCAAAAGCAGCAGCAACCCCACAAAACAGGATCAGCAGCAGAGCATACCTGACAACAGGCCCAGCCACCAGTCCTGATGCAATAAACTGTTGCAGGTCTCTAGAGTAAAACAATTTTTGTTCAACCTCCATTTCTGATACAATACCTCACTTGTTGTAGGTTAAATACCAAGTCATTTATAGAAAACTCCACCTGAATTGGCGATGCTTTGATGCATTAATACATATAATTCATGTATTGATTCTTAATTGGGTCATTAATGGGTGTTGAGGTCTATAAAGACCCATCTACCTACGTCAACCCCTAATGTATATCATATATAGTATTGTAAGCATTTATCAACAATTTGATTTAAGAGTGGAAGGCCAAGGTTCAAGAAGTGGCCAAGACAATTGGAGTTAAGCCAACTGAATGGGAAGAAGTGAAAAAGAAAAAAGGTAAGGAAGTGTTTATGCACCGAGGGTGATCTTATTTCTATCCATCCTCCATCAAATGTGTTTGATGTTCTTAGCTTTTGTGTAGATAATAAGGTGTCTTTTTGTGCAGATCCCAAGAGTCTGCCTAATGCTCTCCTTTGGAAGTGATTATCCCCTCAAAGAGAGTAAAATTGGGGGTAATCCAAATGAGCGGGTTTCAAAGGAAGATAAAGAAATTGAAGGAGATGTGAGTAATCTAAATGGGCTAGCTCTTCGACAATCTTCGCATCCCAAAGGGGCTTCACAGACCCTTTCAGATGGAAATTTTGTTGTTCCATGGACAAACCCATCTTCAAGAAGTGAGAACAAGAAGCTCCTCAAGAGAACTGCAAATATTAAGCTTGATAAAGAGAATGCTAACCTCTCTATCAAGTCTAAGAAATCTAGTCATAAGACTTATATAAGATAGCAGGCATTGTCCTCTAGCTTTGCATGTTGTTTGTTGCCTTGGCCTAGCTCTCAAGCTGTGAGTTTTTTATTTTTATTTTTTTAGTGCTAGGCCTTTGCTTTGTATGCTCTACTTTGATGCCTTGCTCAACCATCTTGTCGCTTTTGGGAGTGTATTGAGCCTCACTCTTACATTTAATTTTTTTGGTATATCTAAACCACTTACCTACCCAATTTTTTTTTTTTTTTTTTTTTTTTTTTAATAACAAAATCAAACTTGAACTCAACTCTTGAGAGTTTTTCAAGCCTAAGGAAGGCATTAATATGGTGGAGATTTGGACTAACCCACTTGTGCATGGTTAGTTGGAGTCATATGACGAATGGTCGAACTGTTGTATTCTAGGAGACATGAACCAAAATGGAATGATCTAATGCACCCGTTAGAAGGCTTTGCCAATCACAAAGGCGGACTTGAATCTCCTTAACTGAGATTATAACGCCGTAGTCCGTTATCCACTATTATTTATTGATAGTGGATTTGCATAAAAGAAGTGTGGAGTGCATAAGCCAAGCCCCCTTAGGGAGAGCAGCAAGTACTGCATGAGCTCGTAAGTCAAGTATGAAACGAGCCTTGTCTAACAAAGCCGAGCGACAAAAAAAAATCGCTAAATGGGAACCATTCGGATATATGGTTTAGCTCGCTAATCTTATCAACCCCGTCATAGGTGAGCCTCTATAAGGAGGTTCAGAAGCAAGCTAAGTTAGCCAAATCACCTTGAAATTTAGTATCTTTTTGTGGTTGTGATGTTTGGCTCCTTATTTATATATTTGGTAATCATAATGAAAAGATTCAAAAGTTGAAGCCAACACTCAAGAAGCTCAATAGAAATATGTAGATTTCAAACAAGTCCTTTTGGTACAACAAGAGAAGAGACCTTGATCACATCCTTTTGTGTAGAGGAGGACGCTTAAAAGCCAATTTATATCCTTGATATAAAGAGGTATGAATCCATCATTGAGTTAAAACTTTTAATTCTGCTAATCCCATTTACCCATGATTATCTATCAATATTTGTTCTATTGAAGACATAAAAAATGAAATATTTGTCACAATAGGGAAAATCCAATTTAAAAGAAGAAGGTCACCCTTTATAAATTGTTTGTGCCAAGAGTGGCAATATTGCTGGACTTTAGTGGCGACTCTAGAAATATTGCTAAGAGCTTGATTGAAATTTATGCAAAAAAAATAAAATAATAATAATAATAATAATAACACCTACCAATATCTATCATCTACTTTCAACAAATAAATAAATATATGAAATTCCACAATTACTCTTGACAAGTCACACAACTCATACCTAGTCTTGATAGAGGTTGAAGTTGGTTTTTTTTTCAAAATTTGTACCCTAATTTAACATAAGCTATATTTACAAAGGAATATCAAGTTTTTATTTTTTTATTTTTTTATGCAAGGACAGTTTTTTTTAGTACTTCGAAAATAAAATGTAAGGACTAGATGTAAATTCGATATTGCTCACACCACATCAACTTTAAATATATACCATCAACTTTATTTTATGGATATTAACGAGGGTGTTACATTTAGAATTAAACATCTTTGAGTAAGTTGTAGAATGCGTGTGCAATGTTTGGAATGAGTGTGTTGGGTGTTCAAGATTTGTGTGAATTTGGATATTCAAATTATGAGGAGTGGATTGATGATGGGAAATTTCCAAATAGCATTAAGGATCAAGCTGGGGAAGGGATGAGAAATCCTACTGAAATCCCGCCAATCATTGGTCCAACAGTCTTTGACTTTAAGGGAAAGGTCAGCTTGAGGAAGAGGCCTATGGAGTGTGTTCATGATGGGTCCGATATCTAGCCAGTCATCACTCCAAAAGAGTGTTCTCACCGTTCACTGGCGTCTCCACCAAGAAACCCACTCTTTTTGGGTTAATACCCTCCGCTAGTGAATTTTTGGCATGGCAACAGTATTTGCAAAGGAACAACTTTTAATGCCTAGGCTTCCTAGCCTCTGGGCTTGGTGATTGACTCCTAGTTGACAACGTGAAATTGCATTTGTCTGGAGTGGAACCCTGAAGAAAGTCTCTATTTAGCTTGTCAATGGTATTAGAAACTGAGGCAAGGAGGTGAAAACATTGAGATACGTAAGTAGGGATAGCTTCATCGACGACTTTGATAAGAATGAGTCAACCCGCTTGTGAAAGGGTGTTCCTCCCTCCAACTGGTGAGTTTTGATTGTAATTTTTCAATGATGAATTGGAAATCCTGTTTAGAGGGTCTATTGTGCATGATGGGGCAACTAAGGTGTTTACCAAATAGCCTTTGTATCTACGATGTCTATAATTACAAACACTTGGTGTAATATGTAGAAGGTTGGTCTGCAGAACTTTGGTGCTTTTTAGGCACATCTACAATAATAAAAATTGGTTCAAGAAATTTCACTCCATTGAAATAGAGAAAAACTGTGGAGGATTTGAACACGAATAAAAGGTCTCCCACCCTAGAGCCAGGAAGTGAAGAGGAGGGGCGATCAGGCACAACCCTGCCGCATGCCGACCACCACCATCGTAGGATGAATCTTTCTGTGATTGCCATGGATGATTTAAAAAAGTACCGCTTACAACAAACCGTACTTAACACCGCCATGGAACTTAAATGTGATGCTATAAACCAACAGCATATGGTAATAGGTGGGCGTGTTATGAAATTTTGTTTCAAACTAGGTGATGAAGCTGATGAATACAGCAATGGAAACATTGATTTGCTTACCCAAAAGAATCATGAATATAAATTTCTCAAAAAGCCTTTCACAAGAGAGTCTCTAAAAGAGTTTGTGGACATGGTTAAACGTTGTTCAAACTTGAACACGCCATTTCTTCTCCCATCGAGATTGACTGCAATTCCATATCCTGACCCTGCTCAGGAAAAACAGTCAATACCAACCTCCGAAATTATTATGGTCTACCATGGTTTTAAGGATTTTTATGAAATTTGGTTTAAAAAAATCCCCAACCTTTGTTTGATACTGAAGAGGAGGAAGTTCTAAGCCTATTTTGGCCTAGGCAAATCAAGAATTTATAGTGCACAATTGAATATTAGTATTTCATGGAAAGTTAAATTGTGTTTCCAACTATGTTATAGTTGGGGATGAAATTCATCTCATCAATCCTGGAATAGATGGATGGATCAAAAGTGCTAGATCGTGACCTAAGCAACTTAACCCATACAGATATCTTGGCATTTAGGGATTTTTTGGTCAACCACATGGCTTCAAATTACCCTGCCAATGACTTGAATGGCTTCACTGATTGGCCTTACTTCCTAGACCTATTTGATTTTGGAGGGTAAGTACCTCAAATTGGTTATAATTACATTATGTTTTTACTTTGCAATATGGTTATTTTAAACTTGTTATTTCGAATTGTAAGCAGGACAGAATTTGCAAACATTAAGTATGTCTTCGAAATTTAATCTGTACTCTAGATCAACATGTGAATATTAACCAGATTCTATCTTGGCAAGAGGATTCAATTGCTTAAGCAAGATTTTCCAAATTCTGTAAATTTATTGTTGTGAATTTCAATTTGCAATCATAATAATACTTACATTGTTGAATTAGATGGTGGATTGGCTAGGAGATTTTAATTGTTTGGCTATTAGCACTGGGTTCAATCGCCATGTTCTTATATCTGCCATACATCTATACAAAAACTTCAATATCTTTCCAAGTTAATTTGCTATTATTGTTGATTGGTTTGTTGTTAACTTATTATATGAATTTGCTTATGTGGGATTCTTGGAAATTGAACTATTATATGGGTGATTTATTCATAAAAATTTGTAAGACGCGAGCTACTTGACGATATTAAAATTTGATCTTCCCTATTAAATTTGCCAAAATACTATCCTATGATGTTCACTTGCTCTCAACATCAACAAACTCTTCTCTACTTGGCATACACCATAAGTTTCTATTATTTTCTAATTGATCACTTGCATTTTCTTAAAGTTCTTAATTAGATTATTGGAGAAGTGATCATATACCTATTTAGAAATGATCATATACTCGCTTAAGGGCCTGCTATTGTGAATGTTATTTAGTATTCCACAAAGGGGATATAGCATTTCATAGGGTTTCTTATTATTTTATAATTCTAGTACTTTCTATCACTCTTGTAGGATTGGGCAGCTTAAAAAAATCCCGTCCTTACGGATAGGGGTGAGAGAATTTAGTACTATCAAGATTGGTCTGATTATTTCAGATGTTCAACCACAACCGCACATGATCGGATGAATGTTTGGGACGAAATGGATAAACATATACCAATTCTTTTGAAACATTGGGCTGCTTTAATTGAAGAAGATTCAATTTTATATGAGGTTTATACTTCCAACCAAGCAAAACCCTATGAGACTAGGTCCATTGAGCACCTTAAACGGTTCATACGAAATGTAACTAAACATTTTAAGGAACATGAATCAAAAAGGGTTTCTTGACAACCTAGCGCGTATCAGTATAGTAGTGCAGACCTTGAGAGGGACGTCTCACACACATTGCCTGGGTATTTAGCCTACATTCACAGTAGTTTGGTCAGATTTCAACCTCAATACACTCACTTCAGAGAGATCGGGTAATTTGTTCTCACTAACATTTTTTATATTTCTTTCTTATTTTTATTTTTTGACTTTGCAAAAAGTGATGTACAACTCCTCTGTTATTTATTTGACCTAGAATTTGTTTTTTTTTTTTTAGTAGGTGGCAACATTCTTCTTGGACCTGACAGTTACTCTTCCTAATTGAGAATTTACTCTTTTTGTGCGCCTATACTTTCTAGCCCAGCTCGGTTGGTGTTTTTTTTTTTTTTTTTACTTTGTTACTTTTTGGGTGAATGGGTCTTCAGTTTCATTGAAATAGAGAAAACTGTTGGGTAACTATTATTCAATCAAGGTAATTGGGAGTGGTGAGGTCAAGTTGAGAAGTATCTTTAGATGTATGCTAAATTATATGCTCCATCCAAGAGAAATACTTTGAAGTTGAGTTTCTAATCACATTATATATATATTGACATATTGGTTGCGTTACAATGAAACTAAAGACCCATTCACCCAAAAAGTAACAAAGTAGTAGCTATCTCAAAAAAAAAAAAAAACACCAACTAAGCTGGGCTGGAAAGCATAGGCACACAAAAAAGGCAAATTCTCAATTAGGAAGAGTAAGTGTTAGGTCCAAAAAGAATGCTGCCACCTACTAAAACAAATAACAATTTCTAGGTCAAATAAATAACAAAGGAGTACTTTTTGCAAAGTCAAAAAATAAAAATATGAAAGAAATATAAAAAATGTTAGTGAGAACAAATTACCTGATCTCTTTGAGGTGAGTGTGTACTAAGGTTGAAATCTGACCAAACTATTGTGAATGTAGGCTAAATATCCAGGGAATGTGTGTGAGATGTCCCTCTCAAGGTATGCACTACTATACTAATTAAAAATAAATGATATTAGACTAAAGTCAAACAATTCAAAAATGATAATACACATAAAAAACACAAATCACCAAATACTTACCCAATATGCGTCAGGCTGTCCAAAAACCCTTTTTGACTCATGTTCCTTAAAATGTTTAATTACATTTCATATGAACCGTTGAAGATGCTCAATGGACGTGGTCTCATAGGGTTTTGCTGGGTTGGAAGTATAAACCTCATATAAAATTGAATCTTCTTCAATTAAAGCATCCCCATGTTTTGAAAGAATTGGTATATGTTTATCCATTTCATCCCAAACATTCATCCGATCATGTTAAACATTTGAAATAATCAAACCAATCTTGATAGTATTGAAATCTCTCACCCCTATCCATAAGGATAGGATGTTTTTTAAGCTGCTCAATCCTACAAGAGTGATACAAAGTACTAGAATTATAAAATAATAAGAAACCCTATGAAATGCTATATCCCCTTTGTGGAATACTAAATAACATTCACAATTGCCGGCCCTTAAACGAGTATATGATCACTTCTAAACAGGTATATGATCACTTCTCCAATAATTTAATTAAGAATTTTAAGAAAATGCAAGTGATCAATTAGAAAATAATAAAAACTTGTTGTATGCCAAGTACAAAAGAGTTTGATGAAGTTGAGAGCAAGTGAACATCACAAGGGAGCATTTTGGCAAATTTAACAAGAAAGATCAAATTTTAATATCGTCAACTAGCTTGTATCTCACAAATTTTAATGAATAAATCACCCATATAATAGTTCAATTTCCAAGAATCCCACATAAGCAAATTCATATAATAAGTTAACAACAAACCAATCAACAATAATAGCAAATTATACGAAAAGATATTGAAGTTTATGTATAGATGTATGGCAAATATAAGAACATGGCAATTGAACGCAGTCCTAATAGCCAAATAACTAAAATCATCCTAGCCAATCCACCATCTAATTCAACAATATAAGTACAATTATGATTGCAAATTGAAATTCACAACAATAAATTTACAGAATTCGGAAAAACTTGCTTAAGCAATTGAATCCTCTTGCCAAGATAGAATTTGGTTAATATTCACATGTTGATCTAGAGTCCAGATTAAATTTCGAAGACATACTTAACGTTTGCAAATTCTATCCTGCTTACAATTTGAGATAAATCTAGCAATTCGACCTAACAAGTTTAAAATAACCATATTGCAAAGTAAAAACATAATGTAATTATAACCAATTTGAGGTACTCATCCTCCAAAATCAAATAGGTCTAGGAAGCAAGGCCAATCAGTGAAGCCATTCAAGTCATTGGTAGGGTAATTTGAAGCCATATGGTTGACCAAACAATCCCTAAATGCCAAGGTATCTGTATGGATTAAGTTGTGTAGGTCACGATCTGGCACTTTTGATTCATCCATCTATTCTAGGATTGATGAGACGAATTTCATCCCCAACCATAACATAGTTGGAAACACAATTTAACCTTCCATGAGATATTCCATTGTGCACAATAAATTCTTGATTTGCCTAGGCCAAAATAGGCTTAGAACTTCCTCCTCTTTAGTATCAAACAAAGGTTGGGAATTTTTCTGAAACCAAATTTCATAAAAATCCTCAAAACCATGGTAGGCCATAATAATTTCGAAGGTTGGTATTGACTGTTTTTCCTAGGTAGGGTCAGGATATGGAATCACGGTCAATCTCGATGGGAGAAGAAATGGTGTGTTCAAGTTTGCACAACGTTCAACCATGTCCACAAACTCTTTCAGAGACTCTTATGAAAGGCTTTTTGAGAAATTTATATTCATGGTTCTTTTGGGTGAGCAAATCAATGTTTCCATTGTTGTATTTATCAACTTTATTACCTAGTTTAAAACAAAATTTCATGACATGCCCACCTATTACCATATGCTGTTGGTTTATAGCATCACGTTTAAGTTTCATGACTGCGTTAAGTACGCTTTGTTATAAGCGGTACTTTTTTAAATCATCCATGGCAATCACAGAAAAATTCATCCTACAACAAAAAAATAGATGCAAATTAAACAAATTTCAAAAAAAAAAAAAGCCAAGGGGTGAAGGAAGGGAACATGAATAGTAGGGGTGTAGGGAAGAGAGAGAAGTTGGAAGGACCGGACGGGACGAGATGGGATGGGATGGGATGGGATGGGCTATGAGGTCCAAGGGGTGGAGCCATGGAGGGAGGGAGGGAGGGTGGGAGGGGCTGGGAAAGAGAAGGGAGAGTCAATGGTCATTGGTGAGCGGAGGAGGAGGGTAAGAGAGAGTACCTACGACGGTTGTGGTCGGCGTGCGACAGGGTTGTGCTTAATCGCCCCTCCTCTCCACTTCCTCACTCTGGGGTGGGAGACCTCCTATTCGTGTTCAGATCCTCCAAAATCCTTTGTGATCTTGGAGTGGATGTTTATAATGTTTAGTTGCAAACACTCATCACCCCTGCTCCCTTGTTGCTTCTCTGCAATGCTTCACTTCACTTCAATACTGTTTTGGAGCCCTGTCTCTTAGGACTGACACATGTTGGGCTGAGAACATTTCCATTCTTCGATTTATTACCCCCAATCGTCTAAACCAAAAATGTTCTTGTCAAAAGTTATTTTTTGATTTGTTAAAACACTAGTGTATGCCCGTGCCTAAAGTCACGGTGTAAATAATATTGGGATTAAAATATAGTTATAATTTATACGTATCATATTAAAATTTGTGACGTCTGTAGCATTTTTTATAAAGATATTGAAAAAATATAAAGAAATATTCTTCTTCTTAAGAATTTGTAACAATTTTACTTGTACCATACATTGTACATAACTCAAATAAAATAATTTCCCTTAGTCTTAATGCAAATTAAGAAACAAACATATAAGATTTATAATGTTCACCAATATTGCAAATCAAAATATAAAAGCAAGTCCCAAAAAAAAAAAAAAAAATTGTAAACACTAAACAAAATACACAAATCAAAACTATTATACACTTGTTAACGTTCTATAATAAAAAATAAAAATTACTAAACACCAGATAAAACATACCAACAAGTGCTCTGCAATCTCAACAATTTAAATTGAAAATTAAATATCAAATAACGCATACAAGCATATACTTTACAATTCCAAACAAATCAAATATAAAAGAAAAGTAAATACCAAATAATGCACACCAGCCAATGCTCTGCAATCTAAAAAAAATTAAAATTAAAATGCACACCAGCAATAGGGAGTTGATATTACGATTCGATATCCACCCATAAAGTATGAGAAAAAAAACATTTCATTACAAGAAAATTAGATATGATAAGTTAAAAAAAATATATATGCTTTACATTATAAGAGAAGTACTTAAATTTATATGAAAAAAAAAAAAAAAAACTTACTTGACCAAAAATAGTGATATTGTCCATAATTGTTGTAGTTCAACCTAAGAGTGTTAGTCATATAATTTTAGACACTAAGAAACAAAAAATTAGCAATACTAAATTACGTGTACATTCTTGAGAGTTTTCATACAACCTTAAAAAAATTAACAATCATATATGGCAGTCAAATGTTTTTTCCAAATCACTTGGTAGCAAATCGGATAATAAATTTAAAAAAATAACTGCCATGGATAGAAAAATGGGTTCCAATCAAGAGGAGAAGAAATAAAAATATAAACATCTGATAGATTTTATTAGTCAAGATGCAAAGAAATAAAAATATAAACATCTAAAAAAAAGAAAAGGATAACCCAATGTCTACATTAGTTTTTTTTTTTTTTTTTTTGGGTATAAAACATGCATTAAGAATCTTAAACATTAATTTATTCAAGCTGTTGCAAGATGATAATTAATTATTAATCAAATCTAAACTTTTTTTTAATTAAAAAAAATAATCATGTTGGGATGCCATGGTTTGGGGCATGTGAAAAAACTCCGACGGCTTTTGCAGTTAGTGGCCTAATCAGCATGCCAATGAAATTCCTCTCTTTTTTATACACCTTTTCGTAAAAATGTTTTTTATCTAATTTATATCTAATTAATTAATTAAATTCATCCTCAACATTTAATTAATCATGGGGAACATGAATATATTAGAAACATTGTATGCTGCCACCACGCATAAGCCAATCTTGTTTGAATTTTAGGTATCATTAAAATTTAGGAAAAATTACCCCCAAAAAAAAAACACTTGGAATTTAATACTTGTAACAAAATAAACTATGAAGTTTTAATTTTATCAATTTAAATATTAAATTTTGGGCAAATTACAAACACCCCCCTCGAGGTTTGAAGGTTTGAGAAATTACAAATTGCCCTCTGAGGATCAAATTTTCATAACAAATTAGGGGAAATTATGGGGGAATCTGTATGAAAATAAAAACTTTAGTGGGCAATTTGTTATGAAAATATAAACCTCAGGGGGCGGGATGTAATTTCTCAAACCTCAGGGGGAATCTGTATTTTCACCAAACCTCGAGGGGGGTGTTTGTAATTTGCCCTTAAATTTTTTATTTATTTTCAATCTAAACTATTTGCATGTGTTCAATCTAAACAATCTGAGATCTTTCACATATTTTCCTAAATAATAAATAATAAATAAATACCATTGGTAGTCCAAGCGATTTGTTGGTGGAAAGAAGTAGCCATCAATCCTTTGCGGGCTCTGTCTTTCACATATTTTTTTTGCATTCCTATTGAAAAAAATAATAACATATCAACACATTTTGCATTCTTACTGAAAAAAATAATAATATATCAACATAATTTGAATAGCACGTAAAATAAATAAAAATGTGATAGTGGCCAAGCATTTGAATGCGCAGCACAAACAAGAAAACCCACCACTATCTCATTCCTTACTCTGGTTCTTTTCATTTTCTTCACCATGTCTTCAACAGAGATGAGATGAAGAAATAGTCCATGAATTATGAGTGAAAATTTAAATTGGGTTATAGAAATAAAATGAAAAAAAAAAAAATGACCTGTGAGAGACATGCGGGTTGAAGTAAAATTAAATAAAAAAGAAAATGTTGAAATATTTAAAAAGTGTTGTGCAATCCACTCCTAAAAGCAACCAAGCTCTTCTTTTCAACAACCCACACAAACCAATGTCAAGACCCACACCTGACAACACTATTCCATAGTATCAAAAAGCATGCTGCACGCTCCACTGATCCAACTAAGAACGCTCCAACGCCAGAAAACTCCATGGCTGAATGCTCCATGGCCAGAAAACTCCCTTGGCACATGAAGATATGGAAATACTTGGCACATGAAATGATTAACTAAATGTGACAATACATTTTTCTTGAGATGTATGTATTTCCCATATACTAAGTAAATTCCATCATTTGTACATTCATAAGAATTTTCATACAACCTTAAAAAAATTAACCATATATGACAGTCAAATTTTTTTTCCAAATCAAATATTGCAAGCTCTCTGATTTCTAAAAAAATAAATCATACAAAGAATAATTGTAACAATATATTCAATAGAAATCAAAACCCAAATATGTTTATCTAAATATGCCTCTATGTGTAATGTGCACTCTAAACAAAGTTAATGAGTGTTGACACGGGATTACCTTAAACAATGTTCTCATATTGCTTAAACTAATTTGTAGAAAAGTCCTCAAGAAGCATTAAACAAAATTTCAAGTGGTATTTTGAACCCAAAATCTTGAGTCCCCTTTGCGTGGTTCTGTGAGATTTTTTTATTGGCAACAATGCACAACAAACCAAAACTAAAAAAATACAAAAACACAAAAAAGAAAAACAAATACATATTAGTTTAAGGTTTAGAAACACCAACCCAAATACATAACAGAACTTAACACCAACCCATATAAATTTAAAGCTGCATAAATAAAAAAATGAAAGAAAAAAAAAAAAAACAAAAAAAAACAAAACACAAAACACAAAACACAAAAAAGAAAAGAGAAACCCAAATACATATCAGTTTAAGGTTTATAAACACAAATCCAACACAAACACATTAGTTTAAGGTTTAGAAAAACAAATACAAATCCAAATCTTAGAAACACAAACCCAAATTGATGTGTCTCTTTTGTTTTGTTTCCAACTTTTTCTGTGGTTCCATTGAATGCATATATAATCACACAAACCCAAACAGAAATCTTAGAAACATAAAAGGTTTAGAAAAATAAATATTAGAAACACAAACACAAACCGAAACCAAAATCTTAGAAATACAACCTAATCAACAAAAATAAAAATAAAAATAACCCAAATCCAACACAATGAAACATTTCTATAAAATGATGAAACATTGAAAACCATTTGAAAAATCGCTTAAGAATATATTTTAATAAAGAATCACTTAAAAACCATTTGAAAACCATTTCATGAGGATCAATTATTATTTCAAACCCAAGGCTCAGTTTGTATACCATACTCTCAAATGAGTCCCCAAAAAAAAAAAAAAAACCTACTCTTTCAACCCACCTAAATATTTCAATAAAATTGCTCTACTAATTTTTGAGCAACTTCACATCTCCTTTCATTCTTACCTTCGTAGCACAAACGCAAAGTTGCTCTACCATTCATTGATGTCTCAATTGACCTCCACAGTCACACCAACCTCCGCCACCAATTTAGAAACCCAAATACAAATCCAAATCATACCCAAACACGTACCTAATCAACAAAAATAAAAAATCACACAAACCAATATTTCGATGAAATGGGTTTTGAAACCCATTTCAAAACCATCAAACACAAATTTACCCCTAAATCATCAGAATGACAAATAAAGGGTTACAAAGGTCCAACTCAATGCCAAACTTAAGTCTGACAACTCAAATTATCTTTTAGCTCAATTAGGGGAAAATCTACAACTTGGGAGCCAATATAAAGATAACTCAGCTGAACAATACAATGAGTGTAAAATATCATAAACCCACAAAGGGAACACCATATGTACTTGAAATACAGATAGACACACATAGATCAATAAAAAATATATAATTAAAAATAAAAATAAAAATAAAAATCAGAGATGGGTATCGATGATTTACTGTCTTAGGGTCCATGAAAATCCACGCAAAACTCTTGCATACCATCATTGATCATCTCCACCTTATAGTCACTCATCATCCTATTTTACAACAATCAAAACCCAACAATTAAAAAAAACAAAAAAAATAATATCTTAAATGGAAGAAAAAAAAATTGGAGATTTACAGTTTCATCAAATCCATCTCTCTGCGTTTGCTTTGGGAAGACATGGTGGCTAACTCATCAAACTCTCGACGGTGGATGACGGAGGTGCCGTTGCTGGTTGAGATCAGAGAGAAGATCTGAGATCTGGGAGGGTGCCAAACACCTATTGCCCTATTCAAACGCGGCATGCATTCAGATTTCAATAAATATTAAATATTTTAAATACGTAGGGATTGTAGTGACAAGAAGAGGTAGAAAATAATAACATGTTTTAAATCATAAGTGAAATCATTTTTTAAATTTTATAAAATTTAAAAATTTTGAAAATTATTGCCTTTTATATTTTTTTTATTTTGGCAACAAAATCAGTTGTCTAATGCATTTTCTTTAGTGGTGTTTTTGGCAACAAGTCAAAAAAAAACTAATTTTTTAGTTTTTTAGCTTTTTAATTTTTTAATTTTTTTACCCAAAAAAAAATCACAAAAGGCCAACTTTTTTTACATAAAAAAATTTAAAAAGTCAACTTTTAACTTCTCAAAGCACCCGTCGTGCTCTTCTTCTCCAGCCATTTTGATTGGCTTTCGGCTTTCTTTTTTTTTGTTTGGTTTTAGGCCTTATTTGACAATATCACTTTTTAGTGTAAAAATTAAAAAATCACTAAAAAAAACAAAACAAAACAAAAAAATCAACAATTTATACCAAAAAAATTCAAGATTTTCTTATATTTCTATTTTTTGCATATTTTTCGTCATATTTTAACTAAAAAATCAAAAAATACTAAAAAAAACATATTCTCAGTCGAGCCCTTAGTCTTGCCTCTCTTGTCTTTGGTTAGTGTTGATGTAATCCTTGCATATGGTATCTTTGTATCAGAACTTCGTAGCTGGTTTTAGTAATGATATATCTCTTTAGCTTATGTTTCTCAAAAAAAAAAAAAAAAAAGGTATTTCTTTCCCACTTTTCAAAATTTTTGCAAACAAATAAAACACAAAAAATTATCTGACATAACCTTAATATTATGGTAAATAAATATAGCTCACTCAATGTAGGTGTTTGGGAAGTTGTTATTTTAGTAAGTTATTTTAATAGGTTAAAATCTTTGGCCTTGTTTGGTTTGTTTCTCAGAAAAAATTATGGAAAAAATTCTCTACAAACAAATTTTCAAGATTAATCAAACCAAACAAATTTTTCTAAAAAAAATCTCAAAATTTTATTTTGGTTACATACTTTTCAAAATCACTCTCTCTCTCATACACATCAAATCAATTATTTTTTTTTTAAACTCTCTCCCCAAAATAATTTTCTAAAACCATTTCTGAAAAAAGGCAAATCAAACAAGTTTTCGTACTTTTTATCTCAAAAACTACTCTACAAACACACCTTTTGTGTTTTGGAAGATAGTTGAATTTTTTTATAATTAGATGTGATGTTTGTGAGAGAAAAAGTGAAATGATTATGGATTTAATGTGACATTTTGTCTTATTAACAATTTTAGCTTATTTTATCTTTTTATAAATTTTAATCCAAAAAATCGAAAAATAGCTTTTGCCAAACATCCCCTATGATCATAAATACATTGGCACAACATAAGAAGTTGAATACCTGATGCCTAACTTGAAAAAGGTCATAATAGTATGGGGCAATGTTTTCAAACCCGGACTAGACCGGCCGGTCGGACCGGTTGAACCGAGAATCGGGCCTTGTTTCGGTCCGATCAACCCTCTAAACCCGAAGTGGAAGCAAAACTGATGAAAACCGATGACCTAGTGGTCGAACCGATAAAACTGATTACCCGGACCGGGTCGGGAGGGTCAGACTAGTCTGGTTTTTTTTTTTTTTTTTCCTTTATTTCTTTCTTTCATATATATATATAAATATATTTCAAAATTTTGACTAAAATTCTTATTTCAAGAATCTCCTCTCATAAGGAAGAGTACCATTGAAAGCTTCAGCTGAGAAGATTATGAAAGTCTATTCCTATTTATAAAAAAATATTTTTCAAAGAGAACCTACAAAATTCTATGTGGGATTCAATCAAATTATTTGAAACATATTGATTGGAGGGAGGGTTGAAAATATCATTTCCTTCCAAAATTAAATCTAGCATTCAATCAATTTGTTTGGAGGGAATGTTTAAAAATTTTAATTTCTTTAAAATAAGTGACTTTTTTTTTTACTAATTATGACTTTATTAAATATTATTAATAAATACTATGCAACAATTTTTATTTTTATTTGATTATTTATATATATTTTTATTTATTTATAATTTATAGTTATATTTTTTATTATATAATATTAATTATGACGTCACGATTCGACCGTTTTGACCTGACGATTGAACTGGTGACCCGTCCACCTGGTCCCTTTTCTGGTTCGCTCACTGGTACGATTTTGAAAACATTGGTATGGATTGTTTTGAGAAGCTGATTAAAAGCTGGCTTTTTTATTTTTTGTGACTTTTTTTGGGTAAGAAAACTAGCTGTGGGGTGTTTTGGAAACTTGTATTTTAGTCACTTTTTTAGGTTTGTAACAAAAGTCAAAAGTTGACTTTTTTTATATTTAAAGACATTTGGAAAGTTGGTTTTCAATCACTGGTGAAATTACAATTCTACCCCTCATGGGTCAAAATGTGCAACATGGATGAAATTGTAAATATTTTAAATTGAATGGGAATAGTTTGGTCATTTTATTACGATTTGACATTATAAATAAATATTAATCAAAAAAGTAAAAAACAACTTTTTACCATATTCCCAAATAATTTGTCTAAAAAAGCCAAAAGCTTGATTAAAAGTCAAAAAGTCACTTTTTATCATTTTCTCAAAATAAGCCTTTTTATGGCTTTTTTAGCTAAAAAATCTAAAAAGTTAACTTTTTATGAAGTTTCCAAAACACCCCTATATATTAGGTCGTATCTCTTTAAAAAGTTAGCTTTTTATAAATAAAAAAAGGTCAAAAAAAAAAAAAAACAAAAAAAGCCCTAAAAAATAGTTACTATTTTAGCAACAATCAAATATGTTTTAAAAAAAAGAAAAATGTCTCGTAGCTCAAATTTTATGACTCAAATGGCTAAAATGACGTCGTTTTAGCCATTTTTATGTTATTCTGTACTCAAAACGATCTCGTTTTGACCATTTGAGTCACAAAATTTGAGTTACGTAGCATTGTCATTAAAAAAAATAACTAAAAAAGACACCCAAAAAAAAAAAAAAAAACACTATTTTAGCTAGTTCCAAACGCCCACTTAGTTAAATTGCCTCTCAGTTATAATTATAATATGATTGGTTGTCATTTAAAGATGATGGGGTTAAATTTAAAGATTTAATTTGTTAGGAAAGTCTTTAACTTGCACCCACTATATTTTTTGTAATTTTTTACCTTAAATTTTATTAATATGTAATTCTCCCAACTCATATTAGGATAACTCCCATCTCCATCCCAAGATTTTTACTCCACCAAGGCCCTGTTTGGTATCAGTTTGCCCATTAACTCTCACTACACTCCTTTATCACCGTTACATGTCGTACACACACAAACACGCGTCACACTCTCACTCAAACTCACTGAGACACTTCACTTTTAAATAACAAAATTTTGTATATTATCTTATTTGAATTACAATCATCTTATTTAGATTATATTATTTTTTTATTACATCATTTTAAACTCAACTTATATTTCACATTTTTTTATAAAAAATCAAAAAGTATACTAATCTAACAATTTTCAAACAATCTGTTTTTTTTTTTTTTTTAAATATGAATATGTGCAATTTTTAATATATAAATTTAATTTTTATAAAATTAGTATCATTTAAAAAGATATCGATGATATCTAAAAAATGATATGATATTAAATATATTTAACAAAAATTTAAATTAATAATTTAAAATGAAAAATAACATGTATAATTTTAGATAAAAAGATGCCACTGAGATGTAATTATTTATCCTATTTTCCATTATCATGTAATTTGCTCTTAAATAATTAATTGGATTTAAAAGATTAAATTATTATGCATGAGACTTAAGCTTAAATAACTCTTTAAAATGAGACTTGTGGCTAAATTCCTCAAAATTAAATGATAATGTGGTTAAAATTAAATAATAACCTTCAATGGCAACCCTCCCCTGTTGCTAGGGGTGGTCACGAATCGATTTTGGTCAAGTGCAGTTTTGGAAAAACATACCTGTAACTACCCGCGATGCGGTTTGCGGTTTGCGCAGGTGAGTCAATCAGGTGTGCCGGCGGGTGCGGTTCAGTTTGCAAGTTGGGCTATTTTTGAGCTACTTTTTTTTGGATTAGGCTTTAATTCTAAAATTAAGCAAATTTATAAGGTTATATATATATATATATAGAAAGAGAACGATAAATTGAGAGAGAGAGAGAGAGAGAGAGAGAGAAACCTAGCAATGCGAGGTGTTGTGCTGCTGCTACATCGCCAATTGCCGCGAGGTGCTGTGATATTGCTATGTCGCTTTCTCTTCTGCTACTGCTAGGGTTACGTTGGCTAAGGAAAAGTAAAGAAAGGAAAGGAAACTTGTAAAGGTTTGGCCCTTTTAGGGTTTATTTTCTTTATAAAAAGAAAGTGCGAGTGCAGTTTAGGGTTCGGTCAAACAGGCAAAACCGACAACCCGATATTTTTTACAAAAAATTAGACCCGCATTCGACCCACTCTTTATGTCGAAATTGCCCATAATGCTACAAGTAGGGTCAATTCAGGCAGTTTGTGAGGTTGGGTGGTTCTTTGCCCAGCCCTACTTTCTGTAACCCCTCACCAGCGGAAAGAGTTGCCAGAGATGATAGCGACGGCAAAAAGAGGTTGTCGTGAAGGTGAGTGGGTGGCTGTTTTAGGGTTAGAGTTTGGAGAATGAAAAAAGAAAGGGTATTTTGGTATAATAGGATGTATACTAAGTGAAAAATAATAATTCAAATTTATTAGGTGTGTGTATGTTAATAAAAGATATAGAAAGAGAGGAAGTTGTGTGTGAAAATAAAAGCCCCCGTAAAATAATAGTATTATATCGTTCGTCCATATCAAATTACATTGACCTTTATTTTGTTTTTTGTTTTTCATTTTATATTATATTTTCTCTCTCTTCAACTTCTCCAATCATATATATTATTATTATTTCAATCCCTATATGTATATAGCATGGATGCAATTTGGTTGTTCCTCTATCAAAAGTCCTTTATATGCCTTTCTTCTAATTTTTTTTTTTTACCTAGAATGTCTCGTAAACTTAAATTAAATGTATGACAAAATCATTACACCCTACCAATATCTCTTTTACAAATTTATTATTATATTTAGAACAAAAATTGAGATTTCTAAAAAAAAATTCTCATATTTCACTTACAATGATATATAGCATATTACATGTTATTTTTTGATTTGTCACAAACTTATTATATAAGATTTATATATAGGGATAGATTCAACTTCTTTACCATGAATAAAGAACACCCTAGCATTATAAAACATAAAAAATTATTACTATTTTAATAAAAAGATTGAGACTTCTAAAAAAAATACTAACAATTCACTTATTTTTCGGTTCAACCATCCGGTATCCGACCCTAAGGCCGACTAATCCGGATTCGGGGAGCAGTTCTGGATTAAAGGCTCACTTATAATGAAATAACATGTTACATGTCAATTTTTGATTTGTCACAAATTTAATTATACAAAACTTAACTCTCTTACCATCTCATTGTAGGTGAATTGTTCGATTTATTATTGATAGGCAGAAAGCCGATTTTTTAAAACATCCCAAACATGCTCTTCCAAAAATTTAAAAAAAAGAAGTTAAAAAATCATAAAAATAATTTTGCTTTGTTAGAGTTTTCCCAAAACACTTTTCAGAAAATTCTACTTTCTTGTTTCCGTGTTTTTTTGTTTTTAATTAATTTTTTTAATATTTTAAGTAATTTTTTTAATTTTTAGACATACCTAAGATAAATATACCTAAAAAATAAAAAATTTGTGAAAAAAAACCTTTTAAAAATTCACTAAATACCAAAAATATAAAAAAATAAAAATATGAGAATTCATTACATTTTTTTGTATCTTTATGTATTTATTAATTTTTTAAAATATTTTTTCACAAATTTTTTACTTTTTAGATACATCTAAGTAAGGTGCATTTAAAAAAGTAAAAAAAAAATGTTTAAAATTTTAAAAATATTCACTAAAAAAAAAAACATGAAAATCAAAAAACTCAGTTTTAAAAAACGCAAACCAAATATACTGATTTGTTATTAGTTTAAGAAGTCAAAAATTAACTCAATTTTTTCACTCGAAAAAACCTTTTTACTTATTTTCCAAACACATAAACGTTTTTTAGGTTCTAAAAAATTCAATACCAAACAACCTCTACAAAACATGATGTGTTTAAGAATGGGCAGTTTTTTGATAAGTCCCGTTTATACATGTTTAGTTCCATAAAACCCAAACTAATTCTGAATATTCCATTAGGTCCATTAGTTGTAAAAGGACGAAACGACCCTCTCCGTCTCTCCCGCGTGTAACCGCCTCTTCAAAACTCATTCCTATTCGAACTACTCAATCCACAAAATATCCAAAACGAAAACTCAATCCACGCCTCGAAAACCCTAGATTCACATCGCCGCACCAACGCCGTTGCCGTCCATCGTCGACCATCGACCCCAGATTCCTCTTAATCTCACCATCGCGAAGGTTAACATCGGAAAGAAGCGTGCTTCGCCGGAATTCGCCGCATCGAAGTCTGTCATTCATCCACCGTGATCCATACTCCCAACAATGACGCAATGTAAGTACTAACATTCCACCTTCGCTTTTCAATCATAATCTCATCACCGATGTATCCATCCACCTATAAGGTTTTTCGATTTCAATTTATAAACATAGATGTTTTTGGAATTGATTTTGTAAACCTAGATGATGTCAACATTCACATAAGCCTTGATTCTTGACTAAACTTACGATGCGTATACACGCTTGTGAATATTCACAACATGTATATTGATGTGAACATTCACATCAACGTATAACGACGTGAATGTTCATATTACGGTCAATGTTGATATTGTTCATTGTTGATGTCCACAAAATCCCCAAACTTCACCAACAATGTGATGGATGTTATTCACTCACATTATGACATCAATGTTGCACTTGTTTGTGTCATTCACATTGGGTTGTAACTTTTGTCATGTTGTGAAATAATTTTGCAAATACGGATGTGAACATTCACAAATGTCAATATTTACATTGCCTTATAGCTTTGTCGTTTTGATTTATTTTGCAAACATTTGTGAATGTTCACGTTCGCATTAGTGTTGATTCTTGATGTGAACATTCGCATTAATGTCAAGACCCCCAAACTTCACTCAAAAAACACAGCATCAGACACTGATGTGAACATTCACATCAGCTTGCAATGATGTGAATGGTCACGTTACATTCACATGAGTGTTGATTACTGGGTAAACTTGCAGCAGTAGACATGTGAATGTCAGTTAATGTCGAACAACAATGATGTGAATGTTCACATTACATTCACATTAGTGTTGATTCTTTGGGAACACTTGCGGCGATAGCCATGTGAATGTCAGTTAATCACATAACCCACAAACTTCACACAAAACACACAGCATCACACTCAGATGTGAACATTCACATCAGCCTATAACGATGTGAATATTCATAATTACACACACCTTAGTGACGATATCTGGGAACACTTGCAGCAGTAGACATGTGAATGTTCACATTAATGTCAAGACCCCCAAACTTCACTCAAAAACACAAAGATCGACATCGATGTGAACATTCACATCGACCAACAAATGATGTGAATGTTCACATTACAATCGCATTAGTGTTGATTCTTGGGAACACTTGCGGCGATAGCCATGTGAATGTCGGTTAATGTCGAACCCCCAAACTTCACTCAAAAACACGGCGTCACACATCGATGTGGACATTCACATCACCTACAATGATGTGAATGTTCACATTACAATCGCATTCGTGTTGATTCCGGGTACACTTGCGTGATGAACATGTGAATGTTCACATTAATGTCGAACCCCAAACTTCACTCAAAAACACAAGATCGGACAATGATGTGAACATTCACATCGACCTACAATGATGTCAATGTTCACATTCATCAACGCTGGTTGTTGAATGTTGTTTATTATACGGTTCCATATTACGTGTTTGAGCAATTTAATGTGCTTATTTGAACACACAGTCTTTCCCACAAAGTTGATGGCAAGCGGCGAGGAATCGGGCAAAAACCAAGACCGATCAACTAGGCATTCTCAAGATGTCAACATGAAAAAGTTAACTCTGGGTCAAACTTAAGGATTGGTAAAACTCTTAAAGGATACAAAATTCACACGCGGCCAACTCAAGTGCCTCGAGAAAACACCATTCGCCACTATTTGACTCCTTGATCGGTATGAAATCGACCTCAACCATGCATGAAATATGATGATGTCATTGTCGTATAGTACGTACATTCAATCAATCTAGTGGGAGGTTTTACATTGGGGATAAGAACATCCAGTTTTGAGCGGCGTGTCATTTATTTTTGGGGTGGGCTGCGGCACCAAGTCGATGGACCTCTCTTACGGTGCAAAACCAACAACCGCATCATACACCAAATGTGCAAGGATGTTAGTCGGTTAATCTTGCCAAAATACGAGAAATTCGAGTGAAGCATTGAAGGGCACAAAAAACATGACAATGAGGAGGTCGCAAGATTAGTTTGCATGTACGCATCGTCAAGCTATTCTTCTCTACATCGGAGAAACAATTGGATGGGCTTTCTACTCATACATGGACCCATTAGAGAAGATGATTGAGTATGATTGGGCCGAGAACATCGGGCAATCTTGATGGCTTCATTGGGCCAAAAGCTGTGGAAAACCGTAGGAGTCACCGGATGTGTGATGTTGTTAATGGTAAGTCTCATAAAACTTGTTCTACGTTTAATATTACCATTTACGACTCTGGACATTCTTATGTGGATGTTAACATTTCTCAACACCGTGTGGAATGTGACAACACCGATGGAAACATTCACATTAATGTTTCGACATATACAAACACACATTAGCGAGATCTTTGGTGTAAATATTCACATTAAATGTGAACATTTCACAGTAGTACCACTCAAAATTAACAGATGTGAACATTCACATCGGTAGTAACACTTACCTTCATGGAATGTGAACATTCACATCAAAAATGGCTACCCATAATGAGATGTGAACATTCACATCGACAGATGTGAACATCGGCCTTAATTGATGTAAAAATTCACAATACTGCCCCAATGGTGTAAACATTCACATCAATGTTAATTGATGTGAACATTCACATTACTCATATCTGTTATTTGTTTCAGTACTGGCTGTGTGAGCATACAACAATCTTACAACCCCGTAACCCCAATGCCATTCCACGATGCGTAAAATGGGACCTCACAGCCTTACATAGCAACATGAAGTCCATATCTTTGGCAAAGCTGGGTTTAAATGAGGTATATGGCGGCGAGCTAATGGCATCACCAATTGAATCAAGATGTACCGTCGTACAAAATTGAATGTGGAGACGAAACACGAGACTTTGTCAAGTCAAGAGCAAAGAAAAATGAAAGCAATGAGGATCAGCGAAAAGTCAAAGCGGTCTTGTGAGGATGCATTTTTTGTCGATGCAACAGACCTGAATGATGTTGGACATTATACCACCCCCAGCTCTAGCATCCCCAATGCTGAGAAAGGAATCATCATAGCACAACCAACGAACCCGACATTGTAGAAGTACTCATAACAAACCGAAAAGCTTGGGGTCTTGTGCGGCAATGGGAAGCGAAATACAAACAATTGGAAGAATCTTGGGAATTGAGGGCAAGGGTGATTGCGCCTTGAAGCCAAACTATTTGACCAATCAAGCCCATCCAATGTGGACATGGACGTGAAGACTTGCATGGAGTTGAAAGATCACGAAATTCAATGGTGACAAAGTTGGTAATCAACTTGGAATGCGAAAAAACAATACTTCAAGACCTTTTCGACGATCGGTCGGCCCACATCGTCACTCAAGTTGAAGCACAAAAGCCTCGACGGCTGAACAAGCATCCCACCACAAAGATTGGAACACATTGTCACCCCATCGAGGTAAAGCGCATAAAGGAAAAGGTAAGGAAAGAACACGGGTTGGACGAAGTTTGAATACCCCAACCCTGGTCAAGAAAGGGAAAGAGGGAGCCAAGAGCAATCACATGCGTCGAAATTGCAGGATTTGGACAAACAAGCACCAAAAAGGCGACCAACAAAGTCGAAAAAAGTTAACCTTGAACAACAAAGTCAAGGTGCAGGCTAACATGAACAAACTCAACAAGCAAAAAGTACAAACTTTGCACAAGAATGGCGGTGTGAGTAAGTGTTCTTACATGTTTAGATCTGTTTTTTCTTTGGACCACGTTCACTTCACATACATATTTAAGAGAATAGATCATCTCATAAGCGTGCAATGTTAACATTAACGTTTTCAGAATCACAATGCACAGGTTGCTAGTGTGGCGAGGGACTCAAAGACTAAAGATGTGTATTTTGATGACATCATACACATCATCAAGGAAGATTCAATAACGAACAACGATGGGGAACTGTATATGTGTACAAAACACACACACAGACACACACACACACAAGAAAGACATCAAAAATAACGTCTCGCCACCCTCCGGTTGCGGTGATAGATGCTTATGGTGAAATTCTACTTGAACTACAAGGCCTAGTCAACCCAAGTTTGGAGGATTCATCATTCATCTTTACAAGCACATGTTTGGTAACCACTACACTTTAATGTTGATTATGTTTCAATACATGTGAATGCTCATCAAGAACATCACTCACCATTAGCATATGGAAACATTCACATCGATATGCTTCGACATTAACGGATGTAAACATTCACATCACTAGTATCGCCGCCATTATGAAATGTGAACATTCACATCGGTTGTGTCACTCACCATTATGCAATGTGCACATTCACATCGATAATATCATCGACAATTAGGCAATGTGAACATTCACATCGAGTATCACACCCCATTATGAAATGTGAACATTCACATCGGTAGTATCGCTTTCCATTCTTGATGTGAACATTCACATCGATGATATCACACCCCATTATGAAATGTGAACATTCACATCGGTAGTATCACTTTCCATTCTTGATGTGAACATTCACATCGATATCATCAAAAACCGATATGCATCATTGTATGCGCTTTGTGTCTGAAAATCGTGCAAAAGTACCCCGCACAAGAGGAATAAAGCGATTGATGTACACATCAAGGAGTATCAAGGCGAAGATTCCTAATATTCCCAATACACAACGACTTCCTTTGGACAATTGTTGTGTCTGACGTAAAAAGAGAATGAATGGGCATTATAACTCATCGCCCAAGAGAAGGCATACATGACCCACATATTGACAAAGCACAAATCGTAATCGGCGGGTAAATAATACTTGTCGTGACGTGTAATATTTGAAATTGGATGTATGCCTATGTTGGTTGGTGCCTAATATGAAATTTAATTGTTGGCGAGGACTACATCACGCTTTGGTGCACAACATTGGACCATCATCACCATTATGGACCAACTTATCAAGCCAAAATACTTGAAATCAATCATATCGGTGGAAATCATCCTCGGAAGCACCAAATACGTAAGCCTAAAATCGATTTCTACACATGTTCCACAACCATTACCCACCTCAATTTCAAAATCTAACAACAAGTTTGCATTTTCAGGGTGGATTGCGGGCCTGCAGTTTGTTACATCATGAGGGCGCATGTATACCGTGAAGACATTGTTGCCAGCCTAGCACGCTACGAGTGGTGCCAAATAAGAGACTTTAGTACACCTTTTCTGAACCACGAAGACGGTGCAATGTGAAAACCTATAGGTGGGGTTGTCCACCTATCACTGATACCCCAATTTGTTATCTACATTTAAGACAATTTAGTGTCAATAGGTTGTTCATATTGGACCAGACTAGCGTAATTGTAAATCAAGTCCGTATCACTGCTTGTACAGACATTTTCCATTCAATATATGTATATGCATTTTCAGGCCTATTTTGCGTTGGTCATACACATTGAGATAGTATTTTTTTTTTTTTATCCGGAATGCACATGACATGATGTGAATGTTCACATCACAGAATCATTGTGTACTTTCTTCTATTTTAAACCATATTGAGAAATGTGAATATTGGTTAAAGTGTTCAAGTAACACAATATGGCAGGTGTGCATAGGATATTTCTTAACACAATTCAATAGTCACATCTAATAATTTGATGATGTGAATATTCACATCTGCTCAAGTCAGACATTTTTCATCCAATATACTTACATGATGTGAACATTCACATTGAGATAGTATTTTTTTTTCTCCCGGAATGCACATGACATGATGTGAATGTTCACATCACAGAATCATCGTGCACTTTCTTCTATTTTAAACCATCTTTGCGGAATGTGAATATTGCTTAAATTGTACAAGTAACACAATATGGCGGTGTGCGTCACGATATTTCTTAACAAAATTCAATATTCACATCTAATAATTTGATGATGTGAATATTCACATCATAACTTCGATTATGCGAATGGCAACAACGATGTCATGAATATTCACATCTTATTTCAAAATGAATATAAGAATCCAATGTAAAATACAATGTTCAAATGGAAAAAGGTACATCCTATATCGGCTCGTGCATGACTTCCGATTATGGCTACCCAACTTATCACATCTCCCGCACCTCATTTGCTTCGATTTCTCACTCCTTCATGGGAACCGATTCTTCTTCGGCCTTCCCGGTGGACTTTTCCCAGTTGGCGGGATTATAGTGAAGGCCGTGGGATCAAAAGGCGGCATCACGACCGATGGTGTAGGGAATATGGCTCTCGGATTGGCTGCACGATATATCTGATCATGAAAGTAATGTTCCACACAATCATTGAGATTGTATCGGCTCTTGAATGGCAATATGACATGGTCACATGGGAATCCGTTGATTTGCCATTTGAAGCAAGAACATGTACGCCTCGAAACATCAATCGTGACAGATGGTATCGAATGAACTTCAAACACATCCTCATTGGCTTTGCTAACTTGCAGCCCTACGTCATTGAATGAATCCATAAGCCGTGTTTCGAATGTCGGACAAATAAGCTCATTCCATTTGTTTGCTTGTCACGCCTAGCAGACATTTGCCGCATCAACTGAGTACGAATTTGTGTCCACCATTTGAGTGATAGGAAGATTACGTGCTTCTTTAATCCAGTTATTGAATGACTCCGCCGCATTCGATGTCATCTCTCCATAACGCATGCCCCTGCACAATATCACAAGCATTGTACAATACGGGGTTTAACAGGTCTGACAATTGATGTTAACAGATGTGAACATTCATACCTCTGACATTAAAATACAGTGATGTGAACATTCACATCAGCTTACAATACTGTGACTGTTTACATCTGCTACCAGTTTACAATAACGTGAATGTTCACATTACATGCTTATTATGTTGTCAACTTACACGATGGACAATATGTGACAGTTAACAACAACAACAAAATATGACACGTGTCAACATTCAAATCTGAAATACATTGAATGACTATTTCACAACTTAACAGATGTGAACATTCACATCAGTCATCATTAGCAGATGTGAACGTTCACATCATTTACAGTGAACATGAAACACAATTCGAAGATTGTTACCATTCTAAATCAAAAATTCACATCGATACCATTCTAAAATTCACAAACATAGACACCTTAGGAAACTATTAGTACCTGAAGTATGAATTTGCCCAATGCTCAGGTGCCAAGTCCTTGAAAAAATTATGAGCTCGTTGTTTACCCTCCTCTTTTAATTTTGCAAGCTTTTCATGGAACCCTACCACGGTTGGCTCATAGGCACAGTCACCCAAACTACTTACTAGGTGATCCCTGAATCCATTATCAATTCCTTTCATCCGGTCTCTTAAATTGCTCTTCAAGTGTTGTAAGCAATAACGTGATGAGCGATGGGAACACCTTTGGCATAGCTTCTAACAAACCAAGATTACGATCCGAAATAAAAAGTAATATGGCGCTTCCCATCAACAACCTTCCCAAGTTCATGCAAGAACCACGACCAATTGGCCGTGGTCTCGAATCAACAATCGCAAAGGCAACAGAAAGCAGACCTACAACACAACACCAACACAAGCTGTTCACAATATTTGAAGTGAATAGAAAAGCAGTTTAAATGAAACAGTCATGTGAATGTTCATATCTACATTGCCCTATTTACTATTGTTATTTTTGGACTCAAGTTCAGAACATCTACAATGTGAACATTCACATTAACGACCAGTCATACTTCATTGTTGATTGTTGAGTCACTGACAATGTTAACATTCACAGTACTGTTCAATAATGGATCAACTAACATTACTACACAGTGATGTGAATATTCACATCAGATTGTGATAATGTGAATGTTCACATTACTGTCATTATCATACACATATGTAAACCTTCACATCAGTGCATACTAATGTCAATGTTCACATTACTTATAACTTACCAATCACTCTTATGTCCAGACAGTGCTGATCAGACTGAATATTGACATGAATAGACTGCTAAAAACAACTACTAACCATTGTTTCCGTCTTTCGCCGTTCTTAAGTAATGACCTTTGTACTTTCCTTTGAGGAATGTTCCATCCAGAATAATAAAGGCCGACAAGCATTGAACCCGAAATACACGCACGAATGACATAAAGAAGCGACAAAAGCTGACTACTTGCATCATAGTCAACATTGACATAACTCCTGGATTGTACCGCATCAAGATCCTAATACCACCGTAGTGGTCAAATGATAACGAGTGATCTCCATGAATACCGCCTTTGCTTTCTCCACTCCCAACCATACGACATGGTAACTAACATCTAACCCATAATCCTCTTCAAAATAGTCACTACATCACACGGCCGAGTCAACGGCTTGTTCCTCACAATTTCATATATGATACTCGACACCAAATCCGAACTAACTCGCGGATTCTTCGATGTTCGGACATCCGTACCACAAGTATGCACGTCACTATACCTCTTGATGTAGAAAAAATCATTTACTCGTTGTGCTCTACAATGTATTGCCCACTGGCGACCCCTCTCCTCCGCGCAAGCATTGAGAATTCTAGTTGTCTCGTTCTTCACGTATGTAAACCGAAACCCACATTGGATGGCATACTTACACAAAAGCGTCACGAAATTCTTGTGCACCTCCAACAAACCGTTGTCCCACATGCGTGATACCATTTGCCCAATTTGTGGCAATGACTTCTCCTTATGGTGGCAAAATCTCCGTAGAGCATCAACCTCTTCCTCAACACGCACCAATCCCAAACTACTTGGACCAATATCACTCTTCAACTCAACCACAACTTCAACATCTTTGTACCCGATTGATTTAGCAAGCAGTAACATGTTCTGAAATTCTTCCTCATTCTCCAAATCACACCTATTAATCCCAGGTAATTTACAAAACAATGAAATAGAACCAGCAGTCAACTCCCCCCATTTTTCACACAAACAGTCCACCAAACGCGAATAACACAATGTGCGGGCAGCATTTATTACAGTGGTACTGCAACCATATGTACACACCAACATCATAAAGCTATCCATCTCCTGTACAAATCATTAAGCAAACATGAAAGTAAAAGTGAGAACATCCACATTATTCACAAGATATTAACACGAAGTAAACATTTACAGTCACACATGTACTCTGAATTATAGAAGATCCACATTCATCACTAATCTCATGAACTCACCTGCAAAGGAACATGATGTAAACATTCACATTGATCCACACATCACTCACACAGAGCCTTGTTACGCAAAACTTAAAGTAAAATGCCAACATCGACATCCTTCACGTAATACTAACATGATGTAAACATTCACATTGTTACACACAGTGTGAATTATACAGGAACCGCATTCATCACTAATCTGATGACCTCCCCACCACATGACCACGATGTAAACATTCACATTGATACATTTAATCTCAATTATGTCACTCACACAGAGCCTCATTAAGCAAAACTTAAAGTAAAATGCAAACATCGACATTCTTCATGGCTAATACTGACATGATGTGAACATTCACATTGTTCAATATACTCTGAATTATATCGCTCAGACATAGCCTCCTTATGCATACATCAAGTACAAGGAATATTAGATCATTCAACATATATCGAATGACCTCTCCTCCAATGACCACGTATGATGCATGTAATTGCAAAAACAGACCATCGACTCAATATCAATCGCAGAACAAAGCATCTAATCCATCCTACAATGAAAACAAAAACTCAACATCTATCGCTCACACATAGCCTCCTTATGCATACATCAAAGTAAAAGGAATATTACAACATTCAACATATATCGAAAGACCTCCAATCCAATGACCACGTATGATGCATCTAATTGCAAAAACAGAGCATCAACTCAATATCAATCCAAGAACAAAGCATCCAATCCATCCTACAATCAAAACAAAAACTGAACATCTATTCATCTCTAAAATAATACTAACCTTAATCAGCCAACCCTACGATGCGTCGAGGCGAAAAACAACTTCTTCGAGGCGGTTATATTCGAGAAAATGACGAACCAAGACCTTCAACCTCGTCCTCTTCAATTGAATATCACCATACCAGAGAAGAACAACAACAATCGAACCCTAACACTTCAACGCCTCAGAACGATAAAAGGAAAACATGCAATATAGAAACAAATCGATTTGAATTAGAAATAAAGAAACTGCCAAAACTGAATAACGAAATAATAGGAACGTGTGTTACGTATTAACACAGTGTATATATATATATGTAAGGGCATAATAGTCCACGTATAAATATGAAAATTAAAAAATGGACTTCATGGAATAAGCAGAAAACTCTTTGGGACTGATTGGGATATAATTTTTCTTTGTGGACTTATTGAGATAAAACATCTCTAGATGGGATTTATCAATAAATTTCCCGTTTAAGAATTGCTAAAAAATTTACTTTTTAAATTGGTGGGGAAATTGAATTTTTTTTTTTTTTTTTTTAACTAACTTCTCTTGGTAACTGTTTACATCTTTCCATATATATATATATATATTGTGCTTATTTAGCAAAAGAAAGAAAAGGAAAAATTGGTGAAAAGTCATTTTTCAAGAACTTGTTTAGTGATAGAACCAATGGAAATACTTGTAATCTGATTATATGTTTAGAATTGTATTCTAGGCTATTCTTTTTTTTGAAATTATATTTTTTTATTATAATTTTGACCGTTGTTTTGATCAACATGTATATATGACAGTTAATTTTTTATATTTCAAAATTTTAAAATTTGATAACATTCAAAATATAAATCCGTTTTTTTAAAAAAAATTAGAAATTATGTAAAATAAAAAATGTAAAAATTTCACATTTTTTTGGATTTGAAAGTATAATATGAATATTCATAATTTCAATGAATAAGAGTAATGTGAATTTTTAGAAAGTTTGAATTTTATTAAGAAGTGTAAATATTTACACCAACTTTTACACTTTCTAAAAATTCACCATATTTTATTTATTGAAAGTGTCAATATTCACATTTATAACTTTTACATTTAGAAAATTTACACTAAAGAGATTCACTATGATGATTTTTTTTTTTAATATAGATTTTATTTATATACAATAATAATAAGATATATCATATTATAGAAGATAAATTAGATTAAATACTCTAACGACATTTTTTCCTATAATCAAGCTGAAGATTGGATTGAGATTACATTAGTATCGTTTGGTAACACTTACGTTTTCAGTTTTCAGTTTATATTTACAAAAATTTAAAAAACTCAAATAAAAACTTGTTTGCTAAAATTTTTGATTTATAAATTAGTGGTCTCAGTTTATAAATTTGGCAAAAAAATGAAAACACAAAAAATGTGTTTCCGTTTTCAGTTTTTAGTTTTTTTTTTTTTTTACCACCCAACACTAGCCACCACCCGCCACCATTTTCCATCACCGTCTTCTACCACCACCACCCACCACCCATCACCCAACCCCACCACCAACTGCCACCACCACCCACCACCTTCCACCACCACCCACTTGCCACCCACTCGCCACCACTACCTACCCCTCGCCACCGCCACCGCCACCACCAGCACCACCGGCCACCACCCATCCACCGACCACCACCCACCACTCACCACCCACCTACCACCACCACTCACCACCCACCTGCCACCACCATCTACTACCTGCCACCACTATTCACCACCTGTCACTACCAGCTACCCACCACTACCAGTGTAATAACCCTCGTCTTGATTCGATAAGTTCTTGAATTAGCTACCGTTCTTGCTAAACCGAATCGATAATGACTGATAATTGAATTAATCAAGTCTTGAATGGACTGATTGAAATCGAAACTGAAATTGAATAAGTTTATCTATCGAATTGCATATTGCATCTGTTTGATTGATTGATTATCTGTTTGAATTCATATGTTTAAACTGCTAATTGAAGGCCTTATCGGCGGCCGAATTAGGAACCGTTTAGAGTTTTGGGATCAGTAGAATATTTGTGATTTAATGGTATATTTATCTGAAAATTTATTAGGAATGATTAAACTAGATTAAAATGAGCTAATTGCAAACTTAGGCTTATCTACCAAATTGCCACCTATAGTGGACATTTGTTTATTGATTTTCAAGAGCCTTCTTACACCCAAACAAACACTAAGTCAGCCCCTATCTTTGAATTCTAGCCGACCATAGTAGAGAGAGGGAGAGAGTTGAGTTCACCTTGTGAATTGCTAGAAGAACTTGAAGATTTGTAACATAGATTGCTAAATTGAGCTTGCAAGACTTGTAATTGAGACTTAGGTAAGAAAATCCATCTTCTTCTTCTTGTCTTGAGCTTCATCTTGCATGTTCTAGGCTCCATTGTAGAATTAAACCATGATTTAGTGCATAAAGGTTGAATTATGCTTGAATTCATGCATGCATGGCCATTTTGGTGCATTTTGAAGTTGAATTCATGATGGATTGTACATGCATGCTCATGTTTCTATCAAAGTCCATGTTTTCATTTTGTTTTCCAACTATTGAACTCAATTGAGCAAGAATTGAAGCTTGATTTTGGTTTAAAGTTCATGCATTGCATGTTTTGAAATTGTTCTTGAAAATGGGTTTGAATTTTGGATTTAATTGACTCACCTTTGGGGCTTGAATTCATAAATTGGCTTTTGAAACTTGTTATACAATGTTTTGGGATGTATTTTCCAGAATTTGGGCCCAAGAGGTCGAGAATTGAGCTGAGAATGCTTGGTTTGAGCTTGGAAGGCAAATCTGAAAATTCCAGATTTGGCTTCTTCGCTCGAGCGAAGGATTCCTCGCTCGAGCGACCAACGTTTCCTCTGAGCCACGCTCGAGCGAAGGATTGGTGGCTCGAGCGTAAAAATCGAGCATCCAAGATTTCTTTCGTTTCCATCGGCACCGCCGGCGAAGGATTGTTCGCTCGAGCGAGGCCTTTGATTTTGGAAGCTCGCTCGAGCGAAGGAATGCTCACTCGAGCGAGGCTCTTATTTCAGCAAATTATGCAAAATGTTTTCTAAGTGTATTTTTGCATCCTCATCCCATCCTAGGCATTCTTAGGCCTAGTTTAAGGCATCTTAATGAGGATTTAGACATAGAACCACATCGAGAAAATTTAGGGATTTAATTATCATCCTTCCCGACTGTGAAACTTAGTGTGTGTTCTATTTGTTAACTGTTTAGGGTTGGCTCTCGGGACGCCGCTCTAGTCGCTATTAGCCCAATCTCGTGAGTAACGATTGTGTAAAGATATGTTCAAAATGGTTATCTTTTGACTCTTGAATCAATCATTTATTGAACTGATATTGTTTCTTGAATGAATGTATGTCCTGTATTCTCGAATCAGATTGTGGCATCCTTAGCACTTCATTTCTTTATTCTTTATTCTGAGCTCTGTCGGTTCCTTATGGAACCATACTTGTTATTGATTGATGGCCATCATTCTTTGTTGGATGCATTAAGACCCGGTCTTTTGGACCTACTGTTTATAGGCTAATGGGTGTACCACATATGACTGATTGACTGAAATACTGAAAGACTGAAATACTGTTTAATGAATTGATTTCATTACTGTAAAGACATTCATTCATAACCTCTTTACGCATTATGTTATTCACTGGGCTTTAGCTCCTTTGTTTATATATATATGTAGGTTCTCGGCTGACGGAGCTAGGAGCGTGGGTCGGTCCCGCTTTGTCAAGCCACCTATGTGCCTTCTCGAGGTTCCGGAAGTTGCCATGCTACGACTTGGGGTGTTTTTGTGTCCCCCATTGGTCTCCTTCTTGTTTGTACTCAGATAGACTGCCTCTTTTTCTTATCTTGTTATCGAGGATTAGGTTCCCCGTCTTGTTGGTTGTATATGATTGTATAGATCAGTATATAGATCTTGTATGAATGCATGAAAAATGTTTTTTTGGCATCTGATTTTCACTCAATGGACACTAGTTACTTATCAGATGGCTTCCGCCAGTTCAGACTGTTTAATCAGATTCTTTGTTCAACAGCTTGATAATCTCGGATTCTTGGCGATTCTGATGCTAAACCCATAGGGCCGGGTTTGGGTCGTGACAACTAGCCACCTGCCACCCACCCGCCGCCACCACCACCACCATCACCCACCACCCACCTGTCGCCACCCATCCGCCACCACCACCTACCACCCGCCACCACTACTACCACCACCCACTCGCTACCACCCACCACCGGCCGCCACCTACCACCACCACCCATCATCTGCCACCCACCGCCACCACCACCCATTCGCTACCACCCGCCACCCGCCGTCACCCATCCACCCACCACCACCACCCACTTGCCACCACCCACCACCACCACCACCCAACGTTACCACTTTCCACCACTGTCTTCCGCCGCCACTTGCCATTTCTCACTCTTTTATATATTTTTAAATTTTTTTAAACATTTTGTCAATTCCCAAACGCGTTTATAGTTTATGTTTTTCTAAAAATAAACAAAAAATAAATAAAAACCAGTTTATAAAATTTTTGTAAATATAAATTGAAAACGTAAACGTTACCAAACACACCCATTACAATCCAAAGAACAACTAATATCATTATGTTAGGACCAAATGGGCGTACAAGTTCCACATATAAGATTTATGGGTAAAAACCATAATTTTAATATTGATTGTAATTATAACTTTTGTTGTTTGCAACCCCAAAAAAAAATTTAGTCATTTTTTTAAACCATTATATTCAAATATATAAAAGATAAACATATCAGAAGTCAATTATTGCAATACATTTTAAATAAAATTTCACTCCATCAATTTGGACTTTAAACTTACAAATTAACCAAATAAAATGTTAGATAAGCACATAATATATATATATATATGTATATATTTATTTATTTCTAAAAAAAAAAAAATAACACACAAAAGTTCAAATTAGATGTATTGGGCATCAGGTTGCGTGCTTTGGACGCGGCCTTTTCACTAGTATTATATATATTAGGGAATGGATAGTGGGTGTTGTTCGGGACCTGTTTTAATAATTTGAATTGTTTATTTTATTAGGTTAAAAAAATTAATTTAATTTAATAATTGTAATATATTTAATTTATTACATTTGTCACAAAAAAATAGACAGTAAGTGCATTTTTGAAAACAGTCTATTCATTTTTTTAGTGACAAATGCTACAAATTGAATAGACTACAATTATTAGATTGATTTTTTTATTTTTTTAGATGATATACACAAAGGGTCTGATAAAATGAATTGTTTATACTAGGGGTAGGCAACGGTTTATCTGATCCGCCCAACCTGACCAACTAGTCCAACCTGCATACAAATAGGCTGTTTCACAGACACAATGCGGACGGATGTGGTTTGAAATAAGGCATGTTTGTGGGTTGCGGATTTAACCTGCACCCGCAAGAACCCACCTGCACTTTTTTTATTTTTATTAATCTTAACCGTTGATTTCATTCCTATATTCTACCTAGATATTTTTGCCCAAAACAAAACATCATTTATTATTTGAACTTACTCTAGTATTACATTTGCTAATAGTATTATATCAACTAAAACTGAATAATATTATTATTATTTCATAACTGAACTTGTCCCGAATGAAGTGTGATTTAGAATTTTAAATTCCTAAATGAATATAGAGTTCTAGTTTAGGATTTTGAAATATGTGCTTGTATTAGTTTATGATTTGATTTAGGATTTTGAATGATTTGTTTGTATTACGAATTGATTTTGTTGTGTTTTTAATTTTATAAGTTTTAATTCATTAATTATTAATGTTTGAGCATTTTAGAAAATGGGAGGAAAATGACCCAAAATAAATATTTACAAAATGGGGGGAAAAAAAAATGCTTAAAAATAATTTTTTGAAGAAAAAAAATCTAATCCGCAAACCGTCCGCAACAGTCCGCACATCCGCGAATTCTATCCGCACAAACTGTAAATTGCACTACGGGCGATTTCTAGTTGACTTTTCCCCAAACCGCATAAATGTGGGCGGATCCAAACCAATCCACAAACTGTCCAAATCCAAACCGCGGACACCCCTAGTTTGGACATCGGTAATCCTTTTATCAAATCACATTATATATCAAAAAATAAATGATAAATGTAATTTAAAGTGTAAAATTGAATATAAATGTGATTTGATGAAAGGGTTACCGATATTCTAGAAAGCACGGATATGGATACGGGATACGGGTACGGTACGATATGGATATGGCAATATGGCAAAATTTGAAAAACTATGGTATGGATACGGCAGAGATACGTTCGTAAAAAATATTATTTTTACAATTTTTAGCAATTTCAGCAATTCCAAAAATTCAACAATTCAATAAAATTTCAGCAATTTCAATAATTCAATAAAAACAAAACATTAATGTAGTTAAACCCTTTTAATGAAAAAAAAAAAAAAACTCACAAGGCTCCTTGATGTTGTTGTCTTTTGAGAAAATAAAAAATGGGTACTACCAGTAGCTTAGCTTAGCTGCAAAAACAAGAGAAAAAAAGAAAAAAGAAATTCAAAAGGGTTACTTTAGTATAGTAAGCGGGAGAGACAGTGAGACGGAGAGTGAGTAAGATTAAGCGAGAGGGAAAGAGAGATCGAGCGAGAGGCAGAAGGGGAGAGAGAGAGAGAGAGAGAGAGAGAGAGAGTGTGAGATCGAGCGAGAGGGAGGGCTGAGATCGAGTGACAGAGACAGAAAAGCGAGAGAGTGAGAGCGAGCGAACAAGAGCGAGAGAGAGGGACTGACCTCAATCGACGACGACTCATCCTCCTCGTCCTTGTTGCTATTCGCGAATGGTGATGGAAATAATAGAGACGACTACGATGACTCTTGCTTTGTTCGACTTGTTGCTACTCCAGTGCTCGTGAGCTACGGTTTGTTTTAGTTTTTTGTTTTATTTTAGATATTTTTTGTTATTTTACAGTTTGACCCCATTATAAGTTTGTAAAATTATTTTTTTGCCCCATCGTACCCCGAAAATATATGAAGCGTATCCCTAAAGTATCATCGTGTATCCCAAAATGTATCCGAAATTCAAAAAAAATAAAAATAAAAATGGGATACTTCTTTGTCGTATCTGATACGTATCTTGTCATATCGGACGCATATCCGTATTCGATACGTATCTGATACGCGTACGGAGGCCATTTTAGAGCATTCGTGCTTCATAACCGATATTCGATAAACTTATTTTTTTTACAAGCATTCTCTATTCAATATATTTTTAAAAATGAACGATTCAAATTATCAAAGTGGTTTCCAAAATAGACCCAATTGGCAACATCTCTTTTTAGGCCATTTCTGTCGATTTTATGGCCTTTAACATTACAAATTTGGATTCGTTTGGAATGTGGGTTGGCTTTTTGATTTTTTGGCTCTTTTGCTATTTTAGTTTGGGACTAAAAAATCTCATTTATGATGGATTTTTTGACTTTTTTAATTTTTGTGAGAAAAAAATATAATGATTATGGGTGATATGATGATTTATTTTATTAAACTAAATGACTTACTTTATTTTTTTGTAACTATTTTAATCAAAAAAACTTGAGACTTTTTCTTCCCAAACGAGCTCAAAATGGGACGGCCATGCGAGGTGTTAGTAGAAATACTATTCATTTGCCATGTGAAATCATGTTGGTCCCACCGAGAGTTTTAGTAAGGAAAACTTTACAAAAATTGTAACGAATTTGAATTATCAAAAATTGTAACGAATTTTATTCAAAAATATCAATGTGAAATCATGTTGGTTCCACAGAGCATTTTGGTTTTTCTTACCAGTTGAGTATTTATTTATTTTATTTTTTTAATAATTCACAAATATCCCCACAAAATTTAAATGTAACGTAAAGAAAAAATTTATTGACATATTTTTTATTTGATTTTTGAGAATGTATATGAGTCGGGATTTAACGTGTATGTATTGATTATTGTATTTTTGGTATTTTTAAAAAAGTCAAATAAGATTATTTATATTTTTTTTGACATTGATACTTATTAGAGTATAACTACCTATTTTATTGTCCACAGGCAATGACATATAATTTATAGGTATTTATCATTATTTGATGATATAATGATGTACTTAGGGAAATACTTTTTTTACAATCACTACCTATTTATTTTTGTCAAATTAATTTATAATTTAGAAAATAAAAAGTAAAAAACGGATTTGAAACAAAACCAAACAAGGTACTATCATTGCAAAAACTAGAAACAACAAAAGAGGAAAATCAAGAACAACAACCAAAAAAAAAAAAAGAAGGATAATCAACAGCAAAGCACTGCCGTTTTGGTAGCACAACAAATCCTCCTGCGCTTAGAGAGCAACATGTCACGGCCTTGGTTGTTTCCAAGCTATCCGTGCAGTATTTAGACAATCACAAGTGTTATTTGGAAATATTAAGTCAGCCTAACCCACAAACTTAAAAGAAAAAGTAAGAAGAAAAAGAGAGTTTGAGAAAATGCTTTTATATTCACTTTGACAAAGCTTACACAACTCTTGGATGGATTGGAATAAATGAGCTTATTCATAGGCTCCTTAGGAGCATTCTAGAACATACAAGAAAGTGTCATGTAGAAGCTTCTCGTGAAAACCTTCTTACAAGTTACAAAATCATTCTAGAATGCCTTCTAAAAATATCTATACAAATATCTACAAGTCTAGATATATGTACAACTATATACTTGAACTCTTGGATGGATTGGAATAAACGAGTTCATCTCCTATTCATAGGCTCCTTAGGAGCATTCTATAACATACAAGAAAGTGTCATGTAGAAGCTTCTCATGAAAGCCTTCTTACAAGTTACAAAAACATTCTAGAATGCCTTCTAAAAATATCTATACAAATATCTACAAGTCTAGATATATGTACAACTATATACTTGAATTCTCTAGGGCCTTCTAGAATTCTCTATAGTCTCCTATGTGCTAGAGTTTGCTAAGAAGTTTTTGATTCTTCCATTAGCTCCTCATTCTTGCAAGCTCTTATCTGGATATTTTGGAGAATTTTATAGGGATGTGACAAACAGGTACCCCCATCTAGTAAAATCTCAAAAAAATGTTGGACATTCCGCTTTTTATGAATTCCACATATAGAGATGTGTAGTTGAGATTTAATAAGTATATTGTGAGGCCTATGTACAAAATGAATTTGAATTACACATTAATATTTTTGGATAAAATTTTAGATGTGTATTTTTTTTAAATACACCAAAAAAATATTATTGAACATTCTGCATCTTATGAAGTCCACATGTTATACATGCTCCCATAGCAATAACATATTTTGGGGCTATTAAAAAGTTTATTTTTTACCATGAATGACGTAAAACCTGTCTAATACTATGGTAATTGATATCAATATAGTGAGAGGGTGGTAAAACTAATACCCAAATTTTACTAAAGCAATAATAGTAAGGGGCATTTATTCATGAGTCTCATTTACTACTTGTAGACGGATTGATCCTTTTTTTTTTAATAGCCCATTTAGGCCTATGTGGTTGGAAGTTACAAAAATATCCTCAATAAATTCATTTAGAATAATTGCGCCATTTAGATTAGAACTTATATTTTAGGAGAAAATCATGGAATTTAAACTCTAGTATAACTATCCTATTTAATATATATATATATATATATATGGAAATATAAATATTCATGCTTTTAATAAATAAAGAAATATATTTTTTGTTTTTATATTTTCATCTGCTGATTAATGTATTTACGTAAACTGTGAACATTCACACTGCAAATACAAGGTGAATGTTCCAAAATGTGCACTAGAATCAAAAAATATATATATGAATGAAAAGGAAAATATGATCTATATGCACAAAATTCCAACTATGTACATGCCTAAAAAATTGAACATTCATATTAAAAAAAATAAGTAGAACTCATTGATAAACTAATATGAATGTTCACATAATTAATTCAAAAAAAAAAAAATCTAAATTCACACAATAATCATGTGAATGTTTAGGCAGTGTTAATGTTCACATAATCAATTCAAATGGGTATATGAACATTTATACTCATCCCAAACATGTTAACATACCAAAAAAAAAAAACTACAGTGAATAAGCACAACATTTTGTAGTTATACAAACAACAAAAAAATTGAGAAACTAATCATTATTCACTGATGAATATTTACATGCCCAATCAAGCAATTAGGGCTTCAAAAAATTGAACATTCATATTAAGAAAAGGAAAAAGCCATTGACAAACCAATATGAATGTTCACAGAATTAATTAAAAAAAATAAAATAAAATTCACACACCGACCATGTGAATGTTTAGGTAGTATTAACGTTCACATAATCAATTCAAATAGGTATGTGAACAATCATACCCAACTTCATATAGCAAATCATGAGAATGTTAACATCAAATATTTAAGTTGAAGAACCATAAATGTGAGTCAAAAATAAAAAAAAATCCCAAATTTGACATGCCTAATGTGTATCATCAATTGCAATCAAATTCTCAAAATCACTTTCAGAGTAGATCCAAACAATAAAAACCCAACTTTATATTGCAGACCATGTGAATGTTCACATCGAATATAAAAAAATCAAACCTCAAACTGGCAAATTCTAATTGAACTTCTCGCTCTTCCATAACAAGTTGTGAGATTCCATGCTTCTACCGTATGCTTATGCTAGATTCGTCTATATGTACATATATACAGTTCGATACATAGCATAGCTTCATCTTGATTCTCTCTAAAAAGTGTAAGATCTAGTGATCTGCTGAATTCAAGTCAAGCGACAATGGTTAGTTTTTACCCACCCAAAAAAAAAAGACAATGGTTAGTTTTCTTCCCACTTCACTCGTTCTTAATTTTTCACAAAATTCAAAAACAAACCATTCGCGAAACCATTAGCGACTGTTCACCAGCGGCGACTTGCATTTGGCGAAAACGGTAGATTCTCAATGATCGACAATGTCATCGACTTTGATTCTGCAATCTCTTTCGCTGGTTTTAGTAAATATTATACCAAATATTTTGAACACGTAGGGATTGCAGTGGCATGGCAAGACAAGGGAAGGGTAGAAAATAATAACATTTTTAAATTATAAAATTTAAATTTTTTGAAAATTATTGTCTTTTTTATTTTTTTCTTTTCGCAACAAAATCAGTTGTCTAATGTATTTTCTTTCCCACTTTTCAAAATTTTTGCAAACAAAATAAAAAACAAGAACACAAAAAAATTTCAGACATATCCTTAGTATTATTATGGTAAATAAATATAACTAACACAATATATGATCATAAATATAAGTGGTAACCTGGGCACAACATAAGAAGTTGAATACTTGATGCCTAACTTGAAAAGGTCATAATAGCATATATTAGTTAAATTGCTTCTCAGTTTTGATTATAATATGATTGGTTGTCATTTGAAGATGATGTGGTTAAATTTAAAGGTTAATTTGTTAGAGAAGTCTTAACTTGCACTCATTATATTTTTGTAATTTTTTACCCTAAATTTTACTAACGTGTAATTCTTCCAATTCATATTAGGATAACTCCCATTTTCATACCAAGATTGTTACTCTAGGAGACTAGCAAGGCCCTGTTTGGTACCAGTCTTTGTTGGAACAATCTTCTGTGTACAATAAATAAATTGAAACAAAATCAAACAAATAAAATAAATAACGTACCAAATTTTTTTTATTGAACCGAATGAATATTTAAAAGATCAAGTCGAGTGTGTGACACTCTATCCTTAAGACAAATTCACCCTGCTACGGTGCTTACGGACTAATGGCATCTATCTCCCAGGATACAATGATCTTCACAAATTTGTAGTAGCACTCCAAACAAATTTGTCTGGCGAACTAGAACTTGTGTTCTATACTTTCTTTAAAATTTTCCTAAAATAATATGATGAAAATATTATGCAAGGGAGCAAAAGTAGAAGGAAAAAATGAATTTTCAAATGTGTACAAACTGCTGGAATGCCTTGACTTATATAGACCCGAACAGGTCTATTTTTTTTAATGGAAAATGAGCAAAACAGTATGAACAGATGCAAAACTCAACTGTCAAACAATTTGAATTTGTCTGAACATAACTGAATCTGTTCGGAGCTTAGAACAGTTTTTCAAACTGTTGTTTGAATAATCTAACTGTTGCAAAACAGTTTTTTGAACTGTTGGAACAGTTTAATCTGGTATTGGAAGAGGTACATCTTTGGAAAACAAAATTTGAATATTTTCAATTTGAAATTCAAATATTTGGAAAAATTCAAATAAAATTTGTCTAACAAATTAAAGTTAGAACCGAGCCGATCCACACCTCGGACTCAAGACTTGACGTCGAGCAATGGCCATGACAGCGTCGCGTGTGTGGTGGTTTGGGCTAAGGTTCACTTTGTCCATAACTCTTCCCTTCTACAAACTTGGGGTGCCCTTTGGGGCCCAACCCAAGTTAGTACACCAAGAGCTTATATACCCACAAAAGCTCTCTTAAAGTTTCAATGTGGGACAACCCATTTCAAGAAAACCCACATTTACTTCTTTAATTGTCCATTCCACGAACTCGAAGACGACATCAACTTCTCATTCACTCATAAATGGTTTTGACAAATCGTCTTCACTTGTGACTTACCATACGACAAGGAACACGTCACCTTTTCGGATCCATCCCAAAAGAGGTTTGGGGCCCACTTAATTTTGGGCTCAAAGATGGCCCAAAATAAGCCTATATACAACCAATTTTCCAACAATCTTCCACATGAATGGAATTTGACAGAGAGAAAATACAACATGATCTAATAACAGAGAGTACATAAATTGGAAATATTCTGCAGAGGATAGGTAGCTTTTGGCTTTGAACCTTTCCTTGTGAGACACTATCGGATTTACTAGCTAACCAGTGTACATGATGTCTTGAACTATTCAGTAGTTTGTGTAAACCAAGACAATAGAACTCACACAGTATATCCCCAGATACAATTTAGTTTTCACTATTGTGTTCATTTTGGCCCTGAACAACTTGGTCTTTCATGAGTGCTCTAGAGAATTGTAGCCCTTCACAAATCTCATAGAACCGGCCCAGTTCACACTCACATAGGTGATTCTTACCTAGATATAAGAATCATTAAAAGTATTGCTTAACCTAAAACGTTGTAGACATCATTATTTCATCATAGAAATGGGTAGAAGTTTGACTCCCTAATGATCCTTCTAAGTCATGCACAACTCGATTGTCCCTTTGAATCTAGATTTTGGGATCTCCAATCAACTAGGTTGGGTTGCCATTCTGGTAACTGTTATTTAATAGGCTCAAGTCCCATTCCCTTCGATGAATTCTCAACTAACTCTCTTGCTAACTCTTTGGTTAGTGGATCAATTATGTTGTCTTTAGACTTTACATATTCAATGGCAATAATTCCATTAGAGAGTAGTTGTCTCACAGTGTTATGTCGACGATGAATGTGTCGTGACTTACCATTATACATATGACTCTGTGCTCTACCTATTGTTGATTGACTATTACAATGTATGCATATAGCAGGTATCAATTTTGGCCATATTGGGATATCTTCAAGGAAGTGGAGAAGCCATTCTGCTTCTTCCCTAGCTTTATCTAAAGCTATGAATTCTGATTCCATAGTAAACCTAGCAATGTAAGTCTGTTTGGAAGATTTCCAAGATACAACTGCACTACCAAGTGTAAAGACATACCCACTGGTGAACTTTCAGTCTCTAGTATCCGATATCCAATTTGCATCACAATACCCTTCAAGTACTGCTGCTGGATATCTAGTATAATTTAGTCCAATATTACGCGTAAATCGGAGATATCTTAGAACCCTTTTAATTGCTTTCTAATGTTCTACTCCTAAATTACTCGTATATCTACTTAATTTACTTACTGCATAAGCTATATCTGGGCGAGTGCAGTTCACCAAGTATATTAAGCTTCTAATAATTTGGGCATACTCTAATTGAGAAATACTTTCATGTACATTCTTAGAAAGAAACAAATTAACATCCACCGGTGTTCTAGCAAGATAAACATTATCTTTGTTAAATTTGTCAAGTATTTTCTCAATGTAATGAGATTGTGACAAAGTATAACCTTTTGATGTTTTGGTAATTTTCATACCAAGAATTACATCAGCAATGCTCATGTCCTTCATGTCAAAATGTTTATTCAACATTTTCTTGATAGTTTTAATCATTTTAATATTGCTACCTATGATGAGCATATCATCTACATAAAGACATACAATGACATAACTTTTGTCTGTGTTTTTAATATAAACACATTTGTCACATTCATTAATTTTAAATCCATTTGACATCATTACCTTGTCAAATTTTTCATGCCATTGCTTTGGTGCTTGTTTTAAACTATGTAATGATTTAACTAATTTACACACTTTCTTTTCTTTTCCTAGAATAGAAAACCCTTCTGGTTGTTCCATATAAATTTCTTCATCAAACTCACCATTTAAGAAAACGGTTTTCACATCCATTTGATGAATTTTTAGATTGTACAACGATTCAATAGCAATTAGCATTATAATGGATGTTATTTTAGTAACTGGTGAGTATATGTCAAAGTAATCAACACCTTCTTTTTATCTAAATTCTTTGATCACAAGTGTATTTGTCAATTGATATCCGCTTTCATTTTTCTTTTGAAAATCCACTTATACCCAAGAGATTTACAATCTGGTGGCAAATCCACCAATTCTCACGTGTGATTTTGCATGATGTATTCAATTTCGCTGTTTACAGCTTCTTTCCATAAAGGAGCTTCAGGACTGGACATAGCTTCTTTAAAAGTTAGAGGTTCATTTTCTAACAAAAATGTTAGAAAATCTAGACCAAATGATTTTGAGGTTCTAGCATGTTTACTACGCCTAGGTTCTTCTTTGTCATTTTGATCTAACTCTTGTTCTTGATCTTGATCATCAACATCAAAAGATCTTTTCTTATTACCAGTCTTTTGTCCAATCTTATTCGGAAACACATGTTCAAAGAAAGATGCATTCCGAGATTCAATAATAGTATTTACATGCATTTCAGAATGTTTTGATTTATGAATTAAAAATCGATATGCACTACTATTCATGGCATAACCAATGAAAATGCAATCCACGATTTTAAGACCTATCTTAGTCTTTTTAGGACTACGAATAGCCACTTTAGCCAAACACCTCCACACTTTTAAGTATTTGTAGGATGGTACTCTCCTATGCCACATTTCGTAAGGTGTTTGATTTACTTTCTTTCGGGCTACTTTATTTAAAATATAACTAGCAGATGTATTGCTTCCCCCCACAAGTTCTGAGGTAATCCAGAACTTATTAACGTGGCATTTATCATTTCTTTTAAAGTCCTATTTTTCCTTTCAGTAATTCCATTTTGCTAATGTGAGTAAGGAGCAGTGGTTTGATGAATCATTCCATGTTCTTTACAAAACTCACCAAAAGGTGATTCATATTCACCACCTCTATCACTTCTAATTTTCTTACCAAGTTGATTTTTAGCTTCATTCTTATATTGAATGAAAGTTTCCAAAGTTTCAGCCTTGGTTCGAATTAAATAAACATAATTATATATAATATAGTCGTCTATGAAAGTGATAAAATATTTTTTCCCACCTCTGGTTTGAATTGATTTAAAATCACAAATGTCACTATGAATTAATTCAAGTGGTTCCGTACTTCTTTCAATTGAATGAGAAGGAGTTTTGGATAATTTTGCCTTAATGCAAATTTCATATTTATGATTTAAATCAATGTCAAATTTAGGTAAACATTCCATATTAATTATTCTATGTAAAGATCAGTAATTAACATGTCCTAGTCTACCATGCCATAAATTTGAAGACTCAAGCAAGTAAGAATAAGACATATTTTTATTAATAACTGAGGGTACAACGGTCATTACATTCATCTTGAAAAAGCCATCAGACATGTAACTTTTTCCTACATACATCTCATTCTTAGTAAGTACAAATTTTTCACTCTCAAACACTAGCCTAAACCCATTCTTACTCAACAAAGATCCAGAAACAAAATTCTTGCGAATGTCCGGTACATGCATCATATTGTTGAGAGTGAGTTCATTTCTTGATGTCATCTTCAAAATAATCTTTCCTTGTCCCTCAACTTTAGAAGTAGAAGAGTTGCCCATAAAAAGTTGTTCACCGTTGTCCACTGTAGAATAAGATGTGAACATCTTTTTGTCAGCATAGATATGGCAAGTAGCACCAGTGTCCACCCACCATTCTTTAGGATTTCCGACAAAGTTTGCCTCGGAAATAACCGCAGAAAGATTTATGACATCTGCACCATTGGAAATTTTATTCATTTCGGTCATATTGGCTTTAGACACCTTCTTACTTGATCTTCCTTTACCTTTGCAAAAATCAGTTCCTGAGAACTTCTCTAGCTTTTTATCATGATTCACTGGCACAGTCCCAACATAAAAAAGGGTTGGCGCAATCGTAATCACCATATCAATACTAGTTTGAACATAAGTTTGACCAGTTTCAGTAGCCATAAATTCTAAATTATAAAACAAAATTTATAATTAGAATTTTATACTACACAGAAAATTTAAACCAAAACCACAGAATTAAATTCTGTAAAAATAAAAGAAACAAAAATTGTAACTTTTATTTTCAATTAATTTGGAAATAAAATAAATTTTATTTAACCAAATTAATTCCACACAGAAAATTAAATTTCTGTAACACTTCAATAATTAAAATACTGAAACAAAATTTTAATTAATGAACACTCAGAAAACAATATTAAATTCTGTAAAAAAATAAATGAAACAAAAATTGTAACTTTTATTTGCAATTAATTTGAAATAAAATAAAATTTTATTTAAACAAATTAATTACACACAGAAAAATAAATTTCTGTAACACTTCAATAATTAAAATATTGAAACAGAATTATAATTAATGAACATTCAGAAATAATTTCTGAAAACCAAAATTAATTTCTGACAAAATTTCACAAATAAATATTCTAAATTGTTAATGACACCAGTATATTACTACTAGTTGTCAAAGAAAATAGACATTATATTACTATTATATGTCAAACAGTATATTACTACTATTTGTTTTTCAACCAGAATATTATTTGGTAAAACCACAGAAAATAATTTCTGTAAAAAGAAGAAAGATAAAGGGAAACAAACGAAAAATTTTGTAAACAGAATAATTCGTATCTGCCTTGAGATTGTTGAAACAATCTTCTGCGTACAATAAATAAATTGAAACAAAATCAAACAAATAAAATAAATAACGTACCGAATTTATTTTATTAAACCAAATGAATATTTAAAAGATCAAGTCGAGTGTGTGACACTCTGTCCTTAAGACAGATTCGCCCCACTACGGTGCTTACCAGGATATAATGATCTTCACAAATTATAGTAGCACTCCAAACAACTTGTACGGCAAACAAAACCTTGTGTTCTATACTCTCTTTAATTTTCCTAAAAATTAAATGAAGAATTTATGTAAACAGAACAAGAAATGGAAGAGAATAGATTTTTTCCGGATGATTTTCAGACTGATTTCAGATCCTCAAACTGTTGGAATTAAACTGGTATTTATAGCCAAATTTGACAGCCCCGAACAACACTGTTTCAATAGATACAGTTTTGAATACAAACAGATATAGACACTGTTGAATCTGTAAACTACTAGAAGTTAAATCCATAAACTGCAGCCAGTTTCAGAAATTAAAAAACCTGTTAAACAGTTGGAAATTAAGTGGAATTCGAAGGCATTTTGGACAAAAAATTTGAATTCAAATATAATTGGAAATTCAAATAATTTCCTGCAAGAATTTTGGAAAAAATTCAAAATAAATTTTGTCCAAAAAAATAATATTAGAATCGACCCGACCCACAACCCACACCCGTGCCTGGCCCAGTACGACACGGCATGGCTTGGCTAGTCAGTCAAACGAATGGCGGTGGCGCGCACGCGTGTGGTGGTTTGGGCTAAGGCTCACTTTCTCCATAACTCCTCCTTTCTACAAACTTGGGGTGCCCCTTGGGGCCCAACCCAAGTTAGTACACTAAGAGCTTATATACCCACAAAAGCTCTCTTAAAGTTTCAATGTGGGACAACCCATTTCAAGGAAACCCACATTTACTTCTTTAATTGTCCATTCCATGAACCCGAAAACGACGTCAACTTCCCATTCACTCATAAATGGTTTTGACGAACCGTCTTCACCGTGTGACTTACCAATGGAGTTTAAGACAAATGTAGTGGAATACGCTCCGAAAGCAAATAAACGAAAGTTTTCAAGAGAAAGTTCCTCACAAGGCTCTAAAGAAGGGAAAAATAAAAAGTACAAGTTTAATGGCAAATATTACATCTGTGACAAAGAGGGACATTTGGCCAAAGATTGCCGTAGCAAAGGCAAAAGTAAAAAAAGAACAAGCAAGAAGCCTGCTCAAGCCCACATGACTGAAGTTGACAAAATTTCCAATGGTGTTAATGACATAAATCTTTCTGCAATTGTTTTCGAGGCAAACCTTGTCGGAAATCCTAAAAAATGGTGGATGGACACTGGTGCTACTCGCCATATTTGTGCCAACAAAAAGATGTTCACATCTTATTCTACAGTGGATAACGGTGAACAACTTTTTATGGGCAATTCTTTGACTTCTAAAGTTGAAGGACAAGGAAAGATTATTCTGAAGATGACATCAGAAAAGGAACTCACTCTCAGCAATGTGCTGCATGTACCGGATATTCGCAAGAATCTTGTTTCCGGATCTTTATTGAGTAAGAATGGGTTTAGGCTAGTGTTTGAGAGTGATAAATTTGTACTTGCTAAGAATGGGATGTATGCAGGAAAAGGTTACATGTCTAATGGCCTTTTCAAGATGAATGTAATGATTGTTGTACCCTCAATTATTAATAAAAATACGTTTTCTTCTTACTTGCTTGAGTTTTCAAATTTATGGTATGGTAGACTAGGACATGTTAATTATAGATCTTTACGTAGATTAATTAATATAGAATGTTTACCTAAATTTGACATTGATTTAAATCATAAATGTGAAATTTGCGTTGAGGCAAAATTATCCAAAACTCCTTTTCATTCAATTGAAACAAGTACAGAACCACTTGAATTAATTCATAGTGACATTTGTGATTTTAAATCAATTCAAACCAGATGTGGCAAAAAGTATTTTATCACTTTTATAGATGACTATACTAGATATAGTTATGTTTATTTAATTCAAACAAAAAATGAAGCTTTGAAAACTTTCATTCAATATAAGAATGAAGTTGAAAATCAACTTGGTAAGAAAATTAAGAAACTTAGAAGTAATAGAGGTGGTGAATATGAATCACCTTTTGGTGAATATTGTAAAGAACATGGAATGATTTATCAAACCACCGCTCCTTGCTCACTTTAGCAAAATGGAATTGCTGAAAGGAAAAATAGGACTTTAAAAGAAATGATAAATGCCACGTTAATAAGTTCTGGATTACCTCAGAACTTGTGGGGGGAAGCAATACATCTGCTAGTTATATTTTAAATAAAGTACCCTGAGAGAAAGTAAATCAAACACCTTACGAAATGTGGCATAGGAGAGTACCATCCTACAAATACTTAAAAGTGTGGGGGTGTTTGGCTAAAGTAGTTATTTCTAGTCCTAAAAAAACTAAGATAGGTCCTAAAACCATTGATTGCATTTTCATTGGTTATGCCAAGAATAGTAGTGCATATCGGTTTTTGACTCATAAATCAAAATATTTCGAAATGTATGTAAATACTATTATTGAATTTTAGAATGCATCTTTCTTTGAACATGTGTTTCCGAATAAAATTGGATAAGAGACTAGTAAAAGATCTTTTGATGCTATTACTAGTCAAGATCAAGAACAAGAGCAAGAGTTAGATCAAATTGAGGAAGAGGAACCTAGGCGTAGTAAACGTGCTAGAACCTCAAAATCTTTTGGTCCAGATTTTCTAATATTTTTGTTAGAAAATAAACCTCTAACTTTTAAAGAGGCTATATCCAGTCCTGAGACACCTTTATGGAAAGAAGCAGTCAATAATGAAGTTAAATCCGTCTTGCAAAATCACACTTGGGAATTGAAGGATTTGCCACCAGGTTGTAAACCTCTTGGGTACAAGTGGATTTTCAAGAGAAAAATGAAAACGGCTGGATCTATTAACAAATACAAGGCAAGACTTGTGGTCAAATGTTTTAGACAAAGAGAAGGTCTTGATTACTTTGACACATACTCACCGGTTACTAGAATTACATTCATTAGAATGCTAATTTCTATTGCATCGTTGTACAATCTTGAAATTCATCAAATGGATATGAAAACTGCTTTCTTAAATGGTGAGTTAGATGAAGAAATTTCCATGGAACAATCAGAAGGTTTTTCTGTTCTAGGAAAAGAAAAGAAAGTGTGTAAATTAGTTAAATCATTATATGGTTTAAAACAAGCGCCAAAACAATGGCATGAGAAATTTGACAAGGCAATAATGTCAAATGGATTTAAAATTAATGAGTGTGAGAAATGTGTTTATATTAAAAATATAGACAAAAGTTATGTCATTGTATGTCTTTATGTGGATGATATGCTCATCATAGGTAGTAATAATGATATGATTAAAAATATAAAAAAAAATGTTAAATAAACATTTTGACATGAAGGACATGGGCATTGCTGATGTAATTCTTAATATGAAAATTACCAAAACATCAGAAGGTTATGCTTTGTCACAATCTCATTACATTGAGAAAATACTTGACAAATTTAGCAAATATGATGATTATCTTGCTAGAACATCTGTGGATGTTAATTTGTTTCTTTCTAATAATGTACATGAAAGTATTTCTCAATTAGAGTATGTCCAAATTATTAGAAGCTTAATATACTTGATGAACTGCACTCGCCCAGATATAGCTTATGCAGTAAGTAAATTAAGTAGATATACGAGTAATCTAAGAGTAGAACACTGGAAAACAATTATAAGGGTTCTAAGATATCTTAGATTTACTCGTAATATTAGACTTAATTATACTAGATATCCAACAGTACTTGAAGGATATTGTGATGCAAATTAGATATTAGATACTAGAGACTCAAAGTCAACCAGTGGGTATGTCTTTACTCTTGGTGGTGTGGCTGTATCTTGGAAATCTTCCAAATAGACTTGCATTGCTAGGTCTACTATGGAATCAGAATTCATAGCTTTAGACAAAGCTGGAGAAGAGGCAGAATGGCTTCGTCACTCCCTTGAAGATATTCCAATGTGGCCAAAACCGGTGCCTACTATATATACACATTGTGATAGTCAATCAGCAATTTGTAGAGCACATAGTCATATGTATAAGGGTAAGTCACACCACATTCGTCGTCGGCATAACACCGTGAGACAACTACTCTCTAATGGAATTATTTCCGTTGAATATGTGAAATCTAAAGACAACATTGCAGATCCACTAACCAAAGAGTTAGCAAGAGAACTAGTTGAGAATTCATCGAAGGGAATAGGACTTAAGCTTATTAAATAACAGTTACCACAACGGCAACCTAACCTAGTTGACTGGAGATCCCAAGATCTAGGTTCAAAAGGCCAACCGAGTTGTGTATGACTTAGAATGATGATTGGAGAGTCAAACTCCTACCCATTTCTATAATAAAATAGTGATGTTTGCAGCGTTTTAGGTTAAATAATACTTTTAATGATTCTTATATCTAGGTATATCTAGTGGAGTATGGTTGGATACTCTTCATAAGAATCACTTATATGAGTATGAACTGTGTCACGACCCCATTCCGTCCCTAGTAGAATGGTGCCGTGATGGCCAGTAATCCGAGATTACCGAAGGCCAACTTTCAAAATTCACACACAAACAGAGTACACATATGGGGCTTACAAATGCGAAAGCAATAAATTAAAAGCTAAGTAGTCCATAAGAGCAGTGCATAAGTCAAATGGAATGGCATACATCTTTACATAGCTTTAATACAATAAAACGAAGTACAAAAATACATCTTGACCAAAAGGCTTCTCAGCCATCAAATACAAAATACAGTGAAATACAAGTGCAAAATCCAAAACAAGTGGCAAGTACATCTAGGCATCACCATCGTCCTACTCGTCACCTACATATATATAGAGAGGGGTGAGCTTAGATACTCAGTGAATGGTATGAATAATAAAGGGGTTTGCATGACTGATATTCAAGATCTTTATCAAATGATACATAACACAATTAGTGCAAATCAAGGGATGAACTAAGTCCATCTAGCAAATCTTTCAAGCTTCAAGGGATGCTTACTAGCATCAATATAGTACAAGTGATGACGTTTCGAACAAACAAACCCCACGATGGCAATTGGCAAGACAAGGCAAGACAAGGGAGATATCTCAAATCAATGGTTTAGTTGCATTATAGTCCCCTGGCACTAAGGACTTGTGCTACAAAAGCTTAGAGTCCTCTAGCATGTACGGACTTCCAAATTTTGTGCTACAAATGCTTATAGTCCCCTAGCACGTACGGACTTTCAAGATTGTGCTGCAAATGCTTAGAGTCCTCCAGCACGTAAGGACTTTCCAAGAATGTCATCAAAACAAGATATAATACTTGGTATACAAAATAGGAATAATCATTCATGCTTACAAATACTTTCCAAAACAAAGCAAAACAAGGCTTTTATCAAAACATTATAACATAGCTTTATTAAAAATACCACTCACATAGTTCTTCAAACGTCGGGGTCAAGGCAAGTCCAAGTCCTAAAAATACATGGCAAACAAGTTTGTTGAATGCACTTTCAAACAAGTTTCACATGCATACAGATGATCTCGGCATTCTTCAAAAACTAAGTCAAATCAAAATGAAACACCGTTTCTCATCTCGGGAAAACATGCTGGGCACCAACCAGGTCTAGGCCGAGGTTCCATACCTCCTCGCCGAGGTGTGGTCCCGAGGGCCACATTCAAGGATATGAAGTCGGGAAAATCTGGGTTTCCCTCTGCTGAAGAACATGAAGAACATGAAAAACATGAATGCTCAATCACAACTTGTTATTTCAAAATCTGGGATTTTCATGCTATGAGTTTGAAAACATGGATCTCAGTACCCATACTTGAAGATCTTATGAAAACAAACACAAAAACATGGAACTTCTTACAAACTTTCGGATCAAACAAGGCTTTTCTTTTAAGAACCCAAGAACACCCATTTCTCCTTCTAAAACCAAACTTTAAATCAATGCATGGCTCATGAATCATGCCAGATCATGCAATGCAGCTAGATAAACATAAAGAACAACAAGAGTAAATCAAGAATCTAACCTCAATACACAAATCTAACGGTTTGATCTCTAGGAATCAAGCTCGAAGGCCTACTCTCTCACTCTAAAACTTCTTCTTCTTCCTAGAGCTTCTTTCTCTCTACAAGGCAAAGATATGATACAAAAATGTATATTTTCTTGGTCTGTCGGCTGACTTAACCCTCTGCAGGGGCACGCGGCAATGGCTGGTTGGTTCTACTAAAAAAGGTGATTGAGTGAAAAGATAAGACTATGACAAAGTGTGTTCAACAAGCTAGGCGGCAAGGGCACTCCGGCAAGTAGTGACATCGGCTAATAACAAGGCTTCGGCAAGCAAAGGACAATGACCTCGGCTAGAAAGGACAACACTTGGCCTAGCTGTGCCACACCTTGGCCTAGATGTGCCACACCTCAGTCTAGGTCGTACCAGTCCAGGAGCAAGATCACTTGGGTTCAAGGGTAACATCTCGGCCTAGATAATACACACCTCGGCCTTGGTGGTGAACACCTCAGCCTAGATAGTGACATCTCGGCCAACATGTTAGGGCAGGGGTGGAGGCCAATCAGAAAAAGGGTTCCAAGGTAGTTCTAGGCTTAAGGTGACCTCGGCTTGGATTAATCTAGGCTAACCACACACCAAACAAGGAACAAAACATGCAATCAACACTTAAGCAAAACAAGGACAAGATTTGAAATGCAAGCTTAACAGGACAAAATCATATAAATGCATTTGAGTATGGATAGGGCAGTGTGAGGGTTATTACATCCTACCCCCCTTAAAGAAGTTTGGTCCCCAAACTTGAGTTACCTTGATTCGAGAATAACTCCGGATATCGGACTTTCATTTCTTTTTCCATTTCCCATGTAGCATCCTTGCGTAATGCTCTTTCCATTCAATTTTCACCATCGGTATTGCCTTATTTCTCAATTTTCTCACTTGTCTATCGATAATACACATCGGCTTCTCTTCATAGCCTAAATCTTCATCAACCACAATCCCAAAATGATCAATCACGTGTAGTGGATTCCGAATATACTTCCTCAACATCGAAATATGAAACACATTGTGGACTTGACTTAATCCCGACGGCAAAGCAAGTCTGTAGGCAACCGGGTTAACCTTCTCAAGGATTTCAAACGGCCCAATGTAACAAGGTGCTAACTTACCTTTCTTCCCAAATCTGGAAACTCCTTTCATTGGCGAAACTTTCAGGAATACATGATCCCCAACTTCAAACTCTAACTCCTTTTTTCTCTGGTCGACGTAACTCTTTTGTCGACTCTGAGCAATCCTGATTCTCTGCTGGATAAGCTTGATCTTTTAAGTTGTCCTTTGAACTAGATCAGGGCCGATCAAAGCTTTATCTCTTACCTTGGTCCAACATATTAGCGATCTGCACTTCCTTCCATACAAAGCCTCATACGGCGCCATGCCAATGCTAGCTTGATAACTGTTGTTGTAAGCGAATTCTACTAATGGCAAATGCACTTCCCAACTTCCCTTGAAGTCCAATACACATAGTCTAAGCATATCTTCAAGTGTCTGAATCGTTCTTTCTGTTTGCCCATCGGTTTGGGGGTGGAAAGCTGTGCTAAACTTTAACTTGGTTCCCAAGGCTTTTTGTAGACTCTGCCAAAATCTAGAAACAAACTTCGGATTTTGGTTTGACACGATGGACATCGGCACTCCATGAAGTCTCAAAATCTCATTCATATACAGTACAGCTAATCGGTCAGCATTGAATGTAGTTTGAACAGGCAAGAAGTGTGCTGACTTAGTTAATCTGTCAATTATAACCCAAATTGAATCCATACCTTTCTGTGTCTTCGGCAAACCAATCACAAAGTCCATGGAGATGTGTTCCCATTTCCACTCAGGAATCGGCAAAGGTTGAAGAAGTCCTGCTGGTCTCTGATGTTTTGCTTTCGCTTGTTGACAATACAAGCACTGGGACACGAACTCGGCTATTTCTCTCTTCATGTTCGGCCACCAAAAGGTCTGCTTCACGTCTTGATACATCTTGGTGTTTCCTGGATGAACAGCAATTCTGGAACCATGAGATTCTTGCAGAATCTTCCCTTTCAACTCCGGGACGTCGGCTACCCACAATCTTCCTTCAAACTTAAGTACTTCGTTCTCGAAGGTATATCCTGTCCTCGGCCTGGTGATAATCTCATCGGCTACCTTCTTCAGGAGTTCGTCCTCCATCTGCCTTGCTGTAGATACCCCATTTTGACCGGCCCTAAGACTTGGGCACTTTATTTTGACCACTCTCAGCAGAAAAATCAAAGTGAAGCTTTAATCCCAAATCTCAACTATTTTGGTCAAATTATTTTATAAATATTTTATATATTTTTGTATAATTTTATGTGTGTATATATATGTTTAGGTGTGTTTTATATAAATTGATAAATATTTTATAAACAAAAAAAATGATAATAAAAAAATAGAAAATAACAAAAAAGAAATATCATGGGGCGGTGGTGCAAAATATTCTTTTGGAAAAAGAGGGAGGTGATGGAGGAGTTTTAAAATGAATGATATGATTTTTAATAAGGGACAACACACATTTACAGTATATCTCTTTGGGTGGGGATTAATAAAACAAAAGGCTAACACACACATTCATACACGAGGCACACATTCAATACCCATGAGGCACACAGGCATCTCCATTATCTCTCACACTCACTCTCAACCTGGTGGGGTCTCTTGGTTGAAGTTTGAAGAATACTGGGCATACACACACAAATAAAGGGGGCACGGGCTCTCTCTCTCTCTAGAGGAGGAGACCCACCACCACGGGTAGAGAGGGAGGGAGATACACATGCACTGATACATACACACACAACTCTCTCTCTCTCGGCTTGGAGAGGGAGACCATGCACACATCCACCTCTCACACCACCCATGCACACACGGCAACCCACCCATGCACACATACACCCAGCTAACACACACACCTCTCTCTCACCCATGGCTCTCACACACCACCAACTTCACCACTCATACACACACCCACACCATTGACACAGACACATACTCAACACACGCACCTACACACGCACCTACACACACACTACACTCTTTCTCTACACACACATGAATCCATACACAGACACACATTCACAGATACACACACAGGGATGGAACTAATTCCTCTCTCTCTCTCTCACTCTCTCTCTCTACAACACCAGACAACAACCTCTGATCCACCATCGAGCAACGACTCTCTCTCCTAAATTTCCAACAAGAGCGTTACATGCTCTATCAACGTCATCCACATCTCTCTCTCTCTCTCTCTCTCTCTCTCTGGTTTTCTCGCCAACCAAACGGAGTCAACAGCACAATTCGCCAACGACGAAGCCATGGTTGCCGAGGGTCATGCAGAAGATATAAACCATGTCTCTGGATTGTTGCACTAACATGAACAATTTCAGCCATGACAGGCCAAGAAATCCAACCACCCAATGGAAGATTATGTTGTTTCTGAATTCAAGGAAGCATGAGCCTGTTCTGTTTGCAATATTTGATGGTCATTTGAGCCATGACATTCCCGATTATCTACGGTCTCGTTTGTTCGTTAATATTTTGAATGAGCCTGATTTATGGACTGAAATAGAGGATGCAGAAGAAGAACTTTGATCGGTCGTTAATTGGACGCAAACATGGACTGCGTGGATGGCTCTACTGGTTAATTTTGCAGTGTTCGAGAACTGAGGGTTTGTCTTTTGATTATGAGGACAGATTCGTTGTCCATATGGAAATTCATTGCAAACTGATTCAATGATCAAGTGTGAGGATCTGAAGTGGCATATGTGGCAGCATATTGGTTGTGTTATTATTCCAGAGAAATCTATGGAGGGTGTTCTACCAGCTCCTCCTGACATTTTCTATTGAGAACTCTATAGACTCAGTCGGGCAGATCCCTTTTGGGTGACGGCAAAACATCCCTTGTATCCTGTTAAGTTGACCATTGCAAATGTTCCAATAGACGGTTCAAACCCGGTGCCGAGCATTAAGAAAACATTTCAAATTATAAGGGAAGACAGGGAAGTTCGTTTTTAAACAAGAGCATGATGCATGCACGCGGTTGGTCTGGAGGGTTTGAGTTGGTTTTGTTGGTTTTACATGGGCTTCAAGTGGGCTCAATTTGTGAGCTTAATATGGGATTTATCAGTGGGTGTTTAGTCACACAGGGTGTGTCCCTGCTTCATTTTATTTTATTTTTATTTTGAGTGTTTGTGAGGATTTTATTTTATTTCTCTCTCATTCGGATATGTAATAATTCAAGTATTGTAATAATCCCCCCACCTCGCTCATTTCTAGCCCATTCTTTAATCGCTTTCCCTAACTGACATGCCATGCATATCCTTGCCTTACATCCATGCTCCATGAATAAGATTCGGCTAAATTTGCATCTTTATGTTTTAATTGATTATCTCGTGATTTTGTGCGCTATCACATGTTTTGAATGTTTCACATGCCATATTTTAGAAGCCGAATCTTTAGTGCATCTCATGAGTGAATTGCATTAGGATTCTGTATATAAGATCATGTATATTTTACTAACTTTGTTTTGTAGTTGTTCGAGGAATGTCGGTCAATCTGTGAGTTTTTATGCTTTAGCATCCCATTTGTGTGTGTTTTTCTTACTATGTTTAGCATCCTACCATGAGGTTAATTGCTTAAATGATAAACTGTTTGAATACCTGTAGATGAAGGCTTGTTGCCTGAATTGGAATAATTCAACGAATATACATTTTAAGCCCACTTTATAGTGGCAAATTCACAAACTTTAAGCCCACTTTGTCAAGTGGCAAATTCAAACCCTTTTCGAAAAACAAACATGAAGTTGAATTGTTTCAATTTGAGCAAACTAGTATATACTTGTATACTTCACATAGTAAATCTTAGAATTTATTCAATAATCATAACATGAACATATAAAGAAAATAAAAAGTCATATCATGGTTTAGTAGAGGCCGATCTTTTGATCGGGTGAGCGGGGGTGCTCATTATTGACCTTTCCCTCTCATACATAAGGTTCCGAGCCAAGCATCCTTGGTTACGACGAACAGTGGCCTTGGCACCGAGTCATGGGTTTCCTAATTTCCCAAAATATTAGGTGGCCACTCACGAGTTCGATGGCCTTGATCCATTTTGACAAAATTGCAATAAAATGGATTTTCAATAAAAGTTGCCAAATCTGGACTCTCGTCTACGTTTCACATTGCGCTCGTGAAACTTGAGATCAAAGAGATCTCGGGGGTCCGAACTGTTCAACTCGTGCGGGTACCCCCCGGGCATGTTACAGTTTCTGGCGACTCCGTTGGGGAATTATGAAACCTTGACTCGAACTCCATGATATGACTTTTAGTTTCAGTTATATGTTTATTGCATTGCATGCATTGATGCACTTAAAGTTCCTGTGTTGCCCAGATACTGGTGGGAGCACAGGCATACTTTTTGTGACACTACACCTATCTCTACGTTACTTTGGGGGCCTTGTGTTATAATCTTTTGAGATCTGAAAGTTTTCAGACTTTGAAGAGAGGCTAATATTGACTCTTCTAAGTTCCTAAGATCTTCATTGGTTATGACCCAAAGGACTCTTTGGTAATGTCACATTGACTTTAACCCCTAGAGTAAAGCCAACCTTGTACATATAGTGAGCTATAGTACCTTTCAAATTAGGACAGGATGCTTTCCTATTTCTAGGATGTGTGATACCACTTGTCTGAATAGTGAAACCCTAGATCATTTCAAGCTAGGACATGATAACCCTACCCTCCATAGGGGTATTTGTTCTCTTTCCTGCTATGTGTTATGTGCAATGTATTGGATCTATACAGGGTTTCTCAAATTCAAGTGAGTGGTTCAAGCATTTCAGTTTGTGGGGTTCAGTGTGTTTTTCGTGAGGGCATAATTGGAAGTTCCATTTTGTTTCTGTAATTGGGGATTGACCACTTGTTGATTGCACGAGCTTTATTTTGAATGTTGTCGATGGCCCACACTTTGACTGGCAGTTTGAGGATGGTTTTATTCTGAGTTCTGAATTGAGTATTGAGTCTAAGTTTGACTCCACCAAATTTGTAAAGTTAGAGTCAAGCTCGAGTCAGCCTAATGAGTCAGAGTCTATTGATTTTGATAGTGTTAACCTAGACATTTTTGTCCTGTCTAGGTCCTCTTTGTCATTTTCTTTTGAGTATGTTGTCAAAAGTCTGTTGTCATTGCTGAGTCATAGTCTCTTTTCAATAAACAAAAAAAAAACAAAATGCCATAGAGTCTACCTACTTCTCTGTGCCTTAATTCATCGCATTGACCAAAGTTTTTCAAAACTTTTTCCAAAACTCTGATAAAAACAAAGAAGAAGAATTTCCTCGGGATTTGCAAATTTTGATCAACTAAGAGGAAGAGAGGTGTGCTAAGCCTTTGATGAATAAAATCATTTTTGTTAATGTGGGTACTAAGAAGGATCCTGGCTTGGTCCAAATTGGTTCTTTCTTATTTTCATAAAAGTACGAGTGATTAGTCACTTTGTGAAAAGATTTCAAAAACTGTTTTTACATGGTCCTACGAAGACATGCCTGGAATTAGTTATACAGCATAGGATCCCTCTTGACTCGTGGTCCGACCTCCTTAGCTCCTTAGCTTTCAAACCTTGCTTCGAAGTATTCAATGATCATTCAAAGTGTAAGGCTTGCATAGTCGAATTGGAAATAGCCCTTGAACTAGGGGCCATGATGTGATTCAAATGGAGGCAGCCTTTCAACTAGGGGCAATAAGGTCGAATATGATTTAGATTGGAAATAACCCTTGAACTAGGGGCAATGATGTGATCCAAATTGGAAACAGACCTTGAACTCAGGGCAGAGAATGTGATTTCGATTTGAAACAGCCCTTGAACTAGGGGCAAAAATGTGAGGCTTGCATAGCTGAAATAGAGGCAGCCCTTGAAGTAGGGGCAATAAGGTACCACCCTTGAGAGGCTCGCTGGGTTGAAAACCCGGAAGGGCGATCCAGGCAAAAGTTAGAGCACAAAAAAATAATAATAATAAAAAAATAAAAAATAAAAAATAAAAAAATAAAAAAATAAAAAAATAAAAAAGAAAAAGAAAAATGAAAAGCTCGCAAGGTTGAAAATCTGAAAGGGCGGCTTTGGCAAAAATTAGAGCGTAAAAGGAGAGTGTCAATACCCGAGTGAACCTTAGCCAAAACTATGTAGGGCCTGTGATTCAGATTGGAAGCAACCCTTGAACTAGGGGCAAGAAGGTCAGATGTGATTTAGATTTGAAGCAACCCTTGAACTAGGGGTAAAAGGTTGGATGTGATCAAAGAGTTAAAATTGAATTGTTTCCCAATAAAGACCGCCCAGAAAGGCAAAACTCAGAATTTGAGAGAATGAATTTTATTATTGAAGGACAGTCAAGTTCCTATCCACTACACTAGGGGCAACACTAGGTGCAAATTCAGACCCAATTAGCCTAGTCCCTACATCATCATATCTACTGGTCAAGTGTAGCAGTCGTTCTTATAGATGGCCTAGAGATTTCACATCTAATCGACATGGACAAGCTAAACTAAAACCCTTGAGAGGCTCGCTGGGCAGAAAACCCGGAAGGACGACCCAGGCAAAAGTTAGAGTAAAAAAACAAAAAAATAAAAAAAATTGATAAAAAAAAATAAAAATGATGAAAATGAAAAGAAATGAAAAATGAAAAATGAAAAGCTCGCAAGGTTGAAAACCCGAAAGAGCGGCTTTGGCAAAAGTTAGAGCACAAAAGGAGAGTGTCAATACCTGAGTGAACCTTAGCCCGAACTGCGATGGCCTGATTCCTATCTTTGGGATACGTAGGTAGCTTCATCTCAAAGTTCGGCCCTAATAATTTTTCAACTCATTCATCTCGTCCATATTTGCTTGGTGTGTCTTTAGTCGACTTGGTTGTCCTATCCGTGTTTGATTGGTGTATCTTCATTCTGCTCAGTTCAATTGGTTTGATTTAACTTGGTTCAGTTCGGTTCGATTCGGTTTAGCGGTTTGGTTCGGTCCGGTCCGGTCCAGTCCAGTTCTGCCCGGCTTCATTCTGTTCGGATTGGCTTGGTTCGGTTGGCTTGGTTTGGATATCACCTTTGATTATCTGGTTTGGGACTATGCACCCCAATGGTTGATTCCATGTTGGTTGAGTAGTGGCCATTTGCAAAAATAGGTTTTGATTAATTTGAACGAAGCTGACTAATTTTTCTTGAAAATTGTTCCATTTTTGCAAAACTTGGACCATTCTTTGGATTTGAAAAGGGAAAATTTTCAGTGCTCACAGTTTAGCTTACATGATTTGAAATAGAAAATGGAATAAGTATGCTAATCTAACTCTCATGTTGATCAAAACATTTTTACAAAAAAAAAAAAAATCAAAAAAAAAAAAATCAAGGCAATGAACTAGGGGCATAGTCGAGTTAGAGATTCTGTCTCCTCCACCGATCAAGTCAACTATTCAGTGTATATAAGTGTGTATTCATACCAGTTAGTGTATTCATACCAGTCAGTGTATATAAGTGTGTTCCTTTCATACCAGTCAGTATATTTATACCAGTCGGTGTATTTATACTAGTTAGTGTATATAAGTGTGTTTGGATTAATTTGCTTCTTTTTTTTCAGTTCGTTAGGTCATTTGTTGATTCAGGTCAATAAAGAGTCAATGTCTAATTCAGACTTCAAAAATTCAATCATTCTTAAATTCAATCAAACAAATTGTTTTCAAGCTCAAAGTGATATGTCAGTCATGCCAGTGATGAGCAAAAAAGAAACTGATTTTATTGAAGTCAGGGGAGGACATCCCCGATTACAGAAACTCCAAAAAAAAAAAACAAAAACAAAAACAAAAACAAAAAAACAAAAAAAAAAAAGAGAAAAAAGAGAGAGTAGCATTTTCTCAGTTTTTCGGCAGCAGCCCGGCGATGGCGAAGATTACAACCGGCTTCATTTGCACACAGCTTCATTGCCTAACTTTACTATCAGCTGCCTCATTTCATTTTTACTCCTTCGAAGCTTTTGCAAACTCTGCCCCGGCCTTGGCAGAGTTTCCAAAGGAGATTATTCCTCGCCGGCCATCAAATTGGTTGTGCGAAGAAACTCCGAATCGAGTCACGGAGGTCGTCAGTCGTTTCAGCTCTTTGTTTTGCTTTTTCATCGCACTAATTTCTACTCGAGTGTCTTTGTACATATGTTGAAGTAAAGAAAGTTGTGCATTCAATCGATGCACCTCACATGTTACGTTACTGCGATTCTTAGGGACAAGTTGGAAGCTGCGATTCACGGTCTCTACACATGACCTCGGCGTATCTGAGTTTGCTTGATGTCGGTGTGCGCCATGATTTGTTCAATGACATATTTGGAAAGTTAAAAGCGAGGAGAAGGAGGAGCTCGTGGTTGAGGTCGAAGTCGGAATTGGTCATCTCTATCGTAGACTCGTTTAGGTCTGGAAAGAGTGAAGAACCTTGTGAAGAGGCCATGGCGAAGAAAAGTAATGCAAAAGAAAGAGGTTGCGAGTGGTGGCGGAGAAAGTTTGCGGGCTTTTGCTCTGCCTCTCTCTCTTCATGAGCCTCAACTTAAGAAGAGGATGAAGCCAAAGAAGAAGACAAAGAGGGAGGAAGGCTCGAGACGATCATTGACAATCGGGGCAGGATTGGATAGCCTGTCGGCCAGGCGCCGCGATTGTTGAAATCGCGCGCCAGACACAACGCTCGAAGAAGATGAAGAAAGAGAGACTAAGACAAAAAAAGAGAGAGACGCGGGAGAGTTGTGTATGCATATATGCAATATATTGTATAGCTATGTAATATAGATATTGGTTTGAACATTTGGGTCATAGGTGTGGCTTGGGTTCAGCGGTTTGGCCCAGTGGTTGAAGAGTGAGAGGCTGAGCCTGAGGTCAGGGGTTCGAACCCCACATCGAGTGTTTCTTTTGGTTTGTTTTGATTTTGTGTATATATGTCTCGTATATGTATATATATTTGTTTGCATATCTTGTCATAGTCATAAGAGTAGAGTGGCTCAGTAGTTGAGTACTCGGAGGCCAAGTATGAAGTCAGGGGTTCGACACCCCGTATCCCATGTCCATGCATTTTGTGTTTTTTCCTTTCTTTTTGCGTGTTTTTGCGTCGTGTCTTGGCGTCGATAAGCGGAATATGCCTTCTCAGTAACGGCATCTTCCCGCTGACAGTTGCAAACGGAATATTCCCCATCTATGTATATATCCGTATATGTTTGTGTATAGGTCCGTATATGTCTATGTCGTATATACCTGTATATATACTGTATATGTCTGTGTATATATCTGTATATATCTATCTGTATATGCATATGTGTATACCATATGTACATATCTGTGTGTATTTATATGTAAATATTTGTGTATTATCTTGGTTGTGTTTGCAATGAGTTCTTAGGAAACCAACTGTGACGGTGAAAACTAGAGTTCGAATGGCCGATGCCTAGAACGCAAAAGGTTTGGAATTTTCGAGACTAAAGTCTGGTTTAAATACCCAGGGGTGTATCCCCGGCTTGAAATCTGTATGGCAGCCCCATAGGTTGAGGTAGCGTGTATGCGCCTCAATTCTGGATACTAAACCAACCTAGTCTGTCACCCCGTTGGAGAATAGGGAAAGTTGTGAATATGATCAGGAAGAAAAGGGACATCTGTGTAGAGATTACCCCTTATCAGCAAGAAATCATTCTCCATTCGCGTGAGACGCGTTTGGACTTCGAATCTACTTTTGCTTCTTTCACGTAAAAACGTGTTAGGATATGGCATTTACTCGGTTAAAACCTTCCCTCTCTCCGTATGAAATACGTTGAGATACGTCTGTTGGTTACACCATTGTTATTTACCCGGTTAAAACATTTCCTCTCTCTGCATGAAATACGTTGAGATACAATTGTTGGTTACACCACTATTCCTCCTCTCGCGTGAGACGCATTTGGATCCCGAGTTCACCCCCTTTCACTTGTGCGGTATGCACATGTGTATGCGATATAACCCCTTTCACTTGTGCGGTATGCATATATGTATGTGATGCAACCCCTTTCACTTGTGCGGTATGCACATGTGTATGCAATGCAACCCCTTTCATTTGTGTGGTATGCACATTTGTATGCGATGCAACCCCCTTTCACTTGTGCGGTATGCACATGTGTATGCGATGCAACCCCTTTCATTTGTGCGGTATGCACATGTGTATGCGATGCAACCCCTTTCATTTGTGCGGTATGCACATTTGTATGCGATGCAACCCCCTTTCACTTGTGCGGTATACACATCTGTATGCGATACAACCCCTTTCATTTGTACGGTATGCACATTTGTATGCGATGCAACCCCTTTTCATTTGTGCGGTATGCACATTTGTATGCGATGTAACCCCCTTTCACTTGTGCGGTATGCACATGTGTATGCGATGCAACCCCTTTCATTTGTGCGGTATGCACATCTGTATGCGATTCAACCCCTTTCATTTGTGCGGTATTCACATTTGTATACGACGCAACCCCCTTTCACTTGTGCGGTATGCACATGTGTATGCGATGCAACCCCTTTCATTTGTGTGATATGCACATCTATATGCGATGCAACCCCTTTCATTTGTGCGATATGCACATTTGTATGCGATGCAACCCCCTTTCACTTGTGCGGTATGCACATCTGTATGCGATGCAACCCCCTTTCATTTGTGCGGTATGCACATGTGTATGCGATGCAACCCCTTTCATTTGTGCGGTATGCACATTTGTATGCGATGCAACCCCCTTTCACTTGTGCGGTATGTACATGTGTATGTGATGCAACCCCTTTCATTTGTGCGGTATGCACATCTGTATGCGATGCAACCCCTTTCATTTGTGTGGTATGCATATTTGTATGCGATGCACCCCCCTTTTCATTTGTGCGGTATGCACATTTGTATGCGATGAAACCCCTTTCATTTGTGCGGTATGCACATCTGTATGCGATGCAACCCCTTTTCATTTGTGCGGTATGCACATTTGTATGCAATACACCCTCCTTTTTATTTGTGCGGTATGCACATTTGTATGCGATGCAACCCCTTTCATTTGTGCGGTATGCACATTTGTATACGATGCAACCCCCTTTCATTTGTGCGGTATGCACATCTGTATGCGATGCAGCCCCTTTCATTTGTGCGGTATGCACATTTGTATGCGATGCAACCCCTTTCATTTGTGCAGTATGCACATTTATATGCGATGCAACCCCCTTTCATTTGTGCGGTATGCACATTTGTATACGATGCACCCTCTTCTTTCATGGTCTAGGAGACCTTAAATCCTCTAAAGGTGCAATTCCTTTGGTGTTTGTCATACCCGAACGATTTCAATCTATCTGGTATAGTCACTTGACTATGTTTGTAATGAGTTCCTAGGAGATCAACTGAGACGGTGGAAACTAGAGTTCGAATGACAATGCCTAGAACGCAAAAGGTTCGGGATTTCCGAGACTAAAGTCTGGTTTAAATACCCAGGGGTGTATCCCCGGCTTAAAATCTGTATGGCAGCCCCATAGGTTGAGATAGCTTGTATGCGCCTCAACTCGGATCTTGAACCGGACCTAGTCTGTCACCTGTTGGAGAATAGGAAAGTTGCAAACATAGCCGGACTCCATGACATTGCATTGCATTGTATAAATCATGAATTTTCAAACAATAAACCCATGGCGTGTAAGTCCAACTTTCAAACTGCATTTTGAGCATGTCACTTGCATTCTGCCCCTGAACTACGCTGGTTTGATTCCTTGCAAAGGGATACGTAGGCAACCTTCGGGTTTTACATTGGGTTTGTTTGCCCAAGTCTTACGGCCTTGTCAAAAGGGTCGTCTTCGGGCTTTGACATTCACTCACGTCATTTCATGACTTCGAGCTCTGTTAAAGAGGGGCAACTGTAGACACCTCATTTTGACCACTCTCAGCAGAAAAATCAAAGTGAAGCTTTAATTCCAAATCTCAACTATTTTGGTCAAATTATTTTATAAATATTTTATATATTTTTGTATAATTTTATGTGTGTATATATATGTTTAGGTGTGTTTTATATAAATTGATAAATATTTTATAAACAAAAAAAATGATGATAAAAAAATAGAAAATAACAAAAAAGAAATATCATGGGGTGGTGGTGCAAAATATTCTTTTGGAAAAAGAGGGAGGTGATGGAGGAGTTTTAAAATGGATGATATGATTTTTGATAAGGGACAACACACATTTGCATTATATCTCTCTGGGTGGGGATTAATAAAACAAAAGGCTAACACACACATTCATACACGAGGCACACATTTAACACCCACGAGGCACACAGGCATCTCCATTATCTCTCACACTCACTCTCAACCTGGTGGGGTCTCTTGGTTGAAGTTTGAAGAATACTGGGCATACACACACAAATAAAGGGGGCACGGGCTCTCTCTCTCTCTAGAGGAGGAGACCCACCACCACGGGTAGAGAGGGGGGGGGAGATACACATGCACTGATACATACACACACACAACTCTCTCTCTCTCTCGGCTTGGAGAGGGAGACCATGCACACACCCACCTCTCACACCACCCATGCACACACGACAACCCACCCATTTACACACACACCCAGCTAACACACACACCTCTCTCTCACCCACGGCTCTCACACACCACCAACTTCACCACTCATACACACACCCACACCATTGACACAGACACATACTCAACACACGCACCTACACACACACTACACTCTTTCTCTACACACACATGAATCCATACACAGACACACATTCACAGATACACACAGGGATGAAACTAATTCCTCTCTCTCTCTCACTCTCTCTTTCTACAACACTAGACAACAACCCCTGATCCACCATCGAGCAACGGCTCTCTCTCCTAAATTTCCAGCAGCAGCATTACATGCTCTATCAACATCATCCACATCTCTCTCTCTCTCTATCTCTCTCTGGTTTTCTTGCCAACCAAACGGAGTCAACAGCACAGTTCGCTAACAAATAAGCCATGGTTGCCGAGGGTCGTGCAGAAGATATAAACCATGTCTCTGGATTGTTGCACTAACGTGAACAGTTTCAGCCATGACAGGCCAAGAAATCCAGCCACCCAATGGAAGATTATGTTGTTTCTGAATTCAAGCAGGTTGAGAAGCATGAGCCTGTTTTGTTTGCAATATTTGATGGTCATTTGAGCCATGACATTCCCGATTATCTACAGTCTCGTTTGTTCGTTAATATTTTGAATGAGCCTGATTTATGGACTGAAATAGAGGATGCAGAAGAAGAACTTTGATCGGTCGTTAATTGGACGCAAACATGGATTGTGTGGATGGCTTTACTGGTTGATTTTGCAGCGTTCGAGAACTGAGGGTTTGTCTTTTGATTATGAGGACAGATTCGTTGTCCATATGGAAATTCATTGCAAACTGATTCAATGATCAAGTGTGAGGATCTGAAGTGGCATATGTGGCAGCATATTGGTTGTGTTATTATTCCAGAGAAACCTATGGAGGGTGTTCTACCAGCTCCTCCTGACATTTTCTATTGAGAACTCTATAGACTCAGTCGGGCAGATCCCTTTTGGGTGACAGCAAAACATCCCTTGTATCCTGTTAAGTTGATCATTGCAAATGTTCCAACAGACGGTTCAAGACCGGTGCCGAGCATTAAGAAAACATTTCAAATTATAAGGGAAGACAGGGAAGTTCGTTTTTAAACAAGAGCATGATGCAAGCACGCGGTTGGTCTGGAGGGTTTGAGTTGGTTTTGTTGGTTTTACATGGGCTTCAAGTGGGCTCAATTTGTGAGCTTAATATGGGATTTATCAATGGGTGTTTAGTCACACAGGGTGTGTCCCTGCTTCATTTTATTTTATTTTGATTTTGAGTGTTTGTGAGGATTTTATTTTATTTCTCTCTCATTCGGATATATAATAATTCAAGTGTTGTAATAATCCCCCCATCCCGCTCCTTTCTAGCCCATTCTTTAATCGCTTTCCCTAACTGACATGCCATGCATATCCTTGCCTTACATCCATGCTCCATGCATAAGATTGTGCTAAATTTGCATCTTTATGTTTTAATTGATTATCCCCTTGCATTAATACATAACCCAAACCCTTATGTGAAGCATCGCTGTAAATCTGAAATTCCTCATTACCTGATGGAAGTACAAGAGCTGGTGCTGTAACTAACCTCGTCTTCAACTCTTGGAAGGCTGACTCTCTATCATCGGTCCATTCATATGTCGTTCCCTTCTTAGTTAGCTGTGTTAATGGTACTGCAATCCTTGAGAAGTCCTTCACGAACTTTCTATAATAACCTGCAAGCCCAGAAAACTACGAACCTCGGATACGTTGGTCGGCGTCGGCCAACTCACAATGGCTTCAATCTTACTGGGATCAACTGAGATACCCTCTTCATTAATCACATGCCCTAGAAATGAAATGCTGAAAAGCCAAAACTCACACTTGCTCAACTTAGCGTACAACTTCCAATCTCTCAAGATTTGCAGGGCAAGTCTCAAATGATTCTCGTGCTCAATTGTACTCTTGGAGTAGATCAATATGTTGTCAATGAAAACAACTACGAACTCATCTAGATACGGCTTAAAGACTCTGTTCATCAAATCCATGAATGCTGCAGGCGCATTGGTCACTCCAAAAGGCATTACCAAAAATTCGTAGTGGCCATACCTTGTCCGAAAAGCAGTCTTCTCAACATCCTCAGCTTTAACCTTGAGCTGATGGTAGCCCGACCTAAGATCAATTTTTGAAAAGACTCGTGCTCCTTGTAGTTGATCAAGCAAATCATCAATCCTAGGCAACGGGTATTTATTCTTAATGGTTACCTTGTTAAGTTCTCTGTAATCAATGCAAAGACGGAATGTGCCATCCTTTTTCGTAACAAATAAAACGGGTGCTCCCCATGGTGAAGTGCTCGGCTTAATGAATCCCTTATCCAACAATTCTTGTAATTGCAGTTTCAATTCCCTAAGTTCAACCGGGGCCATTCTATAGGGTGTTTTGGAGATCGGCTGTGTTCTCGACATGATATCAACAGTAAACTCTATTTCTCTATCAACTAAGTGGCCAGGCAATTCGTTTGGAAAGACGTCGGGGATTTCATTAATTTTTTTTTTTGGATAAGTAAGTCATATTATAACCAAAAAAGATAGATGTACAATGAAGTTCAATACACATCCTTCGAAGGGAGAATAAACATAAACAAAGAAATAAACTACTCCCTCAAAAGAAAAACTAAGCCTATAGACGACAAACACACATAACAAAGGATTCAAAATTTCCCTCTAGCACTCTTCAAGTAATGAAGTTTCGCTTTGAGTTTTCTTCTATTATCCTCCTTTGTAGTCTCCTCATTAATGGGATCACTTGGAGATGGACCTTCTCTACTTTGTAGGCTCTTTGTTTGACACAACAACTCTTGATTTAATTCTCCATTTCCCAACTCTTTCATATCACATGATTCAAGGACATCAAAAGCATTAGATGTTGATGGGGTGAAACACTGCGTCTCTCCCTCTTTGTTTGTCACTGTCGTTGATCCTTGCCCACCATCTCTCCCTTTCTTCTTCACCACTTCCCATTTGGTTGGAACTTGTATGTTAGTCTCCTTGACTCTCCACTCTTGTTTGGAAGATGAAGGGTTCAAGGTCTTTGACTTCTGAGGACACAAACTAGTGATATGACCAAAAGTCTTACAACCATCACATCTTTGAGGCTTCCATGGAACCTCAACTTGAATCTCATATGGGTCACCATAACCAAGATTTATTTTGAAAGACTTAGGGATCTCTTTATCTGCTGGCACTTCAATACATATTCTCGCAAACGTAAGTCTACTTCTCTTGAACGTAGGCTCATCCAAATAAAGAGGAGTTCCCATAATGCTAGCAATGTAACCCAAACCTTCTTCAGTCCAAAGCTCCAAAGGAACATTATACAACTTCACCCACAACGGCACACTCGAAAATTCACACTTTGTTAGTTTTAGTCCAGGTTGCCATTTTTTAACAACAATCAATCTAGCCCCAACGTAATAGGGGCCATCTTCCAAAATTTTGTCTATAGCTTCTTCACTTTTTACTTTAAAAATAAAAAACCCATTATCAATGGAGACAACATCCTCAAGCAAATTTCCCCAAAGTTTCTCTGCCCAAGTTTTCACATAATGGAAAGAGAATCTTTTATCAATGAAGTATCCAACCAAGGCATTTTCCCAATGAGAAAAGCCTTTTTTTGAGATCTCTATAGGGATCAGCTAATTTAACATTTCCATTCTGATCACTCAGTATACTACACAAGTAGCCTTGACACCCTTTCTGAATTAGTTTATAGGCCTTAATGGACGAAATCAAGTAAGGTGGGGACACTACCCCTTTACCCTGGAAAATAACCTCGGCTTGGTTTGGGGGTTTCTGTGTGACATTCTTCGAAACACAATTAATAGATGCATGATTCGTTATTAACCAGTCCATTCCCAATATAACATCGAAGTGAGTCGTGCTTAATGGCATCAAATCAACTAATAATTCTACACCCTCAATCACCACAACACACGCCCTATATATGGATGTAACAATCATAGTTCCCCCAGATCGAGTAGATACAGATAGCACATAATCGAAGGATTCTAACAGTCTATTCAACTTCTCGGCAAATTTAACAGATACAAATGAATGTGTACAGCCCGAATCAATCAAGATGTATGCATCTTGAGAGTAAATTGGGAGTATACCTAACACTACTGTCTCAACATTCTGGGTGTCTCCTGGCACTAGAGCGAAAACCCTGCCATGTCTCATCTGTGTCCTTCCGACGTTGCTTCCATGTGTAGAACCCGAGGTACTCCTATTTTTCTTACCATCATCAATCCTTGACTTCGGACAGTCTCTCACACGATGACCCATTTCTCCACATTCAAAACAGGCGCCTAACGCCCAACGACAAACTCCGGAATGCGGCTTCCCACAACTTGCACACATCGGCTTAGTATTACCTTCCTGGTTCGAGTTGCTGGAGCTATCCACATTCGCTTTCTTCTTGGCGATAAACGGAACTCGGCGATTATCATAGTTCTGTCCCTTCCTCTGATTCTCTCCCGAATTCTGATATCAGTTCAAGTTAGCTTCTGCAAGGATGGCCTTGTCCAATACTCCGGCGTAAGTCGGCATGTTGAGCATGTTAACTCGATCCTGAATCGGTCCACGCAGTCCACTTTCGAACTTCCTAGCTTTTCTATATTCATCATCAACCATGTGAGGCGCATATCTCGCCAATTCGGTAAAAGTACGATCATATTCTGCCACCGTTTTGTTTCCTTGTGTCAGAGTCTGAAACTCCGTGGTCTTGCGATCTCGAACACTAAGGGGAAAATGCTTGTTTTAAAACAGCTCCAAAAATCTTGCCCAAGTTAAACCAGGATTAGCTTCTCTGATCATCATCCACCATCTTCGAGCGTCATCGTCTAAAGTGAATGCAGCCAATGTCACCTTCTGAACGTCGGTGCTGGGAAAGATCTCGAACAGCTTCTCCATTTCCAAAACCCACACTTCGGCTTTCATCGGCTCTATACCCCCTTGGAATCTTGGCGGGTTTATCTTCTTGAACTCCTTAATCAAAGTCATCGTTCCATCCCCATACAAGGTTGGCTGTGGAGGCACCTGTGGTACTGGAGGAGGTGGAGGCGGAATTGCCTGCCGTCCATTTGTCTGTTCGGCCTAGTTGGATGTAGCACTAGCATTGTGTTGCCTCATTTTCCTTAACTCACAGGCTAAACCTTCAACTAGTCTTTCTAGTCTGTCCAGTCTATCCTCTGATTGATCTCGGCCAACTGGTGGTCTACCTCTCCTCATGATGCTATGAGTATGCAAAATGCAACTTTAAAACAAACTAGACCAGGAATAATGTATGCAAATAACAAACAGTCATGCCGAGATGATGCACACCTTGTCAAATAGTAAGCAATATGATGCCATCCTAACATCTTTCTAAGGGAAATCCTATGCTCTTTAGGACTCAAGGTGTGTGAATAACGTACTGTGAGAAACTTGTGCTCTGATACCAATCTGTCACGACCCCATTCCGCCCCTAGTAGAATGGTGCCGTGATGGCCAATAATCCGAGATTACCGAAGGCCAACTTTCAAAATTCACACATAAACAGAGTACACATATGGGGCTTACAAATGCGGAAGCAATAAATTAAAAGCTAAGTAGTCCATAAGAGCAGTGCATAAGTCAAATGGAATGGCATACCTCTTTAAATAGCTTTAATACAACAAAACGAAGTACAAAAATACATCTTGACCAAAAGGCTTCTCAGCCATCAAATACAAAATACAGTGAAATACAACTAAGAAGCATGATCTTCAAGATGCTGCAAAAATGCAAAATCCAGAACAAGTGGCAAGTACATCTAGGCGTCACCGCCGTCCTGCTCGTCACCTACATATATATAGAGAGGGGTGAGCTTGGATACTCAGTAAATGGTATGAATAATAAAGGGGTTTGCATGACTGATATTCAAGATCTTTATCAAACGATACATAACACAATTAGTGCAAATCAAGGGATGAACCAAGTCCATCTAGCAAATCTTTCAAGCTTCAAGGGATGTTTACTAGCATCAATATAGTACAAGTGATGACATTTCGAACAAATAAACCCACGCGGTAAACCGTCAGTGGCAAGACAAGGCAAGGCAAGACAAGGGAGATATCTCAAATCAATGGTGCAGTTGCATTATAGTCCCCTGGCACTAAGGACTTGTGCTACAAATGCTTAGAGTCCCCTAGCACGTACGGACTTCCAAATTTTGTGTTACAAATGCTTATAGTCCCCTAGCACGTACGAACTTTCAAGATTGTGCTGCAAATGCTTAGAGTCCTCCAGCACGTAAGGACTTTCCAAGAATGTCATCAAAACAAGATATAATACTTGATATACAAAATAGGAATAATCATTCATGCTTACAAATACTTTCCAAAACAAAGCAAAATAAGGCTTTTATCAAAACATTGTAACATAACTTTATTAAAAATACCACTCACATAGTTCTTCAAACGTCGAGGTCAAGGCAAGTCCAAGTCCTACAAACACATGGCAAAGTCTGTTGAATGCACTTTCAAACAAGTTTCACATGCATACAGATGATCTCGGCATTCTTCAAAAACTAAGTCAAATCAAAATGAAACACCGTTTCTCATCTCGAGAAAACATGTAGGGCACCAACCAGGTCTAGGCTGAGGTTCCACACCTCCTCGCCGAGGTGTGGTCCCGAGGGCCACATTCAAGGATATGAAGTCGAGAAAATCTGGGTTTCCCTCTGCTGAAGAACATGAAGAACATGAGCATGAAGAACACGAAAAACATAAATGCTCAATCACAACTTGTTATTTCAAAATCTGCGATTTTCATGCTATAAGTTCGAAAACATGGACCTGGGTACCCATACTTGAAGATCTTATGAAAACAAACACAAAAACATAGAACTTCTTACAAACTTTCGGATCAAACAAGGCTTTTCTTTTAAGAACCCAAGAACACCATTTTCTCTTTCTAGAACCAAACTTTAAATCAATGCATGGCTCATGAATCATGCTAGATCATGCAATGCAGCTAGATAAACATAAAGAACAACAAGAGTAAATCAAGAATCTAACCTCAATACACGAATCTAACGGTTTGATCTCTAGGAATCAAGCTCGAAGGCCTACTCTCTCACTCTAAAACTTCTTCTTCTTCCTAGAGCTTCTCTCTCTCTACAAGGCAAAGATATGATACAAAAATGTATATTTTCTGGGTCTGTCGGCTGACTTAACCCTCTGCAGGGGCACGTGGCAACGGCTGGTTGGTTCTACTAAAAAAGGTGACTGAGTGAAAAGACAAGACTATGACAAAGTGTGTTCAACAAGCTAGGCGGCAAGGGCACTCCGGCAAGTAGTGACATCGGCTAATAACAAGGCTTCGGCAAGCAAAGGACAATGACCTCGGCTAGAAAGGACAACACTTGGCCTAGCTGTGCCACACCTCGGCCTAGATGTGCCACACCTCGGTCTAGGTCGTACCAGTCCAGGAGCAAGATCACTTGGGTTCAAGGGTAACATCTCGGCCTAGATAATACACATCTCGGCCTTGGTGATGAACACCTCAGCCTAAATAGTGACATCTCGGCCAACATGTTAGGGCAGGGGTGGAGGCCAACCAGAAAAAGGGTTCCAAGGTAGTTCTAGGCTTAAGGTGACCTCGGCTTGGATTAGTCTAGGCTAACCACACACCAAACAAGGAACCAAGCATGCAAATAACACTTAAGCAAAACAAAGACAAGATCTGAAATGCAAGCTTAACAGGACAGAATCATATAAATGCATATGAGTATGGTTAGGATAGTGTGAGGGTTATTACAAACTCGGTCGGTTCTATGAAATTTGTGAAGGGTTACAATTCTCATGAAAGACCAGGTTGTTCGAGGCCAAAATGAACACAATAGTGAGAACTAAACTATATCTGGTAATATACTGTGTGAATTCTATTGTCTTAGTTTACACAAATAATAGAAAAGTTTAAGACATCATGTTCACTGGTTAGCTAGTAAATCCGATAGTGTCTCACAAAGGAAGGTTCAAAGTCAAAAGCTACCTATCCTTTGCAGAATATTTTCAATTTCTGTACTCTTTGTATTTAGATCATGTTGTTACATTTTCTCTCCGTCAAATTCCATTCATGTAGGGGATTGTTGGAAAAATTGGTTTTATAAGGCTTATTTTAGGCCAACTTTGAGCTCAAAATTGAGTGGACCCCAAACATCTTTTGGGTTGGGTTCGAAAATGTGATGTGTTCTTTACCGCATGGCAAGTCACACGGTGAAGACGGTTCGTCAAAACCATTTATGAGTGAATGGGAAGTTGACGTCGTTTTCAGGGTTCGTTGAATGGACAATTAAAGAAGTAAATGTGGGTTTCCTTGAATTAGGTTGTCTCACATTGAAACTTTAAGAGAGCTTTTGTGTGTATATAAGCTCTTGGTGTACTAACTTGGGTTACGCCTCCAAGAGGCACCCCAAGTTTGTAAAAGGAAGAAGTTATGGACAAATGAAACCTTGGCTCAAACCACCACACACGCGCCGTCGCCCGACCGAGTCGAGCCGTGCAGGCGCGGTTGTGGATCGGATCGATTCTTATATTAATTTTTTGGACAAAATTCATTTGAATTTTTTCAAAAAATACTTGCGGGATAATTTAATTTAATTCAAATTTGAATTTAATTTCTGTCATAATTCCTTTCCTTCTTCGGTCCAAGTCTAGCAGGTTCAAAAAGACCAAAACATATTTGGTTGGTGAGCAGTTTCTGAACAGATATATAACTGCAGCAATTACCAACAGTTACTTGTCTGAAACAATGTTATATCTGTTCAGTTTAATTTTGCGTCTGTTCGTTCAAATACAGCACTTGTTCAGACAACCTTGGTTGTCTATAAACACTGTCATTTCCAGTAGTCATTCTAATCCGAAAATAGTCTGAAAATCGATTTCTTGTTGTCCAATCTTTGCTTTGTTGCATATATTCTTCATATATTTTTTAGGAAAAAATTTAGAGAGTACAAAACACAGGTTTTAGTTCGTCGGATAAATTTGTTTGGAGTGCTATTACAAATTTGTGAAGATCATTGTATCTTGAGAGATAGATACCATTAGTCCGTAAGCACCGTAGCAAGACGAATCTGTCTTAAGGTTACAGTGTCACACACTCGACTTGATCTTTTAAATATTCATTCGGTTTAATAAAATAAATTCGGTACGTTATTTATTTTATTTGTTTGATTTTGTTTCAATTTATTTATTGCACACAGAAAATTGTTCCAACAATCTTAACTCTCACTACACACGTTTCTCATCATTACAATCTCACTCAAGTCAACACACACTTCACTTTTAAATAACAAAATTTTGTTTATGTTTTTATTTATTTTTTAAATGTGTACAATTTTTAATATATAAATTTAATTCTTATAAAATTAATAGCATTTGAATGATATCAATGATATTTCAAAAATGATATCAATATTAAATATATTTAACAAAAATTTGAATTAATAATTCAAAATGAAAAATAACACGTATAATTTTAGATAAAAATATGCCACGGAGATGTAATTATTTACTCTATTTTCCATTGTTGTGTAATTTACTCTTAAATAATTAATTGGATTTAAAAGATTAAATTATTATGTATGAGACTTAAACTTAAATAACCCTTTAAAATGAGACTTGTGGCTAAATGCCTCAAAATTAAATGATAATGTGGTTAAAATTAAAAAAATAAAAATAAATCACACTATAAAAAAAATATACTTCGTTTTTAAATTACAAAATCCTATGAATACGTTGATCTAATTACCGGTCATTCGCCTGTCATGGAGTGATACCTAGATCACATACTATGTATTATATATATTAGGGAATGGATAGAGGGCGTTGTCCGAGTCGTGGAGCTCATCATGAATCATGTTTTAATAATTTGAATTATTTATTTTGTCGAGCATTTCGTGTATATTATTTATATAAAAAAAATTAAGTCAATCCAATAATTATAACATGTTTAATATATTATATTTATCACCAAAAAAATATAAAAATATATATATTTTTAAAAACAGAGCATGAATCCCACCATATACACAACCCCTCGGTCACTACAAACACCCCCTCAGTCATGGTATTGGACATGCTACCATTAAATCCATGGTCAAAAAACAACTTTTTCATGAACCCACATGCTATGGTCTATTGTAATCCAACATACTAATATCATCCATACAATTACTTATATGATATATTTAATTTTTCTAATATTCTACATATTACTAATTTCGTATGTCCATATTTCATACATATTATAAATATGATCAAACTATAATATTACATATTAGAAATCAAACATGGCCTTTTAAGTCATATGTACATTAATAAATATAAAAAATAAAAAAAGAATAATGAAGATTCTTATTACAATATGTTCCTCCAATATTTCAACAAAGTTGCGTTGATCTTATTTTGGTTAGAAATGAAAATTTATAGATAAAATTGAAAACCATAAAAATGTCAGTTTAATTTATTCTTGAAATTATTTTTATATATTTGTATATTTTTTTAGTAAGTATATATAACAATATGTTGAAATAAAACAGTGACTCTACTGTTGTATACCTTGTATATTGCTATAGTACTAGTGAGGTATTACAAGGTGTAGGTAGTTTTTTTTTTAAGTTGTATTTGGGTTTTTTTTTTTTTTTTGGGGGGGGGGGGGGATTAAGAATAAATGTACTGATTTTATATTCTGTAACAGAGGACTGATAAAAAATTAGAAATATATTAATATTAAAATATATGTTTTGTTGTTGAAATAAAATAAAATAAAAAACCTAGTGGAGATGTAAAGAGACATGAAAGTAGAAAGGGAGTAAATAGTGAATGAGATATTTAAAAACAGGAAAGAGAAAAGAGTGAGAGATGAGTGATTTGAATACAAATTATGTGAACTAAAATTTTAGGGTCAGAGAAGTGTGTTTTTGATCTTTTTGAAATAGTTAAGAAGTAACTGAGAAATGTTTTCTTTAAATTGTTGCTTAAAAACTGGTTTTTTAATGTGAATATTATTCCAACGGAGTGCTTATTAAAATGAGAATGACATGCATATTGAGAGGGTAATTTATATCTAAATTGGGCCGAGCTAAGGAGGAGACTTCCTTGGAAATTGGGCCGCGTAATGGACCGAAGTAAGGATAGATTTACTTCGGTCCAAGAACTAAACGGATATGGACCGTGGTAGAAAAGATTAGCAAGTGGGCCGCGGTCCAAGTGTTAGTTCGGTCTAAGAGTGGAAGGGACTTGCTCAAGTGTTACCTCGGTCCAAACGCGATTATAAGTTACCAATCGGAGTAGAGATAGTTATCTCGGCCATGGCACTCGGAGCCGAGGTAATGGCTTCTCTTGGTGGGCTTCGCTCAGGATAGCGCGGAAGAAACTTACTCCGTTTAGTCCGGTCCAAGAGAGCCTTGAAGTTAGTCCGGTCCAAAAGAGCCTTGAAGTTAGTCTGGTCCAGAGTGTGCAGTAAGTCACCAGACGGAGTAGAAGTGGTGAGCTCGGTCATACTTGTTGGGCCGAAGTATGATAAGCTTTCTTCAGAACCTTACTATCTGCTAGCTCGGTCGCGTCTTCTGACCGGAGTAAAAGAGAACCATCTTCAGGACCGTTTTAAGTTAGTTCGGTTGGACACTTATTGATAGCCCGGTTTTAGCATGCGAAACCGGGGTAGAAGCGAGGAAAGGAAGAGCCGAACTAGAGGTTAGTTCGGCCATACCTGTCTGTTCAGTATGGCAGTGTTATTTCGGTCGTAAGGTAGTTCGGCCATAGAAGGACCATCTCACTTGGTTTAAGCAGTGAGGAGGGTGTTAGAGGATAAGCATTATCTTCCCAGAGTTTGAATCCTAGGAGGACTCTACGCTAGGAGGAGTAATCCTAGAAGGACTCTATGCATGGAGGAGTAAGAGTCCTACCAGGACTGTGCCACGCGAAACCTATATAAGCTCACCAATATCACCTTTGGAGAGGTAACACAATTTTGCTTCCTGAATACATAGAGCTCTTGCCTTCTTGTCTTGCTTACTGACTTAGGCATCGGAGAGGTTTCCAGCACACACCCGCCGGCCAGCTCACGTTTGTGTTTTCAGGTGGTGGAACGACGACGTATAGAGGAACGCAGACTTGATCAACAGGATTATACGAGAAGGTGAATTTCTTTCCCGTACACATATAAAATAAAAATCCTCAATGAACAACGTGAATATTTTGGAAACAAAAGATGAAGACTTTTTAATGACAATTTCGAATTAAGTAAATAATGGACGAAACATTATAACAAAGAAGTAGAGATTGACAATAATTTCTACAAGAAATCCTTGAATTTTCAAAAACCCTGTTGAATCTACAAACATTATTACAAAGAAGTAAAGATTGACAATGAATCTTAATTTCTAAAAAAATCCCTGAATTTAAAGAAGAGAATCCAAAAAAATTCAAATCAAATTCATGACGAAAAGAATCCTCTTGTACATTTCTTTTTTCTTTGTAGGGAAAAGATCCTAGTCTCTTCTTCCTTGCAATGAAAGGTTGGCAACTTAGCAAGACACCAGCATACAAAATAAAAATTCGAAGGGAGAAAAGAATCACCAAATTGACAAAAATGCAGAATATTCCCATACGTAATTGGTCTGAAGCTTCTAACTCCTTCAACTATTAAGTCATTAAGAAGTCTTGACTGATAATGCTCTTGAGATTTCATATACACATATGCTAGAATGTTCTATCCATTAAAGCTTTATTTCAATTTATTTGGAAGTTGCAATATGAATCTGTTACCTATTGATCTTATTAATGTTATTTAAGTTATGAGAGGCATCATATTTTTCTAGACATTGCAATTAGTTCTAGTTTTCTTAAACCTTTTCTTTTGTAGAAAAATAAAATTAATTGAATAGCTCAATGCAATGTCTTACCTCCTTCTTCCTCATTTTTTAAAACTAAAATTCAGTATTTCTAATTGAAAATAACGGTCAGAACACTTGTCTTCAATCAGCGAGAACTCTCTCTTTCTATGTATCTCTCCTTAATTAGCTCAAAATATTCAGGATTGCCCTGGTGACTTTTTGCATAGAATTGCCCTCTAAGTTGGGGTCTTTTGCGAAGTGGGTTATAATCCACTTCTCAGATTATAACCCACTTCCCTCTCTCACAAAAACCTGATTATAATTAATTTTTAACCAAAAAGATGATTATAACTATCTTCTCAAAATAGCTCAAAATAGAGGATTTTTTTGCTCTCTATGACACAAAATTTAGATCACGTTTCAGTTTTTCCTACTTTTTTATTTACTCATAAAGACAACAATGCAGCAAAAAACCAGGAATCACTAATCATGAAATACAACATAAGTTCAAAGTGTAAAAATCTAGAAAAAACACACAGAATACTGCAAAATTCATCACAAAGCCATGCAAGAAACCCCCGAAAAGTTTTGAAACACACAAATTCAATTATGGATTATTTTCCGAACAAAATCCTAATATTTCATAGCATATGCTAGGAAATTCATAAAAATTGCCAAACTAAACCCAAAAGCTTCATGGTATACAAATCGCTATTTTGTGTCACTAAATTTCAATCTCTGGCTATGGGGATTGATTTATATTAAAAAGATCAAAGCAAATCATCTTATTATCCTACATCTAGATTCTATTTGTTTTGTCCTAAAATATTTTACACAAGAAAAAAATTTATGTAACAAAAAAAAAATTACACATTTAATTTATTTATTTATTATTTTCTGTATTTTGGTTGATACTAATACTTTGAAAAGAGGTGGGCTTTCCATAAATCCATCAAATGAAGACATGATGAGAATTCAAGGCTGGGGGGGGGGGGGGGTGTTTGATGTAACTTTTAATGTAAAAATAAAATTTCATTCAAGCATTTTATCATACATTTACAATGCAGAGGGAGAAGAAAGTTCAGAAATTCAATTCCAGAACAAACACATTAACATAAATGCAACACATCAATAAACACATGAAAACCCAACAAAATTATTCTTATCTCAAAATCAAAAGTGAAATCAGCCAAATATTTTACAGTTTACATTTACTTATGATGCACAAAGAACAATGAAAAATGAGGAGAAAAATGTCATCAATAAAATATCTACATTTTCAATGTTTTCCATTTATACCCTGCAAAGTAAATGGGATTGAAAGCTAAAATAGGGGCAAAATTGTAAACCTACAAGGGACGAAAAATTAGTGTTCACTACATCGTTGCTTTATATTCTTTTTTTTTTTAAGGTACGACGGAAATATCGTTGCTTTATATTCATAGTATGAAAAGGCATAAGAAAATTATTCCAAAAAAGAAAAAGCCTATGAACCAGAAAAAAAAAATTTTAAAAAATGCAGAAATGACCTAGATTTTTAGTTTGACAGTGTAGATTCAATCTTCTTGTTATGGGCCCACCTCTTGAATAAATCGTATTCTTTAATTATGTATACAATGTAAATTTTTGATTTTTTTTGTTTTTTTTTGTTTTTCGTATATCACTGTTCCAAAAAATCATGGTAAAGGATTCTCATTCTTTGCCCTTGCCCTTGTTCTTGCACCCTTATCCCTACCCTTGCCCTTGGCTCCTCCATGAGGGTTGTGTGCAACCACGTTCGGTAGACCACGGTTCAGTGAGGCTGGCTTTGGCTCGATAGGTTTGGGGTGGCTACAGCCTGCATGTGGACCACCTGCTTTTCTACATGGATCAATGGTGTACCTGTATTTCAGAGGATGCGAGCTTGCATGGATGAAGAACATACACAACAAACCAAAACACAACCACCAATATTTCATTGTGATGGGTGGTATCATACCATCGTTTGTCATTTTCTTTAATTCACTTAGAAAAAATTTTAGACAATTTGGATTTCTTTGAGGTTATTTCAAGATTTATATACCACAATAATTGCCTAACAACCACAAGGTTTTGCTTGGTTTGTATGGGATCAATGGTTGTGAAGGTTTAAGCCATGTCTGGTTAAGAGAGAATTAATGGATTTTTTTGTTGGTTGGTCCTTTGTCTTTCACTTTCAGATGGGATAGAAATTAATGGATAAATTACATGTTTCCTTTAAAGTTGGGAAGAAATACAATAAATTCCATAATTTTTTGTATAATTACATTGGGTTCCCTCACATAACACTTGGTTTCTTTTTCTATCAATAATTCATTAGTCATATAAATGAAAAAATACTATATCTTGTTATTTCTTTTACACTTTGATGTATATTTAATCTTATTAAAAGGGAGCTAGGTGCAATGATATCAAAATTATAAGATTGCCATATTTTTTCTAAACTTAAGAGAAAGTCAATGTAATTTTCCCCAAAAAAATTAAAATATAACACAAATTGAATTGAGGTGCTAGTAATTCAAAGTGGCATGTGGCTATATATTTGTTCAGTAATATAGATAATGTGTACCAATTTTTTCCAAGCGTGATCATAGAAATCTTTACTTTTTCAAAAGTAAACATGAAAAGTCTAAACGGGATCAACAACAAATAATATAACATGTGAGTTCAAACACATTCTCTCAATACAAACTTGAGTCATCTCAATTTGTTTAAATTCAATTTGCTTCACCAGAAATATAAAACTTCTGTTTTGTCTGACACTAAGAAAAATACTTAATAGCTTAAATTTGTATGACTCGAATGCTTCAAATGTCTCAAAACAATATTATTTTGAGAGTAAAACGACATCGTTTTGAGACATTTTAACCATTCAAATTATAAAAATTCGACCTACCAAGCATTGTTGCTATTTCTAATTAAACAATTCTCCTACCTATTAATCTTGGATTACTATGTTTTGTGGGGCCAATTGTGCAATCACTTCTCTATTCAAGCCAATTTTTATATTCCTGGTCAACATCTTACTAATCTTTTACTTTATCGAAAAAATAAATAAATTATAAATTATCATATTAGTATTTTATTTTTTTTATACATTTTATCATAAAAGATTAAAAAATTAATTAAAATAATCAATTTCTAAACGAGTTCAATTTTAAAAAATTTTAAATATGTAGACATTAGTGTTATTATTTTTGAGGGGTCAATTTTTAAAATCTTATTTAAGTTTTGAAAAGAATATAATAAGTTTTATAATTTTATAATTATATATATATATATATATATTTGGTAAGACTAAAAGGACCACAAATAAACAAGAAAAAATAAATATTTCAATGTAAAAGAAATCATAATATTTTTCAATCTGATGACCATTGCTTTTTTTAATGAAAATGGATTAAATGTGGTATAATTTGGGGTTTATTTTACTTTCTAACTTTGAACTATTGTCAAATTGTTTATTTAATTCCTAAACTGGTGATTGAGTATATTCAATCCCTCAATTATATATAAAAAAAAAAGTCTACTTAGTCTTTCAACTATTAATTGAATCTATTAAGTTCCTAAAATATTTAATTCAAATTTATTTAGTCCATGAAATAATTACAAAAATAAAATAGTAGTCCATAAATATTATAAATTAATAAAAGACCTCATCTAGTAAATAAGAAAACCTTAAACTTCTATTATGTCTTTAATAAGTGAGTCTCAATTCTTTTAGTGAATTTATTTTATAAGGTTGCAGTAATTATCTATAGTATTTTTTTACCTATCTTATACAATAGCTACTTATTTGCATTTATCTAGTGTTATATATTGAATTTCGTTTATAATTTCTAATTGATTTTGTCTTTAAATTTTTTGATAAGTTCTTGGAACAACTTAATTAATGTAATATTTTGTTTTGTTATTATTTGTAGCGAAATCTTATTATTTAATTTTATTCTATTTTTTCAATATATCTATTATTCATCTAATTTTATTGGCAAGATTGAAAAACGCTCTAATGCCAATTTAAACATACAGCGAAACAAAACACTTTTTAAAGACAAAATAGAAATTTTAAAAAAAAAAATTAGAATAAAAACTTAACTAGGCAACGTCTTTTGGTAATTTATAATATTTATAAGCTTATATTTTATTTTATAATTCTTTTAGGACTAAATAGGTTTGAATTAATTATTTTAGAAACTTTAATAGATTCAATAGATAGTTTACGAACTAAATAAATTTTGATTTATATGTTTTAGGAACTTAGTAGACTCAATTAATAGTTCAAGAACTAAATAAATAATTTGATGATAATTTAGGGATAAAAAGTATAATAAACCCTTTTTAAATAGAGATATCAGGCGTTATTTGTAGATTAGTAGACACTCAGTCCATGTTTGTTTGGGTAGACATGAGTTTGGGATTTAACTAATAGTCCAATAAAATTATTAATTCGATATTTGGTTAAACAATTGAAGTACGGACTAATAATCCATCCGGATATGGTATCCCACATGTGATGGACTATTCAATCCCACAAAGAAAGTGAAATATAAATTGGAGGACTAAGCCAAAGTCTGAACTATTAGTCCCCCTTATAATCCTAACTCAATCCAAACATAGGATATGATACACAATCCAAAGGGATTCGTAGTCCTAAGACTATTAATCATGGGAATACTAATCCAACCTAATTCAGTCCGCCCAAACAAATATAGCCTCAATATTTTGTTAATGTAAAGAAAAAATAAATGAGGCTCTCTATTTGTGAAAAGTTTTTTTTTTTTTTCTTTTTTGGAAATTCAGACCCAAAAATTTATAAAATTTTATTTTACCCAATTTTTTGGGACATTTAATTTTATAAAGGCCAATTGGGCACTTATAAATTAGATTGGGTCTTGTCTAAGAATATAAGAAGATAGATGGGCTGTCATCTAAAAACAAAGGAAAATAGATTTGGTATATTTAAGTCCTGTTTGGTTGAGTTTTGGAATCGTAATTCTAATTAAAAAATTTCAAAACTATTTTCAAATTTTATAATTAAACACATAATTTAAAACTCAATTCAAAAATTATTTTCAAAACTCATAACCAAATACACAACTCAAAACTCTTTGGGTAAATTACACCTATATTCCTGACGTTTGTCTATAATATAGTTTCCTCCTTAACATTTTGGAAATTACACTAGGCCTTCTATCACAGTTGGTCCATTAACACCTCTAACTGAAAAAATAAAATGACCATATTGGGTTTGCAACTCCAAATCGAACAAACATCTAAACAAATTCACCTACAAAAATGAACAAAGATCTAAAACATAAGCTTCAAAAAAGAAGGGATTTATTAACCTTAAAACACAAACCCAAATCTGAAGAAATGAATGAGAGAATAAGGGTGAGAGAGAGAGAGAGAGAGAGATAGGGCGATCACAATAGAGAAGGTAGATCGCGGTAGTGGAGGGTGGATCACTATTAGAGAGTATTGATCGTGGCTGAGAGACCTCGAATTCGACCTAGTATCCTTGCGCTGGCATAGGACAGCTCAAATTCGACCTTAGACCTTGGAGATAAGAGGTTGATCGGTGGGTGTTGGGTTTATGTGCTACGGGTTGTGTTGAGAGAGATGCAAAGAGAAGAAATGAATGTAAACTTTTTCAACTTATTTCTTTTTCTATGGCAAACTCATCAGTAAGAGCATGTTTGGTACAATGAAATGAATTGAAGTAGGAATGAAATAAGAGTAAAATGGAATACAATGTTCATTTTCATTCCATTGTTTGGTTGCCAACGTGGAATGACATAGGAATAGGATGAAAATTCACATTATCATGTTTAATTACACCTATTAAACTCATAGAATAAAATAAATTTTTATTATTTATTTATTTTTTTAACAAGCTAGTAACAAATAAATTAAAATTTTATATAGATCAGGATAATATTAATAGTTGTAAAAGTGATGGTGTGAGTCATAGTAGTGGTGGTGCTGCCGGTGGCAATGGTGGTGGCATCATGTGGTGGTGATAGCAATGATAGTAGGATGGTGATAATAGATTGTTGTGGTAAGGTGGTGTTGTGGTTGTGGTTGTGGCGACGGCGACGGCGACGGCGACGGTTGTGGCGGCCAACAGTAATGGTAGTGGTAGTAGTGACAACATTGGTAGCATAATGATGTGGTGGTTGTGGAAGCAACCGTGGTGGTGGTAGTGGTAGTGGTAGTAGCGGTTATGGTGGCAATAGTGTGGGGGTGGCCGTGGTCGTGGCGGTGGCAATACGGTGGTAAGAGAACGGAATGGTAGTAGTAGTTAAACAATAATTTTTTTTTAAATGCCAACAAAAAATAATAATAATAATAAAATTGTATGATAATTTCATGATAGAATGGAATGGCCATTCCTTAGGTTGAAAGAAAGAATAGTTGTAACGCCCCAATTTCCTATGCCCAAATGATAATACAACCATCATGGCTCTTTGAAGGAAAACAGAAATAATTCTCCACACTTGCATTACATGATACAATTAGTTCCTCAATGCGATTATAAGTTTAATCCAAAACCAAATAAATAAACAAATAAATACCTCCAAGGGTTTACAAGTTTCCAAGGCTTAGGCCTGATTACACAAAATAGTTATTCAAACCCACATAAATACAACCATTGACTTACAAACAGAGTTACAGCAAAATGAGAGCCTTGTACTCTCAACACATATTTCCTCGCCTTTAGTTAGGCGGAATCACCACATCTTCTCCTGCACAAAAATCCCATAGGGTGAGCATAAAGCCCAGTAGGAAATCCTTAACAAAGTATATGCATTTTATACAAATCTCAAGAGATGAAATGCACATACCATGTTATGCCCCTTTTTTGAAAGTAAATCACATTTTCATCTTTTGAAAACCATCATGCTTAATGATATCATGCAATTTTAATTGTTCAAAACTTAACAATTTATTTCAAGGGTGGTAAATACGACTTTAGTAATCCCTAGGCCAACTTATTCAATATCATCTATACCACCTATCAAGACTTTTCCAACATATTTACCCCAAAACTATTCTATGAAAATTTGTTTCTCAACATTCTTTTCTCAATACAAGTTTTCAAATCAACTTTCAAAGTTTAATGTAATCAAATGAATTGATATGCCAATTTCACAAGATGAATATAAATATTTTTATTCCAATTCATCATCCAAAGAATAACACAATTCCCTCTTCTCAAGTATCCTTAACAATCAGTCATTTCAAGACTATTTCAATGTTTTGAACAATAATTTCCAAAATGAACAACAATTCTCACATTTCATGAAATTCATCATTTATATAAATATAAATAAAAAAAATTTCAAACATCCATTTATTTTGACACATGAAATAAATATAACAATATCATTCAAGGATTTTCAATCTCTTTTAAAAATCCTCAATTTCTAGGTTTTCTCACCAAAACTATACAACTCAAATCTTTTGAAAGAAAACTTTTCAAAATCATCTTTTTATTTTTCAATCAACGAAGATCAAAACCCATAAGATCATTTTAAAAGAACAAGAGACAAACCTACTTTCAAAATCGCCCAACTTCTTGAATCAACAATCAATTTTCAAAACTATCGAAGGATGATTTCGAAAATCATCTAGATCTTACAAAAATATATATATAACTCTAAGAAAATCCGTACCTCACGTGTAGAAAACCCAAGCAACAAGATGGAAACCCAAGCAACAAGATGGAACTTCAAAGATGACGAAATCAAGTTCTTCTTGGATCAAAATGAAACTCTTGAAACACTCTACCTTTTTCTCAAAAGCACTAGGGTGAAGAACATAATGGATCTAGATGAAATCTTAGAGAGAAGTTGAGTTTTTAGAGAGAGAGACTCAAGATCTGAATTTTTGGAAAGCTTTAGAGAGGGAGAGAGAACTGAAAAAGTGATCTGAAATATTAGATTCACGAACTGATATAACATGGTCTGCTCGAGCATGGAACGCCCCGCTCGAGTGTTAGACATAGCCTCCTGTTGGAACGCGGAAAGCTCCGTTCGAGTGTCAAATACACTTTCTCAATACTATTGCAAACAGGTCAAACTTCTGAAACCAAATATTCTCTACTTGAGTGCATAAGTGGCCGCTCGAGCGGGCAAGCAACTTCGAATGCATTTTGCATTTTTGCTTCGGGGGCGCTGCCCCTCGACCCCGCCTAGGCGTTGTTCCAGACCCGCCAACGAGTACTGCCCCCTAGACCCCCGTAAGCTGACTGGGCAGCTTGATCCCCGACATACTCAACGAAGTGGCAAAACATGAAAAAATTAACTTCTGATACAACTCTGCAAGGCACAATTTGGGTTGGATTTGCATATAAAGATTTGGAGACATTACCTGTTCCAAACACACCGCTACAACCCGATAACCAAAATAAGAGGAATACAGGAAAAATAAGATACATAACACCGTTCAAAACCATACCAACCCAAGCCCAAAACACCCCAAGGAGACGAGTCAAAACCGGGATCGCTACAATAGGCATTCCCACATTTTGTTGGAATGACTATTTTCACTTAAATAAGGCGTACCAAACAAGAGAAAGGAAATGCAAAGTTCGAATGGATATTTTATTCCAACTCATTCCATCATATCAAACATGCTCTAAGTGGTATAATATTTATTTATTCGTAATGCTTTAATTGAAATGTGTGTAAGATTCGTAGACTTGTTTGATAAAATGGTTAATAGAGATGTTTGTCAAATAATATTTTTATTTTTATTTTTTTGAGTCTCTACAAATGATTTTTTTTTGTTCATTTTATTTTTCTGGGTTTCTGCACATGGTTTTGCACAACATTCATATAGAGAAAGGGAGAGTTAAGGGTAAAATTGACATTTTAAATAAATATACTATTGACATATGCAAAAACTATTAATTGGTCTAACAATTAATTAACTGAAGGGGTAATTTGTAACGTAAATATAAATCTCAATGAGGAAAATGTAATTTTTAGTACCTCAGGGAAGGGGTTGTATCAAATACAAATCTCAAAGGGTGTGGATATAATTTACCCAAACTCTTTCTAAAACTCATAACCAAACTCTTTTCAAAACTCTATTTAAAAAAAATTCAAAAAAATATTTTTTATTTTGTTTTTTAAAACTATTTTTAGAATCATGATTAGAGTGTGAAGTTATATTTTGAATTATGAGTTTTGAAAAGAGAAAATTTATTTGGTTATAAGTTTTGAAAAGAATTTTGAGTTGTATTTTTTAATGTGCATTGTATTTCATACAATTGTGTGCTGTATTTTTTTTTAAAATATTTGAGTTGTATTTTTTGAAATATTTTAAAAAAATTATTTTTATTTTAAATATATTATTTTTATTTTTATTTTTATTTTTCATATTTAATTTATAAATATTTTTTGAAATTTTTTAATTTTTTTAATTTAAAAAAAAATGGATCACTATATATATCTAAATCATAACAAATTATTTGTCCAATATTTTAAAAAAATAACAAAAATTATTGCTTTGAAAAAAATTATAAAATATAAAATATTTTGAAAAAAATATAAAATAAAAAATAATTTTAAAGAACAAAATAAAAAAAATAATTTTTTTTGATAGAATTTTGAAAAAAAGTTTTGAATTATGTGTTTTGTTATGAGTTATAAAAAAAAAAAATTCATTGAGTTTTAAGTTATGTGTTTAGTTATAATTTGAGTGTGGAGTTGTGTTTTGAGTTTAAAATTTTTAAAAAATAAAATAAAATAAAATATTTAAAATAAAAAATTCTTAAACATTTTTAAATATTTAAAAAAAATAAATCAACAAATTTCAAAATATAGTTCAAAATTTAAAATTCAAAAATTCAAAACTCTTTTCAAAACTCATAATCAAATAATTTTCTTTTTTCAAAACTTAACTAACTCCACACTTAAATCATGATTCTAAAACTAAATCAAACAAACATTAATTTTTCTAAAAGCTTTGTTAGCATATGTCTTTAAGACACATGTTAAAAGAGTTTAAAATTTTTGTACATTATTTATTACATTCATCCCTTATACTTTTTACGACTTATTACGTAAAATATTCATATGAAAAATAAGATGATTAAACATTGCTAACTATATGTTCGAACCAAATTTATGTTATAAAAAATATATGGTAATTCTAGAAATTATATTTGTATGTCTATTTTTTTAAAACAAATATAATTTAAACATATAAGTACCGATGTACAATCAATTTGATTTTTTTTATGGATATTCTACTCAATGAATTTTAAAAAGTGAACAATTCAAATCATTAAAATAAATTAAAAAATGAATCTATTAAACTCAAACGCTCTTTCAAATTAAAATGACAAATTTTTTAAAAACCGAACACTTTAAATTTCTTAACATGGGTTATGCATTAACAAATTTATTTTTGTAATGAAACACGGAGATGATGAGGTTCTTTGCATTTTTGTTGACTTGTGCTGGGGAATCTAAATAGGAAGGAACCAAGCTGTCTTTGCTAATAAAATTTGGCAGCTTGTTGAAATGGTTTCTTTTGTTTCTAGTCGTGTGGTAGATTTTTCAGCGGCACAGATCATGGTGAGTAGTGTGCATGGTAATCCAGATGTATCTAAGTAACGGCCTCCAGATTTTGGATGATATAACGTTAATTTCCATGGGGCTCGATTCAAGGATCTCAGATGCTTGGGGGCTGGGGTAATTGTTCGGGATGCTAGTGGTGAGATGATAGCGGCTTGTTCTAAGTGTATGGTCCCATTTGATAGAGCTGTGGAAAAGTGATTATATATTATAACTTAATAGATTATGACTTATAACTATAAATCAGGCCCGGCCCTGGCCATAGGCCCACAAGGCCATGGCTTTGGGCCCCTCAAAATAGGCCCAAAATAGGGCCCTCTCCTATTATAAGTTAGTATAATATATTGGGTATGTTTTAAATCTAAATTAAATTAAAAAAAAGGCCCAAATTAACTTAATTTTTTTGACCCATTAAAATGCCAATAGTTAAGGCCCAGCCCAACCATTTGAAAGGCCCACTTTTTCTAATTCCTAACCCTATCTTCTATTAATCCAACATTCCCTACATTTGTTTGATGTAGCACACACGGCATAGGGACGGAGTAGTAGCAAACAGGTAAATTTTTTATTTATTTATTTATTTTCTATTCAATTAATTAAATATTTATCTTGTCTTTTGCACAATTAATTGCTATTATAATATTGGTATTTACAACATTAAGAAAAATTTATTTAAGTTTAATACTTCGCATCACATAATTTAAAAGTTTTGTGTTTTGTTAAGTGGTGGTGCTCTTGTTTTGAATTTTGATTTTAAAAAAAATTTTGATCTCAGCACAACAAGCACATGTAAATTTTTTTTTTTCTATTCAATTAATTAATTTTTTTTTCTAAGTATTTTTTGTGATTTTAATACAAATCTTTTGTCCTTTACCTTAATTTTTTTTTTATTCAATAAAAAAAAATGTGAAGGGCTCTAGAAATTTAATAGTTGATTATCGGCTTTGGGCCCCGAAAATCTCAGCACTGGGCCTGAAACATAAGCTGTTAACCTGTTTGGTATAACTGTGGGATTATGGATTTAAACAGAGTAGTGTTTGGTTAATAAGCTGTAAAATAACTTTTTACTGTATAATTGTCTTTTATGCCCTTATATGATGTAAAAATGATTATTTTGTCATTTTTTTCAATTTTAATTTTTAAAAAATAGATTTCATTAATAAAAGTTAATATAATTAGTATCAATTAATATAAAAATTGATACATTTGCTAAAAATGTAATGGAAGTATTATTGTCACAATTATTTTCCATTATAAATTAATTAGTATCAATTAATTGCTTAATTAGTATCAATTAATATTAAAATTATTAATTAGTATCAATTAATGGCTTAATTAGTCTCAATTAATACTAAAATTATTAATTAGTATAAATTAATATTAATATTTAATTTTTATTAGTATCAATTAATATTAATAATCAACAATTGTTATTAATTAGTATCAATTAATAATTAATTCATTACAAAAGTATACAATATTAATTTATTAATAATTAATACCAATTAATATTGATTTTTTTAATTAATATTGATTTTTTTTTCTTTTTCTTCAGAAATATACAATTTTTTATTTTTTAATTAATATAAAAAGATACAATATGAATTTATTAATAATTAATACCAATTAATATTTATTTTTCAATTAATATTGATTTTTTTCTTTTTCTTCATAAATATGCAATTTTTTATTTTTTTAATTAATATTAATATTTGGGTATTGACGAGGCATTTAAGTAATTTTAGCCCCCTACACCAGCTGTGCGCTTAAGTCAAAAATTTAAGCACCCATTGACCAGCTTTTGAGATAAGCTGAGAAATAGTTTGATTTAAACTATAAGTTGGTTAACTTAAGCTGCACCAAACACAATATTTTAGCTTAAATTAAGCTAAAAGCTGAAATAAGCAGCTTATAAGCTCTACCAAACAGGCCTGATATTCAGTTTGAAGGTGATTCAAGTGACATTGTCAAGGCTATTCAGTCGGTGGCGCTTCTCTCCTATCGTATGGACATTTCGTCTCTAATAGTAGCGGCGATAAGCCATTTTAGGCAATTCTTGATTTCCCATGTGCATCGAGAAGGAAACTCTGAGGAGTTGTTTGGGGTGTCCTAAATAAGTACATTTTTTGTCTTTTTGAACTAAAAAGTTGAGGAAAAAAATATAAATGTTTGGGTTAATTTTTTGACTTTTTTTAAAAAAATGTGTATTAAAAAATTGTATAAAGAAGCATGTAGGAGAAGATTGGAGAGGTGTGGGCCACACCCGTACGATCTGGACAAGTGAAATGGGAGTAAGAAATTATTGGCTACTTTTCGGGCATTGCACTGGACGGTTTTGTTCGGCCCGTGGGGGTCATCACGGGTCCCATTTTGATAATCTGAACCGTTCAATGTGTAGAACTCGTCGAGCACTATATGTCTATAAAAGATCACGTTGATCGGATATCGGTAGCTATCTGATAAGATTTATTTTTTTTCAATCGTTAATTATAACACCATCCATTTGTTGTACATAACTGATTTGATTATGCAGTTATCGATATCCGATCAATGTGATTTTTTACAGACATATAGTACTCGACGAGTTTTACACATTGAACGGTTCAGATTATCAAAATGGGACCCGTGATGGCCCCCACGGGCCGAACAACAACCATCTAAAATTACACCCAATCATTTCATTTTTGTCAACAAACGCAGCATAGCAGCTGCACAAAACTCAAGCCAAAGTTGTACTTTTGTTTAGAAAATTGATTTTTTAATTTTTGTAAATAGTAATAACTTTTTAACTTTTTAAGTAATTTTTTATCTTTTTATCTTTTTTAGACTATACCAAACCAGGCCTCAATGGCCTATTGTCTAGCTCGAATGGCAATAGAGTTGAATAGTTTTTGAACATGGATTAAAAAATGCCTGTCATCACTTAACATATTGATTGCTAAGGAGGCCTCTATCTTTCCTAACCTGTTTTCAAGTTTACTCCCATCTAAAAATAAATAAATAAATAAATAAATAATACTACGGTCATGTCTGTTTTACCGCTTCAACGGTCAGATTGGACTAGGATACTTGTGGGTCTCACCCACAACGTGTTTAGTGATGATTTGGATGGCGGCTTAATAGTGCGAACAGTTTAGTAATCTCCCTCAGTAGGGAGATTAGCTTGGCTAGGTAAAGCGTGGGATTAGGAAAATATTGAACGGGTTGATTCTATCCGGTCATCTTCCCCGCATGTCTACTTAAATGTTTGGAACATTTTTTTTTAATACCATCGCAACATGTTATTTTGAAAAAATAAAAATTTATATTTGTTTTAGATATTTTTTAAATATAGAAATTATTTTTTTAAGATTTTTCTATAAAAATAATTTAACAATTCCATCACTAACCATCTCCCACACTATATCATCAAAACAAACACACTTTCACTTAATTTCCTCACTAACAATTCACATATTAAGATCATGTTTGTTTACCGGTGTAGGTGGCTGGATTGGATTGCTATGGTTGTGGGTCCCACTAACAACATGTTTGGTGATGATTTGGGATGGGGGATTGATAGTGCGAAGGGCTTAGCAATCCCCCTCAGTAGAAGGATTAACTAAGCTGTATTTTGGATGAGATTAGAAAAGTAATGAGTAAATTAAGTCTATTTTATATAATTTTTTTTACCAAATGCACCTGTTTGTTTTAATATTTGTTTTATTTTTTTAATATAGAAATAATTTTTTATTTATTTTATATAAAAATAATTAACAATTCCATCACTAAACATCTGTCACACTATTATCAGAGCAAATATACTTTTACTTAATTCCTTTACTAACAATCCACACGTTAACAATATATTTACGAACCCTCATCTCACTAACAATCACATTCAATCTAATCTGCCAAACAAACGTGGTTTAATAATCTCTTCACTAATCATCCTCTCATTAATAATCTCATCCAATCTAATTTGTCAAATAAAAGTGGCCTAAGGGTTTACATATTTTTGATTTATTTTTTTTCAAAATTAAAGCATAGTTGATTATAATTTTTGGATAAATTACACTAATATCCCCTAAAGTTTTTGTTTAATACAGATCCCCCCCACATTTGAAGAATTACACTTATTCTCTGTCAAATTAAAATGAAATATTTGCCCCCATTATATATATAAAATAATAGATATATTTTGTTCATATCATTTCAAGAGAAATAACAATTATTTTCTTTAATTTAACTCGCACCAAAAATTAATTTTTTTTATTTATTTATTATTTTTTTAATATTTTAAGCAATTTTTTATTTTTATTTTTTAAATACGCCAAATCTAAATATGTATAATATTTTGTAATTTTTTTTTTTTTTAAATTCACCAAATACAAAATTATACATTTCATTTCCATCTTTTCCGAATCCTGCGTTTCAGGCTGGCCACTGCCAAGTATTTTGCATACAACAATACATAAAATTATACGTTCCATCTTTTCTGCACATTGGGCTGCCAAGCATTCTCCACTTAGCACACTACAGGGGGCATGCATGAATAAAAGTGGGAAAGTAAACTTTCCTTTGAATTAAGAAACATCAGATAGATAACCCCTATTTTTGGCCAAAAAATCTTTGTCAACTGGCATAACAGGATTTCAAACAACCTAAGTTCACAAATTTTAGAAGTTATCTACAAAAACATACGGAAGACCATCAAACCATAATAAGCATTATCAATATGTCAAAAGAACAAAAACTCACACAATTACTCCTATTAATGCAATGAAAGCATTTCCTCCTACACAATAATCTCAAATTGTAGGTCTTGATATTTTAACATACAAGTCACTCTTCGTAAATCAACTGTTACCACTGCAAAATCCTTGACCTTCCAAAATGGAAGTATTCCGCATGAAAAAACAAAAGCTTTAGTCATCACAAGAAGTTCTCAGCTGCAATGCAATATAGAAAAAAAAAAAATTAAAAAGATGAGAAAGGAACTTCTGAAACGAAAGTTAATCACAAACCAAGCAACCAGCTAGCAACCAGCAACCAAAATCTGGTAAGAAGCCCTGCTATTTGGATCCTCAGCTACTTAGGTTCACTGGAAAAAATGAATAACATATTAGTCACCCAAAAAAAGTGCAAGAAACCCATTAGAATGAATTCCTGCATTCACACCATTTCACAGAGAAACCTCCACCCAAATAACAGCAGCAATATGACTAAATGTACATTTTGAGCATTAAAATTATTTTAATATTTAAATGTATGTACATAAGTCGTTTATGAGATGCATTGATCACCTACATATTCCAACATTGAAGATAGAGCAATCCTATGTACACAGAAAATGCCTAGAATATTCAATGTATGGTCCAGATTCTTTTAAGATGTGTGTTTCACCATACATGAGTTTAATTTCAACAACACATTATCTTTATCAACATGTTTGTTTCGGGATTTGAGGGGAGGGGATTAAAATTTTAATCTGTGGGGCTTACAAAAATCATGTATGTTTTGGAAAAGTGTCCATAGGACTATGAAGCCTCACCAATGAGGGATTAGCAATCCCTTGGGGGACTTGGGTTTGGGAATCTAATCCCATGGAATTAGATGTAAAAAGACTTTATTGCCCCTCGTAATAAAAATAACAAAGTTAACATTTTTATATATGAGCGTTTTTACATAATTTCATAGATTTAATCCCAACTAATTAATACTTCCACACAAGTGCACAAACAAGCACAATTTATCTTATATCTCCAACCTAATACCACCACACTAGTAATCCACTCACTCAATCCCACCGGACCAAAAATTCCATCCAACCTAATGTGGCAAACAAATGTGGCCTATGGGTATATTTCCATGCATGGATAAGCTATCCATCTATTCATTTTCTAGGCATCGAATTTAACCTATTAATGCAGGTAACTCTTCATTTACCACAAGAATCAATGAATTGGATGCATTAATACATATAACTCATGTATTGATTCTTAATTGGGTCATTAATGGGTGTTGAGGTTTATAAAGACCCATCTACCTACATCAACCCCTAATGTATATCATATATAGTATTGTAAGCATTTATCAACAATTTGATTAAGAGTGGAAGGCCAAGGTTCAAGAAGTGGCCAAGACAATTGGAGTTAAGCCAAGTAAATGGGAAGAAGTGAAAAAGAAAAAAGGTAAGGAAGTGTTTATGCTCCGAGGGTGATCTTATTTCTATCCATCCTCCTTCATCAAATGTGTTTGATGTTCTTAGCTTTTGTGTAGATAATAAGGTGTCTTTTTGTGCATGTAGATAATAAGGTGTCTTTTTGTGCAGATCCTAACAGTCTGCCTAATGCTCTCCTTTGGAAGTGATTATCCCCTCAAAGAGAGTGAAATGGGGGGTAATCCAAATGAGGGGGTTTCAAAGGAAGATAAAGAAATTGAAGGAGATGTGAGTAATCTAAATGGGCTAGCTCTTCGACAATCTTCACGTCCCAAAGGGGCTTCATAGACCCTTTCAGATGGAAAATTTGTTGTTCCATGGACAAACCCATCTTCAAGAAGTGAGAACAAGAAGAAGCTCCCCGAGAGAATTGCAAATATTAAGCTTGATAAAGAGAATGCTAACCTCTCTATCAAGTCTAAGAAATCTAGTCATAAGACTTATATAAGATAGTAGGCATTGTCCTCCAGCTTTGCATGTTGTTTGTTGCCTTGGCCTAGCTCTCAGGCTGTGATTTTTTATTTTTTATTTTTTTAGTGCTAGGCCTTTGCTTTGTATGCTCTACTTTGATGCCTTGCTCGACCATCTTGTCCCTTTTGGGAGTGTATCGAGCCTCACTATAACATTTTATTTTTTTGGTATATCTAAACCGCTTACCTACCCAATTTTATTTTATTTTTTTAATAAGAAAATCAAACTTGAACTCAACTCTTCGAGAGTTTTCAGGCCTAAGGAAGGGATTAATATGGTGGAGATTTGGACTAACCCACTTGTGCATGGTTAGTTTGAGTCATATGACGAATGGTCAGACTGTTGTATCCTAGGAGACACAAGCCAAAATGGAATGATCTAATGCACCGGTAAGAAGGCTTTGCCAATCCCAGAGGCCGACTTGAATCTCCTTAACTGAGATTATCACACTGTAGTCCGTTATCCACTATTATTTTATTGATAGTGGATTTGCATAAAAGAAGTGTGGAGTGCATAAGCCAAGCCCCCTTAGAGAGAGCAGCAAGTACTGCACGAACTTGTAAGTCAAGTATGAAACGAGCGTTGTCTAACAAAGCTGAGCAACAAAAAAAATCGCTAAATGGGAACCATTCAGATATATGGTTTAGCTAGCTGATCTTATCAATCCCATCATAGGTGAGCCTCTATAAGGAGGTTCAGAAGTAAGGTGAGTTAGCCAAATCACCTAAAAATTTGGTATCTTTTTGTGGTTGAGATGTTTGGCTTATTTATATATTTTGTAATCATAATCAAAAGATTCAAAGGTTGAAGCCAACACTCAAGAAGCTCAATAGAAATATGTAGATCTCAAACAAGGCCTTTTGGTACAACAAGAGAAGAGACCTTGATCACATCCTTCTGTGTAGAGGAGGAAGCTTAAAGTCCAATTTATATCCTTGCTATAAAGAGGTATGAATCCATCATTGAGTTAAAACTATTAATTTTCTGCTAATCTCATTTACCCATGATTATCTTTCAATATTTGCTCTATTGAAGACAAAAAATGAAATATTTGTCACAATAGGGAAAACACAATTTAAAAGAAGAACACAGGTCACCCTTTATAAATTGTTTGTGCCAAGAGTGGGCATATTGCTCAACTTCAGTGGCGACTCCAGAAATATTGCTAAGAGCTTGATTGAAATTTATGCAAAAAAAATTAAATAATAACACCTACCAATATCTATCATCTACTTTCAACAAATAAATAAATATATGAAATTCCACAATTACTCTTGACAAGTCATACAACTCATACCTAGTCTTGATAGAGGTTGAAGTTACTTTTTTTCAAAACTTGTACCCTAATTTAACATAAGCTATATTTACAAAGGCATTTCAAGTTTTTTTTATGTAAGGATAGTTTGAAAATAAAATGTAGGGACTAGATGTAATTTCGATATTGCTCACACCACATCAACTTTATTTTATGGATATTGAGGAGGGTGTTACATTTAGAATTAAAGATCTTTAAGTGAGTTGTAGAATGCATGTGCAATGTTTGGAATGAGTGCGTTGGGTGTTCTTCCAAAGCCAAGACTAATTAGCAAATGAGAGGCACTAGATTTTTGGTTAGAGAGAGTTGATTTGCTAGAGCCGCGTGAAAAAAAAAAAGATTCATATAGCCAACCTCATTTGATGGGAACTTAAGGCTTGGTTTGGTTTAGAGAAAGCTGATTTCCAGGGGAAGTTGCCATCAGCTGTGTATTTCCAAAGGATGGAGTCAGGCTTGCAATCAAACCAAGGGATGGGAAATTTCCAAATAACATTAAGGATCGAGCTGGGGAGGGGACGAGAAATCCTACTGAAATCCCACCAATTGTTGGTCCAACCATGCTTGACTTTAAGGGAAAGGTTAGCTTAAGGAAGAGGCCTATGGAGTGTGTTCATGATGGGTCCGATATCTAGCCAGTCATCACTCCAAAAGAGTGTTCTCAATGTTCACTGGCATCTCCACCAAGAAACCCACTCTTTTTGGGTTAATACCCTCCGCTAGTGAATTTTTGGCATGGCATTGGAAACAGTATTTGCAAAGGAACAACTTTTAATGCCTAAGCTTCCTAGCCTCTGGGCTTGGCGATTGACTCCTAGTTGACAACCTGAAATTTGCATTTGTCTGGAGTGGAACCCTGGAGAAAGTCTCTATTGAGCTTGTTGATGGTATTAGAAACTGAGGCAAGGAGGTGAAAACATTGAGAGACATAAGCAGGGATAGCTTCATTGACGACTTTGATAAGAATGAGTCAACCCGCTTGTGAAAGGGTGTTCCTCCCTCCAACTGGTGAGTTTTTTATTGTAATTTTTCAATGATGAATTGGAAATCTTGTTTAGAGGGTCTATTGTGCATGATGGGGCAACTAAGGTGTTAACCAAATAGCCTTTGTATCTATGATGTCTATAATTAGAAACACTTGGTGTAATATGTAGAAGGGTGGTCTGCAAAACTTTAGGGCTTTTTAGGCACATCTACAATAATAAAAATTAGTTCAAGAAATTTCACTCCATCGAAACAGAGAAAACTATGGAGCATTTGAACACGAATAGAAGGTCTCCCGCCCCAGAGCGAGGAAGTGAAGAGGATTAGGTACAACCTTGCCGCACGCCGACCACCACTGTTGTAGGATAAATTTTTCTGTGATTGCCATGGATGATTTAAAAAAGTACCGCTTACAACGAAGCGTACTTAACACAGTCATGGAACTTAAACATGATGCTATAAACCAACAACATATGGTAATAGGTGGGCGTGTTATGAAATTCTGTTTCAAACTAGGTGATGAAGCTGATGAATACAGCAATGGGAACATTGATTTGCTTACTCAAAAGAACCATGAATATAAATTTCTCAAAAAGCCTTTCACAAGAGTCTTTGAAAGAGTTTGTGGACATGGTTGAACGTTGTTCAAACTTGAACACGCCATTTCTTCTCCCATCGAGATTGACTGTAATTTCATATCCTGACCCTGCCCAGGAAAAATAGTCAATACCAACTTCCGAAATTATTATGGCCTACCATGGTTTTAAGGATTTTTATGAAATTTGATTTCAAAAAAAATCCCCAACCTTTGTTTGATACTGAAGAGAAGAGAGTTCCAAGTCTATTTTGGCCTAGGCAAATTAAGAATTTATTGTGCACAATTGAATGTCTTCACAACAAGAAAGTGTTTCATGGAAGGTCAAATTGTGTTTCCAACTACGGTATGGTTGGGGATGAAATTCATCTCATCAATCTTGGAATAGATGGATCAAAAGTGCCAAATCGTGACATAAACAACTTAACCCGTACAGATATCTTGGCATTTAGGGATTTTTTGGTCAACCACATGGCTTCAAATTACCCTGCCAATGACTTGAATGGCTTCACTGATTGGCCTTACTTCCTGGACCTATTTGATTTTGAAGGGTGAGTACCTCAAATTGGTTATAATTTCATTATGTTTTTACTTTGCAATGTGGTTATTTTAAACTTGTTATCTCGAATTGCTAGATTTATCTCGAATTGTAAGTAGGCTAGAATTTGCAAATGTTAAGTATGTCTTTGAAATTTAATCTGGACTCTAGATCAACATGTGAATATTAACCAGATTCTATCTTGGCAAGAGGATTCAATTGCTTAAGCAAGATTTTCCGAGTTCTGTAAATTTATTGTTGTGAATTTCAATTTGCAATCATAATTGTACTTGTATTGTTGAATTCGATGGTGGATTGACTAGGATGATTTTACTTATTTGGCTATTAGGACTGGATTCAATTGCCATGTTCTTGTATTTGCCATACATCTATGCATAAACTTCAATATCTTTGCAAGTTAATTTCCTATTATTGTTGATTGGTTTGTTGTTACCTTATTATATGAATTGACTTATGTGAGATTCTTAGAAATTGAACTATTATATGGGTGATTTATTCGTTAAAATTTGTGAGATACAAGCTAGTTGATGATATTAAAATTTGATCTTTCGAGTTAAATTTGCCCTGTGATGTTCACTTGCTCTCAACTTCAACAAACTCTTCTCTATTTGGCATACACCATAAGTTTCTATTATTTTCTAATTGATCACTTGGATGTTCTTAAGGTTCTTAATTAAGATTATTTGAGAAGTTATTATATATACCTGTTTAGAAGTGATCATATACTCGTTTAAGGGCCGGCAATTGTGAATATTATTTAGTATTCCACAAAGGGGATATAGCATTTCATAGTGTTTCTTATTATTTTATAATTCTATTACTTTCTACCACTCTTGTAGGATTGGGCATCTTAAAAAATATCCCATCCTTATGGATAGGGGTGAGAGATTTCAGTACTATCAAGATTGGTCTAATTATTTCAAATGTTCAACCACATTGGCAGGGTAATTTGAAGCCATGTGGTTGACCAAAAAATCCCTAAATGCCAAGATATCTGTACGGGTTAAGTTGTTTAGGTCACGATCTGGCACTTTTGATCCATCTATTCCAAGATTGATGAGATGAATTTCATCCCCAACCATACCGTAGTTGGAAACACAATTTGACCTTCCATGAAACAACTTCTTATTGTGAAGACATTCAATTGTGCACAGCAAATTCTTAATTTGCCTAGGCCAAAATAGACTTGAAATTCTCTTCTCTTCAGTATCAAACAAAGGTTGGGGATTTTTTTGAAATCAAATTTCATAAAAATCCTTAAAACCATGGTAGGCCATAATAATTTCGGAGGTTGGTATTGACTATTTTTCCTGGGCAGGGTCAGGATATGGAATTACAGTCAATCTCGATGGGAGAAGAAATGGCGTGTTCAAGTTTGAACAACGTTCAACCATGTCCACAAACTCTTTCAGAGACTCTCTTGTCAAAGGCTTTTTGAGAAATTTATATTCATGGTTCTTTTGAGCAAGCAAATCAATGTTTCCATTGTTGTATTCATCAGCTTCATCACCTAGTTTGAAACAAAATTTCATAACACGCCCACCTATTACCATATGTTGTTGGTTTATAGCATCATGTTTAAGTTCCATGACTGTGTTAAATACGCTTTGTTGTAAGCAGGTACTTTTTTAAATCACCCATGGCAATCATAGAAAAATTCATCCTACAACAAAAAAAATAGACGCAAATTAAACAAATTTCAAAAAAGAAAAAAGCAAGGGGTGGAGGACGGGAACATGAACAGTGGAGGTGTAGGGAAAAGAGAGAAGTTCGAGGGGCATGGGCAGTGAGGGATAACAAGGAAAGAGAAGGGAGAGTCGGTGGTCACAGGTGAGCAGAGATGGAGGAGGGTAAGAAAGAATACCTACAATGGTGGTGGCCTGCGTGTGGTGGGGTTGTGCCTGATCACCCCTCCTCTTCACTTCCTCACTCTGGGGCCAAGAGACCTTCTATTCGTGTTCAGATCCTCCAAAATCCTTTGTGATCTTGGAGTGGATGTTTATAATGTTTAGTTGCAAACATTCGTCTCTCCTGCTCCTTTGTTGCTTCTCTGCAACGCTTCACTTCAATACTGTTTCGGAGCCCTGTCTCTTAGGTCTGACACGTGTTAGGCTGGGATTCACTCTTCGCGGGACCTTCTTCTCTCTTTGGTCTTCTTCTCTCTCTCTCTCCTCTATTCAAACCCCACACCCAACTCACCCCCTCCTCCACATTCCCACCACCCACCATGAACGAGACATTCACAAAAACACATCCACGTCACAGACAAGGAAGGAAATTAAACGGAACTAACGGCAACCATGTTTTCAGAATACCAACCCAATCGGATTTTCCCTAGAGGCTCCTTCATTGACGGTGATCGATCGATACCCAACAAAGACGATGATCCTCTTCTAGTAGCTCCGGTGTTACATTGCCTTCGATTATAAAAGGAAATCTAACTTAGTTCACATTGCCTTCCTTCTATTTTCCTCACCTTCATACAAACTTACATTCACATTTTTTTTCAAAAAAAAACAAAAAAATTCTTTCTAAACAAATATAAAATTGAGGAAAATCAGAAAAATTAAATGGAGTGTATTGAGCAAACCCAGATTTTCATTTTTACAAACCAATCTTTGATAATGGAGAAGTGTATTGAAGGCAAACTAAGAAGATGACTTTGGAGGGTGTATATTGCAGGATGGTGGAGCTTCGAGTTGACAGCCGCCACTGTTGCTAGATATACTCCGCCAACAGAAAGATTGACGTCAATGGGATGTAGGAAATACGGAAGTGAAGAGAGCCGTGCAAGGAAGTGAAGAGAGCCGTTTAGGGAAGAGGAGTAAGATGTGATTGTGGGACGCCATTGTTTGTTAATCTCAACCGGCGTCGCTATCACTTCGTTCTTTTATTTTTTTCCTTCGCTCATCGATGGACATTTTAGGGCAAAAGCTTCAGTTTGTTTGCCTCTGTTATGTGAGAAAACGTCTTTTCGTCCTCAGCTTAGTTCTCTCTCTGTGATGTGGTAGCTTCTAACCCATTTGATTTGTTTTCGCCACGTGTTACCATCATGTTCACGCGTTACCATCATTCTAGCCATTCGAGGTCTGTAGCGGGAGTATCAGATTAAATACTCTACCGACATTTTTTACTATAATCAAGCTGAAGATTGGATTGAGATTACATTACAATCCAAAGAACAACTAATATCATTATATTAGGACCAAATGAGAGTACAAGTTCCACATATAAGATTTATGGGTAAAAACTCAAAGAACGACAACTATCATAATTTCAATATTGATTGTAATTAAAACTTTTGTTGTTTGCACCCCCAAACAAAATTTAGTCATTTTTTTAAAACCATTATATTCAAATATATAAAAGATAAACATATTAGAAGTCAATTATTGCAATATATTTTAAATAAAATTTCACTCCAATTTGGACTTTAAATTTACAAATTAACCAAATAAAATGTTAGATAAGCACATAAGATTTATATATATACTAGCGAATAACCTGTGCCTAAAGGCACAACCAACACAATTTGATTGCAAACCACCCTCTCTCATTGACGAACATAATTTTTTTGAAAGAAACTCTAATATGACAACAAAATGAACTCATCTCGGTAATAAAAACAATCAGAAGAACAATAAGATAAGTACGGATAGCTTACTATAATATCATTGAATTAGATGATTTTATGGTTTGAATTTGAACAATATCAAAAAAAACTCAGCAAACCTATGTTTAAGAGTGATAATTGCATGTTTCACAATTTTCTGCAATGACGTTGTCATAGCAACAAATGATGTTATTCCAATTTGTTTTGTAATTGGCTGAAATACATGAAAAATAGCATTGAGCGAAGATTCCAAATATGAATGTGAGAGAGAAGATTACACCAGTTTTACACAGTGAAACCTAACAATAAAATGATAACTCTTGTAAAGAAGGCTTCCTAGTTGAATCAGGGAGCAAATTTCAACACTAGCAAAAATAAGAATTACGCAAACCTCTCCAAACACTTTGATCTAGATAGTAAATTATCATAGTGAAGCAAACATAGAACACACATTGATGATTTGTAAATGGATCAAATAATTAAAATTAAAACGACCTTAAAAAAACACAAACTATTCATTGCAAAATTCAAGAAAAAATCAAAATTTTGTGTCATGACTATTAGATTAGTCCAGAAGACAATAGTTTTAATCATTGAAAGACATGACGAAGCCAAAATTGTACATTTCTAGCAATGCATGAAGCAACACATAACAAATTAATTGAGAAAAAGAAATAGAGATGATATGAAATGCATACCTTGTATTGGCCACAATAAGCACTAAAACTAATTTGGAAGGCTAAGTTTGGGAAGACTAAATAAGTGTATTTTTTGACTTTTTATGAAATATGGGTTGGATTTGGATTGGGTTTGAAGTGATGTGTTAGAGAGGTGATGTGACTTAAATAAGATGATGTGACTTAAATAGGATAGTGACTTTTTGACTTTTTAAATTTTTTTGAGGATGCCAAACTTGACCTGAATCTGAACACTAATCTTGCAAGCAAAAATCAGTTTTTTACTCTTATATAAAGGACCCAACCAATCACTTCACAAATAAAATCAAATGCACACGGTGCTTCATATACAAATTGTAAGAATCAACAACATAGCTCTAAATAAAGTAATTAAATTAGATATGGTTTTCTCTTTTGAAGCACTCTTTCTGCAATTGAAACCACCTTAGATGCACATAAAAATCAATACCAAAACAATTGAAGAAACTAACACCAAAATTTAACTATATATAAAAAGAAAAAGAAAAAAATGCGCACATAAAAATGAACCTGCTTAATGGCAAGAAGCTCTCTAGAATCAAGATTCACTCCCACGTAAACCCAGCTAAATGCACTGCAATCAGTGGCCGAGCAAAAAGCTGCGACTTTGAGAAGAGCCTTACTCACAGTTGAAAAAAATGCTAGACTCGATTTCACAAGGAAGCCTCTGAAGACACCTCCAAGCATGTTGGGTGTTATTCTAACTAATGATAGGAATACAAATAAAAATTTTAATAAATGCAACGAAATAATATTTTAATTCAATGATTTTGGAAATTGACAATTGTTTACACAAATATAAAGAGAGTGATATTTGGGGTTTGTGATGGGGATACCCACTGGATCTGTTGTTAGATCTCTGAACCAAAGTGGCCTCAATCTATTCTTGGCCTGCCATGCTCGCTTGAAGACCTTCAGTCATCGAAATCAATTACTCGTAAATCATTGACTTCAAGCTATAGTTGTCCATTAGCACTTAGGAAGCACGGGTGCGGGTACGAGTACAGTACGGGTACGAGTGCGGGTACACCGATACGGCAAAACCACAAACAAGTATGATACGGGTACGGCTGCGGTACGCCGATATTTTTATTATTATTATTATTTTTTATAATAATGGTTAAAGGATCCAACCTACAGATTAAAATTAAATATCAAAACTAAAAAGAGAACTATAAAACTAATAGACAAATATTAATATATTTCAATTCAACATAACCAACACCAAAGGAAAAACAATGATTAATTTTTTTGATTATTAACATTATGTAAGTATGATTGTCATTGATTATTAATTTTTTTGTTCTAATTTATTAATTTTTTTGTTCTAATTTTTTTTTTTGTTCTAAATATGATTGAATAACTTGGTTCTACCTCTCTAATTTTTGTGGGTTCTACCTCTCTGACCAGGTTCTACCTCTCTGAAGAAGAAACAAGAAACAAGAAAAAAAGCAAAAAAAATAAAGATGAAGAAGAAATAAAATCTGACCAGTTGCTTGCTGTTTGCTGATATGCAGGGGCACCCAAAAATTCTGCCCAGTTTCTCACCGAAGGGAAGACGAAGAGATGCAACAAGGGACAAAACCAGATGCTTGCTGATCTGCAAAACAAAAAATATATGAGATGAAGAAGAAGAAGAAGAAACGAAGAAGACGAGGGGGGAAGATGTAGACAAAGAAGAAGATGAAGAGCACTCACCGGAACTCCTTGCGTCGCCGTCGCGGGAGACCTTCGAAGGGAATGGATGGGTAGCCATCGCCTCTTTGCTGCTATGTCGCCTCTTGCTGCTGTCTTGCTGAAGTGATGAGATTAGGGCAAAAGTGAGAGATTAGGGCAAAACAAACATCATTCGTGTATATTCCTTTTCCTTTTTTTTTTTTTGAAATTTTTCTTAATATTGCTCCGTACCCCTCAATTCTTCTGAAAATTTAGAGTGTGTTTGATTTGTGTTTGTAGAGTAATTTTTGAAATAAAAAGTACTAAAACTTATTTAGTTTGTCTTTTTTCAAAAATGGTTTTGAAAAATTGTTTTGGGGAAAGAGTTTTAAAAAAAATGATTGATTTGATGTGTATGAGAGAGAAAATGATTTTAGAAAATAGGTAACCAAACAAAATTTTGAGATTTGTTTTTTAAAAATTTGTTTGGTTTGATTACTCTTGAAAATTTGTTTATAGAGAATTTTTTTCAAAAATTTTTCTGAAAAACAAACCAAACAAAGCCTTGATTTCTCCCCCGACGTACCCAAAACGCACCAAAGGCGTACTCATACCGTACTCAAGCCGTACTCGATTGAACCAAACGTACCGAACTCCTTTTTGCCGTACTGATCGTGTAATACCATACAGATGCGGTTCTCAGATGCAGACGTTCTGCACTATTTTTTGAGTACCTATTTTTTGAGTACCTATGCTTCATTTGCCTTGTGAAATCAGGTTGGTCCCACAGAGAATTTTAGTAAGGAAAACTTTACAAAAATTGTAACGAAATTATTCTAAGAGAAAGATTAGAGCTACACATTTGTGATTATCTCAAGACTTTTATAATAATACTTCGTAGCTCGAAATTCCATTGTCCTGAATGGCTTGACTACCCAAAACGACGTTATTTTTGGCATTTTTTTCCCTCTCTTATATCTCTGAAACAGAAGGATGAAGAATGAGAAGAGAGAAAAAGAGAAAGAGGGAGAAAAGAGAGGAAGAGGGAACAGAGAGAGAAAGAGACTCCACCCATCACCAAATCACAACCGTCCGGCCATAACTAGTCGACGTCAGATGCCACCTCAGATCTCCAATTATTCTCCACCACCGGACCATAACCAGTCGCCGCCTCCAATCTCTGATTCTTCTCCACTTCCCAGCCACAACTAGTCGACATTGGAGCACGAGCTCTGTATATACACAGAGGAGAGATTTGTGTATGATGATGATGTGTTGGAAAAAAATTTAGATTCTACATGTTTTTTTTCTTTTGTGATTGTTGGTTGTTATTGATGATGAAAAATAAAAATAAAAATTTATTGGTGATTGTTGGTTGTTGTTGATGATGATGTGTTGTTGAAATTTTTTTAGATTCTACATTTTTTTATTTTTTTATTTTTGTGATTGTTGGTTGTTGATGATAATGTGTTGTTGTTGTTGTATCATTGCAGCTGTTGTCTCTCTCGATTCCCCCTCTCTCTTATCTCTTTCTTCTCTCTTTCTCTCTATTTCTTCTCTCCCCTCTCTGTTTCAGAGAGAAAAAGAAAAGAAAAAAAAAACAAAAACGACGTCGTTATTGAATTCAGGCCAGCTTTGTTTCGAGCTACATAGCAGTTCTAAGACTTTTATCATAAATAGATATGTGTTGTGATTTAATTGGTATATTATATGATTCATGTATAAAATGAATTTAAATAATTCATTAGTATTTTTGGATAAAATTTTATTTTAATAAAATTTGAGTATTTCTATTTTGGATAAAATTATAACTATATAGTAATACTATTTTATTAAAATTTGAGTATCCGTAAATACGCCTCAAAAATATTGTTGGACATTTCACATTATATAAATAGAGATGTGTGATTGGTATTTAATTGATGTATTGTGAAATCCATAGACAAAATTTGAACAACAAAATTGATGTTTTGGGATAAAATTGGGGTGTTTCTAAATACACCTCAAAAAAATTGTTGGACATTCTGTATTTATGAATTTCATAGTTTATAAATAGAGTTGTGTGGTTGAGATTAATTGATGGATTGTGGGGCCTGTATACAAAATAAATCTGGATACATTGACATTTATGGGTAAAATTATGAATATGTATTATTACTACTTTACTAAAATCGGGATGGGGTACCTGCTGAGTGCAGTAGGATTTGTTGTGCTGCCAAAACGGTAGTGCTTACTGCTGATTTTTTTTTTTTTTTTTTTGGTTATTCTTCTTGGTTTTCCTTTTTTGTTGTTGCTAGTTTTTGCAATGATAGTACCTTGTTTGGTTTTGTTTCAAATCTATTTTTCACTTTTTATTTTTTAAAGTATAAATTAATTTGACAAAAATAAATACAAAAAAGATAGATTCAAGGGGGATGCACCAATAAATCCCAAATTAATAACTTATACACTGTTTAGTCCTAAAAGTTTTCTTATAGACTGAAAGGTCCCATTACAATGTTAATAACATCATATACAATGTTAATAACATCAGAGTCATGTTACAAACATTAGATTTCAAACATCTAATGTTCATCAAATTTCAATAATGTTTGAAAATATAGGATGAAAAACATCTAATGTTCATCAGATTTCAATAAATTTTGAAATTAGATAATGAAACATCAGATCATTTACATCATTTACATCATGCTGATGTAAAAATGGGACTAAATGGAGCATAAGAAAACTTTTAGGACTAAATGATTCAACGTTTCAAAAACTAGGACTTATGAGTAAATTTTCCTAGATTCAAATTGTCAAAAACTATTTTCGCTCCAAAAAAGAAGAAAAGCATAAAAATGATGAGTGTTTTTTTTTAATGTTGTTCATTTTATTCACCAAACTAGTTTTTAGTTTTTTAAAAAATAACAATGAAACAGAAACAAAACCAAACAAGTTGAGTGTTTATTTATTTATAATAATTCACAAATACCCCCACAAAATTTAAATGTAATGTAAGGAAAAAATTTATTGACATATTTTTTATTTTATTTTTGAGAATGCATATGAGTTGGGATGTAATGTGTATGTATTGATTATTTTTGGTATTTTTAACAAGGGAAAATTAGTCTAGGGTCCCTCTCCCACTTTTCATAATGGAAGAGATCTACAAAATTATTTTTTGATGTCTAAGGTCCCTAAGCATATATCAGAGAAATTTGACTCTTTGTCTCTACTCTTCTCTCTCTTCTCACCTCCTCTCACCCACTGTCTTCCAGATTCAAGGCAACCAGCAAACAACAATTATTTGTGCAATTAATTATCAATCTCGAGGAGATCGAGATCGATCTGGTCTGGTGGAGCTATTTGTTTTGAGTCTAATAGTAGTAGTGGTACACAGATCGGAAAATGAAGGTGATAGAGAAGATCATAGAGGCAGAATAAGGAGATAGAATAGTGTTCGAGTTCGAGTTCTTTCCCCCGAAGACGAAAGATGGAATGGACAATCTGTTCGAGAGGATGGAGAGAATGGTGATTCATAACCCATCATTTTGCGACATTACATGGGGAGCTAGTGGATCCACTGTAGATCTCACTCTCGAGATATCCAATAGAATGCAGAACATGGTGTGTGTAGAGACCATGATACATCTCACCTGTACCAACATGCCTTTGTTCTGTGGAGAGAATGTAAACTCGTGTCCAGTGGGAGTGCCCCGATTGCTTTGCCATCGCCGATCCTAATCTCATCGACAAGCCGGCCGCTAGATCTGAATCCTCCGGGGATCTGATCGCGGCGATTGAATTTCTCAAATTTCTCTGGATTGAACCCAGAGAAATTTGAATTTTCTCTAGATTCAACCCAGAGAAAATTCAAATTTCTCTGAGTTCTCCAGAGGCCCAAAGCTTGAGAGTTTGGTTTGATCAACGAGGCAAAAATATTGCTTCTCAATCCATCTCTAGAGACATGCCTAGAGGACCAAAGAATGAGATTTGTAAAACTGTGTCTCATATCAATGACGAAGGCTTGGGAAAATCAAATAAGCCAGACTGGGTTACAGTGAAGGCATCCATATCATTCATCAAGACAGATACGTTCTGCTACACAGCTTGCCCACTGATGATTGGAGATAGACAGTGTAATAAAAAAGTGACAAGGTCAGGAAATTGAAGATGACAATGTGATCGGTGCAATCAGGAATTCGAGGAATAGATACACAAATTTTCTCACCATAATTTTCTTTGAATTTCTTTAGTACTCAGAGAAATTTTAATTTTCTCTGGTTTGAATCCAGAGAATTTCTCTGGAGAGAATTTCTCTGGGACTGAAATTTCTCTGGATTGATATTGAGAGACCTTAGATATCATGAAAATATTTGATGTCCTTTATATTATAAAATCATAATATCAGGGACCTTAAAAAAAATAACCCTTTTAACAAAGTCAATTAAAATTATTTATATTTTTTTTGAGATTGATATTTATTGGAGTATAACTACCTATTTTTATTGTCCACGGGTAATGACACATAGCAATCTATAGATATTTATCATTATTTGATGATATAATGATGTACTTAGGGAAATACTTTTTTTTTTACAATCACTACCTATTTATTTTTATCAAATTAATTTATACTTTAGAAAATAAAAAGTAAAAAACAGATTTGAAACAAAACCAAACAAGGTACTATCATTGCAAAAACTAGCAACAACAAAAGAGGAAAATCAAGAACAACAACCAAAAGGGAAAAAACAAAAAACAAAACAAAACAAAACAAAGGAAAAGAAAAGAAAAGAAAAAACAAGGATAATCAATAGCAAAGTGCTGCCGTTTTGGTAGCACAACACAAATCCTGCTGCACTTGGAGAGCAGCATGTCACGGCGTTAGTTATTTCCAAACTATCTGTGCGCCACTTAGACAATCACAAGTGTTACCTGGTGATGCTAAGTCAACCTAACCCTCAAACTTAGAAGAAAGACAAGTAAGAAGACAAAAAGAGTTTGAGAGAATGACTTTATATTCACTTTGAAAAAGCTTATACAACTCTTGGATGTATTGGAGCAAATGAGATCCTCTTCTATTTATAGGTTCCTTAGGAACATTCTAGAACACACAAGAAAGTGTTATGTTGAAGCTTTCCATAGAAGCCTTCTTACAAGTTACAAGATCATTCTAGAATGCCTTCTAAAAATATCTATACAAATATCTATAAGTCTAGATATATAGACAAGTATATACTTGAATTCCCTAGGATCTTCTAGAATTCTCCATAGTCTCCTGTGTGCTAGAGTCTGCTAGGGAGTTCTATATTATTCCATTGGCTCCTCATTCTTACAAGCTCTTATTTGGATATTTTGGAGAATTCTGTAGGGATGTGACAAGCAGGTACCCCCATCCCAGTAAAATCCCCGAAAAAATGTTGAACATTTATTTTCTTATGAATTCCACATATAGAGATGTGTAGTTGAGATTTAATAGGTATATTGTGAGGCATATATATAAAATGAATTTGAATTACACATTAATATTTTTGGATAAAATTTTGGATATGTATTTTTTTAAATACACGAAAAAAATTATTGAACATTCAGCATCTTATAAAGTCCACATTTTATACATGCTCCCATAGCAATAACATATTTTGGGGCTATTAAAAAGTTTATTTTTACCATGAATTAAGTAAAACCTGTCTAATACTATGGTAATTGATATCAATATTGTGAGAGGGCGGTAAAACTAATACCCAAATTTTACTAAAGCAGTAATACTAAGGCATGGGAGATTCTATTTACACACCATTGATTGCCTCATTACACACCATTTGCTTAGTTCACACATTACACAACATGAATATTTTTATTTTGTCTAAACACACCCCACTAATTTTCAAATAATACCAAATTATCCTTATTTTCTCTAGCAAATCCTAACCCTAACTACCTCCACTGCAACTGTCATCCACCCCCTTACCCAACTCTTTCCTCCTCTGATCGTCCACCACCGGTGGCTACCATCTCTCCCATCGTCGTCTCCTTCCCCAGTTTCCTCATCATTTTCCTCATTCTTCTTCTTCAGAGACCCTCACCAACCCTCCCTTGCCTATCAATTAATACAAAACCCTCATCTTCCCCAACCACAAACCTTAGCCGCCGTCGCTGTCACCATTACCGCAACCATTATCCTCGTCAGTTATTACCTTTGCTTCTCTCTTACAATTGTGATCACAATCTACGATCTTTGTCTCTCTCAATCATGACCTCGTTGGCGGCGACGCTGCAAATGGGTAAGGATGGGTTGTTGTCATCAGGCTGCAGTAGCGCTGCCCTATGATTTCTCTCTCTCTCTCACCCTACAATAGTTGGGGGTTGCGAATGGGAATGAGAAAGGTAGGTGGAAGAGGTGACGAAGAGGAGTTGTGAATTGGTAGATGTTGTTGACTATTGTATTCAAGTCCTCTTTGGTAATTTTGTTGAGGGACAAAATGGCATTTAAAAAAAAATTGAAAAAATGGTGGATAGTGAGAAAATGCGTGGTGTGCAAATAGAATGACCCCTAAGGCATTTATTCATAAGTCCAATTTTTAATACTTGTAGACGGATTGATCCTTTTTTTTAATAGCCCATTTAGTCCTATGTGGTTGGAAGTTACAAAAATATCCTTAATAAATTCATTTTGAATAATTACCTCATTTAGATTAGAACCTATATTTTAGGACAAAATCATGGAATTTAAACTCTAGTATAACTATCCTATTTAATATATATATATATATATATATGGAAATATAAATATTCATGCTTTTAATAAATAAAGAAATATATTTTTTGTTTCTATATTTTCATCTGTTGAATGTTCCAAAATGTGCAAAGGAATCAGAAAAAAATATGAATGAAAAGGAAAATATGATCTATATACACAAAATTCCAACCATGTACATGCCTAAAAAATTGAACATTCATATTACAAAAAATGGAAAATTATCAGAAAGTCCTATTTCACAACCTGTTGCACTATATGGTCCCACGTTTTTTCTATTAGATTGGCAAGTCCTACTGATGTGTTCTTTTAGTCAACCAAGTCCCTTTTTGAATTTTTTGGATTGTTGCTGGACGAATTTGTCCTTTTTGTTAATCAATTGATGGTATTGTAAGAGTAACAGATATTGGGGGATATGTGGATGCCATGTTTGGTAGTCGAATCCCATAATTATAGGGAGTGAGAAATCAGTGGGTCTTCTTGCAGTGTAGTCGACACATTTGGATGCTACATCGACGAGGGGAGTGACTGCGGAACCTGTGGAATCCTCCTCTTCCCTCATTCGGCTACCCAATATTATATGACGACCCGGAACTTAGCTACTCCATAGGAGGGCAGGCGATTGAGAAACGGTGAACTGTTGAACGAGAATCGGTGAAACCAGTGTGGAACCAGAAATGTGGAACCAGAACTGAGATTGAGATTGAGAACCAGAACTGTGAATCGGTGAGATTGAGAACGAGAATCGGTGGAACCTGTGGAATCGGTGAGGTTCACGTCGAAACGTCACACACACACGCAGGAAATAAAGCCCAAAAAATTTGTAATCAGGGCACATAGAGTTGCAGAGGGGGTTCAGGGAGAGGGTTTCGCAGCGATGGAAGAGGAGAGAGAGAGAGAGAGAGAGAGAGAGACATTACCAGATCTCGATTCGAGGGCTTCAATGGTGGAATTACTGCTGCCTTCACTTCAACAAACACACATACAGGAAATAAAGCCCAAAAAATTTGTAATCAGGGCACATAGAGTTGCAGAGGGGGTTCGGGGAGAGGGTTTCGCAGCGATGGAAGATGAGAGAGAGAGAGAGAGAGTCATTACCAGATCTCGGTTCGAGGGCTTCAATGGTGGAATTGCTGCTGCCTTCACTTCAACAATGGAAGCAACACAGATTGGACTGAGTCAGACGGATTGGATTATAATAAACGTGAAACACACACATCCTAATTATCATAAACCATCTACATTTTTTGGAACGTGAATCTCACACACCCCTTCCTATACCTGTAATCCACACCGTCTAAAAAAAGTACTATTACCTTTTTTTTAGAACGTGAATCTCACACACCCCTTCCCATAAATATGCGCGCCACATCACGCGCCTGTAACCCACACCGTCCAAAAAGAGTACTATTACCTTTTTTTTGGAACGTGAATCTCACACACCCCTTCCCATAAATACATGCGGGTCTACAAACTCAAATTAACACTTTAATGGCAAAATAGTAAACAAACAATCCAAAGGACTAAACGGTTTAAAAGAAAACAATTAGGACCACATGATCTACATGATGATAAAATGGGATTTACTGGTCAATTCCCCTAAAAAAAATAAGTAGAACTCATTGATAAACCAATATGAATGTTCACATAATTAATTCAAAAAAAAAAAAGAGTCTAAATTCACACAATAATCATGTGAATGTTTAGGCAGTGTTGATGTTCACATAATCAATTCAAACAGGTATATGAACATTTATACTCATCCCAAACATGTCAACAGACCAAAAAAAAAAAAAACTACGGTGAATAATGGCACCAAAAAGCACAACATTTTGTAGTTATACAAACAACAACAAAATCGAGAAACTAACCATTATTCACTGATGAATATTTACATGCCCAATCAAGCAATTAGGGCTTCAAAAAATTGAACATTCATATTAAGAAAAAGTAAAACTCATTGACAAACCAATGACTGTTCACAGAATTAATTAAAATAATAAAAAAATAAAAAAACTCAAATTCACACACCAACCATGTGAATGTTTAGGTAGTATTTAATGTTCACAAAATCAATTCGAATAGGTATTTGAACATTCATACCCAACTTCATATGGCAAATCATGAGAATGTTAACATCAAATATTTAAGTTGAAGAACCATAATTGCGAGTCAAAAAAAAAAAAAAAAAATCCCAAATTCGACATGCCCAATGTGTATCATCAATTGCAATCAAATTCTCAAAATCACCTTCAAACCAACTTTATATTGCAGACCATGTGAATGTCCACATCGAATATAAAAAAATCAAGCCTCAAACCGGCAAATTCTAATTGAACTTCTCACTCTTCCATAACAAGTTGTGAGATTTCGCGCTTTTACCATATGCTTATGCAAGATTCGTCTATATTTACATATATACAGTTCGATATATAGCATAGCTTCATCTTGATTTTCTCTGAAAAGTGTAAGTTCTAGTGATTTGCTGAATTCAAGTCAAGCGACAATGGTTAGTTTTTACCCACCCGAAAAAAAAGAGACAATGGTTAGTTTTCTTCCCACTTCACTTGTTCTTAATTTTTCGCAAAATACAAAAACAAACCATTTGCAAAAACGTTAGCGACTGTTCACCAGTGGCGACTTGCTTTTGGCGAAAATGGTAGATTGTCAATGATCGACAATGTCGTCGACTTTGATTCTGCAATCTCTTTCGCTGGTTTTAGTAAATATTATACTAAATATTTTGAATTCCTAGGGATTGCAGTGGCATGGCAAGACAAGGGAAGGGTAGAAAATAATAACATTTTTAAATTATAAAATTTTTGAAAATTATTGTCTTTTTAATTTTTTTTTATTTTGGCAACAAAATCAGTTGTCTAATGTATTTTCTTTCTCACTTTTCAAAATTTTTGCAAACAAAATAAAAAACAAGAACGCAAAAAAAATTTCAGACATATCCTTAATATTATTATGGTAAATAAATATAGCTAACACAATATATGATCATTAATAGAAGTGGTAACCTTGGCACAACATAAGAAGTTGAATACCTGATGCCTAACTTGCAAAAAGTCATAATAGTATATATTAGTTAAATTGCTTCTCAGTTTTGATTATAATATGATTGGTTGTCATTTAAAGATGATGTAGTTAAATTTAAAGGTTTAACTTGTTAGAGAAGTCTTAATTTTTTACCTTAAATTTTACTAGCATGTAATTCTCCCAACTCATACTAGAATAACTCCCATTCTCATCCCAAGATTTTTACTCTAGCAAGGCAGGTAATTATTTAGTAATTTCGGAGTATGAACACGTGGTATTCTATAGTATTATGATTGATAGAGAAGGTGGATAAGTGAGATATTGTATTAAATAATTGAGAAATATGAGATGACATATTAAATGATAATTAGTTAAGAAGTACAGACACGTAATACTTCAGGAATATTGAATAATTTCCCTAGCAAGGCCCTTTTACAAGTTGTACACTCACACAAACACACGCGTCACACTCTCACTCAGGTCACAACACACACTTCACTTTTAAATAGCAAAATTTTGTTTTTTGTTTTTATTTTTTATTTTTAAATGTGTACAATTTTTCATATATAAATTTAATTTTTATAAAATTAATATCATTTAAAAGATATTGATGATATTTCAAAAATGACGTCAATATTAAATATATTTAACAAAAATTTGAATTAATAATTCAAAATGAAAAATAACATGTATAATTTTAGATAAAAAAGCCCGAGATGTAATTATTTACCCTATTTTCCACTTTTGTGTAATTTGCTCTTAAATAATTAATTGGATTTAAAAGATTAAATTATTATGCATGAGACTTAAGCTTAAACAACTCTTTAAAATGAGACTTGTGGCTAAATGCCTCAAAATTAAATGATAATGTGGTTAAAATTTTTAAAAAAAATAATAATAAATCACACTATAAAAAAATACACTTCGTTTTTAAATTACAAAATCCTATGAATACGATGATCTAATTACCGGTCATTCACCTGTCACGGAGTGATACCTAAACTTTTTCATGGTTTGTTTTCAAAAATATATTTATTATCTATTTTTTTGGTGATAAATCTAATAAATAATTAGATCATCGTATGGGTTTATGGTATGCATAGGATTTTGTAATTAGATCATTGTATTCATGGTCCAAAAAAAAAAAAACTTTTTCATGAACCCACATGCTATGGTCTATTGTAACCAAACATACTAATATCATCCATACAATTACTTAAATGATATATTTAATTTATCTAATATTCTACACATTACTAATTTCGTATGTCCATATTTCATACATATTACAAATATGAACAAACTATAATATTACATATTAGAAATCAAACATGAATAAATACATTAATAGATAAAATTGAAATAAAAAAAGAATAATGAAGATTCTTATTACAATATGTTCCTCCAATATTTCAACAAAGTTGCGTTGATCTTATTTTGGTTAGAAACGAAAATTTATAGATAAAATTGAAAACCATAAAAATGTCAGTTTAATTTATTCTTGAAATTATTTAATATATTTGTATATTTTTTAGTAAGTATATATAACAATAAGTTAAAATAAAACAGTGACTCTACTGTTGTATACCTTGCATATTGCTATGGTACTAGTGAGGTATTACAAGGTGTAGGTAGTTTTTTTTAAAGTTGTATTTGGGTTTTTTTTTTTTTTTTTTTTTTTTGGGGGGGGGGGGGCGGGGGAATTAAGAATAAATGTACTGATTTTATACTCTGTAACAGAGGACTGCTAAAAAATTAGAAATATATTAATATTAAAAAATATATTTTGTTGTTGAAATAAAATAAAATAAAAAACCTAGTGGAGATGTAAAGAGACGTGAAAGTGGAAAGGGAGTAAATAGTGAATGAGATATTTAAAAATAGGAAAGAGAAAAGAGTGAGAGGTGAGTGATTTGAATACAAATTATGTGAACTAAAAATTTAGGGTCAGAGAAGTGTGTTTTTGATCTTTTTGAAATAGTTAAGAAGTAACTGAGAAATGTTTTCTTTAAATTGTTGCTTAAAAATTGGTTTTTTAATGTGAATATTATTCCAACGGAGTGCTTATTAAAATGAGAATGACATGCATATAAAATAAAAATCCTCAATGAACAACGTGAATATTTTGGAAACAAAAGATGAAGACTTTTTAATGACAATTTCGAATTAAGTAAATAATGGACGAAACATTATAACAAAGAAGTAGAGATTGACAATAATTTCTGCAAGAAATCCTTGAATTTTCAAAAACCCTGTTGAATCTACAAACATTATTACAAAGAAGTAAAGATTGACAATGAATCTTAATTTCTAAAAAAATCCCTGAATTTAAAGAAGACAATCCACAAAAATTCAAATCAAATCCATGACGAAAAGAATCCTCTTGTACATTTCTTTTTTCTTTGTAGGGAAAAGATCCTAGTCTCTTCTTCCTTGCAATGAAAGGTTGGCAACTTAGCAAGACACCAGCATACAAAATAAAAATTCGAAGGGAGAAAAGAATCACCAAATTGACAAAAATGCAGAATATTCCCTTCTGTAATTGAGTCTGAAGCTTCTAACTCCTTCAACTATTAAGTCATTAAGAAGTCTTGACTGATAATGCTCTTGAGATTTCATATACACATATGCTAGAATGTTCTATCCATTAAAGCTTTATTTCAATTTATTTGGAAGTTGCAATATGAATCTGTTACCTATTGATCTTATTAATGTTATTTAAGTTATGCGAGGCATCATATTTTTCTAGACATTGCAATTAATTCTAGTTTTCTTAAACCTTTTCTTTTGTAGAAAAATAAAATTAATTGAATAGCTCAATGCAATGTCTTACCTCCTTCTTCCTCATTTTTTAAAACTAAAATTCAGTATTTCTAATTGAAAATAACGGTCAGAACACTTGTCTTCAATCAGCGAGAACTCTCTCTTTCTATGTATCTCTCCTTAATTAGCTCAAAATATTCAGGATTGCCCTGGTGACTTTTTGCATAGAATTGCCCTCTAAGTTGGGGTCTTTTGCGAAGTGGGTTATAATCCATTTATCAGATTATAACCCACTTCCCTCTCTCACAAAACACTGATTATAATAAACTTTTAACCAAAAAACTGATTCTAACTATCTTCTCAAAATAGCTCAAAATAGAGGATTTTTTTGCTCTCTATGACACAAAATTTAGATCACGTTTCAGTTTTTCCTACTTTTTTATTTACTCATAAAGACAACAATGCAGCAAAAAACCAGGAATCACTAATCATGAAATACAACATAAGTTCAAAGTGTAATTCAAAATCTAGAAAAAACACACAGAATGCTGCAAAATTCATCACAAAGCCATGCAAGAAACCCCCGAAAAGTTTTGAAACACACAAATTCAATTATGGATTATTTTCTGAACAAAATCCTAATATTTCATAGCATGTGCTAGGAAATTCATAAAAATTGCCAAACTAAACCCAAAAGCTTCATGGTATACAAATCGCTATTTTGTGTCAATCTCTGGCTATGGGGATTGATTTATATTAAAAAGATCAAAGCAAATCATCTTATTATCCTACATCTAGATTCTATTTGTTTTGTCCTAAAATATTTTACACAAGAAAAAAATTTATGTAACAAAAAAAAAATTACACATTTAATTTATTTATTTTTTATTTTCTGTTGTTTGGTTGATACTATTACTTTGAAAAGAGGTGGGCTTTCCATAAATCCATCAAATGAAGACATGATCAGAATTCAAGGTTGGGGGTGGGGGGGGGGGGGGGGGGGGGGGGTTGGTTTGATGTAACTTTTAATGAAAAAATAAAATTTCATTCAAGCATTTTATCATACATTTACAATGCAGAGGGAGAAGAAAGTTCACAAATTCAATTCCAGAACAAACACAATAACATAAATGCAACACATCAATAAACACATGAAAACCCAACAAAATTATTCTTATCTCAAAATCAAAAGTGAAATCAGCCAAATATTTTACAGTTTACATTTACTTATGATGCACAAAGAACAAAGAAAAATGAGGAGAAAAATGTCATCAATAAAATATCTACATTTTCAATGTTTTCCATTTATACCCTGTAAAGTAAATGGGATTGAAAGCTAAAATAGGGGCAAAATTGTAAACCTACAAGGGACGAAAAATTAGTGTTCACTACATCGTTGTTTTATATTCTTTTTTTTTTAAGGTACGACGGAAATATCGTTGCTTTATATTCATAGTATGAAAAGGCATAAGAAAATTATTCCAAAAAAGAAAAAGCCTATGAACCAGAAAAAAAATTTTAAAAAAATGCAAAAATGACCTAGATTTTTAGTTTGACGGTGTAGATTCAATCTTCTTGTTATGGGCCCACCTCTTGAATAAATCATATTCTTTAATTATGTATGCAATGTAAATTTTTGATTTTTTTTGTTTTTGTTTTTCGTATATCACTGTTCCAAAAAATCATGGTAAAGGATTCTCATTCTTTGCCCTTGCCCTTGTTCTTGCACCCTTATCCCTACCCTTGCCCTTGGCTCCTCCGTGAGGGTTGTGTGCAACCACGTTCGGTAGACCACGGTTCAGTGAGGCTGGCTTTGGCTCGATAGGTTTGGGGTGGCTACAGCTTGCATGTGGACCACCTGGTTTTCTACATGGATCAATGGTATACCTGTATTTCAGAGGATGCGAGCTTGCATGGATGAAGAACATACACAACAAACCAAAACACAACCACCAATATTTCATTGTGATGGGTCGTTTGTCATTTTCTTTAATTCACTTAGAAAAAATTTTAGACAATTTGGATTTCTTTGAGGTTATTTCAAGATTTATATACAACCATAATTGCCTAACAACCACAAGGTTTTGCTTGGTTTGTATGGGATCAATGGTTGTGAAGGTTTAAGCCATGTCTGGTTAAGAGAGAATTAATGGATTTTTTTGTTGGTTGGTCCTTTGTCTTTCACTTTCAGATGGGATAGAAATTAATGGATAAATTACATGTTTCCTTTAAAGTTGGGAAGAAATACAATAAATTCCATAATTTTTTGTATAATTACATTGGGTTCCCTCACATAACACTTGGTTTCTTTTTCTATCAATAATTCATTAGTCATATAAATGAAAAAATACTATATCTTGTTATTTCTTTTACACTTTGATGTATATTTAATCTTATTAAAAGGGAGCTAGGTGCAATGATATCAAAATTATAAGATTGCCATATTTTTTCTAAACTTAAGAGAAAGTCAATGTAATTTTCCCCAAAAAAATTAAAATATAACACAAATTGAATTGAGGTGCTAGTAATTCAAAGTGGCATGTGGCTATATATTTGTTCAGTAATATAGATAATGTGTACCAATTTTTTCCAAGCGTGATCATAGAAATCTTTACTTGTTGAAAAGTAAACATGAAAAGTCTAAACGGGATCAACAACAAATAATATAACATGTGAGTTCAAACACATTCTCTCAATACAAACTTGAGTCATCTCAATTTGTTTAAATTCAATTTGCTTCACCAGAAATATAAAACTTCCGTTTTGTCTGACACTAAGAAAAATACTTAATAGCTTAAATTTGTATGACTCGAATGCTTCAAATGTCTCAAAACGATGTTATTTTGGGAGTAAAACGACGTCGTTTTGGAAATAAAATGACATCGTTTTGAGACATTTTAACCATTCAAATTATAAAAATTCAACCTACCAAGCATTGTTGCTATTTCTAATTAAACAATTCTCCTACCTATTAATCTTGGATTACTATGCTTTGTGGGGCCAATTGTGCAATCACTTCTCTATTCAAGCCAATTTTTATATTCCTGATCAACATCTTACTAATCTTTTACTTTATCGAAAAAAAAAAAATTATAAATTATCATATTAGTATTTTATTTTTTTTATACATTTTATCATAAAAGATTAAAAAATTAATTAAAATAATCAATTTCTAAACGAGTTCAATTTTTAAAAATTTTAAATATGTAGACATTAGTGTTATTATTTTTGAGGAGTCAATTTTTAAAATCTTATTTAAGTTCTGAAAAGAATATAATAAGTTTTATAATTTTATAATTATATATATATATATATATTTGGTAAGACTAAAAGGACCACAAATAAACAAGAAAAAATAAATATTTCAATGTAAAAGAAATCATAATATTTTTCAATCTGATGACCATTGCTTTTTTTAATGAAAATGGATTAAATGTGGTATAATTTGGGGTTTATTTTACTTTCTAACTTTGAACTATTGTCAAATTGTTTATTTAATTCCTAAACTGGTGATTGAGTATATTCAATCCCTCAATTATATAAAAAACAAAGTCTACTTAGTCTTTCAACTATTAATCGAATCTATTAAGTTCCTAAAATATTTAATTCAAATTTATTTAGTCCAAGAAATAATTACAAAAATAAAATAGTAGTCCATAAATATTATAAATTAATAAAAGACCTCATCGAGTAAATAAGAAAACCTTAAACTTCTATTATGTCTTTAATAAGTGAGTCCCAATTCTTTTAGTGAATTTATTTTATAAGGTTGCAGTAATTATCTATAGTATTTTTTTACCTATCTTATACAATAGCTACTTATTTGCATTTATCTAGTGTTATATATTGAATTTCGTTTATAATTTCTAATTGATTTTGTCTTTAAATTTTTTGATAAGTTCTTGGAACAACTTAATTAATGTAATATTTTGTTTTGTTATTATTTGTAGCGAAATATTATTATTTAATTTTATTCTATTTTTTCAATATATCTAATATTTATCTAATTTTATTGGCAAGATTGAAAAACGCTCTAATGCCAATTTAAACATACAGCGAAACAAAACACTTTTTAAAGACAAAATAGAATTTTTTTTAAAAAAAATTAGAATAAAAACTTAACTAGGCAACGTCTTTTGGTAATTTATAATATTTATAAGCTTATATTTTATTTTATAATTCTTTTAGGACTAAATAGGTTTAAATTAATTATTTTAGAAACTTTAATAGATTCAATAGATAGTTTACGAACTAAATAAATTTTGATTTATATGTTTTAGGAACTTAGTAGACTCAATTGATAGTTCAAGAACTAAATAAATAATTTGACGATAATTTAGGGATAAAAAGTATAATAAACCCTTTTTAAATAGAGATATCAGGCGTTATTTGTAGATTAGTAGACACTCAGTCCATGTTTGTTTGGGTAGACATGAGTTTGGGATTTGACTAATAGTCCAATAAAATTATTAATTCGATATTTGGTTAAACAATTGAAGTACGGACTAATAATCCATCCAAATATGGTATTCCACATGTGATGGACTATTCAATCCCACAAAGAAAGTGAGATATAAATTAAAGGACTAAGCCAAAGTCTGAACTATTAGTCCCCCCTTATAATCCTAACTCAATCCAAACATAGGATATGATACACAATCCAAAGGGATTCGTAGTCCTAAGACTATTAATCATGGGAATACTAATCCAACCTAATTCAGTCCGCCCAAACAAATATAGCCTCAATATTTTGTTAATGTAAAGGAAAAATAAATGAGGCTCTCTATTTGCGAAAAGTTTTTTTTTTTTTTTCTTTTTTGGAAATTTAGACCCAAAAATTTATAAAATTTTATTTTACCCAATTTTTTGGGACATTTAATTTTATAAAGGCCAATTGGGCACTTATAAATTAGATTGGGTCTTGTCTAAGAATATAAGAAGATAGATGGGCTGTCCTCTAAAAACAAAGGAAAATAGATTTGGTCTATTTAAGTCCTGTTTGGTTGAGTTTTGGAATTGTAATTCTAATTAAAAAATTTCAAAACTATTTTCAAATTTTATAATTAAACACACAATTTAAAACTCAATTCAAAAATTATTTTCAAAACTCATAACCAAATACGCAACTCAAAACTCTTTGGGTAAATTACACCTATATTCCTGACGTTTGTCTATAATATAGTTTCCTCCTTAACACTTTGGAAATTACACTAGGCCTTCTATCACAGTTGGTCCATTAACACCTCTAATTGAAAAAATAAAATGACCATATTAAACAATTGGGTTTGCAACTCCAAATCGAACAAACATCTAAACAAATTCACCTACAAAAATGAACAAAGATCTAAAACATAAGCTTCAAAAAAGAAGGGATTTATTAACCTTAAAACACAAACCCAAATCTGAAGAAATGAATGAGAGAATAAGGGTGAGAGAGAGAGAGAGAGAGAGAGAAAGCGATCACAATAGAGAAGGTCGATCCGTGAAGGGTGGATCACTATTAGAGAGTATTGATCGTGGCTGGGAGACCTCGAATTCGACCTAGTATCCTTGTGCTGGCATAGGACAGCTCAGATTCGACCTTAGACCTTGGAGATAAGAGGTTGATCGGTGGGTGTTGGGTTTATGTGCTACGGGTTGTGTTGAGAGAGATGCAAAGAGAAGAAATGAATGTAAACTTTTTCAACTTATTTCTTTTTCTATGGCAAACTCATAAGTAAGAGCATGTTTGGTACGATGAAATGAAATGAAGTAGGAATGAAATAAGAGTAAAATGGAATACAATGTTCATTTCCATTCCATTGTTTGGTTGCCAACGTGGAATGACATAGGAATAGGATGAAAATTCTCATTATCATGTTTAATTACACCTATTAAACTCATAGAATAGAATAAATTTTTATTATTTATTTATTTTTTTAACAAGCTAATAACAAATAAATTAAAATTTTATATAGATCGGGATAATATTAATAGTTGTAAAAGTGATGGTGTGAGTCATAGTAGTGGTGGTGCTGCCGGTGGCAATGGTGGTGGCATCATGTGGTGGTGATAGCAATGATAGTAGGATGGTGATAATAGATTGTTGTGGTAAGGTGGTGTTGTGGTTGTGGTTGTGGCGACGGCGACGGCGACGGTTGTGGCGGCCAACAGTAATGATAGTGGTAGTAGTGACAACATTGGTAGCATAATAATGTGGTGGTTGTGGAAGCAACCATGGTGGTGGTAGTGGTAGTGGCGGTTATGGTGGCAATAGTGTGGGGGTGGCCGTGGCAATACGGTGGTAAGAGAACGGAATGGTAGTAGTAGTTAAACAATAAATTTTTTTTAAATGCCAACAAAAAATAATAATAATAATAATAATAATAAAATTGTATGATAATTTCATGATGGAATGGAATGGCCATTCCTTAGGTTGAAAGAAAGAATAGTTGTAACACCCTAATTTCCTATGCCCAAATGATAATATAACCATCATGGCTCTTTAAAGGAAAACAGAAATAATTCTCCACACTTGCATTACATGATACAATTAGTTCCTCAATGCGATTATACGTTTAATCCAAAACCAAATAAATAAACAAATAAATACCCCCAAGGGTTTACAAGTTTCCAAGGCTTAGGCCTGGTTACACAAAATAGTTATTCAAACCCACATAAATACAACCATTGACTTACAAACAGAGTTACAGCAAAATGAGAGCCTTGTACTCTCAACACATATTTCCTCGCCTTTAGTTAGGCGGAATCACCATATCTTCTCCTATACAAAAATCCCATAGGGTAAGCATAAAGCCTAGTAGGAAATCCTTAACAAAGTATATGTATTTTATACAAATCTCAAAAGATGAAATGCACATACCATGCTATGCCCCTTTTTTGAAAGTAAATCACATTTTCATCTTTTGAAAACCATCATGCTCAGTGATATCATGCAATTTTAATTGTTCAAAACTTAACAATTTATTTCAAGGGCGGTAAATACGACTTTAGCAATCCCTAGGCCAACTTATTCAATATCATCTATACCACTTATCAAGACTTTTCCAACATATTTACCCCAAAACTATTCCATGAAAATTTGTTTCTCAACATTCTTTTCTCAATACAAGTTTTCAAATCAACTTTCAAAGTTTAATGTAATCAAATGAATTGATATGCCAATTTCACAAGATGAATATAAATATTTTTATTCCAATTCATCATCCAAGGAATAACACAATTCCTTCTTCTCAAGTATCCTTAACAATCAGTCATTTCAAGACTATTTCAATGTTTTGAACAATAATTTTCAAAAGGAACAACAATTCTCACATTTCATGAAATTCATCATTTATATAAATATAAATAAAAAAAATTTCAAACATCCATTTATTTTGACACACAAAATAAATATAACAATATCATTCAAGGATTTTCAATCTCTTTTAAAAATCCTCAATTTCTAGGTTTTCTCACCAAAACTATACAACTCAAATCTTTTGAAAGAAAACTTTTCAAATTTTTTTTTTTTCAATCAACGAAGATCAAAACTCATAAGATCATTTTAAAAGAACAAGAGACAAACTCACTTTCAAAATCGCCCAACTTCTTGAATCAACAATCAATTTTCAAAACTATCGAAGGATGATTTCGAAAATCATCTAGATCTTACAAAAATATATATATAACTCTAAGAAAATTCGTACCTCACGTGTAGAAAACCCAAGCAACAAGATGGAACTTCAAAGATGACGAAATCAAGTTCTTCTTGGATCAAAATGAAACTCTTGAAACACTCTACCTTTTTCTCAAAAGCACTAGGGTGAAGAACACAATGGATCTAGATGAAATCTTAGAGAAAAGTTGAGTTTTTAGAGAGAGAGACTCAAGATCTGAATTTTTGGAAAGTTTTAGAAAGGGAGAGAGAACTGAAAAAGTGATCTGAAATATCAGATTCACGAACTGATATAACATGGTCCGCTCGAGCATGGAACGCCTTGCTCGAGTGTTAGACATAGCCTCCCGTTAGAACGCGGAAAGCTCCGTTCGAGTGTCAAATACACTTTCTCAATACTTTTGCAAACAGGTCAAACTTCTGGAACCAAATATTCTCTACTTGAGTGCATAAGTGGCCGCTTGAGCGGGCAAGCAACTTCGAATGCATTTTTGCTTGGTAGCGCCTCGACCCCGCCTAGGTGTTGCCGGACCGCCAAGGGCATCTGCCCCTAGACCCAAGAAGTGATCGGGCAGCTTGATCGCCGACATACTCAGCGAAGTGGCAAAACATGAAAGAATTAACTTCTGATACAACTTTGCAAGGCACAATTTGGGTTGGATTTGCATATAAAGGTTTGGAGACATTACCTGTTCCAAACACACCGCTACAACCCGATAACCAAAATAAGGGGAATACAGGAAAAATAAGATACATAACACCGTTCAAAACCATACCAACCCGAGCCCAAAACACCACAAGGAGACGGGTCAAAACCGGGATCGCTACAATAGGCATTCCCACATTTTGTTGGAATGACTATTTTCACTTAAATAAGGCGTACCAAACAAGAGAAAGGAAATGCAAAGTTCGAATGGATATTTTATTCCAACTCATTCCATCATACCAAACATGCTCTAAGTGGTATAATATTTATTTATTCGTAATGCTTTAATTGAAATGTGTGTAAGATTCGTAGACTTGTTTGATAAAATGGTTAATAGAGATGTTTGTCAAATAATATTTTTATTTTATTTTATTTTATTTTTTGAGTCTCTACAAATGATTTTTTTTGTTCATTTTATTTTTCTGGGTTTCTGCACATGGTTTTGCACAACATTCATATAGAGAAAGGGAGAGTTAAGGGTAAAATTGGCATTTTAAATAAATATACTATTGACATATGCAAAAACTGTTAATTGGTCTAACAATTAATTAACTGAAGGGGTAATTTGTAACGTAAATATAAATCTCAATGAGGAAAATGTAATTTCTAGTACCTCAGGGAAGGGGTTGTATCAAATACAAATCTCAAAGGGTGTGGATATAATTTACCCAAACTTTTTCTAAAACTCATAACCAAACTCTTTTCAAAACTCTATTAATTCAAAAAAATATTTTTTATTTTGTTTTTTAAAACAATTTTTAGAATCATGATTGGAGTGTGAAGTTATATTTTGAATTATGAGTTTTGAAAAGAGAAAATTTATTTGGTTATAAGTTTTGAAAAGAATTTTGAGTTGTATTTTTTAATGTGCATTGTATTTCATACAATTGTGTGCTGTATTTTTTTAAAAATATTTGAGTTGTATTTTTTGAAATATTTAAAAAAATTTATTTTTATTTTAAATATATAATTTTTATTTTTCTTTTTATTTTTTATATTTAATTTATAAATATTTTTTGAAATATTTTAATTTTTAAATTTTTTTAATTTTAAAAAAAATGGATCGCTATATATATCTAAACATAACAAATTATTTGTCCAATATTTTAAAAAAATAACAAAAATTATTGTTTTGAAAAAAATTAAAAAATATAAAATATTTTGAAAAAAATATAATAAAAAAATAATTTTTTTGGATAGAATTTTGAAATTTTTTTTTGAATTATGTGTTTTGTTATGAGTTATAAAAATAATTTTTTCATTGAGTTTTAAGCTATGTGTTTAGTTATAATTTGAGTGTGGAGTTGTGTTTTGAGTTTAAAATTTTTTAAAAAATAAAATAAAATAAAATATTTAAAATAAAAAATTCTTAAACATTTTTAAATATTTTAAAAAAATAAATCAAAAAATTTCAAAATATAGTTCAAAATTTAAAATTAAAAAATTCAAAACTCTTTTCAAAACTCATAATCAAATAATTTTCTTTTTTCAAAACTTAACTAATTCCACACTTAAATCATGATTCTAAAACTAAATCAAACAAACATTAATTTTTCTAAAAGCTTTGTTAGCATATGTCTTTAAGACACATGTTAAAAGAGTTTAAAATTTGTGTACATTATTTATTACATTCATCCCTTATACTTTTTACGACTTATTACGTAAAATATTCATGTAAAAAATAGGATGATTAAACATTGCTAACTATATGTTCGAACCAAATTTATGTTATAAAAAATATATGGTAATTCTGGAAATTATATTTGTATGTCTATTTTTTTAAAACAAATATAATTTAAACATATAAGTACCCATGTAGATTCAATTTGATATTTTTTTATGGATATTCTACTCAATGAATTTTAAAAAGTGAACAATTCAAATCATTAAAATAAATTAAAAAATGAATCTATTAAACTCAAACGCTCTTTCAAATTAAAATGACAAATTGTTTAAAAATCGAACACTTTAAATTTCTTAACATGGGTTATGCATTAACAAATTTATTTTTGTAATGAAACACGGAGATGACGAGGTTCTTTGCATTTTTGTTGACTTGTGCTGGGGAATCTAAATGGGAAGGAACCAAGCTGTCTTTGCTAATAAAATTTGGCAGCTCGTTGAAATGGTTTCATTTGTATCTAGTCGTGTGGTAGATTTTTCAGCGGCACAGATCATGGTGAGTAGTGTGCATGGTAATCCAGATGTATCTAAGTAACGGCCTCCAGATTTTGGATGATATAATGTTAATTTCCATGGGGCTCGATTCAAGGATCTCAGATGCTTGGGGGCTGGGGTGATTGTTCGGCATGCTAGTGGTGAGATCATAGCGGCTTGTTCTAAGTGTATGGTCCCATTTGATAGAGCTGTGGAAAAGTGATTATATATTATAACTTAATAGATTATGACTTATAGCTGTGAATCAGGCCCGGCCCTGGCCATAGGCCCACAAGGCCATGGCTTTGGGCCCCTCAAAATAGGCCCAAAATAGGGCCCCCTCCTATTATAAGTTAGTATAATATATTGGGTATGTTTTAAATCTAAATTAAATTAAAAAAGGCCCAAATTAACTTAATTTTTTTGACCCATTAAAATGCCAATAGTTAAGGCCCAGCCCAACCATTTGAAAGGCCCACTTTTTCTAATTCCTAACCCTATCTTCTATTAATCCAACATTCCCTACATTTGTTTGATGTAGCACACACGGCATAGGGACGGAGTAGCAGCAAACAGGTAAATTTTTTATTTATTTATTTATTTTCTATTCAATTAATTAAATATTTATCTTGTCTTTTGCACAATTAATTGCTATTATAATATTGGTATTTACAACATTAAGAAGAATTTATTTAAGTTTAATACTTCGCATCACATAATTTAAAAGTTTTGTGTTTTGTTAAGTGGTGGTGCTCTTGTTTTGAATTTTAATTTTAAAAAATATTTTGATCTCAACACAGCAAGCACACGTAAATTTTTTTTTTTCTATTCAATTAATTATTTTTTTTTTCTAAGTATTTTTTGTGATTTTAATACAAATCTTTTGTCCTTTACCTTAAATTTTTTTTTATTCAATAAAAAAAAATGTGAAGGGCTCTAGAAATTTAATAGTTGATTATCGGCTTTGGGCCCCGAAAATCTCAGCACTGGGCCTGAAACATAAGCTGTTAACTTATTTGGTGTAACTGTGGGATTATGGATTTAAACAAAGTAGTTTTTGGTTAATAAGTTGTAAAATAACTTTTTACTGTATAATTGTCTTTTATGCCCTTATATGATGTAAAAATGATTATTTTGTCATTTTTTTCAATTTTAATTTTGAAAAAATATATTTCATTAATAAAAGATAATATAATTAGTATCAATTAATATAAAAATTGATACATTTGCTAAAAATGTAATGGAAGTATTATTGTCACAATTATTTTCCATTATAAATTAATTAGTATCAATTAATTGCTTAATTAGTATCAATTAATACTACAATCATTAATTAGTATCAATTAATGGCTTAATTAGTCTCAATTAATACTAAAATTATTAATTAGTATAAATTAATATTAATATTTAGTTTTTATTAGTATCAATTAATATTAATAATCAACAATTGTTATTAATTAGTATCAATTAATAATTAATTCATTACAAAAGTATACAATATTAATTTATTAATAATTAATACCAATTAATATTGATTTTTTTAATTAATATTGATTTTTTTTTCTTTTTCTTCAGAAATATACAATTTTTTTATTTTTTAATTAATATAAAAAGATACAATATGAATTTATTAATAATTAATACCAATTAATATTTATTTTTCAATTAATATTGATTTTTTTCTTTTTCTTCAGAAATATGCAATTTTTTATTTTTTTAATTAATATTAATATTTGGGTATTGACGAGGGCATTTAAGTAATTTTAGCCCCCTACACCAACTGGGCGCTTAAGTCAAAAATTTAAGCACCCATTGACCAGTTTTTGAGATAAGCTGAGAAATAGCTTGATTTAAATTATAAGTTGGTTAACTTAAGTTGCACCAAACACAATAATTTAGCTTAAATTAAGCTAAAAACTAAAATAAGCAGCTTATAAACTCTACCAAACAGGCCTGATATTCAGTTTGAAGGTGATTCAAGTGACATTGTCAAGGCTATTCAGTCGGTGGTGCTTCTCTCCTATCGTATGGACATTTCGTCTCTAATAGTAGCGGCGATAAGCCATTTTAGGCAATTCTTGATTTCCCATGTGCATCGAGAAGGAAACTCTGAGGGGTTGTTTGGGGTGTCTTAAATAAGTACATTTTTTGTCTTTTTGAACTAAAAAGTTGAGGAAAAAAATATAAAAGTTTTGGTTAACTTTTTGACTTTTTTTGAAAAAATGTGTATTAAAAATTTTATAAAGAAGCGTGTAGGAGAAGATTGGAGAGGTGTGGGCCACACCCGTACAATCTGGACAAGTGAAATGGGAGTAAGAAATTATTGGCTACTTTTCGGGCATTGCACTTGACGGTTTTGTTCGGCCCATGGGGGTCATCACGGGTCCCATTTTGATAATCCGAACCATTCAATGTGTAGAATTTGTCGAGTACTGTATGTCTACAAAAGATCACGTTGATCGGATATCGATAGGTATCTGATCAGATTTGTTTTTTTTCAATCGTTAATTATAACACCATCCATTTGTTGTACATAACTGATTTGATTATGCAGTTATCGATATCCGATCAATGTGATTTTTTACAGACATATAGTACTCGACGAGCTTTACACATTGAATGGTTCAGATTATCAAAATGGGACCTGTGATGGCCCCCACGGGCCGAACAACAACCATCTAAAATTGCACCCAATCATTTCATTTTTGTCAACAAACGCAGCATAGCAGCTGCACAAAACTCAAGCCAAAGTTGTACTTTTATTTAGAAATTTGATTTTTTAATTTTTGTGAATAGTGATAACTTTTTAACTTTTTAAGTAATTTTTTATCTTTTTATCTTTTTTAGACTATACCAAACCAGCCCTCAATGGCCCATTGTCTAGCTCGAAGGGCAATAGAGTTGAATAGTTTTTGAACATGGATTAAAAAATGCCTGTCATCACTTAACATATTGATTGCTAAGGAGGCCTCTATCTTTCCTAACCTGTTTTCAAGTTTACTCCCATCTAAAAATAAATAAATAAAAAAGAAAAGAAAATACTAAGGTCATGTCTGTTTTACCGTTTCAACGGTCAGATTGGACTAGGATACTTGTGGGTCTCACCCACAACGTGTTTAGTGATGATTTGGGATGACGGCTTAATAGTGCGAACAGTTTAGTAATCTCCCTCAGTAGGGAGATTAGCTTGGCTAGGTAAAGCGTGGGATTAGGAAAATATTGAACGGGTTGATTCTATCCGGTCATCTTCCCCGCATGTCTACTTAAATGTTTGGAACATTTTTTTTTAATACTATCGCAACATGTTATTTTGAAAAAATAAAAATTTATATTTGTTTTAGATATTTTTTAAATATAGAAATTATTTTTTTAAGATTTTTCTATAAAAATAATTTAACAATTCCATCACTAACCATCTCCCACACTATATCATCAAAACAAACACACTTTTACTTAATTTCCTCACTAACAATTCACATATTAAGATCATGTTTGTTTACCGGTGTAGGTGGCTGGATTGGATTGCTATGGTTGTGGGTCCCACTAACAACATGTTTGGTGATGATTTGGGATGGGGATTGATGATAGTGAAGGGCTTAGCAATCCCCCTCAGTAGAAGGATTAACTAAGCTGTATTTTGGATGAGATTAGAAAAGTAATGAGTAAATTAAGTCTATTTTATATAATTTTTTTTACCAAATGCACCTGTTTGTTTTAATATTTGTTTTATTTTTTTAATATAGAAATAATTTTTTATTTATTTTATATAAAAATAATTAACAATTCCATCACTAAACATCTGTCACACTATTATCGAGCAAATATACTTTTACTTAATTCCTTTACTAACAATCCACGTTAACAATATATTTACGAACCCTCATCTCACTAACAATCACATTCAATCTAATCGCCAAACAAAGCGTGGTTTAATAATCTCTTCACTAATCATCCTCTCATTAATAATCTCATCCAATCTAATTTGTCAAATAAAAGTGGCCTAAGGGTTTACATATTTTTGATTTATTTTTTTTCAAAATTAAAGCATAGTTGATTATAATTTTTGGATAAATTACACTAATATCCCTAAAGTTTTTGTTTAAGACAGATCCCCCCCACATTTGAAGAATTACACTTATTCTCTGTCAAATTAAAATGAAATATTTGCCCCCATTATATATATAAAATAATAGATATATTTTGTTCATATCATTTCAAGAGAAATAACAATTATTTTCTTTAATTTAACTCGCACCAAAAATTAATTTTTTTTATTTACTTATTATTTTTTTAAAATTTTAAGCAATTTTTATTTTTATTTTTTAAATCATAAATCTAAATATGTATAATATTTTGTAATTTTTTTTTTTTTTAAATTCACCAAATACAAAATTATACATTTCATTTCCATCTTTTCCGAATCCTGCGTTTCAGGCTGGCCACTGCCAAGTATTTTGCATACAACAATACATAAAATTATACGTTCCATCTTTTCTGCACATTGGGCTGCCAAGCATTCTCCACTTAGCACACTACAGGGGGCATGCATGAATAAAAGTGGGAAAGTAAACTTTCCTTTGAATTAAGAAACATCAGATAGATAACCCCTATTTTTGGCCAAAAAATCTTTGTCAACTGGCATAACAGGATTTCAAACAACCTAAGTTCACAAATTTTAGAAGTTATCTACAAAAACATACGGAAGACCATCAAACCATAATAAGCATTATCAATATGTCAAAAGAACAAAAACTCACACAATTACTCCTATTAATGCAATGAAAGCATTTCCTCCTACACAATAATCTCAAATTGTAGGTCTTGATATTTTAACATACAAGTCACTCTTCGTAAATCAACTGTTACCACTGCAAAATCCTTGACCTTCCAAAATGGAAGTATTCCGCATGAAAAAACAAAAGCTTTAGTCATCACAAGAAGTTCTCAGCTGCAATGCAATATAGAAAAAAAAAAAAATTAAAAAAGATGAGAAAGGAACTTCTGAAACGAGTTAATCACAAAACAAACAAGCAGCTAGCAATCAGCAACCAAAATCTAGTAAGAAGCACTGCTATTTGGATCCTCAGCTCCTTAGGTTCACTGGAAAAAATGAATAACATATTAGTCACCCAAAAAAAGTGCAAGAAACCCATTAGAATGAATTCCCTGCATTCACACCATTTCACAGAGAAACCTCCACCCAAATAACAGCAGCAATATGACTAAATGTACATTTTGAGCATTAAAATTATTTTAATATTTAAATGTATGTACATAAGTCGTTTATGAGATGCATTGATCACCTACATATTCCAACATTGAAGATAGAGCAATCCTATGTACACAGAAAATGCCTAGAATATTCAATGTATGGTCCAGATTCTTTTAAGATGTGTGTTTCACCATACATGAGTTTAATTTCAACAACACATTATCTTTATCAACATGTTTGTTTCGGGATTTGAGGGGAGGGGATTAAAATTTTAATCTGTGGGGCTTACAAAAATCATGTATGTTTTGGAAAAGTGTCCATAGGACTATGAAGCCTCACCAATGAGGGATTAGCAATCCCTTGGGGGACTTGGGTTTGGGAATCTAATCCCATGGAATTAGATGTAAAAAGACTTTATTGCCCCTACGTAATAAAAATAACAAAGTTAACATTTTTATATATGAGCGTTTTTACATAATTTCATAGATTTAATCCCAACTAATTAATACTTCCACACAAGTGCACAAACAAGCACAATTTATCTTATATCTCCAACCTAATACCACCACACTAGTAATCCACTCACTCAATCCCACCGTACCAATAATTCCATCCAACCTAATGTGGCAAACAAATGTGGCCTATGGGTATATTTCCATGCATGGATAAGCTATCCATCTATTCATTTTCTAGGCATCGAATTTAACCTATTAATGCAGGTAACTCTTCATTTACCACAAGAATCAATGAATTGGATGCATTAATACATATAACTCATGTATTGATTCTTAATTGGGTCATTAATGGGTGTTGAGGTTTATAAAGACCCATCTACCTACATCAACCCCTAATGTATATCATATATAGTATTGTAAGCATTTATCAACAATTTGATTAAGAGTGGAAGGCCAAGGTTCAAGAAGTGGCCAAGACAATTGGAGTTAAGCCAAGTAAATGGGAAGAAGTGAAAAAGAAAAAAGGTAAGGAAGTGTTTATGCTCCGAGGGTGATCTTATTTCTATCCATCCTCCTTCATCAAATGTGTTTGATGTTCTTAGCTTTTGTGTAGATAATAAGGTGTCTTTTTGTGCAGATCCTAACAGTCTGCCTAATGCTCTCCTTTGGAAGTGATTATCCCCTCAAAGAGAGTGAAATGGGGGGTAATCCAAATGAGGAGGTTTCAAAGGAAGATAAAGAAATTGAAGGAGATGTGAGTAATCTAAATGGGCTAGCTCTTCGACAATCTTCACGTCCCAAAGGGGCTTCACAGACCCTTTCAGATGGAAAATTTGTTGTTCCATGGACAAACCCATCTTCAAGAAGTGAGAACAAGAAGAAGCTCCCCGAGAGAATTGCAAATATTAAGCTTGATAAAGAGAATGCTAACCTCTCTATCAAGTCTAAGAAATCTAGTCATAAGACTTATATAAGATAGTAGGCATTGTCCTCCAGCTTTGCATGTTGTTTGTTGCCTTGGCCTAGCTCTCGGGCTGTGATTTTTTTATTTTTTATTTTTTTAGTGCTAGGCCTTTGCTTTGTATGCTCTACTTTGATGCCTTGCTCGACCATCTTGTCCCTTTTGGGAGTGTATCGAGCCTCACTATAACATTTTATTTTTTTGGTATATCTAAACCGCTTACCTACCCAATTTCATTTTATTTTTTTTAATAAGAAAATCAAACTTGAACTCAACTCTTCGAGAGTTTTCAAGCCTAAGGAAGGGATTAATATGGTGGAGATTTGGACTAACCCACTTGCGCATGGTTAGTTTGAGTCATATGACGAATGGTCGGACTGTTGTATCCTAGGAGACACAAGCCAAAATGGAATGATCTAATGCACTAGTAAGAAGGCTTTGCCAATCCCAGAGGCCGACTTGAATCTCCTTAACTGAGATTATCACGCCGTAGTTCGTTATCCACTATTATTTTATTGATAGTGGATTTGCATAAAAGAAGTGTGGAGTGCATAAGCCAAGCCCCCTTAGAGAGAGCAGCAAGTACTGCATGAGCTCGTAAGTCAAGTATGAAACGAGCGTTGTCTAACAAAGCTGAGCGACAAAAAAAATCGCTAAATGGGAACCATTTGGATATATGGTTTAGCTAGCTGGTCTTATCAACCCCATCATAGGTGAGCCTCTATAAGGAGGTTCAGAAGTAAGGTGAGTTAGCCAAATCACCTAAAAATTTGGTATCTTTTTGTGGTTGAGATGTTTGGCTTATTTATATATTTTGTAATCATAATCAAAAGATTCAAAGGTTGAAGCCAACACTCAAGAAGCTCAATAGAAATATGTAGATCTCAAACAAGGCCTTTTGGTACAACAAGAAAAGAGACCTTGATCACATCCTTCTGTGTAGAGGAGGAAGCTTAAAGGCCAATTTATATCCTTGCTATAAAGAGGTATGAATCCATCATTGAGTTAAAACTATTAATTTTCTGCTAATCTCATTTACCCATATGATTATCTTTTAATATTTGCTCTATTGAAGACACAAAAAATGAAATATTTGTCACAATAGGGAAAACACAAATTAAAAGAAGAACACAGGTCACCCTTTATAAATTGCTTGTGCCAAGAGTGGGCATATTGCTCAACTTCAGTGGCGACTCCAGAAATATTGCTAAGAGCTTGATTGAAATTTATGCAAAAAAAATTAAATAATAACACCTACCAATATCTATCATCTACTTTCAACAAATAAATAAATATATGAAATTCCACAATTACTCTTGACAAGTCATACAACTCATACCTAGTCTTGATAGAGGTTGAAGTTACTTTTTTTCAAAATTTGTACCCTAATTTAACATAAGCTATATTTACAAAGGCATTTCAAGTTTTTTTTTATGTAAGGATAGTTTTTTTTAGTACTTCGAAAATAAAATGTAGGGACTAGATGTAATTTCGATATTGCTCACACCACATCAACTTTATTTTATGGATATTAACGAGGGTGTTACATTTAGAATTAAAGATCTTTGAGTGAGTTGTAGAATGCATGTGCAATGTTTGGAATGAGTGCGTTGGGTGTTCTTCCAAAGCCAAGACTAATTAGCAATTGAGAGGCACTAGATTTTTGGTTAGAGAGGAAGCTGATTTGCTAGAGCCGCGTGAAAAAAAATTCTTATAGCCAACCTTATTTGATGGGAACTTAAGGCTTGGTTTGGTTTAGAGAAAGCTGATTTCCAGGAGAAGTTGCCATCAGGTGTGTATTTCCAACGGATGGAGTCAGGCTTGCAATCAAACCAAGGGATGGGAAATTTCCAAATAACATTAAGGATCGAGCTGGGGAGGGGACGAGAAATCCTACTGAAATCCCACCAATTGTTGGTCCAACCGTCCTTGACTTTAAGGGAAAGGTTAGCTTAAGGAAGAGGCCTATGGAGTGTGTTCATGATGGGTCCGATATCTAGCCAGTCATCACTCCAAAAGAGTGTTCTCAACGTTCACTGGCATCTCCACCAAGAAACCCACTCTTTTTGGGTTAATACCCTCTGCTAGTGAATTTTTGGCATGGCATTGGAAACAGTATTTGCAAAGGAACAACTTTTAATGCCTAAGCTTCCTAGCCTCTGGGCTAGGCAATTGACTCCTAGTTGACAACCTGAAATTTGCATTTGTCTGGAGTGGAACCCTGGAGAAAGTCTCTATTGAGCTTGTTGATGGTATTAGAAACTGAGGCAAGGAGGTGAAAACATTGAGAGACATAAGCAGGGATAGCTTCATTGACGACTTTGATAAGAATGAGTCAACCCGCTTGTGAAAGGGTGTTCCTCCCTCCAACTGGTGAGTTTTGATTGTAATTTTTCAATGATGAATTGGAAATCCTGTTTAGAGGGTCTATTGTGCATGATGGGGCAACTAAGGTGTTTACCAAATAGCCTTTGTATCTATGATGTCTATAATTACAAACACTTGGTGTAATATGTAGAAGGGTGGTCTGCAGAACTTTAGTGCTTTTTAGGCACATCTAAAATTAGTACAAGAAATTTCACTCCATCGAAACAGAGAAAACTGTGGAGGATCTGAACACGAATAGAAGGTCTCCCGCCCCAGAGCGAGGAAGTGAAGAGCGGCGATTAGGTACAACCTTGTCGCATGCCGACCACCACTGTTGTAGGATAAATTTTTCTGTGATTGCCATGGATGATTTAAAAAAGTACCGCTTACAACGAAGCGTACTTAACACAGTCATGGAACTTAAACGTAATGCTATAAACCAACAATATATGGTAATAGGTGGGCGTGTTATGAAATTCTGTTTCAAACTAAGTGATGAAGCTGATGAATACAGCAATGGGAACATTGATTTGCTTAATCAAAAGAACCATGAATATAAATTTCTCAAAAAGCCTTTCACAAGAGTCTCTGAAAGAGTTTGTGGACATGGTTGAACGTTGTTCAAACTTGAACGCGCCATTTCTTCTCCCATCGAGATTGACTGTAATTTCATATCCTGACCCTGCCCAGGAAAAATAGTCAATACCAACCTTCGAAATTATTATGGCCTACCATGGTTTTAAGGATTTTTATGAAATTTGATTTTAAAAAAATCCCCAACCTTTGTTTGATACTGAAGAGGAGAGAGTTTCGAGCCTATTTTGGCCTAGGCAAATTAAGAATTTATTGTGCACAATTGAATATCTTCACAACAAGAAAGTGTTTCATGGAAGGTCAAATTGTGTTTCCAACTACGATATGGTTGGGGATGAAATTCATCTCATCAATCTTGGAATAGATGGATCAAAAGTGCCAGATCGTGACCTAAACAACTTAATCCGTACAGATATCTTGGCATTTAGGGATTTTTGGTCAACCACATGGCTTCAAATTACCCTGCCAATGACTTGATTGGCTTCACTGATTGGCCTTACTTCCTGGACCTATTTGATTTTGAAGGGTGAGTACCTCAAATTGGTTATAATTTCATTATGTTTTTACTTTGCAATGTGGTTATTTTAAACTTGTTATCTCGAATTGCTAGATTTATCTCGAATTGTAAGCAAGATAGAATTTGCAAACGTTAAAGTATGTCTTTGAAATTTAATCTGGACACTAGATCAAATATTAACCAGATTCTATCTTAGCAAGAGGATTCAATTGCTTAAGCAAGATTTTCCGAATTCTGTAAATTTATTGTTGTGAATTTCAATTTGCAATCATAATTATACTTATATTGTTGAATTCAATGGTGGATTGGCTAGGATGATTTTAGTTATTTGGCTATTAGGACTGGGTTCAATTGCCATGTTCTTGTATTTGCCATGCATCTATGTATAAACTTCAATATCTTTTCAAGTTAATTTGCTATTGTTGTTGATTGGTTTGTTGTTACCTTATTATATGAATTGGCTTATGCGGGATTCTTGGAAATTGAACTATTATATAGGTGATTTATTCGTTAAAATTTGTGAGATACGAGCTAGTTGATGATATTAAAATTTGATCTTTGCTGTTAAATTTGCCAAAATGCTCCCTTGTGATGTTCACTTGCTCTCAACTTCAACAAACTCTTCTCTACTTGGCATACACCATAAGTATCTATTATTTTCTAATTGATCACTTGCATGTTCTTAAGGTTCTTAATTAAGATTATTTGAGAAGTGATTATATATACCTGTTTAGAAGTGATCATATACTCGTTTAAGGGCCGACAATTGTGAATGTTATTTAGTATTCCACAAAGGGGATATAGCATTTCATAGTGTTTCTTATTATTTTATAATTCTATTACTTTCTATCACTATTGTAGGATTGGGCATCTTAAAAAATATTCCATCCTTATGGATAGGGGTGAGAGATTTCAGTACTATCAAGATTGGTCTAATTATTTCAAATGTTCAACCACATCAGCACATGATCAGATGAATATTTGGGACGAAATGGATAAACATATACCAATTCTTTTGAAACATTGAGATGCTTTAACTGAGGAAGATCCAATTTTATATGAGGTTTATACTTTCTGATTCATGTTTCTTAAAATGTTTAATTACATTTCGTATGAACCGTTGAAGGTGCTCAATGGACGTGGTCTCATAGGGTTTTGGTTGGTTGGAAATATAAACCTCATATAAAATATCTTCCTCAATTAAAGCATCTCAATGTTTCAAAAGAATTGATACATGTTTATCCATTTCGTCCCAAACATTCATCTGATCATGTGCTGTTGTTGTTGAACATTTGAAATAATTAGACCAATCTTGATAGTACTGAAATCTCTCACCCCTATCCATAAGGATGGGATATATTTTAAGATGCCCAATCCTAGGAGAGTGAGAGAAAGTAACAGAATCATAAAATAATAAGAAACACTATGAAATGCTATATCCCCTTTGTGAAATACTAAATAACATCCACAATTACCGGCCCTTAAACAAGTATATGATCACTTCTAAACAGGAATATGATCACTTCCCAAATAATCTAATTAAGAACCAATTTTCTTAAGTGATCAATTAGAAAATAATAGAAACTTATGGTGTATGCCAAATAGAGAAGAGTTTGTTGAAGTTGAGAGCAAGTGAACATCACAGGGCAAATTTAACGCAAAAGATCAAATTTCAATATCATCAACTAGCTTGTATCTCACAAATTTTAACGAATAAATCACCCATATAATAGTTCAATTTCTAAGAATCTCACATAAGTCAATTCATATAATAAGGTAACAACAAACCAATCAACAATAATAGCAAATTAACTTGAAAAGATATTAAAATTTATGCATAGGTGTATGGCAAATACAAGAACATAGCAATTGAATCCAGTCCTAATAGCCAAATAAGTAAAATCATCTTAGCCAATCCACCATCGAATTCAACAATATAAGTACAATTATGATTGCAAATTGAAATTCACAACAATAAATTTACAGAACTCGGAAAATCTTGCTTAAGCAATTGAATCCTCTTGCCAAGATAGAATCTAGTTAATATTCACATGTTGATCTAGAGTCCAGATTAAATTTCAAAGACATACTTAACGTTTGCAAATTCTATCTTGCTTACAATTCGAGATAAATCTAGCAATTCGAGATAAGTTTAAAATAAACATATTGCAAAGTAAAAACATAATGAAATTATAACCAATTTGAGGTACTCACCCTTCAAAATCAAATAGGTCCAGGAAGTAAGGCCAATCAGTGAAGCCATTCAAGTCATTGGCAGGGTAATTTGAAGCCATGTGGTTGACCAAAAAATCCCTAAATGCCAAGATATCTGTACGGGTTAAGTTGTTTAGGTCACGATCTGGCACTTTTGATCCATCTATTCCAAGATTGATGAGATGAATTTCATCCTCAACCATACCATAGTTGGAAATACAATTTGACCTTCCATGAAACACCTTCTTGTTGTGAAGACATTCAATTGTGCACAATAAATTCTTAATTTGCCTAGGCCAAAATAGACTTGGAACTCTCTTCTCATCAGTATCAAACAAAGGTTGGGGATTTTTCTGAAATCAAATTTCATAACAATCCTTAAAACCATGGTAGGCCATAATAATTTCGGAAGTTGGTATTGACTATTTTTCCTGGGCAGGGTCAGGATATGGAATTACAGTCAAACTCAATTGGAGAAGAAATGGCGTGTTCAACTTTGAACAACGTTCAACCATGTCCACAAACTCTTTCAGAGACTCTTGTGAAAGGCTTTTTGAGAAATTTATATTCATGGTTCTTTTGAGTAAGCAAATCAATGTTTCTATTCTTGTATTCATCAGCTTCATCACCTAGTTTGAAACAAAATTTCATAACACGCCCACCTATTACCATATGTTGTTGGTTTATAGCATCACGTTTAAGTTCCATGACTGTGTTAAGTACGCTTTGTTGTAAGCAGGTACTTTTTTAAATCACCCATGGCAATCATAGAAAAATTCATCCTACAACAAAAAAAATAGACGCAAATTAAACAAATTTCAAAAAAGAAAAAAGCATGGGGTGGAGGACAGGAACATGAACAGTGGAAGTGTAGGGAAAAGAGAGAAGTTGGAGGGGCATGGGCAGTGAGGGATAACAAGGAAAGAGAAGGGAGAGTCGGTGGTCACAGGTGAGCAGAGATGGAGGAGGGTAAGAAAGAATACCTACAATGGTGGTGGTCTGCGTGCGGTAGGGTTGTGCCTGATCACCCCTCCTCTTCACTTCCTCACTCTGGGGCCAAGAGACCTTCTATTCGTGTTCAGATCCTCCAAAATCCTTTGTGATCTTGGAGTGGATGTTTATAATGTTTAGTTGCAAACATTCGTCTCCCCTGCTCCCTTGTTGCTTCTCTGCAATGCTTTACTTCAATACTGTTTCGGAGCCCTGTCTCTTAGGTCTGACACGTGTTAGGTTGGGATTCACTCTTCGCGGGACCTTCTTCTCTCTTTGGTCTTCTTCTCTCTTTCTCTCTCCTCTATTCAAACCCCACACCCAACTCACCCCCGCCTCCACATTCCCACCACCCACCATGAACGAGACATTCACAAAAACACATCCACGTCACAGACAAGGAAGGAAATTAAACAGAACTAACGGCAGCCATGTTTTCAGAATACCAACCCAATCGGATTTTCCCTAGAGGCTCCTTCATTGACGGTGATCGACCAATACCCAACAAAGACGATGATCCTCTTCTAGTAGCTCCGGTGTGACATTGCCTTTGATTATAAAAGGAAATCTAACTTAGTTCACATTGCCTTCCTTCTATTTTCCTCACCTTCACACAAACTTACATTCACATTTTTTTTCAAAAAAAAACAAAAAAATCTTACAAATATAAAATTGAGAAAAATCAGAAAAATTAAATGGAGTGTATTGAGCAAACTCAGATTTTCATTTCTACAAACCAATCTTTGATAATGGAGAAGTGTATTGAAGGCAAACTAAGAAGATGACTTTGGAGGGTGTATATTGCAGGATGGTAGAGCTTAAAGTTGACAGACGCCACTGTTGCTAGATATACTCCGCCAACAGAAAGATTGACGTCAATGGGATGTAGGAAATACGGAAGTGAAGAGAGCCGTTTAGGGAAGAGGAGTAAGATGTGATTGTGGGATGCCATTGTTTGTTAATCTCAGCCAGCGTCGCTATCCCTTCGTTCTTTTATTTTTTTCCTTCGCTTGTCAATGGAGATTTTGGGGCAAAAGCTTCAGTTTGTTTGCCTCTGTTATGTGAGAAAACGTCTTTTCGTCCTCAACTTAGTTCTCTCTCTGTGATGTGGTAGCTTCTAACCCATTTGATCTGCTTTTGCCACGTGTTACCATCATGTTCACGCGTTACCATCATTCTAGCCATTCGAGGTCTGTAGCGGGACTGTCAAATTAAATACTAACGACATTTTTTCCTATAATCAAGTTGAAGATTGGATTGAGATTACATTACAATCCAAAGAACAACTAATATCATTATATTAGGACCAAATGAGAGTACAAGTTCCACATATAAGATTTATGGGTAAAAACTCAAAGAACGACGACTATCATAATTTCAATATTGATTGTAATTAAAACTTTTGTTGTTTGCACCCCCAAACAAAATTTAGTCATTTTTTAAAAACCATTATATTCAAAATATAAAATATAAACATATTAGAAGTCAATTATTGCAATATATTTTAAATAAAATTTCACTCCAATTTGGACTTTAAATTTACAAATTAACCAAATAAAATGTTAGATAAGCACATAAGATTTATATATATACTAGCGAATAAACTGTGCCTAAAGGCACAACCAACACAATTTGATTGCAAACCACCCTCTCTCATTGACGAACATAATTTTTTTGAAAGAAACTCTAATTTGACAACAAAATGAACTCATCTCGATAATAAAAACAATCAGAAGAACAATAAGATAAATACGGATAGCTTACTATAATATCATTGAATTAGATGATTTTATGGTTTGAATCTGAACAATATCAAAAAAACTCAGCAAACCTATGTTTAAGAGTGATAATTGCATGTTTCACAATTTTCTGCAATGACGTTGTCATAGCAACAAATGATCTTATTCCAATTTGTTTTGTAATTGGCTGAAATACATGAAAAATAGCATTGAGCGAAGATTCCAAATATGAATGTGAGAGAGAAGATTACACTAGTTTTACACAGTGAAACCTAACAATAAAATGATAACTCTTGTAAAGAAGGCTTCCTAGTTGAATCAAGGAGCAAATTTCAACACCAGCAAAAATAAGAATTACGCAAACCTCTCCAAACACTTTGATCTAGATAGTAAATTACCATAGTGAAGCAAACATAGAACACACATTGATGATTTGTAAATGGATCAAATAATTAAAATTAAAACGACCTTAAAAAAACACAAACTATTCATTGCAAAATTCAAGAAAAAATCAAAATTGTGTCATGACTATTAGATTAGTCCAAAAGACAATAGTTTTAATCATTGAAAGACATGACAAGGCCAAAATTGTACATTTCTAGCAATGCATGAAGCAACACATAACAAATTAATTGAGAAAAAGAAATAGAGATGATATGAAATGCATACCTTGTATTGGCCACAATAAGCACTAAAACTAATTTGGAAGCAACAATGAATCTGAACATTAATCTTGCAAGCAAAAATCAGTTTTTTACTCTGATATAAAGGACCCAACCAATCACTTCACAAATAAAATCAAATGCACACAGTGCTTCATATACAAATTGTAAGAATCAACAACATAGTTGTAAATAAAGCAATTAAATTAGATATGGTTTTCTCTTTTAAAGCACTCTTTCTGCAATTGAAACCACCTTAGATACACATAAAAATCAATACCAAAACAATTGAAGAAACTAACACCAAATTTAACTATATATAAAAAGAAAAAGAAAAAAATACGCACATAAAAATGAACCTGCTTAATGGGGAGAAGCTCTCTAGAATCAAGATTCACTCCCATGTAAACCCAGCTAAATGCACTGCAATCAGTGGCCGAGCAAAAAGCTGCGGCTTTGAGAAGAGCCTTACTCACAGTTGAAAAAAATGCTAGACTCGATTTCACGTGGAAGCCTCTGAAGACACCTTCAAGCATGTTGGGTGTTATTCTAACTAATGATAGGAATACAAATAGAAGATTTAATAAATGCAACGAAATAATATTTTAATTCAATGATTTTGGAAATTGACAATTGTTTACACAAATATAAAGAGAGTGATATTAGGGGTTTGTGATGGGGATACCCACTGGATCTGTTGTTAGATCTCTGAACCAAAGTGGCCTCAATCTATTCTTGGCCTACCATGCTCACTTGAAGACCTTCAGTCATCGAAATCAATTACTTGTAAATCATTGACTTCAAGCTATAGTTGTCCATTAGCACCTAGGAAGCACGGGTGCGGGTATGAGTACAGTACGGATACGAGTCTGGGTACACCGATACGGAAAAACCACAAAAAAGTATTATACGGATACGGCTGCGGTACGCCGATATTTTTTTGTTATTATTATTTTTTATAATTATGGTTAAAGGATCCAACCTACAGATTAAAATTAAATATCAAAACTAAAAAGAGAACTATAAAACTAATAGACAAATATTAATATATTTCAATTCAACATAACCAACACCAAAGGAAAAACAATGATTAATTTTTTTGATTATTAACATTATGTAAGTATGATTGTCATTGATTATTAATTTTTTTGTTCTAATTTTTTTTTGTTCTAAATATGATTGAATAACTTGGTTCTACCTCTCTAATTTTTTTGGGTTCTACCTCTCTGACCAGGTTCTACCTCTCTGAAGAAGAAACAAGAAACAAGAAAAAAAGAAAAATAAATAAAGATGATGAAGAAATAAAATCGACGGCTTGCTTGTCGTTTGTCGATATGCAGGGGCACCCAAAAATTCTGCCCAGTTTCTCACCGAAGGGAAGACGAAGAGATGCAACAAGGGACAAAACCAGATGCTTGCTGATCTGCAAAACAAAAAATATATGAGATGAAGAAGAAGAAGAAACGAAGAAGACGAGGGGGGAAGATGTAGACAAAGAAGAAGAAAGCGAAGAAGAAGAAGAAGATGAAGAGCACTCACCGGAACTCCTTGCGTCGCCGTCGTCGGAGACCTTCAAAGGGAATGGATGGGTCACCGTCGCCTCTTTGCTGCTATGTCACCTCTTGCTGCTGTGTTGCTGAAGTGAAGAGATTAGGGCCAAAGTGACAGAGTAGGGCAAAACAAACATCGGCCCTGTTTGGTAGAGCTGTGGGAAAGTGCTTATAACTTATGCCTAAACAGCTTATAGGTTATAACTTTCAGCTTAAGCTGATTTCTAGCTTATTCTTAAAGCATCTCCTGCCCCACTCAAAGAATAAACTGATTTCTGACTTCCACAAAGCTATAAGCTATAAGCTAAACTAAACACATCAAAATAACTTAAATTAAGCTGAAAGCTGAAATAAGCTGAAAAAAAGTTCTGCCAAATAGGGACATCATTCGTGTATATTCCTTTTCCTTTTTTTTTTGAAATTTTTCTTAATATTGTTCCGGTATCCCTCAATTCTCCTGAAAATTTGGGGTGTGTTTGATTTGTGTTTGTAGAGTAATAATAAAAAGTACTAAAACTTATTTGGTTCGTCTTTTTTCAGAAATGATTTTGGAAAATTGTTTTGGGGAAAGAGTTTTAAAAAAAGTGATTGATTTGATGTGTATGAGAGAGTAATTTTGGAAAGTGGATAACTAAACAAAATTTTGAGATTTTTTTTTTTAAAATTTGTTTGGTTTGATTACTCTTGAAAATTTGTTTATAGAGAATATTTTCCAAAAATTTTTCTGGAAAACAAACCAAACAAAGCCTTGATTTCTCCCCTGACGTACCCAAAACGCACCAAAGGCGTACCCATGCCGTACTTGATTGAACCAAACGTACCGGACTCCTTTTTGCCGTACCCCATACGTGTGCAGCCGTACCGGTACGCATACTTGCACCCGGTACGTGTACGGCACTATTTTTGGAGTACCTATGCTTCATAGATTAGTACTCTATAGATCAACCCCTTTCAAGTCTCAATCGGCCCTTCGCAACTCACAAACCCATGGTGGAGACATGAAGAGAGAGAGTGGTAACATGGTTTCTCTTGGTAACCCAACACAGCCAAAAAAAAAAAAAAACAAACAAACAAACACAACCATGAGCAAAAACACAACGGCGATCAAGAGCAGCGAGTTCGAAGTTTTACCTTGCGAGTGCGAGTTCAAAGGGAACCGAGTTCGAAGGGTTGTAAGAAAAGGAGGAGCAGCGTCGTTTGAATTGCAGCAAGGGAAATTCAAACTAAAAATGCTAACCCAACACAACAAAAAACAAAAACAGACACTGACACTGCCATGAGCCAAAAACAAACCCAACCAAAAACAAAAACAACCATCAGCCATACCTATTGTAATAAACAGCCGAGTTCGAAGGGTTAGGAAGGAGGAGTGGAGAGAAACAACGCAATCAACATAATCAACAACCCAATTTCTAAGAAATACAATTACAAACAAACAATGGAAAATACAATTGAAAATTTGGGGTTACAATGGGAAGCTTTTCTCTCCCAACAAAATTAAGAAAGTTCATTAGCAATTAACAAAATAATATGCAAAAAACTTTGAAAAACAAACAATTAGTGACAAATTCAGCTCATTTCAATATATACCTAGAAAGCATACTAAAGCAGAAGTACCACAATCTTCATTCAAATAAAACAATTTTTATAAATTCAATCATCATAACATAAATAGGTATAGACACATATTTAGAAGATTGCAAAATGGTAGGTAAACCTAAACCCAGAAGAAGTGTTCAAATGTTTTTATTTTGCATCTTTTGTGGGTAACAAAACAGAGCAGAAAGAAAAAGGAAAAAGAGATTATCTTGGTGAGAATTAGTTCAGTTCCTGCTCTATAGTCGAAAATTTCAGTTTGGTAACTGATAAAAACAATGAAGTCAACAAAGAAAGAAGAGCGAGCAATCTCAGATAAATAAAGAAACTGCAATGAGAGAAAACATGTGGTTAGCAAACAAATAAATAAAGCAAAAAAAAGAACTTCAACTGAAGAATTTAAGGAAAGAAGAATTCAAGCACATAAAGAAATAAATATGTTTGCAACATTCACAGAAAAATATTACTTCACAGGACAATGAAGAAACTGCAATGTTAGCAAACAGATAAATAAAGGCAAAAAAAGGACTTCAAGATGAAGAAACTGTAATGCCTTTATAATTAGGCTCTTGCTCTCAACATCATCATACCAAAAGGTTAAGGAAGAAACTGCAATGCCTTTAATCGGAAAAAATTTAACTCAAAAAAAAAATTACAAGATAATAACAATTTGCAAGAAAAACAGAAAGGAAAAAAAAAAAAGGCACTACAATGTTAGCAAACAGATAAATAAAGCAAAAAAAATTAACTTTTTGAATAAACTGCAATGTCTTTATAATTAGGCTCTTGCTCTCAACATCATCATACCAAAAGGTTAAGGAAGAAACTACAATTCCTTTAATCCAAAAAAAAATAACTAAAAATAAAATAAAAAAATTACAACTGTAACCACTGCAATCAGATTTGATGCTCAAAAGCAACACTATAAAATGATCATTCTATTAGATCAAAAACAGAACCAGCCAAGTGATAATTATATTTTGATAACCACCATTAAGAAATCATTATACTATTTACCCCAACTTAATAATACTCGTGAAAAAATAATATTTTCAATGTCATCTTTTTGAATGATTAAATCCAAACTATTTTTAAAAAGTCACTCAAAAATCTTTAGCCCATCAAAGTTGTATTTTGTTTTCATCCATTGTCCATAATAGACAGCACAGTATCTCAAATTCTGGAAACCCTTAACCTAGAGAAACCAGTTCAAGCAAGCAAATACAACAGAGATTTTAGTAATTGATCCTAGAAAACAACACAAACATCACTAAGCTTGAACACAAACCAAACAAAAAATACAACAGCACAGCAAACACGAACTCAGCCAAAATTGTGCAAATTTTGGGCCACTGTTCTTGGAAAAACACAACAGCGATCAAGTCTTACCTTGCAAGTGGGAGTTCGAAGGGAGCCGAAGGGGAAGCAGCGTCGTTTGAACCTAAATATGCTAAAAACAAACCTAGCCAAAAGCAACCGAAATCAAAACAAACAAACAATCTTACCTTGCCAAGCGTTGGTAGAGGACAGAAGTGTTGAAGGGGATGAGGGAGCGAGAGATGAAGGGTTTGAGGCTGTGGCTAGGAGAGAGGGATGAGGACAGGAAGAGGGGGTTCGGGTTTAGGTCTTCGGCGAGGGAGATGAGAGGTGGTCGGTGGTCGCGATGGCGGTGGTCGAGAGGGTCCTGTTGAAAAGAACAAACAGAGGGAGAGAGAGATAAAGAGGGAATGGGGAGGAGTCGTGGGTAGGGTTAGGGTTAGATCATCTCTAAGAAAATTCAAATTAGATGTATTGGGCATCAGGCCGCGTGCACTAGTATTATATACAGAAAAATGCTTGGGAACTCTAATTAGAGGTACCACTAATGATGTGGCAGTGTGTCTTACCACTGCCACAACTAATCATGTGTCTTGAATTTTTTTTTTTTTTTCTTCCTTTTCCACCTCATTAGAGGTGTGTTTAGATGTGTGTTTTTAGAGGTCTCTAGCATTGTTGTTATATACATCATTAGGGAATGGATGGAGGGCACTGTTTGACTCGTCGGGTCTGTTTTAATAATTTGAATTGCTTATTTTGTTAGATAAAAATAAATTAATTCAATTTAATAATTATAATATATTTAATTTATTACATTTGTTACAAAAAAAAAAAGAAGAAGATAATAAGTGTATTTTTTAAAACCGATCATTTATTTTTTTAGTAACAAATTCTATAAATTGAATAGGCTACAATTATTATATTGCCTTTTTTTTTTGGTCGATGATACACACGAATGATCCGATAAAATGAACTGTTTGGACATCGGTAGTGCTTTTATCAAATCACATTGTATCTCAAAAAATAAATCATAAATGTAATTTAAAGTGTAAAATTGAATATAAATATGATTTGATGAAAAGACTACCGATATCCGATCAAATTTTTTTTTTACAGACATATTCTACTCAGTGTACTTTAAAAACTGAACGATTCAAATTATCAAAGTGATTTCCGAAATAGACCCAATTGGCGACACAACACGTGCTCTCTTTTTAGGCCATTTCTATCGATTTTATGGCCTTTAACATTTAAGAGCATCCATAGTGGAGCTGTTAAGAGGAGTGTTTGTCAGTTGTTAATATTTTGGCTAGGAAAGCCTCAAATGATACTCCAATGGAGCTGTTAGAGGTTGTGTTAGTGTCAACTATTAGTGTCAGCTGTTAATTTGTTTGGTAACTGCAGCGAGCCTTCTAACCAGTGAGAGAGAGAAAGAGATAAAGAGAGAGAGAGAGAGAGAGAGATGGGGGGACACTGGGAAGTGCAATGGAGTCGTCTGGTCGGACGTCCAGATCCTTGCTGTTTTGTTGCTATTTTTTCTAGATTCAGATTTCGGATTTCGTGGTGAGGAATGTAGTGATGATAGTCAATAGATGCAACAATAACAACCAATAAGAAATTATGGATTGGTGAGGTATCAATCTGCGCCTAGTTCCTATTTTGCAAGGCTCATTAACACTAGTGGTGGTGGTGGTGGTGGAGAAAATTGTGATCAATTTGTCAATCCTTAACCTTCAAGTTCAGAAACATACCAAATTTTTGCTAGATTTTATGTCGTGTAGTGGTACACAAGACTCAACTCCTCACAATCTATGTGATATTGGGCAAAATTCTTCAGCAAATGAAGCTTTTCAACCACAAATTGTTGCAAATTTGAAGCAAAACAAACAATTTTCATCATTATCATCACGAGCAGCAACAGCAACAGAGCAATGGTTATTTTATTTATTATATATATATATACTCTTAACACATATCTTAACACATTCATTGCACCATCACTCACTCTATAAAATTAACAAACTTTTAACACATCTTAACACATATTTTTGGGTTCTACTTTTATCAATTTTTGTCATATAACACACTTTTTTAACTATCCCAGTGTAGATGCTCTAAGACAAACAAAATGGGATGGCCACGTGAGGTGTCAGTAGAACTACTATTCATTTGCCATGTAAAATCAGGTTGGTCCCACAGAGAATTTTAGTAAGGAAAATTTTACAAAAATTGTAACGAAATTATTCTAAGAGAAAGATTAGAGCTACACATTTGTGACTATCTCAAGACTTTTATAATAATACTTCGTAGCTCGAAACTCCATTATCCTTAATGGCTTGACTACCCAAAAAAACGTCGTTTTGGGCATTTTTTTTCCCCCTCTTATATCTTTGAAACAGAATGAGGAAGAAAGAGAAGAGAGAAAAAGAGAAAGAGAAAGAGGGAGAAGAGAAATGAAGAGGGAACACAGAGAGAGAGAGAGAGAGAGGCTCCACCCATCACCAAATCACAACCGTCCGGCCATAACCAGTCGACGTCATATGCCACCTCCGATCTCCGATTATTCTCCACCGCTCAACCATAACCAGTCGCCGCCTCCAATCTCCGATTCTTCTCCACCGCCCGGCCATAACCAATCGACATTGGAGCACGAGCTCTGTATACACACAAAGGAGAGATCTGCGTATAATGATGATGTGTTGGAAAAAAAATTAGATTCTACATTTTTTTTTCCTTTTGTGATTGTTGGTTGTTATTGATGATGAAAAATAAAAGTAAAAATTTGTTGGTGATTGTTGGTTATTGTTGATGATGATGTGTTGTTGAAATTTTTTTAGATTCTACATTTTTTTTATTTTTATCTTTGTGATTGTTGGTTGTTGATGATAATGTGTTGTTGTTGTTGTATCACTGCAGCTGTTGTCTCTCTCGGTTCCCCCTCTTTCTTCTCTCTTTCTTTCTATTTCTTCTCTCCCCTCTCTGTTTCAGAGAGAAAAGGAAAAGAAAAAAAAAAAACAAAAACGACGTCGTTATTGAATTTAGGCCAGCTTTGTTTCGAGCTACGTAGCAGTTCTAAGACTTTTATCATAAATAGAAATGTGTTGTGATTTAATTGGTATATTATATGATTCATGTATAAAATGAATTTAAATCATTCATTAGTATTTTTGGATAAAATTTTATTTTAATAAAATTTGAGTATTTCTATTTTGGATAAAATTATAACTATATAGTAATACTATTTTATTAAAATTTGAGTATGCATAAATACACCTCAAAAATATTGTTGGACATTTCACATTATATAAATAGAGATGTGTGATTGGTATTTAATTGATGTATTGTGAAATCCATAGACAAAATTTGAACAACAAAATTGATGTTTTGGGATAAAATGGGGGTGTTTCTAAATACACCTCAAAAAAATTGTTAGACATTCTGTATTTATGAATTTCATAGTTTATAAATAGAGTTGTGTGGTTGAGATTAATTGATGGATTGTGGGGCCTATATACAAAATAAATCTGGATACATTGACATTTATGGGTAAAATTATGAATATGTATTATTACTACTTTACTAAAATCGGGATGGGGGTACCTGCTGAGCGTAGTAGGATTTGTTGTGCTGCCAAAACGGTAGCGCTTTACTGCTGATTTTATTTATTTATTTTTGGTTATTCTTCTTGGTTTTCGTTTTTTGCTGTTGCTAGTTTTTGCAATGATAGTACCTTGTTTGGTTTTGTTTCAAATCTATTTTTTACTTTTTATTTTCTAAAGTATAAATTAATTTGACAAAAATAAACACAAAAAAGGTAGATTCAAATTGTCAAAAACTATTTTCGCTCCAAAAAAGAAGAAAAGCATAAAAATGATGAGTGTTTTTTTTTTTTTTTTTATGTTGTTCATTTTATTCACCAAACTAGTTTTTAGTTTTTTAAAAAAATAAAAATGAAACAGAAACAAAACCAAACAAGTTGAGTGTTTATTTATTTATTTATTTATAATAATTCACAAATACCCCCACAAAATTTAAATGTAATGTAAGGAAAAAATTTATTGACATCATTTTTATTTTATTTTTGAGAATGCATATGAGTTGGGATGTAAGGTGTATGTATTGATTATTTTTGGTATTTTTAACAAAGTCAATTAAAATTATTTATATTTTTTTTGAGATTGATATTTATTGGAGTATAACTACCTATTTTTATTGTCCACAGGTAATGACATATAACAATCTATAGATATTTATCATTATTTGATGATATAATGATGTACTTAGGGGAATACTTTTTTTTTTTACAATCACTACCTATTTATTTTTATCAAATTAATTTATACTTTAGAAAATAAAAAGTAAAAAACAGATTTGAAACAAAACCAAACAAGGTACTATCATTGCAAAAACTAGCAACAACAAAAGAGGAAAATCAAGAACAACAACCAAAAAGGAAAAAAAAAAAAAGAAAGGAAAAGAAAAGAAAAGAAAAAACAAGGATAATCAGCAGCAAAGTGCTGTCGTTTTGGTAGCACAACACAAATCCTGCTGCACTCAGAGAGCAGCATGTCACGGCCTTAGTTATTTCCAAACTATCTGTGCGCCACTTAGACAATCACAAGTGTTACTTGGTGATGCTAAGTCAACCTAACCCACAAACTTAGAAGAAAGACAAGTAAGAAGACAAAAAGAGTTTGAGAGAATGCCTTTATATTCACTTTGAAAAAGCTTATACAACTCTTGGATGGATTGGAGCAAATGAGATCCTCTTCTATTTAGAAGCTTTCCATAGAAGCCTTCTTACAAGTTACAAGATCATTCTAGAATGCCTTCTAAAAATATCTATACAAATATCTACAAGTCTAGATATATGGACAAGTATATACTTGAATTCCCTAGGATGTTCTAGAATTCTCCATAGTCTCCTGTATGCTAGAGTCTGCTAGGGAGTTCTATATTATTCCATTGGCTCTTCATTCTTACAAGCTCTTATTTGGATATTTTGGAGAATTCTGTAGGGATGTGACAAGCAGGTACCCCCATCCCAGTAAAATCCCCCCCAAAATGTTGAACATTCCTCTTTTTATGAATTCCAAATATAGAGATGTGTAGTTGAGATTTAATAGGTATATTGTGAGGCATATATATAAAATGAATTTGAATTACACATTAATATTTTTGGATAAAATTTTGGATATGTATTTTTTTAAATACACAAAAAAAATTATTGAACATTCAACATCTTATAAAGTCCACATTTTATACATGCTCCCGTAGCAATAACATATTTTGGGGCTATTAAAAAGTTTAGTTTTACCATGAATTAAGTAAAACCTGTCTAATCCTATGGTAATTGATATCAATATTGTGAGAGGGCGATAAAACTAATACCCAAATTTTACTAAAGCAATAATACTAAGGCATGGGAGATTCTATTTACACACCATTGATTGCCTCATTACACACCATTTGCTTAGTTCACACATCACACAACATGAATATTTTGATTTTGTCTCAACATACCCCACTAATTTTCAAATAATACCAAATTATCCTTATCTTCTCTAGCAAATCCTAACCCTAACTACCTCACTGCAACTGTCATCCACCCCCTTACCCAACTCTTTCCTCCTCCGATCATCCACCACCGGCGGCTACCATCCCTCCTATCGTCGACTCCTTCCCCAGTTTCCTCATCCTTTTCCTCATTCTTCTTCTTCAGAGACCCTCACCACCCCTCCCTTACCTATCAATTAATACAAAACCCTCATCTTCCCCAACCACAAACCTTAGCCGCCGTTGCTGCCACCATTACTGCAACCATTATCCTCGTCAGTTATTACCTTTGCTTCTCTCTTACAATTGTGATCACAATCTACGATCTTTGTCTCTCTCGATCATGACCTCGTTGGCGGCGGCGCTGCAAATGGGTAAGAATGGGTCGTTGTCATCAGGCTGCAGTAGCGCTGCCCTGTGATTTCTCTCTCTCTCCTCTCTCTCTCTCTCTCTCTCTCTCTCTCTTACTCACCTTGCAGTAGTTGGAGGTTGCGAATGGGAATGAGAAGGTAGGTGGAAGAGGTGACGAAGAGGAGTTGTGAATTGGTAGATGTTGTTGACTATTGTATTCAAGTCCTCTTTGGTAATTTTATTGAGGGACAAAATGGCATTTAAAAAAAATTGAAAAAATGGTGGATAGTGAGAAAATGCGTGGTGTGCAAATAGAATGACCCCTAAGGCATTTATTCATAAGTCCCTTTTTTAATACTTGTAGACAGATTGATCCTTTTTTTTAATAGCCCATTTAGTCCTATGTGGTTGGAAGTTACAAAAATATCCTTAATAAATTCATTTTGAATAATTACCCCATTTAGATTAGAACCTATATTTTAGGACAAAATCATGGAATTTAAACTCTAGTATAACTATCCTATTTAATCTATATATATATATGGAAATATAAATATTCATGCTTTTAATAAATAAAGAAATATATTTTTTGTTTCTATATTTTCATCTGTTGAATGTTCCAAAGTGTGCACTGGAATCAGAAAAAAATATGAATGAAAAGGAAAATATGATCTATATGCACAAAATTCCAACCATGTACATGCCTAAAAAATTGAACATTCATATTTGAGAGGGAGAATTATGAGCTGGATATGGACCGAGGTAGGGGCCGAGCAGGTTGGGAGCCCAATGGGGCATTGGGCCAAGATGACTTCGGATCCGCCCAGAGTTGGGCTTCTAAGACATGGGCCGAGCTACTTGGGGCTCCTAGGATAACTGCAGCCTTATGCTGTCTTGCGGTTAAAAGACGCCAAGATTAGCCCTACCGAGGACCTCGTGTCCCGAAGCAGGCAGGAAGGCCTTTGGTTGGTCAGGTTGACCGATCTCCAGCTTAGCTTCGCCAAAGTGCAACCGAGCACATCTAGAAAGGAGCTCGGTTCTTGGAGCACTTGTGCGTATAACATAGCATGGCCCTTGACAGTCGAGGTGGTACAGCCCGGTTGCCGTGCTCCCAGCATAGTGGGCTGGCAGCTGGGTTAGGTGATGTTCAACAAGGTTTATGCTGATAGATGGGACAGTAGAGCCACGTGTCGAGAGATCACTGGGAGTAGGTTCGAGATGCAGAGGGTATATAAGCATGTCTGCACCCCCCATACAAGGAGACGAACACTTGGTAAGACATTCTTACACACAAACACTCTTCTCCCTCTCTCTCTCTATCCCAAGGTGTGTGCTAACTTGATCGTCGGAGGGGTTTTCCGGCCACACACCACTGGGTAGCTCACCGCCGTTGTGCTTTCAGGTGATCGGACAGAAACAGAGCTTGGAAGAAAGGAGTACGGGCTCGCCGAAATATTTGCTCCCCGTACAATTGGCGCCGTCTGTAGGAAGTTTGCAAACAAAACCTTGTCTTCCACGCTCGTTTGATCGCCGTCCATGGCGAACAACGATGAGTTTCTGTTGTCCGCCATCGACGGAGTTACTCCGGAGTCAGGCAGACAGAGAGAGGGGCATCCTGACATCCTTCTGATGGCGAACCTGAAGACATTCCCCGGAGAACAGTCGGGAGATGCGCGAGATAAGCGCGGTAGGAGTCATGGTCATTCATGGAGTCTCGACGGTCATCGGCGATGGAGAGAATCGCACGCTAGACGTCTGGAACACAAGCTAAGAGACCAGGATGCCGTCATCCGGCGAATGGCGGCGGAGATGGAGGAGCTGAAGCGGCATGTCAAAGGGAAGGGTGTAGCTGGAGTGGGAGACTATAATGAGCGCACTCAACCCCGCCGTTCAGGCAGTCAGAGTCAGCGACACACTCCGTCCATTTATATTACCAGAAGTTACAAGGTTGGTGATTCCGACGTGCATGCAGAGAAGTCTAGCGCGCAAGATAGCACTTACCAACCCTCACATCCGGTGACGACGTCGAGGTACTCTTACTCCGCTCATTCAGAGGATTTGCGGGCAGTCTTAAAGGAGCGGGCTCGCCGGCGGGAGGCTTAGAGGATACCGACGTTCCAGCGGTTATCCTACGGGGTTCGCGCCAGCGAGGAGGTCGGAATGCCTCTACCCCGCCAAGCAGCGCCACTCCTAGTGGATTCAGATTTGGCAAGGTTGAGTGCCACCCCTTTCTCCCTGGAAATAGAAACAACACCTCTCCCGTCGGGCTTCTACCAGCCAAAGTTCACATTGTACGACGGGAAGACCGATCCCTACATGCATGTAAGTCATTTTCGACAGGTCATGGCCGGACATAGGTGGAATGATGCTCTTATGTGCCTCATCTTTCTGTCAAGTTTGGGTGAACTGGGCTTGAAGTGGTTTGAAAGGCTGCCGGAGGGGAGTATTGAGAGGTGGCATCAGTTGGCCGAAGCCTTTGTCACGCACTTCAAAACCAACACCAAAACACCAAAAGAAGTTGATCACCTACTGAGTGTCAAGATGGAACCGAACGACACATAGAAGGCGTACAACGCCAGATATTGGGAGACCTTCAACGAGATCTTGGATTGCCCGGTCAACCTTGCAATCACTCAATACAAGCGTGGTCTCTCTGTCGGACATAGACTGAGGGACTCACTTACCATGCACCAACCAACGTCCATGGGCCAGCGCATCAATGAGCACATCCGAGTTGAGGATGATGCGTCAGCATCTACCGTGAAGGCAACTCTGGTAACAACGGACAAGAAGACAGCAGGTAAAGTGCACGCAGTTGGGCAAGAGTCCAGCCGCTCAAGTGACCGAGCAGAGGAATCGGACCGTGGCTCGAATCACAAAAACCGGGGTAGAGGACGTTGGAATGACCGGGATGACTACCCCCGAGATGACGTAACGGATGCAAACAAAAGGTTGAAGGCAAGGACTGGCATAACCACAGTCTTCAAGATTCCAATCTATCGCATACTTAGTGAAATTTGAGACGAGGAGTATGTCTGGTTTCCTGCTAAGTTGGGCGATAGACAAAAAGGCTACAACCCGCGCTATCGTTGCACATTTCATCGGGAGCGAGGCCACCGGACTGAGGATTGTTTGCCTCTAAAGCAACACCTGGAAGAGCTAGTCGCGGTCGGACACCTAGACCTTTACATTGATGGGGGCGTAAAGGCGAACCAGGCTCTGGTTGAGCCCAGGGGACAGGATGACCGAGATGCGCCACCACAAGGAGTTATTAATGTCATCCGCGGCATAGTGGAACCGGAGCGTGTTTGCGAACTTTGAGGTATGATAAAAAAGGCAGAACATATGAGGGAGGTTTTGTCGGTACAGCCTGCCATCAAGAGGGGGAAGACCGAAGAGAGAGATGTGATTAGTTTCACCTCAAGGGATCTAGAGCGTATTCAGACGCCGCACAATGATGCCTTAGTAGTAACACTCCGCATCAAGGAATTCGATATCAGACGGATCTTGATCGATCAGGGAAGCTCGGTCGAGATCATGTATTACGACGCGTTCAAGTAGCTCAAGCTCCGAGAGACAGACTTGGCTCCGGCAACTTCGCCACTGGTTGGTTTTAACTCACAACCGGAGTGGCCTTTGGGCAAAATTATCCTGCCGGTCAAAGTAGGATCCGTGGTCAAGCAAGTGGAGTTCTGGCTGTTACAAGTTCCTTCTACTTACAACCTAATCCTTAGAAGGGGATGGCTTCACGCTATGCAGGCTGTAGCGTCGACCTACCATCAGGTGATGAGATTCCCCTCGGCTATGGGGGCAATCGAGGAGATTTGGGGAGATCAAGTCATGTCCAAACAGTGCTTCGTGGCAGTGAACGGGAGCCGGGCTGCCAAAGGCTTCATTCAAATGATAGAAGGACCGGAAAACCGGGGAGTTCTTGACGATGTGGGCACCAAGGCAGAGGACAAAGCTGTTGAGGAATTGGTGGAGGTGTGAATTGATATGCAGCGGCCGGATAAGTTCTTCCTGCTCGGTTCTAGCCTCACGTCCCAAGAAAGGACCGAGATGGTTGAGTTTTTGATGGCCAACCTCGAAGTCTTCACATGGTCGCCTTACGACATGCCCGGCCTCGATCCAAGTTTTATCTGCCATCACCTCAATGTCTTCCCCAGAGCAAAGCTAGTCATTCAGCGAACAAGGAGATCGACGCTGCATCACGCCGAGGTAGTTGCAGAGGAAGTGAAAAACTTGCTTGAGGCACGAGCAATTCAGGAAGTGCACTACCCTCGATGGATTTCCAACACAGTAGTGGTGCCCAAGAAGAATGGGAAGTGGAGAGTTTGTGTCGATTACAAGACAGTCAACCGAGCTTGTCCGAAGGATAGCTTCCCTTTACCCCGTATTGACCAGCTTGTGGACTTGACAGCTGGACATAATCGGCTCAGCTTCTTGGATGCCTATCGCGGCTAACACCAGATTGCCATTCATGGGCCCGACCGAGAGATTACTTCCTTCACGACTCCAAGGGGACTCTTCTGCTACCGAGTCATGCCTTTTGGTTTGAAGAATGCCGGGACAACTTTTCAGATGATGGTGACTAAGATGTTTGCTCCTTTGCTTGGGCGGACAATGGAGGCCTACATTGATGATATGGTGGTTAAAAGCCGGCATGCAGGAGACCACTTATCTGACTTGGCCGAAATGTTCACCATTCTAAAAAAACACAAGCTGCGCCTGAATGCGTCTAAGTGTGCCTTTGGCGTAGGATCCGAAATTTTTTTAGGATTCCTAGTCACGAACCGAGGCATCGGGCACCCCACTCGATCGTTGCCGCAAGATTTGAAGCGACCCACTCGGCTAAGGACGCGCAAAGATCCGCCGGGATGGGATAGCTTAATCGATTTATAAGCCGATCATCGATTCTTGCCGCCTTTCTTCGAGCATTGAAATCAAAGTTCTCGTGGGACGAAGATTGTGACCGGGCTTTGGCCGAGCTCAAGGAGTATCTGTCTTCTCCGTCACTGTTGGTTACACCAAAGCCAGGCGAGGAACTCTATCTTTACCTTGCCATCTCACAGCATGCAGTCAGTGCGGTGCTTGTCCGAGCTGAAGGAATTAAGCACCTCCCAATCTTCTACGTCAGTAAGACCTTGCTACCAGCAGAGTCGAGATACTTGCCGTTGGAAAAGCTTGCGTTAGCGTTGATGATGGCTTCAAGGAAGTTGGCGCACTATTTTCACGCACATATCATCATCGTTTTGACCGAATTCCTCCTTAAGGCCTTGTTTGAGGGGGCGGACTTTTCTGGTCGAATTCTCAAATAGGCAGTCGAATTGGGACAATTTGATGTGAAGTTCCAGTCGTGCACAGCTATAAAAGCCCAGACCTTGGCTGATTTCGTTGCTGAATTCTCACCTGGAACTCATCCGGTGTGCCCGGTTGACATTGCCGCGGCAGATGAGGAGGTGAATGCAAGCCTAACCGAGATACAACAACCCGGTGGAGTTCGCAAAACGGAATTTGCGCACCCCACCGTCGCACCCTCAATTTGTAGAACTCCACCGCCCAGTGATGCGATGACGGAGTTGGGTATTATAGCCCAACCCGCTCTGTCCGGTACCACATCACCAAGGGGGGAAGAAATGGAACCACTCAACACGGAGCCTGCGGCCGGCATAATACCGCAACCTGGTGATTTGCCTACGGACTTAGGCATTGTAGACCAACTTGCTGAGTTCGGTGCTGAATCACCAAGGGGGGCTGAAGTGGAACCAGCCAACACTGACCTTGAAGTCGAACAGCCGGGCAACCGTGGGCCCATCGACCTTCAAGCCTCTCAAGACCCATCAGACTACTGGAAGCTTTTTGTGGGGGAGATGTGGAAACTTTTTGTTGATGGAGCGTCGAACCGCCACGGTGTCGGGCTAGGTATCGTTCTTATCTCGCCAGATGGCCTAACTATTGAACATTCTATCATCCTTGGCTTCCCAGCATCCAACAACGAGGCCGAGTACGAGGCACTTCTGGCCAGACTTAAGAGCGCTCTTCAGATGAAGGCTTCCGAGCTCATGGTGTACAGTGATTTTCAGCTTGTGGTTAACCAAGTTGCAGGGATTTATGAAGCAAAAGATGAGAGAATGGCAAAGTACCAAGCTCTGGTTAGGGAACACATCAAGCAATTTCAGGCGATCAGAGTTCAACAGATTCGCCGTGAAGAAAACAGCCGAGCGGATGAGCTGGCCGGCCTCGCTTCAATGGTTGATAGTACATCTCCTAATCCCCTGTTGGTTGACTTCCTTCCACGGCCAAGCATTGAGGGAGCCGGGCAGACGGAAGTACTCTGCGCCGCGCTGGGTCCTTCATGGATAGACCCAATAATCCTATTTCTTAGGGACCGTACTCTGCCAGCCGACAAGAAAGAAGCACACAAAGTCCGGGTGAAGTCAGAGCGGTTTTGACTCTCTCCATTTGGAGCGTTGTATAAAAAGTCCTTCACCGATCCTTATCTGAAGTGCGTGCACCCGAGTAGCGTGGAGGCCTTCTTGTATGAAATTCACGAAGGCATCTGTGGCAGTCATATAGGGGGCAGGTCCTTGGCCTACCGAGCTATTTCGCAGGGCTACTGGTGGCCGTGCATGCAGGCCGACGCACAAAAATATGTACGCAAGTGTGAGAAGTGCCAGAAATTTGCCCATCAGATCCACCAGCCGGCCAGGGAACTTCTTCCCCTCACTAGTCCTTGGCCCTTTGCAATGTGGGGGCTAGACATAGTCGGGCCGCTACCAACAGCATCAGGCAATCAAAAGTTCTTCATCGCGGCCACAGATTACTTCACCAAGTGGGTTGAAGCTGAGCCCTTGGCAATAATCAAGGAGAAAGACGTGAAGCAGTTTGTCTGGCAGAATGTGGTCACGCGGTTCGGCGTCCCCAAGATTTTGATCTCTGATAACGGCACCCAGTTTGACAGTCGCCTATTCAGAGGATTTTGTGAAGATCTAAAGTTTGAATTCTACAACTCCACTCCGGCTTACCCGCAGTCCAACGGTCAAGCTGAGGCATCTAACAAGACCATCCTGGATGGGTTGAAGAAACGACTGGAGAAGGCAAAAGGAAAATGGGCTGAGGAATTACCCAGCGTCCTTTGGGCATACAGAACTACCCGGCGGCGATCTACCGGGGAAACTCCATTTGCTTTGGCTTATGGCATGGAGGCGGTCATACCATTGGAAGTTGGCATGCCCACCTTAAAAAGTGAAAGTTTTGAGCCCGAGCTGAACGCCGAGGCTATTGCCCTGGAACTAGACCTAGTGGAAGAGCAGCGGGAGAAGGCCCTCATCCACGTGGCCGCCTACCAACAAGAGCTCTCAAGGAAGTACAACAAAACGGTGCACCCCAGACCGTTCAAAGTAGGTGATTGGGTTTTGAGGAAAGTTATGGGAAACACCCTGGTGCCAGGTGAAGGCAAACTATGGGCAAATTGGAAGGACCCTATAAGATAACCGGTCTGGCGGACAAGGGGGCATACCAGTTGGAGGATCTGGATGGTAGAACAATACCGCAGCCATGGAATGCGGCCAACCTCAAACTGTATTTTTTCTAGCTCTAGCTTTCTTTTTGTGCAAAAGAATTTTTTGCCTTACACTTCAGAATGTAATTCTTTTTGTCAATATATAGAAGTGACTTTGCTTTAGCATTCAGATTGTTGTTTTAATGTAAAGACCGAGATGATTTATTCTGATTGAAAGAGTTGATGTTTTGTTCAACTTAGGTATTCTCAACCGCGATGGTTTACTCCAGTTGAAAGAGTTGATGTTTTGTTCAACTTAGGTACACTCAACCGAGATGATTTACTCCGGTTGAAAGAGTTGATGTTTTGTTCAGCTTAGGGATTCCCAACCGAGATGATCTACTCCGGTTGGACGAGTTGATGTTTTGTTCAGCTTAAGTATTCTTAACCGAGATGGTTTATTCCAGTTGAAGGAGTTTGTGATTTGTTCAACTTTGTTGTTTTAACCGAGATAGATATTCCGGTTGAAAAAGTTGATGTTTTGTTCAGCTTAAGTATTCTCAACCAAGATGGTTTATTCCAGTTGAAAGAGTTGGTGGTTTGTTCAACTTTGTTGTTCCAACTGAGATGGGTACTCCGGTTGAAGAAGTTGATGTTTTGTGCAACTTAGTTATTTCCAGCCGAGATGATTTATTCCAGCTGAAGGCGTTGATGTTTTGTTCAACTTTGCTATCCCAACCGAGATAAATATTCCGGTTGAAGTAGTTGGTGGTTTGATCAACTTTGTTGTTCTAATCGAGATGGGTATTTCGGTTGAAGAAGTATGTATTGTTCAATTTTGTGATTTAAACCGAGATGTTCTGCTGAAGTTAGAAGTTGAAGAAAACCGTGCAAACACTTGATGAAATTAAAGCTTTTCATTGATAAAAAGTTAATACAAAAGTTGGGGAACTTAGCCCGGTTACATTTGTGAACAAAGAAAAAAAAGAAAAAACTAAGCTAAGGGGGAGAGGTGCAAAAATTCTCTTTGACTTCCAAGTTCACGTAAATTGTCACAGTCCAGACGTCGGTCCCAATTTGGTCGGGCTTCTCATGCTCGGTTTGATCCTCTCCCTCAGCATCTGTCTTGGCCTCTTCTTCGAGACCTTCCTCGGCCTCAGCCTGCAACGCACTGAAGACGTCGTTGGCATACAGCACAAGATAGGTCGACAGGAAGGCAGAAGGCAGAGTGGCAAACACGTCGATGTCTGGACCTTGACCGAGATGTTCGCAGGCTGCCTTCTAGCCGGCTTTGAAGTAAATGTCTTGCGTCGCGAAGACTTGCTTCTTATAGTTATCCTCGGCTTCGTTGAAACCGGCGTTGTTAGCATCTCGGCAGTCTTTCTTCCGCGACTTTTTGAGCACGTTCAGTTCGGCCTGGAGCTTGTCCCTCTTTTTCTCGGCTTCGTCGAGTTGGCCGAGCAACCGATTGTTGTTAGTGTTGGCTATGTCAAGCGAGGACTTTGCTCGGCCAAGCTCGGTTTGGAGGCTTTGTACTTGGTTGGCTGTGTCGGCCGCCTTCTGCCGAAGTCGGTGGATGCGCTCCATGACCAGGTGTTGTTTTTGAATGGCCTGCCAAAAACAAGTTAAATCAGATGAGAAACCGTGCAAACACTTGTGCAAATTTTAGAGGCAGATTGAAACTTACCCTGGCCATGGACTTGACAGAAGACTTCACCAACCGGGTGTCAGGGACGTGGTCGCTGCCGACCACGTCGCTCGGTAGAAGAAGGGCCTTGGAAAGATCGTAGGTGAGAAGGTGCTCTTTGTCGCCCTTGATCGAAGCTGTCGCCAGGATGTCTTTACCTCGGTGCTTGAGTTGTGGACGCCAGATTGGTGTTGGGTCAGCTGTGGTGGCTGGTTGCTCGGTGGTCAGCTCGGCAACCTGCTCGGCGAAGAATACTGCGTTCTTTTGCCCGGCTTTGTCTCTACCGTTTCTACCGATCGCTTTGGAGAAGCTAGGGTGACCACGGCGGCACTTGATTGACCGACAGCAAGGGAGCGGGTGACGACGCTCAGTATCTCGGCTGAAGTTGCGGTGAGCAGGTTTTTGATTCGGCTTCGCTTGGCCATTTCTTGTTCGTCTGTCAACTGGATCAAGGGGACGTTAGGAAAAGTTGGGTCTGGAGGAGGTGATGGAGCACGGAGAAAGTCTGTTACTTTACTTCGGCGCGGAGCAGAGTATCTGTAGGTTGGAGTATAACCGAGCAGCTCGTTGCAATCTCGGTGGTGGTAGCGGAGCGCGATCCTAATGGCCTCTACGTTGGGATATTGGTATTTGGCTTGCAAGGCTTGAATTGCTGCAAAAGAAACAAGAAAAATGGTTAAGTACAGAATAATGAAGATAGTAAACTAACCGAGCAAGTTTGCGCGGCTTACATGTGGAACCGAAGTTCTTGCTTACGAACCAGCCCGGTACCTCGGCTGTTTCATAATTGCCAGACACCCAGAAGAAATCGTCGTCGTGCAAATCCTTGTCTGGTGTGCTGGTCACAATTTTTTCTTTACCCGGCCTAATCTTAAGGTAGTAGGCGAGGCCATCGCCAGTATGCCAAAGGGTGTATTGCCACAGTATCTCGGCTAAGCCTAAGTTTATGCCTAGCCGATTGTTTAGCTCGTGCACACCGTTTATTATCCGGTAAGTGTTGGTGGACACTTGGGTGGGTACTAGCCTGGTTCGGCGCAGGAACTCGGTAATTAATAGATTGAGCGGGAAGCGGAGGCCTCCTTCGATGATAGATAGCATGGTGAAGGGGCAATGTTTTGGTTTGCCCCAAGGCGTTGTCTTTTCTGCTGCAAGTTCAAGATGGACGTCGGCCGGGATGCTGTACTCCTCCTTGAACGCAGCCAGCGCGGCCGGAGTATCCACTAGGAAGCAGAATTTCCCAATTTACGGTGGGCCTAAGTTAGCTCGGCTGAGGGGTTTGGCACTATGGTAATTGGTGGTTGCTCGATCTTTGAGAGCTTCAGAAGTGGTCAGTGGTCCCCTTGGACTCTGCAGGAAAAGGATGACAAGTGTAAGTGTGAGCGCAGTCGCGCGAAGCGAGCTTGACTTTAGCTCGGTCATTAAGAGTGCCAAACCACCTCGGTTGTAAAGCCTAACCAAGGAGCTCGGTCGCCCAAGCGGACCAGATGTTAGCCCGGTTGAGCGATCAAGTCCTTCTGTTATCACGGTTTCTGCTAAAGTTGGGACAAACATGTCATTTGCTTGGTCAGATTGGTTTTTTGGATCAAATAAAGACCTGGAGCCCGGTCCGCCCTAGATTTGCAATGTTCTTCAGAAAATATGAAGAACACCTTGAACAGTTGGAGGTTTAGGATGTTTTTGGTGCCTAATGTCCTATAAACTACGTTTCTAATGCCCTAATGTGTGAAATATCAAAGGAAGTGACAACAAAAGAGAAGTTTGAGGACTTACGAGCGAAGGGTAGAGACTTCTTCCTTAAGCACGAACTCAGCGATGGCAAGAAACAAAGGGCAAGAGCTCTGTAATGCTTGAAATGCAAGAGAGTCAGTAGGAATGAAAGGAAGAAGAAAGGTGCATGTTTATAGAGGTGACGAGGCCGCCCAAATTCAAAATTGAGGGGACGGCTGGGTTGGCTACTCGAGGACCAATAGGGGATTGACACGTGTCCCCATTTATGGCGCCGTCAGAATTAAAGAGGCAAAAGGTCAGGTGAGGCATCGACCGAGCAAGCCGAAGAGATAGGAATGTCAGACCGGGCAAGTTTGAGTTCATGCATGTCAACTAGCCCGGTTGCCGATTAGTAAATTGAGGATCGAGGAGGTGCTACCCCGGTCGAAGTAGGTAATCCCAGTCACGCTTCAGCGGACGGAATTAAGGAGCAATTGAGAGGGAGAATTATGAGCCGGATATGGACCGAGGTAGGGGGCCAAGCAGGTTAGGAGCCCAATGGGGCATTGGGCCGAGATGACTTCGGATCCGCCCAGAGTTGGGCTTCTAAGACATGGGTGACAGGGTCTCATAGATCGGATTGTAGGATCGAATCGAGAATCGTAAGATTCTACTTTCTAGGTAAAAATACAAAATAGAATGATGCATAATAAAATGAAAAATCATAAATCCAGTGATCCTATTTACGATCCTACTATAACACCGATCCTACAACGATTTGGATCGTTTTGACAATTTAGGATTGTAGGACTATGATCCGAATCGCGATTTTGATAACCATGTATAATGCCCCAATGTGGTTGAATAAATTACATGAATGAAAACATACTTCAAAGAGAGTAATTGTATGGATGATGTAAAAGTCATCAATTAAAAACAACTAAAAGTATTTGCAAGTCATTCAATAGTAGTTGACAATTGCTAGTATCGATACCTGAACCAAAAAAAAAAAAAAATTTCTAAAATTAAATGGATTAAAGAAGAAAATCTAATTCAGAGAAAAATGCCTAATGATATCTCCAAATAATGTCGCAATAGACTTTCTAAGTGCTCAAAAGTATCTATGATGTATCTTCAGCTAGTTTTACTACCTCCACTGAAGTACTCAACAAAAATAAGCACACATGTTTTCCCTAGTTAACTAAACCATATTTTTAAGATATTTGCTCCCAAGAAAGAACAATGAGACAACAAAAAAAACTACACCATGAAACATGATACCATGATTTTCTTGTCCTTATATTCCAAGAGGATTCCAAAAATAAAATAAAAAAAAGAAAGGAATACAAAGAGGGGGGGTTTGAGCCAAAAATTTCAAATAAAGAGGCATATATTGTCTTAAGAAAGGCATCTTTTGGTTTGTCGGTCTGTCTTTTTTTTTTTTTTTTCATAGTCCTCATTTTGCACATTTATTATTTGATGTGGAATGGAAGTCATTCCAACAATCACCAATAATAGCCAAACCAGTACTTTTTATAGGGGAAAAGTAAGCTAGTTGTATACAATCCAAAGCCATACCAAACAGAAAATTAAGAAACCAAAATATCATACATGAAAGTAAGCTAGTTGTATAGTAGATTTCTTATAAGCCATAACCCAAATTAAGAGAGAAACACCTAGATAAGGAGAAAACTAATCTAATGGAAGAAGCAAATCAGATCCCAAAAAGTTTGCTTCCATCATGGGCTACATTTTATCCATTGCTCATCAATCCCATTTTGGTTGCATCTTTTATGCAAAATCTAATTCAAAAAAAAAAAAAAAAAAGGCCAATGTTCAGTATTTCCAAATCGCATCACATAATAGCCAATAAACTTTGTAGTTGCTAAAAAGTATCTTAGTTCTTGATTTATCATGCACCACCACTCAGTATAGAAATAGCCAATCTAAGAGTAATCTACTTCCAAATTGTCTTCAGAGATGACACAGTACATGGACATGGTTATTCGGCTATTTCTAGTTTCTAAACTACACATATAGCCCGACATCAGTATAGAAAAATTTGAAATGATTTAGTGTCACATGTATGTAAAATGTGGGAACGGTTTTACTATTTTCTACCAGAGTGAGTGAAAACAAAAATTGCATTCATTTTCTCAGTGTTATGATCATCCTATTTATATTTTCTCTTATCTTGTTTTCATGAATGTGGCATTTGATCTTTTAATCCCTCTAATTGAACAAATAAATTGAGAGTATTATATGTCTTCTATCTAACCATAGCTTGCTGATTAATATAGGTTATTTGCTTCATTTTATCCTATGTTCTCATGGTTATGGTAACCATATCAGCTCTTGCTAATCCGGCAAAGACTCAAAAACTACCAATAAGAAAATATAAACATTTTTCAGATTAGGAAATTAATCAAATTGAAGAAAATCATCAAATTGAACCCATAATTTGCATATAAGAACCCAAGAAAAAAAACAAAAACAAAAACAAAAATGATTAATACCGTATCTAGATGCTGAAACTGAATCATTATCAGAGCAACCAAAGAGTTAAAGAGATTTTAAGAAACTGAGGGGATAAAAAAACAAATATGAAGCAGGCAATCGTACTTGGCCATTTGAGAGTAGAGAGTTGTTATCTCTCTTTAGTATTTGAGCTTCAAGTATTGATATCCTCTCTATAAGCTCTGCATTCTTCTGTCTTTCCCTCTGTAGCTCTGCTAAAATCTCTGCAACAATATTCACACTCTCTCCTTTCACTTCTTGCTCAATACCACTGACCAATAACTTTCAGAAATAACTTTCAAAAATAGCTTGAAACAGAGTAAATAACTTTCAGAAATCACTATCCAATATAAAGTTCCTTGAAGCCAAGCAAAAAATATAACTACAACATATAAAGTTCCCTGAAATGCCTTTTACATATTCCTTACATATTTCTCAATCGATCAACTTTACCAAAGACATGTTCCTAATCTATTATTTTAAAATTCAAAATATCACAATAGGCATGAATCTTCAATAGATGCTCTATATTAATGTTGGTTAACAAAGCCAATGCTCAATGGCTCTTTGCAGCAGAAAGAGAAAAACCCTAGTCATAAAATACTATGAAACATGACAGATGCATTTTTCCTACCATTTTTCCTGTTCTATCAAATCTTTCATTATTGCAGACTCCGGTGGACCATAAACTGCAGGATCTAGTTTGCTGAGAATTGGAAACTCCTGCAAAATAAACTCAAGCTTAAGGACTCTCAATGGACAATTGAGAAACAAAAAATTCATGCTATAACAAATTGCAAATCTAAGAGGATCGTTCATTACCCTCAAGAGTTCAATGTTTACTGGGTTGACCCCTGCCAACGCCTGGCGTGAAAACTCGTTGTTGCACAGCCATGCAAATCTAGTTATAATTGGAAGAAGAAAGGCAAGCTCAAGAATTAAAGCAAGAAACATCAGATTAAACCACTTGGATATTAATATATAAAACTTAAAATGGAGAAAGTATGATCAAATATAGAATTAGTGGCTATTCCTAATTACACATGATGAGGATTACAAAATTATACATTGAAACATATGAAGATGTATGAGAACTGTAAATTGCATTTGGATTATGACCTACGCTACTTATACAGTGACTGTGGATGGTACAGGTGAAGGGACCCGATTTTCAGCTGGGATTTCAACGAATTCAGAGAGAAGGATTTTCAGCTGGGATTTCAATGAATTCCTCTCCGGTTATTGTTTCCTTCTCAAGAAGGATTTCCACAATTTTGTCAATAGCCTCACGGTTGTTCCTTATGTGGGTCAAGGCGATCTCATATGCTCTATTTGAAAGCCTCTTCACAGCAGTGTCAATGTCTTCGGCAAGCTTTTCTCATAATCACATCAAGACTGAAATGAAGATTCCATTAGTGACCATGGACCAATTTCAGGCATTCCAAATGTGGTCACCATCTGCAGATTAGATCAATTAAACCCCTCAAATTTTCTATAATTTTTTGAAATGACCCGTGCCTGAAGGCACTGCCAACAATTGTTTTGGTAATAAATCAATTCATAAGAAACTGAAACTCAATTCAAAATGGTAATGTCACTCCGACTTAAAACTTCACATATAAGAAATTGAAATTGCTTCTACATATTGAATTAGCGAAAGCATTTATAAATTTCAAATAGCAAATTTCAAAATGAAAGTCGAAAAAATGAATTATATATTTGAATGTAGCATATGCAAAGAATCTAGAAATATTTGCTAAACTTAAAGTCCAAATAACAAATTTTAGATTTTTATCCACGTCAAAATGACACATCTATACACCATAGCAAGTTAGAATGGGATAACTTTTAATAAAAGAATGTTATTAAATTAGTATCATAACTGATAACTCTTTCGCTTTATCAGGTTTAAATTCTTTCAAATAAAGAATGTTTTTTATTTTTTTATTTTTTCTTTTGTGGGTGTGGAAAGTCAAGTTTATACTGTTAAATATAAATAATAGTTTTTATTAATAAGTACTTTTAGTAAATTGATTAATAAAGAATTGAATGGTTGTACCATTGTTGACAAATCTTGGCCTTACATTTTTCGAGTCCAAGAATGTTTGACCTTATCACCTTCATTGGAAAAAAAAAATACAGATCATACATTTCGTTTTCAAGTGGCTTTTAATATTTTTTTTATGTATATTTTGGGCAGACATTTTTGACTTATCATGTTTTTGGAACATGTGAAGTGTTTCCTTCTTTTGGATTTGGGATCATCTATTTCAAGTTCAGAAGAGAAATTAAAATAGCCTTTAGTATCAATTTTTGGAACATTGTATGTTATTATCATAATTTTGAAAAAAACGAATACAGAAAAAATTCACTACATACGATACGTATGTGAAATTCACGCATGTAGGCTCATATTTTGTCTTATATCGGTGTCTCAAACATATTTTGTGAATTTAAACTTTTTATTTTGAAAAAAAATGATAACCAATGTAGTTAATTTATAAATAAAGAAAAAAAATGTCCGAATCAATGTTTAAATGTTTCAATCACAAAAATTAATATTGAAATTAATTAATTAATTATAAAATTATATTCGAGTTTAGTAAAGACTAAAGATTAGAGATTAGAGATTATAAAATTAGATTAGAGTTTAGTAAAGACTAAAGATTAATTAATGTTTCAATCAAAAGATTAGAGTAAAGATTATCCAAACCAGGCTTAATTAATGTTTCAATCAAAAGATTAGAGTAGAGATCATTATCAGTAAAGACTAAAGATTAGAGTAAAGATTATCCAAAAATTAAAGATTAGAGTAAAGATTATCCAAAGATTACCCAAAGATAGAAATATAAATACTAAAGAAAAAGCCGGGTTTGCTCACCGAGGCAGTATGAAATCCACTCTGCATAGCCATTGCTTTATCATACTCACTTGTGCATTGTTTCTTGGTACTTTCCAAATGGATTAAGCCCAGATCGATCATCTCTGCAATTGCAGCAGTATGTACATTAAGTCACCCACTATCGGTGCACCACAGCGACCAATTGTGCTCAAATCGCATCGCATTTCAAAATGAGGCTTTGCAAAGCAAAATAATTAAAATCTTGAAATTTCTTTGTTTGTCCGGCAAGAAAGCCATCTTCGCATGATGCAGTTAGAAGCGCAAGCTACTAACTTTTTCTTTTCTAGATTTGAAGTGAAGTTCTTCATTTTCTTAATTTGATTCATTAATAAAACCGATAAAAAAAAGTCGAGGGAAAATATTGGTGATAAAATATTGGTCACAAACACACGCAATTCTAAATATCATAGCTTGTGATTGCTAAAGATGAGAAACAACATCAAACAAACCAAAAAGACACAAATAAAGTAATCACGATCGTTCGACTGTCAAAAGGTTTATTTTGCACTCATATGCAAACTCTTTTAAAGGCCACCCAATCTGAACACAATACTTCTCTTCGATTCTGAGTTCGACCATGCAACCTTCTTGCAATCCAAGACCTCAAGTTGGCACAAATGCCATCCTTTAGAGAAATCTGCTTGCCATAACAATTTTGTGATTGATTCAAGAAGAGAAGGAAGTAGATAAAGATGTTTTTCAAAAATAAAGTCTTAGAAAGATGCTTTTCGACAATTTATTCATCGAGATTGTATCCTCTGCAAAGTTCCATCACTTCTCATTGATAGATGAGAAAAAGAAGATTAGAAGATTCAAGATTCTTATTCTCAATCCAAGATTCTTATTCTGAACCGCATAATCACAGTTCTAGAGCGGAATCATCACCTCAATAGAAGATTCATGCAAGTAAGATTTGCAGAGCAGACCAAAATATTTTGATAAATAATATCATCATGACTCTCGAAATCATGTGTAAATGAAAATTATCCATAAATAGACAACAACAAAAATGCATTCATGTCTATTCGGAAATGTTCGTGTTGCGGTTGAATATATTATTCATTCAACGGTTAATATATTAATGTTGAATACAAATGTCTTTTACCATTTGTTCAAATTATAATTTAAAAAAAAAAAATTCAATTGTTACTATTTCACCTCCTAACACACAACTAATATCAAATGTACATTCCCAGGTTAAAAAAAAGAATAAAATTGTTTTGTTAACAGTAAACAAAAAAAAAAGGGTAAAATATCAGAAAATAGATTTTTACATACATTTTTAATGGCTAACCAAAGTAGAGACATATCAAAGCATGTATGATAAATGGGCACCAGAGAATAGTAAAACTAAATTCAGAAGGGAAAAAAAATGACAACAATAAAATTAAATTTCAAAAAAAAAAAAGAAGTAAAATGTGAATGTGTGTGTGTGTGTGTGCGTGTGAGAGAGAGAGAGAGAGAGAGATTACCTGCAACAACAGAGATGTCCATATACCTGTACCTATCAACAAAAATATCAACAGTGTCCTTGAAAGCCTTGTGGTTCAGCAACAAAGTGGTTATGTCTTGAAACATTATTCCTAAAAAAACAACAATTATAAAAAGTTTTGTCAATCTGGATGGTAAAATGAGGAGCTCAACCCAATTTCATTTTTTGTCTTTTGTTTATCAGAAATGATAAAAATGGGGGGAGATCATACGAGTAAGAAAGTGCAGACTCCATAAAAATGGTGGTTCAATGGCATTTGGATCTGGAAGTACTTAACTATCTTTGATGGAAGCAATGAATGAACACAACACATGGAATAATCTACTCTATAAAAAGGATTTGATAAAAGCAATTAGTAATACCTGAGATGCAATTCCTAGCTCCACCGAGGAACCAATAGTGGAAACCAATTCATTTCCTGCAGATTTCATTCCTACCAAACAGATTTCATTCTCATCATCCTTTCCTAAATTAGATATAACTTTCAAATAACAATCACATTTTATACTACTCAAACAATCACATTTTATAACAATCACAATAATTGAAGATAATTTGGTCCCTATTATAACAATCACATTTTATACTACTCAAACAATTTTTCCAAACATGGGCAGGAGGTTGGTTTACTTAATTAACATGCCCACTATACATTTCAGACCCACATTTTCAGACCCAAAACTTTCATTGGACTATCAATTTTATACACTGGACTATACATTTCAAGCCTAAACAGAGCCACATTTTCATTTTCTCAAAACTAAAACAACAAAAAATGCAGCATATTTAAAAATAGAAACCAGAAAACAATTAAACAAAATATTTTTTAAAAAAAAGATTAAAAATCACATTTCAGGGAACACAAAGGCCTTTTACTTGAGAAATTTGAATTCTTTATCAATTTTATTTGACTTTAACCCCAAAGATTTCACTCAACTCTACCCTATCAAGTTTCAATCTTCTACTTTTGGGAAAGTACAGTAAACTATATTAACAACAATAATCAGCAAACAAACAAAAACAATTAAAACTTACCAACAATTAAAAAAATGAAAAGAAAAAAGAATTCGAGAGAGAGAGAGAGAGAGAGATCTTACCAACAATCAAACCCATTTTAAACGTAGTTAAACAATCAAACCCAGATGAACAGGTTATAAACCCAGATAAACAGGTTATAAACCCAGATAAGGAAGATCAAAAATGCTAGGGAAATACAGAGAGAAGAGGAGCGAACGAAAAGGGAGGGTATGGAAGAGATAGCAGAAATCTTACCTTGCGAGCCGAGACTGGAGAGCAGCATCGGGAGTGAGCGAAGAGGGAGGGTATGGAAGAAGAAGAAGAGAGAGGAAGAGAGAGAGAAGGGGGTCTGATTTCAATTTGAAATCGAACCAACGAAGAGATGAGAGTGAGAGAGAGAGAGGGTGTGGGTTGAAAATGGAGTGTAACACTGTCAGCCCTTGGATTAAGTTCAATCCAATGGTTCCTATTTTGACAACGGGACAGAAGTCCCATCAAGGAAAAAAAATGAGCTTCCTTATTATATAGATGTTCCTCCAATATTTCAACAAAGTTGCGTTGATCTTATTTTGGTTAGAAACGAAAATTTATAGATAAAATTGAAAACCATAAAAATGTCAGTTTAATTTATTCTTGAAATTATTTTATATATTTGTATATTTTTTTAGTAAGTATATATAACAAGAAAAATGCAGGATACACCCACTGGGGGTCGACCCCCAGTGAGGTGGCAGTCCGGGATTGGTGAAAAAAAAAACAGTTTTCTTTTTTTTTTTTTTTTTTTGATTTTGCGATGGCAAGACGCCACCCAGCACTGGGGTCTTTGGGTCTTGACTCACTGGGTGTATGTAGCATGGTTGATATAACAATAAGTTAAAATAAAACAGTGACTCTACTGTTGTATACCTTGCATATTGCTATAGTACTAGTGAGGTATTACAAGGTGTAGGTAGTTTTTTTTTAAGTTGTATTTGGGTTTTTTTTTTTTTTTTTTTTTTTGTGGGGGGGGGGGGGGAATTAAGAATAAATGTACTGATTTTATACTCTGTAACAGAGGACTGCTAAAAAATTAGAAATATATTAATATTAAAAAATATATTTTGTTGTTGAAATAAAATAAAATAAAAAACCTAATGGAGACATAAAGAGACGTGAAAGTGGAAAGGGAGTAAATAGTGAATGAGATATTTAAAAATAGGAAAGAGAAAAGAGTGAGAGGTGAGTGATTTGAATACAAATTATGTAAACTAAAAATTTAGGGTAAGAGAAATGTGTTTTTGATCTTTTTGAAATAGTTAAAAAGTAACTGAAAAATGTTTTCTTTAAATTGTTGCTTAAAAATTGGTTTTGTAATGTGAATATTATTCTAACAGAGTGCTTATTAAAATGACAATGACAAGCATATAAAAGAAAAATCCTCAATGAACAACATGAATATTTTGGAAACAAAAGACGGAAAGACTTTTAATGACAATTTCGAATAAGTAAATAATGGACGAAACATTATAACAAAGAAGTACAGATTGATAAAGTGGGTGTTTAGGAAGTGAGTTTTTTTTGTAGATTTTTTTAGTTGTAGAATATTATTGGAGAAATTTTTTTTTGTATTTGGGAAGATAGTTGGGTTTTTTTGTGGTTGGATGTGATGTTTGTGAAAAAAAAAGTGAAATGATAATGGGGTTTGATGTGATATTTTGTTTGGATTTGTTTTTTTTTATTTTTTTATTTTGTAAAACATTTGTCTTGTAATGAAAATTTTTTTTAACAAAATCCAAAAACGGGTATGTTTGGTTTGTGTTTGAGAGATGTGTTTTAGAGATAAAAAGTACGAAAACATGTTTGGTTTGGTTTTTTTCAAAAGATGTTTTGGAAAATGATTTTGAGAGAGAGTTTTGAAAAAAGTGATTGATTTGATATGTGTGAGAGAGAGATTTGTTTGAAAAACTTGTTTGGTTTACAAGTTTTGGAAAAATTTATTTGGTTTGATTACTTTTAAAAACTTATTTGTAGAGAAAATTTCCCAAAATTTTTTCAGAAAATCAAACCAAACGAACCCCCCAAACACCCCAAATATTTTCTACAAGAAATCCTTGAATTTTCAAAAACCCTTTTGAATCTACAAACATTATTACAAAGAAGTAAAAATTGACAATGAATCTTAGATAGTGTTTGGTATAGTTTTAAAATTATGATTTGACAATAGAATTGTATTTTGAGTTTATGAGTTTTGAAATTGTGATTTGAAAAGAGAAAATTTTTTTAGTTATGAGTTTTAAAAAGAGTTTTGAATTTTTGATGTGACATATGAAATGAGAAAAATTGTTTGGTTATGAGTTTTGAAAAGATTTTTCAAAACTTTTTGATTAAAAAACTTATAACTCATAACCAAACACACAACTCAAAATTCTATTAAAAATTATATTCAAAACTCATAACCAAACTCTTTTTAAAATTAAATTCAAAAAATAACGTCATTTTGGTCTAAAAAAATAATTCGAATATTTAAAAAAATAAAAAACAAAAAAAAATATATATTTTTCTAAATAACAGGTGGCGATCCAATTGCAAAAAATTAAAAATTAAAAAAATTTGTATTGTTCCGGTCAGCCGACCGGCCTGACATCTGGAAAGATGTCCAGAAGGACGACCAAGTAGACGAAAAATTCAAAAATTGTTTGGTTTACCAAATATGTTTTCAGAATGTGTTTTGAATTTTTTTTTTTTCAATACAAAGGAAAGAAAAATGTGTTTTGAAATTGATTTAGAATCGTAATTTGAAAGCCTCTACCAAATATAGCATTCAAATATGAGAGTGGAAAATTGATTAAAGTTGCACACCAAACACATTTCTAAAAAAAATTCCTGAATTTAAAGAACAGAATCCACAAATATTCAAATCAAATCCATGACGAAAAGAATCCTGTTGGACATTTCTTTTTTCTTTGGAGGGAAAAGGTCTTCTTCCTTGCAATGAAAGGTTGGCAACTTAGCAAGACACCAGCATACAAAATAAAAATTCCAAGGGAGAATAGAATCACCAAATTGACAAAAATGCAGAACATCCCCTTGTGCCTGAAGATCTGTAATTGAGTCCGAAGCTTCTAACTCCTTCAGTGTTAAAAAGAAAATTCTCAACTCTTGAAGATGATATGGTTAAATTTAAAGGTTTAATTTGTTAGAGAAGTCTTAACTTGCAATCATTATATTTTTGTAATTTTTTCCCTTAAATTTTACTAGCATGTAATTCTCCCAACTCATATTAAGATAACTCCCATTCTCATCCCAACATTTTTACCCTAGCAAGGCGGGTAATTATTTAGTAATTTCAAAGTATGAACATGTTGTATTCTGTAGTATTATGATTGGTGGAGAATGTGGGTAAGTAGAATATTGTGTTGAGTGATTGGAAAACATGAAATGACATATTGAATGATAATTAGTTAAGAAGTACAGATACGTAATATTTCAAGAATATTGAATAATTTCCCGGTTGATTCTACTTACACCATTATTTAACATTTTTACACCCTCTATCTCATTACACTGCTAAAAAAAATGTAATTCTCATTACACCCCCAATATATTACCAAAACTAACCCAAAATGGACTATTTCATCTCTTTACATCACTAATTTTGGTAACACGGTGCTAAACAATTTATATTATTCCAGTGTTATATTGCTGGAAAAAATAGATCTCTCCAGCATTTTGTTGCTATACATTTACAGAGCCACTTTCTTCCAAACAATGATTTTTTAAATTTGTGGAGGGCCTGTTCGGTAATACAACGTTAATTAATTTGAATTACTCTAGTGCCATGTTACCGGACAATATTTTTTTCCCCAGCATTATGTTGTCGTCCAATTAGATGATAACAAGAAATTAATTTGGGTTACTTGTGAAGTGTCTCTTCAGTGATACATTGTTATACAAATAGGATTATTCTAGCGTCATGTTGTCAAACTACAATAGAGTTGTCTCGTCCCCCGTCTCTGTACATTGAAAGATTTACTTTTTCCTTGAAGCATCCATAAAAAATTCATAAATCAAACACGCATCTATAGATCATATATAAAAAGTATCCATAAAATTATTCATAAAAACTTCAAGTTTACGAATATCCATAAAATCTATCATTATTTACATCAATCAATCAAACATGTTATCACAATTTGTCTTGGTAATTTGTAGGTACTTTTTCCCCCTTAATAGAAATAGACATCCACACTTTTTAGAACCTATCAACCTCAATCATTCCCCTTTGATCTTCCTGTTGTCTTTATAACAACTTCTTTTACAAGCAAGTGTAAGTCTTGGTTTTCTGCCATTGCTTCTCGCATCTGATGTATTTATAATAATCACAAATCCAGTCTTCTTCCCACCATCCGAAACCCATTTAATTAATGCTTCACGACTACTAAAAATCTAAAGATAATAAATACATTTATACGTCAAATTATTAATAAAACTCAATACAAATTAAAAATAAATAAAAAATCGTATTCATAAAAAAAATTTAACAAACCTCGTCTATAATGAATTCATGACTAGTCCACTAATATTGCAGTACTTACGTTATTGCAATGAATATAAGTATAATCCTTGCAGGCAAAAAAATAAAAAAATATTTAAAAAAAATGAAACTAAATATACATGGTAATGAAAAGCCGAACAAATTAAAAAAATTCAGTTTAGGGTTACCGGAAATATATCTTTTATTTGGTAGTTTGTTACCAGACTTATATTCTTTGTTCGACAATATGATGCCAAACTATTTTATTTTGTTCAATTTCAAACCATTGAACGAAAGTCGAACACTAGTCCAGTAAACGAAACAAAAACCTACTAAATAAATAAATAAAAAAACTCACAATTTCACTTTTTTTATGGTTCTTCACCACCGTTTATTCATTTATTGCTTTCTTTAATGATCAAAACACTTATGATTCTCACTTTTTGAAAAGAGATGTGTAAGAGAAAAGAAAAATTAAGAAAGGAAAAAGAGAAGTAGGGATTGAAGATCAAGAAGTGTAAAGAGATAACAAAATATATTTGATTTTAATGTTTTGTCCTTAAAAGTAATTTCACACATGAATAAAATTAGGAGGGAAAAAAACTCATATAAAAGGTATAAAAAAATAAAGTAGTGGTGTAAGTAGAACCACCTTAATTTCCCTAGCAAAGCCTTCTTTGGTACCAGTTTGCCCTCACCAAGGATCCTCTAGAATTTTTTTTCCCCAAAGTAGTGTATTGTATGATTAAGATTTAATGTTAAAAAATTAATGTGACTTGTCATTAAATCTCAATCATACAACACATCACTTTAAAAAACTTTTAAAAAAAAAAACTCTAAATAATCCTTGCTCGTTTGCCCTCAACTCTCACTACACTCGTTTCTCACCGTTACTAAGTTGTACACTCACACAAACACACGCGTCACACTCTCACTCAGGTCAACACACACACTTCACTTTTAAATAACAAAATTTTGTTTTTGTTTTTATTTTTTTTAAATGCGTACAATTTTTAATATATAAATCTAATTTTTATAAAATTAACATCATTTAAAAGATATTGACGATATTTCAAAAATGATGTCAATATTAAATATATTTAACAATAATTTGAATTAATAATTCAAAATGAAAAATAACATATATAATTTTAGTTAAAAAGATGCCATTTATCCTATTTTCCATTGTCGTGTAATTTGCTCTTAAATAATTAATTGAATTTAAAAGATTAAATTATTATGCATGAGACTTAAACTTAAATAACTCTTTAAAATGAGACTTGTGGCTAAATGCCTCAAAATTAAATGATAATGTGGTTAAAATTAAAAAAATAAAAATAAATCACACTATAAAAAAATACACTTCGTTTTTAAATTACAAAATCCTATGAATACGATGATCTAATTACCGGTCATTCGCCTGTCATGAAGTGATACTTAGACTTTTTCATGGTCTATTTTCAAAAATATATTTGTTGTCTATTTTTTTTAGTGATAAATCTAATAAATAATTAGATCATCGTATGGGTTCATGGTATTCATAGGATTTTGTAATTAGATCATCGTATTCATGGTCCAAAAAAAAACTTTTTCACGAACACACATGCTATGGTCTATTGTAACCACAAACATACTAATATCATCCATACAATTACTTATATGATATATTTAATTTATCTAATATTCTACATATTACTAATTTGGTATGTCCATATTTCATACATATTACATATTACTAATTTCGTATGTCCATATTTCATACATATTACAAATATGATCAAACTATAATATTACTGTTGGTTACATATTTTGTAAAAGCCAATTACAGTTCGACACGTGGCAAAGCAAGGGTAGTATAGGGAGACTACTCAAGTGTTCGATCCTGATCGTACACGTGGCAGTAAAAATTGGTTCTCACTTGATCTGAGTAGCACAGGATCAGTAAAGAGATACAAGATGGCGTGGCTTCAACGGTTGCTCATATTCAAATTCAAATACAAGAGGGAAGTTCAACTGCAAGAAAAGGCGTAGTGGAACTACTTCTAAGGCAGCATGATCAGCAATCATGGAGGAGTAGTTCGACGGTTTGAAGTGCAATTCGATGGTCATCCTTGAGGAGTATAAATAGCAAGGAAGTCCCCAGAAAAGCCCCCGGACTCAAATCATACAAACCAGTCTTACTTTACATATTTTATTTTCCAGTTTTTACATTTCCAGTCTTTACCTTTCTTGCACTTTAAATACCTGTTCTGCACTTCGATTTATAGGAGTAGTTTCAAGTAGATCGTCACTATAAACCTCTTCGAGGCTGAGTTTGGATCATTGTAAGTGTTCATTTTAATGAAGTACTTCCATTGTTCTTCATATTAACTGTTATTTCTCTTAATTTCTCCTAAATCAAGCCACCAGTAAAAGTCCTCTTCATTGAGGCTGAAAGAACTAAAACACAATCGTCTGATAATTGGTTGGCAATTATAATTTCTGTAAGGACTGATTAATCCTTACTGGCACGCTCGCATTTACAAAAATACCCTTCGAAAAGCCAGAAAGCCAACATATATTTTTGGCACGCCCGGTGGGACTAATTAAAATGGCTAGACGAAGACGACAGGGAGAAAATGAACGCTTGGAAGAAAGCGTAGAAGGAGAGGTAAAAATACATAATCCAGAGGATAATGTGGTAACACATCCTGTGGAAACTCCCATGTTATCCGAACCTATGGTCGAACAGACCAGTACTTCGGGACAAGAACCATATGTTCATAATATTGGACAAAGCCAAGGAATTGGACCATCCACTATTCTATCTATTCAGCCAACCAATCCATGGGATGGCTTAGTAGATGCTATGGGATAACAATTAATGAACACAATGGAAAGGTGGGCAACATCCTTTTTGGATCGAATGAATAACCACCAACCAACAAACACAAGACACACAGAGGAAGTTTTAAATGTCCCTCAGCAAAGATTGGCTAGAGACAAACAGCCTATGCAAGTTAATAGACATTCTAATGGTCAAACTAGTAACCAAAACTATGAAAGACCATCGCCTCAGTCTTGGTACGAACCCATTTTGAGGCCTATAGTAGGCCAAAATGCCTCGGTACTTAACAATGAAACCATACAAGTTGGTAGATCTGGCCAAGTACAAAAAACTGGCGTAAGAATGGCTACAAATCTCATGTTCGAAGCCATACCTGGCACTAGGGGGTATAATAATCCCTTATTCGAATTTATACCCGGGGGGTTGGAAGGTTGGCCTGCAAATGGAAGGGACACAACACCTGTCCCAGCACCTTTCGCAGGTCCTTTCACAGAGCTCAAAGGGTTACCCACACCCCAACAAAGAATCGCTCTGAGGGCAACCAGTCCCAAATGTACCACCTTATGGACCAAGAGGACCGCAAGCACAAGTTTGTCCACCAAATCCTGTGTTTATCCCTCTAGTAGTGGTTCAACAGGCACTGTCACGCCCCTAACCCGCCCCTAAAAGGTTTGGGCATGACCTACTCAGAAACAGACAGAATGACCTATAATAATTGATTTTTGGGGCTTGTGCGGAAGCAGTAAAATTAGAACAACATTCGGATACATCCATTGAGCAACTACCAAAATGCCAGGACCATCTTGAAATTTAACTTACAGTAAATATGTACATGAAATTAGGTTACAGATACGTCTATAAACCCAGCTCAGACTTTAGGTATACAAAACATTAGGTACAATAACCTTGACCAACCACATATGGGTACAAAAATACATAGACAATCATGCAAGGGTTCCTTTAGGTGCCTGGTTATCCTTATGCTGACAAAAATGCAATTGCTAGAACGGATCTCCAAGGCTTCCTGTAAATCGTAAAATTACGAATGAGACAAGCTCAGTGAATATTAGTACTTAAACAATTAAATCATAATGCGAAACTGTACATGCATCAACTCAAGTACAAAAGTAATACGGTTTTACCTTCGGACGGCTCTTGGCCTATTACCTAATTTTTAACAGATTGACCTATTGGCCCAATAGCTTTCTGATTGGCTACATATAGCCTTTTCAAGACACGATAGCCTTCGGCACAGATAGCCTTCTAATACACAGATAGCCTTTCGGCACAGTGTAGCCTTCGGCACAGTGTAGCCTTTCGGCCTGAGATAGCCTTCAAGACAGTAGCCTTCGGCACACAGATAGCCTTCGGCACGGTAGCCTTCGGCACACGGATAGCCTTCAAGACACGGATATATCAGAAATATACAGAAATGTACATGGACTCAAGAGGTGGCTCGTACGGATTCTAGAGGTGGCTCCCACTAAAGTGTAGCACTTAGTTCCGTACAGCACTTTGCTCCACACCAGAAGTCAATAAGTTTCATCGTGTCATATCATAAACAAAACGAGTATCATAGCGGAACAACCGTAGCGTCATCAAAACGGACTAGCCTTACAGCCATATAGAGACACATAGTTTCTTTTTATCATTTAGAGGAGTTAGCATATGTAAGTTACTTATCACAAAGTGCCAACAACATCCACTAATTCCAAGGGTACATAAATACTATAGTATCATAATGTACCCACATTTCACTTGCTTATTATCATGAATCAATGTCCTTAATTTGCGGATAACAGTATGTGCATTTGATCCATCAAAATAGTTGCCTCGTAATAACAGAAATAATACCGCTTGCTTACGATGATGTAAAGTGAATATGTAATATAGACAGAGCAGAATAATTCCATAGTTATACCACTGTATGCAGCTTTTTTCAACGTTCACACGTATTTCCATTTGAAGTGAAAACACTTACAAGGATTAGAGCGTTATAACAGAAAGTAAAATGTACATATAGCGTACTATTACTCACAGTGTTGTAGTGGCGTACTAGTTCCTTCTGGAGTGTGCCCTGTACACCACATGACTGATAAATTAGTATGCTTTCCTTTTTAAATTCTTAGGAAGTCAAGTCATGTGTTACCGCAATTCGTATGAATTTATAACTATCATAAACTCATCAGAAAATTATTCTAAAAGTACCAAAGAGTTCGGCACGTAAAACTGAACAAACACACTTTCTTGTCACAAAACAGTCCTCCGCTGAAGGCTAATTTAGCGCCGAGACAAGACAATGCTATCAAAAATATCGAAGGTTGGTTTTTACGCCGGCGACATTTCTACGCCGAGCGACAGGTAATTCCGAGCAACCATCGAAGATAAATTTTCCGCCGAAGGCACTGTCTCCGCCGGCGGACCTTCGACCTAGATTCAGGGCAGCACGATGCCAACCCAAAATCTAGCAATCAAATCCCAATTTTCATGCAACCAAAGATGAATCTAATGAAATACTTCAACCTCACATCACCATAACATGGATTCTACCTTGATTATAGCAATTTACCCTCACTTAGAGGCTTCAACAAATCATTAATCTCCCTTAAATTCCATTCTATAGTTAAGTTCTTCAAACACAACACATAGATGCATAGAATGATGAGATAAACCAAAGATTTGAAGTATAATTCATGCATCCCACAATTAAGGTGTTGAAGTAACCAATTCATGAAAAACCCTCACAATCAAACATAGATCTATCATGAACCAAATACAAACATATATTTCAATCTTCAACCATCACAACATGAGAACTTAAGTTACCTTGAAAGAAATCACACAAAATCAATAAGATGTTTAGCTTTCTTGGTGGATCAAGTTTCCCCCAATTCTTCACCCACGTTTCTCTCTTCTTTTCTCTCTTAGTTCCTCCCTTAGAGCCTCACGTTTTTTACCATAAGCTCAAACAAGACTTAGATATATATATAGAATATATAGGAGCATAAAAGACAAAAATCAATCGCTTTATGATGCCGAAATGAAAATTTCACAGAAAATCCCATTAGAGCTTAAAAATCATGCAGATTCCAAATATCAAATCAATTTCTGAGAATTAGGTCTCTAAGGTGCCCAATTTTAGCTTCAAAGAATTTAAGTGTAACAGATAAGATTTCAACTCAACAGATAGAGACCCATTTGTCTAAGTTCCATGCAATTTTTCATACTTACACATACAGTTTCACAATAGATATTCAAAGACACAGAATAGAGGACTGAAAGGATACCAGAATTATGTACGAGGGTCGGGGTATTACAGGCACAAAATATGGTCCCTAGAGACTAAATTGCTGATATTGTTAGGGAGATGTGTGGACCGATGGCTCGGGGGGTCCAGACTCCTGTATACAGAAAACCATACCCAGAAATGGGTGGATAGGGTACATGAATACCCAAGGGGGTTCAGGATACCAGATTTTACCCTTTTCTATGGGACTGGAAATCAGTCAACAATATAGCATATTGCTAGGTTTGCTGCAGAATGCAGTGAATTTACTGATCATGACTTTATGAAACTAAGATTATTCTCAAATTCTCTAACTGGAGGAACGTTTGTATGGTATATCAACCTCACACCTAGCTCCATTCAAAATTGGCAACAAATGGAAGAGGCATTTCATGCCCAATTCTTCCAATCGGAGCCAGAGGTTTCTATGGCAGACTTGGCTAGATTGAGTCAAAGGCCTGAAGAAAAGGCTACTCAGTTTGTCGCCAGATTTAAAAGGACTCGAAATAAATGTAGAGTCATCCTGCCAGAATCAGAATTTGTAAGATTAGCTCAAAACGGCCTAGAGTTCAGGCTTCAAAAGAAGTTTGACTCAACTGAATTCAGAGATTTGGTGGAACTGACCTATAAGGTGTCTAGATACGAAGCATTACTAGAGGAGGAACAAGATCGAAATAATGCGTCGTACAAGACATATTATAGAGATCCTAATTATGAGATCGATGCAACGGAGATTGTGGGCAAAGAACATGTAATCTGTGAAGCATTAATTCATAAGGATACAACAATTGACCAGCAGTTTAAAAAGAAAGACTTTCATAGAAAATACTCTTTCGATTTAACAAAAGCAGAAGACATCTTCGATCATTTGCTTGCGGCCAACTTCCTTAAGTTACCTAAATGAGTAAAACTGTCATCTCCAGATGAACTTAAGGGAAAAGTATATTGTAAATGGCATAACTCTTGGTCTCACTCGACTAAAAACTGCATTGTTTTTCGAGACAGGATCCAAGAGCAAATTCGGAAAGGGAGTTTGAAATTTCCAGCCAAAACAGAAAAGGTCATGGGGATTGACAGCAACCCGTTTCCAGAAGTTGGAGAGAGCACAGCTAATGTGGTTGTACCAAACTTCCAGAATCTATCTCTACAAGAGTTGGAAGAGGTCAATGTGCAGATGCATATTGCCAACCAGACAACTACCAAGAAGGACACTGGAAACCCACCAGCCATTGGACAAGGTTTCTTACGCCAGAAGGAACACTCTGATGAAGAAGCACTGGATGATGATTCCTTGGAAGCAAAGCGGTATGTCTGATGATGTGTCGAGTGCAGACTAAGTTATAAATGGTTGAAGGGGCTTCCAATTGATGGGAAGCAATACTACAGGGATGTTCAGAGACATCCTAAATCAACCAACGCTTATAACAAAAGGCCGTATCCGGCTAGTGATAGGCAACGACCACCAGTGGTTGAGCCTACAATGGACAAAATGCATACTAAAGGCAAGAGACCCTTACATGAATCCAGGCCACCTAACTATTACAGAATAGAGAGCCGTCATTCTGAAAGAAGATTGGAGAGAGGCTCATTTCATGGGATCAAAGCCAGGAATTGGCCCCCTAGACCAACCTCATGTAGGACAGAAAGTGGCTATCTGCATCGAAGGTTTGAATCAGGCTCAAAACAGGAGGTCAGAGCCAAACACTTTCCTTCACAGCCAGCTTCGAAGATGGCTTCGAAGGTTGAAAAAAGCAGTTCAACATCTGAGTCAATAAGTTCATGGCTACCTGGGGTCCCAGATTGGTTTGTAATGCAGAACAAGCCTAGGGAAGTGCCTGCCCAAAGGGATGTTGGAAACCAAGGCAGGATGGTCAAGCCTCCATTGGTGGCTCCGAACAATTGGGTATTGCTTAAACACCCAAAGACAAAGGAACTAGATATGGTCCCAGTTATTTCAAGGTCACAGAGGAGGAAAATTCAGCGTAGGTACACCCAAGTAAAGAAGATCTGAAAGAAAGTGGAGCGAGTTCTTCACTGGTAAAGACAGAAGAAAAGAAGAATCCAAAGCCAGACTATGCCCCAAAGCCAAATCCACAGAACAAACTGGTTGGCAGCAGAGAACAGTTGGCCAAGGTTCATTCTAAACTAAAGGCCAGGGAGAGGGCTAGCTTAGCAAGGTTGGAGAAGGCTCTGATGGAAAGTGATAGCGAGACGGAAGAAGAGATTGGCATAAGCCAAAAGAAGGAAATGGCAGAGGAAGAAATGTTCGAAGCCGTCATGGCTGAGCAAACATTTCTGGCTGAAGGACCAGTTAAGAAAGATCCTTCAAAAGAATCAGTTAGCAACGAAGTGCCAGAGTGCAGCATGGAGGATGTTGCTGAAGTCACTAATCAGGGTAGCCAAGAAAGGAGAGACAGACCGGCCACTATTGATTTGGCTCATTTCCTCCGGTATCAGTCAATATGGTACACATACTGCCTCACGAGTTCTAGGTTGAAGAGGAGGACCAAGATGACCAAGACATGGATCATATTCCAGTCTCTAGTGAGGAGTCGCAAGTGAGTATAGTACAGGATGAGTCTGAAATGGCTACTCCAATGGAAACTGAATGCGAGGGCCAGGAAGAGGTGAGCATCAACCTCTCATATCCTTTTGAATATCCTTCGAATTCTATGACACAACATGTCAAGCCTTTGTATATCAAGGCTTTCTTTGATGGGATACAATTGAATCGGGTCTTGATAGATAATGGGGCAGCAGTGAACTTACTACCGAAATCTTCTTTGAAGAAACTAGGGAAAAAGAATCCCAGGTTGATCCCAACCAGCACAACCATCGCTGGCTTTGCTGGAGACAAACAAATGGCTCAAGGGATTTTACCCATTAACTTGTGCGTGGGGACGTGGATTGCATGACGGCATTCTTCAGAATGTCAAGGTAATGCTAAATACAATGCCCTACTTGGGAGAGATTGGATCCACACTAACAAATGTGTGCCTTCCTCTTTGCATCAGAAAATCATGATGGCTTTGGGCAATGGAGAGATGGAGGAGATCGATGCAGATCCTCAACCCTTCATAGCCTGTGCAAATTTTGCAGAGGCCAAGCTGTATATTGAGGGCGTGACACCACTCAGTATACTAAGGAAAGCTGATGGCTCAGCCGAAGTGACGGCTGATGAGGAAGTGACACACTTGAAGCACTTAGTCCAAGAGAGTGTTGATGAAGAGATTGTCATTAAAGATGACAATGATGCCTGGTTGTAGGCAAAGAGATGAAGAACAAGAAGCCAAGTCTTTGGCTCTGATTAAATTCTCAACATTGGATGTAAAAGCTATAGTCTAGAAAGTACAGGAGCAAGAAAGAGAAGCCATGATAATTGGTCAGAACAGAGCAAGCGAAGTCAGAATTTTGACCCTTGGGAAATACTGTGCATTGGACATTGAGACAAAAGTCCAGGAGATACAGGAGGAGGATGCCTTATGGACAGATTTTGTCTATGAGGAGGAGGGCAAAGATGTTGAACTAAAGAACCTAGGAGCAGAACAAAGCAAGAAGGTTGCTTCGAAGGTCAAAGAAACCAAGGAAGAAACTTCAATAAGTTCTCAGACACAAGACCCCTTAGAAGAAGTAAATTTAGGGGAAGGTTCTATACAACAGCCCACCTATATAAGTGCTTGCTTGAATATTCTGGATAAAGACCAGTTGTTGGTTATTTTTAAAACATACAAAGATTGCTTTGCATGGTCCTATAATGAACTACCAAAATTGGATAGGTCATTAGTGGAACATAGGCTCCCTATGAAGCCTAATTTCAAGCCATACAAGCAGAAACTAAGAAGAATGAGTCCAGAAGTAATTCAGAAGGTCAAAGAAGAAATTCTTAGACAACTCAAGGCAGGTTTTATTAGGACAGTCAGGTACGTTGAATAGCTATCTAATATTGTGCCTGTAGTTAAGAAGAATGGCAAAATGAGAGTATGCATCGATTTCAGAAACTTAAATCTAGCAACTCCCAAAGATGAGTACCCTATGCCTATAGTGGATCTGCTGGTAGACAGTTTGGCAGGGCATCAGATTTTATCAATGATGGATGGGCACTCTAGTTACAACCAAATCTGCATTGCAGAGGAGGATATCCACAAGACAACATTCAGATGTCCTGAAAATATTGGCACCTTCGAATGGGTTAAAATGCCATTTGGTCTAAAGAATGCTGGGGCTACATATCAGAGGGCTATGAACACTATCTTTCATGATCTCATTGGAGGGTATCTAGAGTGTTATATTGATGACATTGTAGTGAAATCCCAGTCCATGGAGAAGCATCTGTTTCACTTAAAAGCAGCTTTTGAAAGAATGAGGAAGTTCAAGTTGAAACTTAATCCTCTTAAGTGTGCTTTTGGTGTATCATCTGGAAACTTCTTGGGTTATGTAGTGCACAAGAAAGGAATACAGATTGATCAGAATAAAGCTAAAGCCATCATTGAAGCCAGGCCTCCATCAAGTAAGAAAGAATTACAAAGGTTCCTTGGGCACGTTAACTTTCTTCGAAGGTTCATTTCTAACACTGCAGGGAAAACTAAAGTATTTTCTTCCTTGTTAAGGTTGAAAGATGAAGAGGAATTTGTGTGGACAGCAGAGCATCAAATTGCTTTCGAAGGTATCAAACCCTCCAGTGCTGATGCCACCAAAGGGGAACAAGCCCTTGAAGTTGTACATAGCCGCAGTAGAAGATTTATTACGAGCTTTTTTGGCCCAAGATAATGAAGAAGGCAAGGAGCAAGCTATTTATTACCTTAGTAGGTTTTTAAATTCTTGTGAATGTAAATATTCAGCTGTTGAAAAGTTGTGTCTTGCTTTGTATTTTGCTGCAATGAAATTAAAATATTATCTTTTACCTACAACTGTCCTGGTAATTGTAACCACAGATTTGGTTAAATACATGTTATCTAGGCCTATGTTGAGGGGGAGAATTGGCAAGTGGATACTAGCCTTATCAGAATTTCATCTAGAGTATGTCCCCCCAAAGGCAGTAAAAGGACAGGTTTTAGCTAATTTTCTGGCAGACCATCCATCTCAAACAGAGAGCCAAGAGATAATGGAACTTGGTTTGGCTAGTGTTGAGACATGGCAGATGTGGTTCGATGGATCGAAAGCCAATGGCTTAATTGGAATTGGTGTTGTGATTAAATCTCCACAAGGGGTAGAAACTACACATGGTTTCAGAGTGGATGAAGCCACCTGTTCCAATAACCAGGCTGAATATGAAGCCTTAATAGTGGGACTAGAAATTCTTATTGGATTACAAGTACATGAAGTTGACATATTTGGAGACTCTCAATTGGTGGTTAACCAAGTAAAAGGGATTTTCAAGTGTCAAAGCATAAGTATTTTGCCATACTATGTTGTTGCATTACATCTGCTTTCTCAGTTTCAAATAGCAAATGTAACTTATATTCCAAGATTCTTGAACAATAGAGCTAATGACGTAGCTCAAAAAGCTTCGAACTTCAAGAGAAGGGATAATACCCAAAGGGACATAAACCAAACAACATATCAAAGATTAATACAACCTTTGAATAAGAGGAATGTGGTCTTGGAAGTCAATCATAATGACTTACGAGAACAAGATTGGAGGCATCCAATAATGCAATACTTAACTGGTCCATCTTCGAAAGCTAGCAGGAAAATCAAATTACAGTCTATGCAATATATGATATATGACAATGCTCTCTACAAAAAGGGGGGGGGGGGAGATGGCTTATTGCTGGAATGTTTAGGCCCAAAGAAAGCATTAACAGCTATGGCTGAGGTTCATGAAGGCATCTGTGGTGCTCATCAGCCTGGTGTAAAGATGAGATAGATGCTTCGAAGGCATTCCTATTATTGGCTAACTATTCTTAAAGACTGCATAGAATATACAAAGGGTTGCCAGGCATGCCAAAAGCATGGCACAATAAGGCATGTACCCATAACTGACCTACATGCAGTAGTGAAGCCTTGGCCATTCAGAGGATGGGCCATAGATATGATGGGAAAAATACATCCACCCTCTTCGAAACATCATTGTTTTATTCTAGTGGCTACTGATTACTTCACTAAGTGGGTCGAAGCCAAGCCATACAAGGCTGTAGACCAAACAGAGGTCATTGGGTTCATTAAAGATTTGATCCATAGATTTGGCATCCCACAAACCATAACTGTGGATAATGGGACTGTGTTCGATGGGAAAATGGTGAAGTCTTTTGTGGCAGAGTTTGGAATTACCTTGTTAATTCCACACCTTATTATGCACAAGCCAATGGTCAAGCTGAATCATCCAATAAGTCCTTGAAAAAAAGGATACAAAAGGTTGTGGAAGATAACCCCAGGGATTGGCATAACCTTTTGTTGGATGTTTTATGGGCATACAGAACTTCCCCAAGATCAAGCACAGGAGTCACACCTTATGCTTTAGTATATGGGCATGATGCAGTTTTACCTGTGGAAATTAATGTTAAATATTTGAGGGTAAGATGCCAAGATCAGTTAGATCCTGAGCAATACCATCAAAGTATGTGCTTAGAGTTAGAAGGCATAAATGAAGCCAGAATTTTGGCATTAAATAGCATTCTTTTCCAAAAGAAGAAAGCAGTTAAGAATTATAACAAGAAAGTCAAACACATTGGCTTTGATGAAGGTGATTTGGTATGGAAAACAATACTCCCAATAGGAATTAAAAGCCATAAGTTTGGCAAATGGTCACCTAACTGGGAAGGACCATATCAAATTCATAGAGTTCTGCCTTTTGGAGCATACCATTTGAGAAATCTGAATGGATATGTACATCCCAAAAAGATTAACAGCAGATATTTGAAGCCTTATTTTCCAACCATTTGGGAAACATAAGGAATAAAATAAACATTAAAGACAAAAACACAAGACTGCTCAGATGATAGACAAAATTCGCTCTTTCATAAAGAATTAAGTACATTGTGCCACAAATTGGCCCAAAATTCATTACAATGTCTTAATTGTTTTTGTACAATAGATTTCCTATTGCTAAGTGAGGGAACTAGCTGAATAGCTGTAGCCATGTCTTCTTTGCGATCGGCCAGTTCTTGGTTAGTGATTTGCAATTTAGTGTCAGTTCGAACCAAGGCCTGGTTTACTGCAGCTAACTCCTCTTCAAGTTGGGTTTTCTTCTCCAGCAGCTGGGCTCGAAAGTGGGAAGCAGAGGAGTGTTGTTCTTTCAGAGTTGATACTTCGGTATGTACTTGGGAGACGAAACTCTGATCTCTGGCCAGTTTCTCATCCATGACCTTGGCGACTGGCAAATCTTGATGTAAAATCGATAGTAGTTGTCACGAGATAGATGGCTTGAAACATCCATGCCTGACTGCACAGCAAGTCTGCAGCACTGGAGGAATCCATTTCTGATTATAGGCCTCTGTAGAGCATCGAAGGGAATCCTCGAAAATGAAATCGGCCATTCGGACATGTGTCCGTGTCTATTGAAAGTGTAAGGCTTCTTTGGAAGAAGAAGAACTCTTGAGAATTTCTAACAAAGAATCAGCTAAGACTAGTGGCTTAGTTTCAACATTGAATGTTGGAGAGGTAGAAAGTATGTCAAAAAGACTGGCTAGTCTTGCTTTGAAGACATCTATCTCATCCATAGACATGAGGGGTGCAGAGAGAGTTATGGTGGAAGGCGTAAAGGACTGCATGGGGATAGGAGAAATGTATGAAGCATCTTTTGCAGCCTCTATGGTCTTAGCCACCAATGAATCAAATGAAGAGGGGCTGGAAGTAGGCAAAGGTGATAAACTATGAATTGGAAAACTACCAGCACCCTCTGTAGGAGAGTCAACTGCCATTAGAGATGGAATAGCAGTTGGAATTTCTGTGAAAGAAGGAGGAGCAAGGCTCGAAGGATAATTGGACTGAAGTAGGTCCAAGGTCAAGAAAGGGAAGTATGGGTCTAAGCCAAGAAGGAGAGATGCAGGGATGCTAGGGCTCACAACGGGTATATGAAATATGGGCCTAGGAAGTGGAAGTGTTATCTGAATAGCTCTCACATTATGCATGTGATCAACTTCGATTGAAATTGAGGGAGTCCCCATTGGAAGTATAGCTTCAGTGTTTGCTGCTGCAAAAAGGAAGAGATGTAAGGTCAAGCTCTATCGTCAAAATTTGATAAGGCAAAATAGTAGAAGCATGAAAGAAATTACTTGTTCTAGAAGCGCTGGCACTGATGGGAGAGCTGCGAAGAGAATAATGTTCGGCAGTTTGTTGCCTTCTTACTATTTCTCTTTGTAACGCATCGGCAACAGCAGCTTCCTCTCTTAAAATTTGTTGCTGCCGTCTCCTCTCAGCCCTTTTGAAGACAATTATGGCCTTGGAATGTTCTTGGTCTACGGCCTTGGCAGCTACCTCATGAATGGGATCTTCAACCAAGACAGTAGTTGAAGCGGTCACTTTTCTTCTTTTTTCTATTGCTTGGGCGATTGTCTCAGAATCAGAGTCCTCAGCAAAGTCAGAAGGAAAGACAGTAATCTTTCTTCTCCTCTTTCTTTGAATTGGCATTGTCTGTTCCTCAGATGTCCTCTCAACTTCTGCAAACTGAGATTCGGATTTCCTAAAAATAAACTCCTTCTCTACCTCCCTAGCGGTTGTCTCCTCTTGAAACAAATCAATCACTTTTTTCCTTCTTGTCAAGGATAACTCGTGCTCTTGGTCTGCTTCTCTTTCTTCTTCTTCTTTTCCTTCTTGTACCTCAGTTGTTTTCTTTTCAGAATCAAGCAGTCTTCTCTTCTTTTGCTGCTGATCACCTTCACAAAAGAAATATATAAATAGAAACAAAATAAGAATAAGATAATCAGCATCATATATGAAGTCGAAGGAGAGAAAACAAAGGCATATACCTTTCTTTGAAACAGCCCGAGTGACTTTAGGAGGAGTTAAGGTAGCAGGAATGGACCGGGTTGTAGGAGGCACAGTGGAGGAAGGGACAGTTTCAGCTCCCTTGGGCTTGGGCACATCTAACACCTCCAGTAGGTTTTGAGGTGAAATGGCTAAATAGATTTTCATATTGCTTACCCACCAATTTTGGTATCTCTTCAATACGGTACCTTCAGGAATGAAAGGGGTGTACTCAAAATTGTCCAAGTCATCTATGAATTTGAAGGTTGCCTCTTCCAGCCTTGACTTCCTAACCTTCAGATCTCTCCTGGTAAGGCTCAGATTGATGTTGCTGCAGAGAGGTATTGGGACCCCTTGTGTGAAGCCAAATTGTCTAGCAAATTGAGCAGGATAATAAAGCTCAGCTATATATTTATAAGCTCTGGGGTTCGTGGTCCTGATAAACAGCTCCCTAGGAAGCAGAAGGAAAGCCCATATATCCTTGTGAATAGGCGAAGAACAGAGCCTGTCACTTAAGAAGCGACTCAACCAAGTTGGACCTATGTTGGTTTCGAAGGGACGGAAACGGTGAATAGGAAGGACAGCTGGTAGTTGATGGAAAAAAGAGAAATAAAAGGCAAAAGTAGAAGGATAGATGGAATCATTGGCCAGTCTTATGCCATGGGTAAGAGAGTGTAGCCCAGAAAATTTAAGGTATTTGGATTGTAATTCAGTAAAATAGGCGAAAAGCCAAAGCTGAAGGATCCAGAATAGCCCTCCTTGATTAGCATCTAAAGGCTTCTCACAAAAGAGGGAACAAACTCTATATACATGGCCTAGAATATATGGGGCTAAGGCTACCCTTTTTTGCAAAACAAAGGCTTTGGCAAGAGGAGCAAATTCAGGCATGATTCTTTGAGAGGAGGTGCAGAAAAGGAATTTGCAAAGCCAATATAACAAGAAAGAAAAGAATTCCCTATCAGTTACTAGGCCCTCTTTTTTATTCTCAGCTTTAACAAAATCACTGTAAGATAAGTTAAGAGAGGGGTGAGAGAAAGAGACTGCTAAGTCAGGGAAATCTGGTGTAATGAGGGTACCAATAGGGGATACTCCTAGTAGATGGCAAATGTCAAGAACAGTAGGGGCCATCATCCCACATCTAAATTGAAAGAAATTGAAGATAGGGTTCCAAAAACATAAAGTAGCAGGGACTAAGAAAAGGTCCTTCGAGATAGTTACCCTAGATAGTCAGAGAGCATCGAGAAGGTAGAGCTCTTGAAGGTCCAGTGTCCTAGCAGGGATGACTCGATCGTACCATTCTTGCCACTCCGGTCTCATTGTGGGCCAACATCGGTGAGGGCGATTGATTCTCCAATTCCTACAATTGAGACCACCTTCATAAAGGAGACATTGGTTCTCCAGACGAGGGTATAGAGCTGGGAGCTCAGTAGGGATCTCCTTGAATATTGGCCCGAGCACGTAGTCTTGCTGCTCATGATGACGAGGGACAAAGATACGCCTGTCAATGGCGCTTTTCCTCCCAGCCTTGTACTTCTCACATTCTACGTCAATGAGCCTTTTCAAGGCTACAGATGAGCTCACACGCTCTATGACTGGCACTTCTGGTGAAGAAGAAGCCATTGATAGTACGTTTTTTCGGAAAGAAAAGAAGGGAGTGAAGAGAAGTGAAAGGCTAATGAGGGTTTGTGCGTTAAAAGAGCAAGTGATTTCAGAACACGAAGCAAGAGGGTTTTAAAAGCTTTTGTGTCTGAAAAATATATTGCATAAGTCGTTAAGTACTAAAAGTACGAATACGAGGAGTCTCTTCCAATATTGATAGTTTTGGAGGGAAAAAGCACATTCCGGATGTTGGCCTTGACGAAGCAAGATATTTGGCTTCGAAACAAGATTTTGGCGCCAAAAAATAAATAACAACGGCTTCGAAATACATAAGTCGGCTTCGAAGCATACTACATGCTTAAAGATGCTAGAATGCTTGAGGATTAGTCTACTTAAAAGGGTTTAAAGACCTGTTTGAGGGCTATTAATGAAAATAATGACCTTCGAAGCAAAAAAATTGGGATTCTTTAAGGAGAATTGCTATTCAAAACATCAAAACTAATTGTTGGTTTTAATAAAAGGAGATTATCTTTCTAAATTAGCATGAATTGCTCTTCGAAGTAAAAGTGGTCAATTTAAAATTGATTAACTATATCAACCATGACCATATATTGGTTATAGTTAGTTTTGAAGGGTAAGATTGTTAAATTCGAAGCACTAATTCTAGGTGATATCAGCCAGAATTGTCAACTTTACTCCATAAATTGGAAAAAGACATGATTGGTTCCTTTTAGTGTTTCATTTTGAGTCCATATTCGAAGAATGAGTTTGTACAATTCGAAGCCCTAAATTGGCTCTTAAAGGTAAATGGAAATAAGGTCAAATAATGCCAAATGGAGGATTCTATTTATATTTGAAGACAAAGCAATCACATTAGATGATCCTATCTGGGTATGAATTCAAGCTCATAAAAGTAAGGAATAGAATAAATGACAAGATCATGAAATTTGATCCAACAATGATCAATAAATTTTTGCTCTGTCTTTATTATATCTTCTATTGCTTCTAATGTTGGCTGCATAAGTTGGTGTGCTCTCACTTCATAGTAGAGCTCTTCAGCCTTTATTTCGAATGTTTCCTCTCTCAATCGTTGTTCCACTTCATCTAGGACCAAATCATCCCAATACACAGAATCTTTATTCTTGAAATCATCGAAGTCTTCGATGAAGTTCTCTGCTTCGTATTGGGCTTGAATTCGGAGAGACAAAAGTTGGTCCAAAGATTGTGTAGTAACCTTGGAATTTCGATGCCAGTAGAGGAGCACTGGGAGTTGGTCAAGGAACATATGAAGTTCTGCTTGGGCAATGGGGTTAAGAATATGGCCCCTAGTCAAAATATCACAAGCCCATTGAAAGTTCTTGAAAGGGACGTCATCCTCAAGAACATTGAAGGGCAAGTAAGAAAGTCGCAGCGAAGTTGAGCTTCTTTCGCTCGGTGGAGTAGGGATTGATGGAGGTTTGTAAGGTGGAATGACTTCGTTCATGGGGAGGGCAAGCCTCAGTTTTTCTGTCCAGGAAAGAGTTGATGAAGAAGAAGGAGCAGATGGTTCTGCTTCAGAAGATGAAGAAGAAGGAGCAGATGTTTTAGAGGGTGGAGAAGAAGGTGTGGATGCTTCAATTATGAAAGATGGCACAGGACTGGAAGGAACAAAGGCATTAATATAGTCAAGCTAGTCAGAAGAGCAAATCTTCGCCTTCTTGGCCAAGAAGGATGGGTGGTACCCTTGAGCTTCTTCTGAACGTTGGGCAACAAGCACTGTCTTGGTAGGCATGGAGGATGTGTACCATGCCACAAGAAGATTTTCCTCCAAACTACGTCGAAGGTTAATGGGTACGTAAGAGTAGACCACTGAACTTCGAGCATAGGGAGGAAACTCCAAAGGGTCAGTAAACTCTACAAAATGATGGTTGATTCGTTCCCTCAAATCATAAGTCTCAGGTGTTGACCAGCTTGTCCAACCAGAACCCCCAGAAGACGAAGAAGTTATAGCTTCATCCCATGCAGAATTTTGTGAAGAAGAGTTTCCTAAGTCCATATTTGCAACTTGCCAAATCAAAGGTTTGAGAGCAGTTCGTTCAAGGTACAAAGGGGAGTCAGAGGAAGAACTTCTTGTATCTGTGTTTGTAACTTGTTGAATCGAAGGATTAAGGACAATGTGTTCGTAGTCCAAAGGTTGGTAATTTGCAAAGGCTTTCATGACCTGAATATAGAAAGGCGGGTAAAGGTAGCTAATGAATGCGTGGAGGTTCTTTCAAGGGGAAACATCATTACTCAATGGCTCTTCGTGTGCTTGATCAATAGAAAGGGAAATTGATTCAGCCATAGTCTGTTCGAATGCTAAGGTATTGGGACGTTCAACAAATTGAAAAGAGTTAATACAAATTATCACCAAAGAGATGACGGTTGTGTTTCCCGAAGATAGACTCTATACACGTTCCAAAAGCGCGGGAAAAGTTGTGATCCACTAATATCACCAAGTATTGGGTATATTAGTGCGGGGGGTAATGTTGGCTACATATTTTGTAAAAGCCAATTACAGTTCGACACGTGGCAAAGCAAGGGTAGTATGGGGAGACTACTTAAGTCTTCGATCCTGATCGTATACGTGGCAGTAAAAATTGGTTCTCACTTGATCTGAGTAGCACAGAATCAGTAAAGAGATACAAGATGGCGTGGCTTCAACGGTTGCTCATATTCAAATTCAAATACAAGAGGGAAGTTCAACTGCAAGAAAAGGCGTAGTGGAACTACTTCTAAGGCAGCATGATCAGCAATCATGGAGGAGCAGTTCGACGGTTTGAAGTGCAATTCGATGGTCATCCTTGAGGAGTATAAATAGCAAGGAAGTCTCCAGAAAAGCCCCCGGACTCAGATCATACAAACCAGTCTTACTTTACATATTTTATTTTCCAGTTTTTACATTTCCAGTCTTTACCTTTCTTGCACTTTAAATACCTGTTCTGCACTTTGATTTATAGGAGTAGTTTCAAGTAGATAAATCCTTTGTAAACCTCTTCGAGGTGAGTTTGGATCATTGTAAGTGTTCATTTTAATGAAATACTTCCATTGTTTTTCATATTAACTGTTATTTTTCTTAATTTCTCCTAAGTCAAGCCACCAGTAAAAGTCCTCTTCATTGAGGCTGAAAGAACTAAAACACAATCGTCTGATAATTGGTTGGAAATTATAATTTCTGTAAGGACTAATTGATCCTTGCTGGCACGCTCACATTTACAAAAATACCCTTCGAAAAGCTAAAAAGCCAACAATTACATATTAGAAATCAAACATGTCCTTTTAAGTCATATGTACATTAATAAATAAAAATAAAAAAAATAAAAAAGAATAATGAAGATTCTTATTACAATATGTTCCTCCAATATTTCAACAAAGTTGCGTTGATCTTATTTTGGTTAGAAACAAAAATTTATAGATAAAATTGAAAACCATAAAAATGTCAGTTTAATTTATTCTAGAAATTATTTTTATATATTTGTATATTTTTTTGGTAAGTATATATAACAATATGTTAAAATAAAACAGTGACTCTACTGTTGTATACCTTGCATTTTGCTATAGTACTAGTGAGGTGCTGATGCCCGTTATAAATGCCCATACAAGGTGTAAGAAGTTTTTTTTTAAAGTTGTATTTGTGTTTTTTTTTTTTTTTTGGTGGTAAATGTAGCTAAATTAAGAATAAATGTACTGATTTTATACTCTGTAACAGAGGACTGCAAAAAATTAGAAATATATTAATATTAAAATATATATTTTGTTTTTGAAATAAAATAAAATAAAAAACCTAGTGGAGATGTAAAGAGATATGAAAGTAGAAAGGGAGTAAATAGTGAATGAGATATTTAAAAATAGGAAAGAGAAAAGAGTGAGAGTTGAGTGATTTGAATACAGATTATGTGAACTAAAAATTTAGGGTCAGAGAATTGTGTTTTTGATCTTTTTGAAATAGATAAGAAGTAACTGAAAATTTTCTTCTTTAAATTGTTGCTTAAAAACTGGTTTTGTAATGTGACGTGTAGAAGCCCACAAAGGCCATGAATCACTATAAACAACCCAAGCCCATCACTTGGAGCCCAATACATAACCCAGCTAGTGAGATCCAGAACAGCTGGAATCCAACATGGCATAAAGAACCAATGACATTCAGACACTTGGCAGGTGAAAGACGAGCAACATCAGCAGACAAAAATTTGCAAAGTTATTGCCACTGCACATTACCATTAATGTAGCCCATTACAACATTTATTACGACGACACCTCCCCGTCGGAACAGGATCTCCTTACCCTGAACAAGGTAAGTTACAGCATAGACTTTCGGCGAGGAGAGCAGGTCGGAAGGGACAGTGAAATGATTACCAAAGGATATAAGTAAATGTTGAAGACAAAAAGAAGGTAAAGCTTTCTATCTCTAAACTCTCCTTACATCCTACTTCTCCTTCTAACTTGGTCATCGGAGGGTTCACTGGGGGACTACCCCGTTCCCCGTTGGACTTGTTTGCAGGTAATCCGGCGGGCTTGATCAACTGGACGTGGGTATTGAGGAACTTGGACCTGTCCGACCCATTCACTGGAACAAACTATATCATCAGTTGGCGCTGTCTGTGGGAAGGTATTTGCTCCGCGCGCCAGTTGTGCTCATTGTCGCCGGAGACCCTATCCCAACAACCTTTTCCTCCTACCCATCAAAGTGTATGGTCACGACAAGATCCATGGCTTCTCATAATAATGCTGTCGACCATCAGGCCGACCCCCCCATCCAAACAACCCACCACAGTATTTTATTGAGCTTACCAACAACATTAACCGCATGGCCAAGCAAAACCAGGCCATGATAAATGCTTTACTCCAAAGAAACCTTCCGATGCCTCCTCCACCACCTCCAGATATTCCACCCAACCAAGAAAGAGCCCCGAGCCATACTGTTCCACAACCCTATCCACCCAACTTGGAAGGTTTGCAAGCTCCTCCTCCACATACAAATCTAATACCTCCACCCCCACACCCGTCGGTCGTGGTACCAACCCCTGAAGGGGAAGCCAGCAGCATCCAGCCCCCATTGACTGACCATGGTGACAACATTCCCCTCTGGGATGCTGAACTCCGAGCAATGAAGCTCTAACTCCAAGGGGTCATGCAGAACATTCAGCATAAACCCTCTACCACGGCAAACTCACCATTTGTTGCCTCCATCCGGGACAAACCTCTACCCGCCAAGTTCAAGATGCCCACCATTGACTCTTTTGAAGATACGACGGACCCAATCAACCATTTGGAGACCTACCGAACCCTCATGATCCTCCATGCCTTCCCTAACGAGAACATGTGTTGGGCTTTCCCCATGATATTGAAGGGGTCAGCTCGACTGTGGTTCAGTCAATTACCAGCAGACTCTATCTCTACTTTCTAGCACCTCAGTGACTCCTTCCTTAGCCATTTCATTGGAGCCCAGCGCCAACGTCGCCTGGCAACCCAACTCTTCAACATCCGTCAAACCGAGGGGCAGTCGCTACGCAGTTTCGTTACCCGCTTCAACACCGAAGCCCTGCAAGTAGTGGAAAACGATGACAAGGTCATTTTCACGGCTTTCATGGCCGGGCTACGATTGTCCGATTTCCTCTTTTCCCTCTCCAAAAATCCCCCGACCTCCATGGCAGCCCTACTCTCCAAAGCCCAGAAGTACATGAATGCTGAAGATTTACTAGCCGCTCGGCAGGATCCAATAGCTAAAAACCTGACCCCCAAGGAAAAGAGAAAAGACTCAGAACCCAGAAACACCCAGTATAATAGCCAAACACCCCACTATACATCGACCACCATCGGTTGGCGGCACCGACCGCCCGGTCGGTTTGAGCGGTACACCCCCCTTAATTCTCTCATGGAACAAGTCCTCAACCAGATCCAACGTGACTACCCCCTCAAATGGCCCCTACCCTCACAGACCCCTTATAATCGGAAAGACCAATCCAAATATTGTCGTTTTCACCAGGACCATGGCCATAACACTGATGACTGCATCAATCTCAAGGATCAAGTTGAGGCCCTAATACGTCAGGGACGTCTCAGCCGCTTCACGGACACCCGCCCACAGCAGAGGCAAAGAACCGAGCTCTTCAGAAACAACCGCTGGCACACCCCCCCCGGCAGCTAGCTCAACCTAACCAAGGCCATAACCACCCTCCACAACAGCCTCAGCCGCTAGGTAATCCCCCTCCGCCAGTTGGCGAAATCCGAGTCATTTCAGGTGGCCTTGCTTGTGGGGGGCCATCCCGTTCGGCTCCGAGGGCAGAACTCAGAAAGATAAGGCAAGGCTCAGACAAAGCAGTTGCCACGGTAGACTGACCCTCCAAACAGCCCAAGCAGTGGACAGAGCCCATCGCCTTCACGGACGCCGACTGTACAGGCATCCGTTAGCCTCATGATGACCCCCTCGTCATTTCTGCCCTCCCCTCCAACTATAAGGTTAGATGGGTTCTCATCGACAACAGCAGTTCTTCAGACATCATATTCCTCAATTGTTTCTGCCAGCTCAAGATTGGGGAGGAAAGTCTGTCGCCCCTCCAAACCCCTTTGGTCAGTTTCACTGGCGACCGGGTGACCTCCATCGGTTCCATCGATCTTCCCATTACCATCGGTGAATACCCACGGCAGACTACGAAGTTGTTTACTTTCCTTGTGGTCGATTGCCCCTCTGTCTACAACATCATCCTTGATCACACCGCCCTCAACGCTTTCCAAGCTATCACTTCAACCTACCACATCGCCATAAAGTTCCCTACCGACCTGGGCGTCGGGACAGTAAAGGAGGAGTAGACCGTAGCTAGGGAATGTTATGTCGCCTCACTCAAGGAAGTCAAGCTGAAGGAGGCCATGATCATTGAAAGACTTGACATACGAGATGAGGACGAGCTGGTCAGAGGGGAACCGGTGGAGGAGCTTGTTGAAATTCCCATCGATCCCACCAACCCAATGAAAACGGCCAAGATCGGCAGTCAACTATCCCCCCAAGCTAAGGCTGACCTTATTGCCCTTCTGACCGAGCACAATGATGTATTTGCCTGGACTCACTCAGACATGCCAGGCATTGACTCCTTTTTCATAACTCACCGCCTCAGTATTGAACCTCATTTCCGACCTTATCGCCAGAAGCAGCGTATTTTCCATCCAGAGCGCAATACTCTTATAGCCGCAGAGGTTAACAAACTCCTTGAGGCCCAGTTCATCAAAAACGTGGACTACCCTAAATGGTTGTCAAACGTGGTCCTAGTCCGCAAGAACAATGGCAAATAGCGACTCTGCGTCGATTACTCTGACTTGAACCGAGCTTGCCCCAAAGATAGCTATCCTCTTCCCCGTATAGATCTGCTGGTCGACGCCACGTCCGATCATCAAATGCTCACTTTCATGTATGCTTTATCTACCAACGGTTGGTCAACGCCGTTTTCCATCACCAGATACGTCGGAATATGGAAGTTCATGTCGACGACATGCTAGTCAAGAGCAAACTCTCCACTGATCATTTGACCGACCTGCGAGAAACCTTCGCCACCATACGCAAGTACCAAATGAAGCTCAACCCAGAGAAGTGCGCCTTCGACGTAGGATTTGGGAAGTTTTTGGGTTTTATGGTCAGTCAGCGGGGCATTGAAGCTAACCTTGAAAAGATCAAGGCCTTGATCGAGATGCAGTCACCCAGAACGGTTAAGGAGGTCCAAAGACTCACTGGCCGAGTTGCAGCCTTCAATCGCTTCATTTCCCGCGCAACGGATAAGTGCCTATCATTCTTCAAAGTTCTTCGGCAAACTTTTGAATGGACGACTGAATCCGAAGAGGCTTTTCAGCTTGAAGCGGCAGCCAATCCCCTCCTTTCACAGCAATCACCAGGCGAGCCCCTCTTCCTCTATCTAGTAGTATCAAGCACCATTGTCGGTCAGCTCTTATCGGGGAAAACGACTCCGTCCAACGACCGGTCTACTACATCAGTCGGGCCCTCAGGGGAGCGGGGCAGAACTACCCGCTGTTAGAAAAATTATCCTTGGCCTTGGTCACCGCCTCCAGACAACTCCGTCCTTACTTCCAAGCCGACTCCCTAGTGGTTCTCACCGACCAACCCTTGAAGAAGGTCATGCAGCAACCAGAACTTTCCGGAAGACTCATGCAATGGTCAATGGAACTCAGCCAGTTTGACATCTCTTACCGGCCTCGAACAGCAATTAAGGGGCAAGCTATGGCCAATTTCATCCTGAAATTCACTAATCCTACCCCAACCACTACCTCTACACCCCCACCAGCTCCCATCGAGCCAGAAGACCCTCATTCTTGGACTCTCAACGTCGACGGATCATCCCGTAGGGAAGGTAGTGGGGCTGGCCTCATTCTCACCGCCCTTGAGGGTGGTTGTTTCAAATGCGCTCTTCGTTTCCTATTTGAGGCCAGTAACAATGAGGCCGAATATGAGGCATTGATTGCAGGTCTTCGCCTAGCCAGGGATATTAGTATCAGCCACATCCGAGTGTTCAGCGACTCCCAGCTTATCGTCGGACAGATCACGAGAGAATTCGATGCCAAGGAGGACACAATGCAGGCTTACAGGGATATTGCACTTCCCCTTGTTCGCCTCTTCAATACCTTCCACATCAAGCACATTCCTCGGGAGGAAAACTCTAAGGCAGATGAGATGGCTCAGTTGGCTTCCATGAGACGATCAGACCTCGGTGGTGTTCGCCTAGAATACCTATCCCACCCCGCCATTTGCCCCGACCAGCACGAAATACAATTCCTCCAAAATGAGCCCATTCCTTGGGCGTCAGACATCTTTCTATTTCTGACAACAGGGGAACTACCAGACGACCAACAGCAAGCCATCAAAGTCAGGGCCCGGTCGTTCAATTACATCCTCGTCAGTGACATTTTGTACAAACGTGGTTTCTCACGCCCCTATCTGCGGTGCCTCAATCCGACTCAAGCAACTTATGTGATGCAAGAAATTCATGAGGGTATCTGCGGCAATCACTCAGGCGGCAGGTCCTTGGCCCACAAGATACTTCGCACTGGATATTTCTGGCCTACTCTCAACCAAGATGCGGCTGACTTCGTGCTCAAATGTGATAAGTGTCAGCGTTTTGCCAATATCCCCCATGCTCCTCCTACTGAATTGATCACACTTTGCAGCCCCTACCCGTTCGCCAAATGGGGGATCGACCTAGTTGGCCCTTTACCCACCGGCCGAGGCCAGACCAAATTTGCCATTGTCGCCATTGATTATTTTACTAAGTGGGTAGAGGCAGAACCCCTTGCCACCATCACCGAGCGGAACACAACCAAGTTCATCTGGCAGTCGATCGTTTGCAGATTTGGCATTCCCCAGGCCATTGTTTTCGACAACGGCAAACAATTCGACAACGCCAAGTACAGGAAGTTTTGTACAAACCTCCAAATTCAACCATGTTTTTCTTCCCCTGGTCATCCCCAAGCCAATGGCCAAGTTGAGGTCACTAACCGTTCTCTTCTGAAGATCATCAAAACCAAGCTAGAAGCTGCTATGGGGCTTTGGGCTGAGAAACTACCAAACGTACTCTGGGCTTACCGAACTACAGCTCGAACTCCCACTAGAGAAACCCCTTTCCGCTTAACATACGGCGCTGAGGCGGTTATTCTGGTAGAAGTCGGTCTGTCTACCCTTAGAGTTTTACATCCGGATCCAATACTAACGGAAGAGCTCCGTCGGGCAGACCTGGACCTAATTGAAGAACTCAGAGAAACCACTACTGTCAGACTGGCCTCATACCAACAGAAAATGAGAATACACTACAACCGCAAAGTCCGACCAAGGGAGTTCGCTGTAGGGGACCTTGTCTTGAGAGAAACAACCCTTACTACCGAAAATCCAACTGAGGGTAAACTGGCAGCCAAATGGGAGGGACCTTACGTTGTGAAAGCTCAACCACGTCCGGGCACTTACTGACTTCAGGACATGGAAGGTCGAGATCTCCCCCACCCCTGGAACGCTAAACACCTGAAGCGTTACTTTCAATAAGTTCCTACTGTTGTATTGCTCAGTTGTTATATTTTCTTTTTGATACATAATGTAAACTTGGATCGGCTGGACTACACTGTCCATGATAACAATTCTATATCTTAGCTATCTGTGTGTTGTCTCAATAACATTCTCATTTGCAGCACTTATTAAAAGCCTCAGCCAGACTGAGCATTAACAGCCTCAGCCAGACTGAGCATCACTCCATAAGCCTCGAACAGTCCGACCGTCAAAAGCCTCAGCCAGACTGAGCACTAAAAGCCTCAGCCAGACTGAGCACTAAAAGTCTCAACCAGACTGAGCATTACAAGCCTCAGCCAGACTGAGCATCTGTCACAACCCAAACCTGTCCCTAAAAGTTTGGGCATGACCTATTCGTAACTGGACATGTAACCTGGTGGACAAGCCGATGGGGCCTTATCGGAAGCATAAAACACAAACATAACATATATGCAACATACTCCATTGAGCTATTTCTAATATGCCAGGATCTCATACATCATATACTTCATCAAAAGCAAGTAAGGTTAAAACTAAATCCCTGAATATCGGTTACATACGCATACATTTACAGTCCCAGCCCCGTGATTGGGCGTATACAAAAACAACATGAGAGTTAAGTACAACAACCTTAGATGGTACTCAAAAAAAAATAAACTAACATCTTCATGGTTTCACCAAAAATGGGTGGCTTGGTATAGTGCCTGGACATATAAAGGTTGACCGAAAGAAGCGGCATCCTGAGCTAGGATTGCCCACCTAGGGGAAGACCTACAGAAACAGACAAAACTGAGAGTGAGCCGGGCTCAGTGAATAGTAATACATATATGAAACATTATTTAACTTGAATAGATGACATAGCAATACATTAGTCTGATTCTGCAATACATACATAATGGCCTTAGGCCTCATCTTGTAAATGAACTTGGTGGCTATAAGCCATTGAAAATGGTGGCACAAAGCCCTTAGGACATGCGGTATAACACTCCTGTAATCATGTTGGCACTATGGCCCTTGAGATATATGGCATTAAGCCCTTGAAAACATATGGCATTAAGCCCTTGAAACATATGGCATTAAGCCCTTGAAAGTGGCGTGAAGCCCTTGTAAACATGTGGCACTATGGCCCTTGAAAGTGGCGTAAAGCCCTTGTAAACATGTGGCACTATGGCCCTTGAAAGTTTCTTTCCTTTTCATACTTTTAACATATCTTAAATGGTAATAAAAATACATAACATGCTTGAAAATATTAATATAGTTGCCTTACTTGCTTCAAAATATTGACATAAGTGCATAACATGTACATAAGTACTACTACTCACAGTGTTGGGATGACGTGCTTGTTCCACCCGTAGTGTGCCCTGCACACATTGAAAACTCACACTTTAGTTCATCTCAATTTACATTTCGTTTCGCTTCATTTCGCTTCATTTCGAATGAATTAATACATATCAAAAAGACATCGAATACACATTTCGGCAATATTAGAGGGTTCTACACGCAAAACGGAGTGATCCAGATTTTTTAGCATGGGCCACACGTGCAGCTGTAAGCCCCGCACGTGCGGCAACCTCCTCCCGCACGTGCGGCAAAATGCCCCCGCACGTGCTTTTTAGGCAGAATGCACACCCAAAAATTGGACTTCTCCAGCACGTGCGGCCACAACCCCCGCACGTGCGGCGATTGGCTCCCGCAAGTGCGGCCATGACTCCCGCACGTGCGGTGATTCAGCAATTTGCCCAGTCCGAAATTCTGTATTATTCCCACTTTTGGTGCATAATTAAGAGATTCAACAAGGGGCTTTTTATGGCTAATTCATGGTTCAAAAAACATGTAATTCAAGGCACAACACACCATAATCTAGCTTGAATAAAATCCACGAACATGGCTCAATTGATTTGGACAAAATTGAAGCTCAACAACATGGTTTCATTCTTGAAGCTCCTAATTTCATACACACATACATAAATGTACAAAACATAACTTAAACATGGAGATCAATTGATGAATAAGGAGCAAGAGGTTGCTCATGACTTCAATTAAGTTCAACATGCACAATTGGTAGGATTTTCATGCTAAACTTCAAGACATATTCATCCAAAGTTTCCATTTTATTCCAAATCACACCAAATCATAAATTTGCTATTTGAATTGAAGGAAGAGGATTAGATTAAGGAAAGTCAACTTACTTGGTTCCAATTGCTCTCTTCCCTCTTGTTCTTGATCTCTCTTCCTTTCTCCCAAGAAATGCTTACTTAAGTCTATTAAGCTCAAGAACAATATCTATATATATATATATTAGAGCTAATAAGATAAAAATGAATCGTTTAATCATTCCAAAATTAAAATTTCACGAACATGCTTAATATTACTGAAAAATTATGCTGATCACAAATATATTATCAATTTCAGATAATTAAGCTGTTAAGGCCTCCAATTTCTAATTCAAACGTTTTAGTGGTGACAGATAGTTTTCTTAAGAAACAGATAGGCATATAAAAACATGGATTTCACTTGCTTAATCAAAAAAATTTCATGGACCATTATAGTAAACATTTAAAAGTACCAATCGAGGGTTGAGAATATAACAGAAATCATGTGCGAGGGTCGGGTTATTATAGCATCACTCCATAAGCCTCGGCCAGTCCGATCGTCAAAAGCCTCAGCCAGACTAAGCACTAAAAGCCTCAGCCAGACTGAGCACTAGAAGCCTCGGCCAAACTGAGCACTAAGAGCCTCGGCCAGTCCGAGCATGAAGCACTTAGCCAGACCAAGCCTCAGTCAGCCTAAGCATAACAAGTCTTAGCCAAACCGAGCGCCACAGTTTCAGGGTCAAACTCAGTTACCCACAATGTCAGTAAATCATAGCTTTGCCCTAAATGAGCACTCATGCAGGGCTCGGTCAAGGCCACCCATGCAACTTTCATGCTTGTGGAATTAGTAGACACACTTAGTCACAATTCCAACTCCAAATCTTTACACCACTCTTTGCTCAGTCGAATTCCAAAGACGTTCTTACACGTCTTCTTTACAAGTCAGGTTATTTTCTTCTCAATCAAACTCTCACAAGTCAGCCTTTCTCCTTACAAACCAAGCCTCACTCCATAAACCATTAACCTACTTGAGCAGTGTGGCAAACGCAAACTTGTAATTTTACTACATTTTAAATTTCACTCTGCATTGAGGAGTTCCTAACTTTACTTTGCATTGCGTTTTTATTACAACTTCAATCCCACTCTACATTGAGGAGTTCCAAACTTTACTCTGCATTGAGTTTTTATTACAAGTTCAATTTCACTCTACATTGAGGAGTTCCTAACCTTACTCTGCATTGAGTTTTTATTACAAGTTCAATTTCACTCTGCATTAAGGAGTCTCTAACTTTACTCTGCACTCAGTTTTTATTACAACTTCAATCCTACTCTGTCTTGAGGAATTCCTAAATTCAGTTTTTATCACAAGTTTTCATCCATTTCAGACGCACAAGTAAAAACAGTCAAATGCAAAACATAACTGAAGTTTTATTTATTCACAACTTTGTACATATAGTTCATTACAGCAATTCAAAAAAAAAAAAAAAACACAAAACAAAAACAATTCACTCATTCCTCCTCACTGGAGACGAGGTCTTCTTTTTCAATACCCTCATCCAGAGGGGTTTAGGCCACATCGTCCTCACCAATTGTTACACTACTAAGGTCTAAGTTTGGGAATAGTTCTTCAGCTCTACGTTTGAACATCTTCCAGCCACTGTCCCAAAACTCAGCCATTTCGTGTTTGTAGAAGTCTGACTGCTGGAAGCTCTCAATAACTTCTGCTTCAATTCTGTCCCTAGCGATCGCCCTCAACGGGCCCGCCCCTCCCGACTTCTCCCTCACCAAGCTGTTGGCGACCGCGGCATCCACTGCCATCTAAAATTCAGCAAACCCCTTGAACTGATCCACTGCTGCAACATACAAATCGGGGTAAGCCGCCCTTTCAGAGGCTGCCTTCGCCCTTTCTTCATCCAGCTCCTTCTACAGGGTCGCCCTTTCAGAAGCAGCCTTAACCTTCTCTTCCTCCAACTCCTTCTTCAGGCTCTCATTTTCAACAGTTGCCTTGGCTTTCTCTACCTCTAACTCCTTCTGAAGGCTCTCATTTTCCGCTGTCGCCTTGGCTCTCTCTGCTTCCAACTCCTTCTGAAGGCTCTCCCTCTGCTCCACTGCCTTAGCACGCTCGCCCTCCAACTCCTTCTGTAGATCACCAATCTTCATGTCTACCTCATTCTTCTGCCTGACCAGCTCTTCATTACTGCTCATTGCCTCTTCATGTCGTTCGACTACGACTGCACAGGCTTTTTGGGCCTCATCCAACCTCTTCTGCTCGCCAGCCAGTTGGAACTCGAGCGACACAACCTGGCGGCGTGTGTTCTCCAGCTCCACCTTGGCCACTTGCAGATCAGCGTGGGCAGTCTCCCAACTTGTACTCTCCTTCTTCAACTGTGCAAGCTGAGTCTTGGCTTCATCTACCTTGAGTTTTGCAGCCCCCGCCTTCCTCAGCAGAGCCCTTGCTAAGGTGGTTACCTCCATTTGAGTGGAGCATAACCCCTCAGCCGGCTTCGGCCTCGTTGAATCTGGATCTTGGCCTTGGTGCCTCTTCTACAATCCCCACCAGCGGATGCCCGCCTCAGCTAGGCCTTTTTCTCCCTCCAGCCGCCCAGCCACCGCATGAGCGTGGTAGATCGCTGTAGTCAGACTAACTCCCCCTCCTTGGGGTGCAGGACCCCCCTGGGGCTGTTCTTCCCTCCTTGGCCCAAGGCCAGTTGCCCCATCTTCTACTTGCCCTTCAGGGACGGGCCTCGCGACCCCTGCGGCGATCGCCGCCACTACTGGAACCACTTCCATGCCCTCTAAGGCGATGTCCACCACTTCTGGGGCAATTACTCTTCCTGGGGTCTCCTCCACTTCTCCCCCTCTACTTCCTTGGCCATACTGGGTTCCTTTACCCTCGTTTCCCTCATCTTCTTCTGGGCGGGCTCTTCTTCACCACGCCCAACACCTCCATCTCCTTCAAAGACCTCTCATTCGAAGGGTCTATTGATGGCGGTCGTGGCACAAATTCACCTAAATCTTTCTCCCCCAAGGGTTTGGGGCGAGGTTGAATCCTCTCCCTTACAACCGGTTTTGGCGGTCGGTCTGCCTGAAACTCTTTGAATTTTTGGGCTTTTACAAGAATGGTCTGATCCTCCACCTTTTGAGCCTTCCTCTTCGCCTCCAACTCTGCTCGGTCAAGGTCACCCCCGCTCGGCTGTGGACCCAACCCTACCTCAAACAAAGCAGATGGCTGAATGAGCTCGTCCCATCTGGCTCCTTCCTTCTCCCTCCATTCCTTTATCCTCTTCACCCTCTCCTCTGCTGCTGCTCCCAACTTTGGCCCCATCGACTTGGTGGGCACCTTCTAAATGGTGCGCACTCCAACCCCTCCACTGGCAAACACATAGAACCACTGTGGTCTCCACCCCTTGATCGACGACGGCAGCCCCACCACCAGCCATTTCCCTGCCGCTGCCTGCAGGGTGACCCAAGTCTCTTGCTACCCTGAGGCCTTGTAACATGCGAAGAATTCGTCCACTGTCATGGCCGCCCCTTCGTTCGCCTTCGACCAGGCACTTGCACAGGACAATAAGATCTTCCACGCATTGGGCATTAGTTGGCTCGGCGCCACCTCCAAACGATTTAGGACATCTACTACCACCTGCGGCAGGGACAGCCTTAGTCCTCCTTTTAATGCCTCCTCATAAAGGGCAAACTGCCTTGGCCTGGCATCGGATGGCCTCTCCGTCGACATCGGCAACAATAACTCTATTTCGGCAGACACCTGGTATTTTTCGCGAATAGCTTCCAAATCCGCTGCAGTAACCGTTGATTTATCTGCCTTTGTATGCTAGTGATCAGGTTCTGCCTGGTTGATTGGCTTTGGAGCTACTATCATGGTGGAACCATGGGATCGTACAATAGACTCCCCCACCCTCTCCATCCTATATTGCTGCGCTAACTCCACCGCATCATCATCTCCAAGTGGATCCACCCTGACATTCGCAGTTTCTTCTTCGGAGGCAGGTGCAAGGAAATTGAAAAAGTGTTGCAGAGGTGTATCATGAGCAACAAAGGAATTCACACTCGGAATATTTTGATTTTTCATAAACAAGTAGGTGAATCGAATAATGCCAAAAGCCCACGGTTTGCCCGTATACCAAGGATCCCAATTAATTTTCGCCAGTTTGAAAACTTTTCAAAATCATCCGCCAAAACTGCCTTTTCAACACCCATAATGACCTAACGTTTCATTTATGATCTAACGCCTAATCTTCCCCCCCACGGGATATTGCCACGTGTACGACCACGATTCACTGTCTCCTCCCCTTACCCTGTCTTTTTGTCACGACCCAAACCCGCCCCTATAGGTTTGGTACCATAACCGGCCTGTAATCCGTGGATTACCAAAGGCCTCTGAACAGAATAACAAATATTAAGGGGCTGCGGAAGCAAATACATAAAGTAAGCAAGGTCCAATGAGCTATGATGATGTACATGGGACAGAAAATTCAAAACTTATTTATAAACATAAACATGCTAGTCAAGTACACCAATATGTACAAAATATTTACATAAAGTACGTCCCAAGATCCAGCTTTACAACAGGTACAAACGACTAGCATGAGGTGCAAAAACTACCATGGCATTAGGCTTCAGGCGGAACCTCCTCGGGAGGCGCAACAAGTGGCTGACCAAAAACAAAACAGAGGCCATTAACTCTGGCCAGGGTCTTGTGCCGGCTCACCTACATATATAATATAAGCGTGGAAAGCCCGGTGAATAATATGAGTAAAAGGTTTAATGAATGATGTCCATCACGAGTTTATATCGAAACACAATCATATGAAATAGAGTCTTATGCATATTCAAATGTCAAATCAGTAGATTCGGATACATGCTCACATTCATATTCATATATTGATTTTGCATAAGATCATATGTGGTACACCCATTAGCTATCGGATCGGCGGTCTCAAGACCACAAACAGAGTTGGTACCAACGACCGTGAAGGTCCACATCTTGCGCGCAAGTAACCATGGTATTATTACCCCCAGGCAAGGGCCATAGGCCACGGTATTATTACCCCCGAGCGAGGGCCATAGGCCACGGTATTGTTACCCCCGGGCGAGGGCCATAGGGACTAAGGGTGCCACAATACTTTTCAGAAAATTGGACATTCATTTATAATTCATAACGTAGCATTTGAGCGAGATCATATCATATCGAGAAAATACTTAAAGTTAAACATAACTTTACTGAGTTATTACTCACCGTGGGCGTTGATCTGGTGAAGCGGAGTCAAAAGGGTCAAACAGATTGCGGCACGTGACCTACATAATACATCACGGATACACACTTGAAACATGCAATCCAATTGTACAAAACTCACATCAATGATTCTAAGTGTGTACCTAACCTCTTATCCTTAATATGGAGCCTTAAACATGGCCTAGGAATGCCTAGGATGGAATGAGGGTACAAAAATGCCTTGGAAACATTTTTCAAAAGTTGCTAAAAACAGGGGTCTCGCTCGAGCGTGTCTTTCTACGCTCGAGCGAACATGCAGACAATGGGGCTCCACTCGAGCGTGAATTCCGTCGCTCAGCGGTGTGTACTCTGATGAAAATCTTTGGATGCTCAAAATTTACGCTCGATGGGCGCCGACCTCGCCGGCGTGAGACCTGAAGTCCTTGCTCGAGCGTAGGTTCCCTCGCTCGAGCGTGCATCTGTGTGCACCAAGATTCTGAGAGCTTGAAATTTACGCTCGAGCCACCATTCCTCTGCTCGAGCGGAGCTCTGAACAAATGATGGTCGCTCGAGCGTGGAATCCTTCGCTCGAGCGAGGAAGCCAAATTCTGGAATTTCCAGATTTGCCTCCCAAGCTCAAACCAAGCATTCTATAGCTCAAAACTCAACCTCTTGGGCCCATTTTCTGGAAAAACATTTCAAACTCATAGTATATCAAGTTTCAAAGCACAATTTGTAAAATCAAGGGGCAAGAGTGAGTCAATTGAACACAAATTCAATAAATCACCAAAAACAAGGTTTAAACAAACATGCATGGGTCCACTTGAATTTCAAAGCTCCAAAACATGGTCCAAGGCAAAATTAAATTTAGAATTTTGATGAATTCATGGGCTTGAACAAAAATATGAGCATGCATGTCAAGTTTTGATGAAAACAAACCCAAATGGCAAGAGGGTAAACATGCATGCATGATATACTACCCAATTCAACAATTCCAAGCTAAATCTAGACTCTAATCTTCAATAGGTCATGAAATATGCAAGAACTAATTCAATTACATGAATGAGAGGATGAATTCCTACCTTAAACCTTTAATTTCAAGTCTAGGAGCTTAATTCTTCCAAGTTGTCTACAATTCCTCCAATTTCCAAGCTAAACCTTGTAGAAATCAATTTTTCTCCTCTCCCTAATTCTCTCCCACGTTTTTGGCCCTCAAACTGATGAAAACAAATCTTCTAAGACTAAGTCCCATGGTTGTCTTAGATAGTGGGCTTCAATGGCACTATCGTAAATAATAGAACCCATAGTTTAATGTCATTTAATCTAATTTAAACATTCCAAATCGAATTTTAATTGAACCTACCATAAAATCACATAAAATCCAACTAGTCTAAAATACTAATCAATTTTGGAATCGGGCGCCGATAAGGCTTCCAAATTGCGAATTAAAGTTTAAAACACAAACAGATATTTCGACACCGAACAGATAGAAACACATAATTCATGCAATACACATGCGAATTAATTCCAAATTTCCTCTTAATTGTTATTAGGCATAATTAAATTCCAATTAGCGTTAATCAGGGTTGGGGTTATTACACTTTTCCACTTCAAATCACCACGTAACACGCTGCATCTTGAGCCCCACGCCCCTCCACCTCACCCTTCGCAGTCGGCCCTTCTCATGGTCGGCCCTCCCGCCCGGTCAACCTTCGGGGTCGGCCCTCTTTGCAGTCGCCCTCTTCATGGTCGGCCCTCCCGCTCAGCCAAATCCTCATGGTCACCCCTTCTCGTGGTCGACCTTCCCACTCGGCCAACATTCGCGGTCGACCCTCTTTGCGGTCGGCTCTTCCACTCGGTCACCTTGCACAGACGGACCACCTCTCGGTCGGTTCACCTGCTCGGTCACCCCCGCCGGTCGACCTCCATACTACCATTCCCTAACACCCTCACCTTCTTCATTACTATTCTTCATTTGGACTAAAGTCGCACTCGGGAATGGGGACTCTTGGCGATGTACAAGCCCACAAAGGCCATGAATCACTATAAACAACCCAAGCTCATCGCTTGGAGCCCAATACATAACCCAGCTGGTGAGGTTCAGAACAGCTGGAATCCAACATGGCATAAAGAGCCAATGACATTCAGACACATGGCAGGTGAAGGACGAGCCACATCAGCAGACAAAGATCTGCAAAGTTATTGCCACTGCACATCACCATTAATGCAGCCCATCATAGCATTTATTACGACAACACCTCCTTGTCGGAACAGAACCCCCTTACCCTGAACAAGGTAAGCTACAGCATAGACTTTCGGCGAGGAGAGCAGGTCGGAAGGGACAGCGAAATGATTACCAAAGGATATAAGCAAACGTTGAAGACAAGAAGAAGGTAAAGCTTTCTATCTCTAAACTCTCCCTACATCCTACTTCTCCTTCTAACTTGCTCATCGGAGGGTTCACTGGGGGACTACCCCATTCTCCGTTGGACTTGTTTGCAGGTAATCCGGCGGGCTTGATCAACTGGACATGGGTATTGAGGAACTTAGACCTGTCCGATCCATTTACTAGGACAAACTATATCATCATAATGTAAATATTATTCCAACAAAGTTCTTATTAAAATGAGAATGACACGCATATAAAAGAAAAACTCCTCAATGAACAATATGAATATTTTGGAAACAAAAGATGAAGACTTTTAATGACAATTTCAAATAAGTAAATAATGGACGAAACATTATAACAAAGAAGTGGACATTGACAATAATTTCTACAAAAAATCCTTAAATTTTCAAAAACCTTGTTGAATCTACAAACATTATTACAAAGAAGTAAAGATTGATAATGAATCTTAATTTCTAAAAAAAATCCCTGCATTTAAAGAACAGAATCCACAAAAATTCAAATCAAATCCATGACGAAAAGAATTCTCTTGTACAATTCTTTTTTCTTTGGAGGGAAAAGATCTTAGTCTCTTCTTCCTTGGAATGAAAGGTTGGCAACATAGCAAGACACCAGAATACAAAATAAAAATTCGAAGGGAGAAAAGAATCACCAAATTGACAAAAATGCAAAATATTTCCTTGTGCCTGAAGATCTGTGAGGCCTTGTTTGGAAACATGTTATTTTAGTAACTTTTTGATTTTTTACAAAAAAAATGTGCAAAAAAATAGAGAGTGATGCAATAGCTTATATTGACTTTTTGACTTTTTGATTAAAATAATTACTCTCCAAACGAGGCCTAAGCCTGAAGCTTCTAACTCCTTTAGTGTTAAAAAGAAAATCTTCAACTCTAGACTATTAAGTCATTAAGAAGTCTTAACCAATAATGCTCTTGACATTTCATGTACACATAAGCTAGAATGTTCTGTCCATTAAAGCTTTATTTCAATTTGTTGGAAGTTGCAATATGAATCTGTTACCTATTGATCTTATTAATGTTATTTAAGCTATGAGAGGCATCATATATTTTCTGGACGTTGCAATTAGTTCTAGTTTTCTTAAACCGTTTCTTTGTTAGAAAAATAAAATTAATTGAGTAGCTCAATGCAATGTCTTCATTTTTTAAAACTAAAATTAAAGTATTTCTAATTGCAAACAACAAAAAATAGTTTTATTGTAATGATCACAAAATCAGAATATAAGGGAAAACATTAATTTGGCTCTCCTACGATGGTCAGAACACTTTTCTTCAATCAGCGATAACTCTCTTTCTATGTATCTCTCCTTAATTAGCTCAAAATATTTAGGATTGCCAAGGTGACTTTTTGCATAGAATTGCCCTCTAAGTAAACCAAAAAAACAAAATAGAGGATTTTTTTGCTCTCTATGACACAAAATCTAGATCACGTTTCAGTTTTTCCTACTTTTTTATTTACTCATAAAGACAACAATGCAGCAAAAAACCAAGAATCACTAATCATGAAATACAACATAAGTTCAAAGTGTAATTCAAAATCCAGAAAAAACACACAGAATACTGCAAAATTTATCACAAAGCCATATAAGAAACCCCCGAAAAGTTTTGAAACACACAAATTCAATTATGGATTATTTCCCCGAACAAAATCCAAATATTTCATAGCATATGCTAGGAAATTCATAAAAATTACCAAACTAAACCCAAAAGCTTCATGGTATACAAATCACTATTTTGTGTTACTAAATTTCAATCTCTGGCTGTGGGGATTGATTTATATTATGTAAGAAAGGGTTCAAGAAAGTAGTTAGAAAATTCGCGAATCTTCGAAGATTCTTCGAATTCTCTAGAATATTATGAGAGGCTTAGATTCTTCAATAGTCTCAACTCAAGAACACAAAAATAAAGGAGATGATGGGGATAAGAGATTGGGTGAAGAAGAAGGCAAAATGGCTAGAGAGAGAATAATGGCAAGGCTCTCCCATGGATTTCCCACTTTCACTCCCAAGGTTGATAATGGAGAAGGGAAATAGTTCTTTCCCAAGAGTTAGAAATCTCCAAAATCTATCCCTTGTAAAGCTATGGGTGGGTGCTATTTATAGGCACCTCATGATATAGGATGAAGCCCATGTGCAAGGCACATGGGAAGTATTCTCTCTAACCACTTTGTCCGAGGAGGTGACCTCTCCGAGGAGGTGATTTCTCCGAGGAAGTGAACTCTCTGAGGAGGTGATTTCTCCGAGGAGGTGACCTCTCCGAGGATGAGAAAAACCCCGAAGAGGAGATCAATCCCTCGGCGAACCCTTCTTCTTAGCCACACCTAACCAATGATCCCCAATCATCCCACAGGGTCAGGGGTAGTCCCAGAGGGCGTCTTGCCGCATCGAGGTCGAGGTAGTTCAAGAGAACGCATACCGCCACAAAATATTGCGAGTCTCGGGGACCCCTAGATCGTGCCACCTCGACCGGGCATAGGTGGTTTAACAGAAGAGTGAATTTATCTCCACTCACCGTCCTCGGGATCGGGTCCTTTGTTCGACTCCATTACGCCCATGGTTACAGTGCGTAGATCCCGAAAAGCTCGAGCCGCAAGTGTTCGGGACTCATTAATGAGCGGCTTCTAGATTGCGACTGAATCCGTTCGAAGCCAAGTGCTTCGGACCTCTAGGTTCGTGGATCCGAACCCTTTCGAGTCCGAGTGCCTCGGATCTCTAGGCTTGCTTAATACCCTTTCGAGTCCGGGCCCGAGTAAGTCTCTAGGTTCGTGGATCCGAATCCTTTCGAGGCTTAGAGTTATTTAGCCCGTTTGATGGCGATAAATCCGGGCCCACCAGTCTTGGACTTGTGATAAATTCAGGCCCACTAATCTTGGGCTATTGGGCCTAAATAATTTAGTGGGCTCAAATTAGCCCCTCTTACATTTGCCCCTTGCGTGTATGAGAAATTGTAGTTTTCTCGGACATGCATAATTTCACCTCGTCAGCCATGCTTCACATTATATACAGGTATATACGATACAGACATATACGGATCTATATACAGACATATACGGAGATATACACTCGTGGGGAAGATGCCGTTTGCAACCGTTAGTGGGAATATGCCGTTACTGAGAAGGCATATTCCGTTCGCTGGCATTAGCATACGCAAAAAGAAAAAAGAAAAGAAAAGAAATGCATGGATGTGGAATGCGAGGTTTCGAACCCCTGACCTCAAGCTCGGCCTCCGAGTCCTTAACCACTTAGCCAAACCATTGAACCCAAGCCATACCTGTAACTCAAACGTTCAAACAAATATTTATATTACATAGCTATACAATATATATACATATATGCATACACAACTCTCCCGCGTCTCTCTCTTCTTCCGATACACGCGTTTGACACGAGGCCCAGCTTTTGCGTCAGTTGGCCGACAAAAAAAAGCAGGCCTCGATTTGCAGGCTCTCCTCGGCTCTCTCCCTCTTTTGTCTTTCTCTCTCGTCTTCTTCTTCTCTTCAGTATCTTCATCATTCTTCTTAACCGCTATCTTCTTCTTCTTCTTCTCCATTACTCTTCCATCTTCCTCCTCCTTCTTCCTCTTCTATTTTCTGCCATTCTTCTGTGACTCCCTTCTTTTCTCTCTCTTCCTATACATGGCTTCATCTCGCCCATTCGCTCTTTTTCCGGACCTTACTGGTCCATCGAGCTCCTCTGGTCCATCGAGCTTCTCTGGGCCAAGTGCCCCTGCTCTGACTCAACCTAGTCTTCCGACACTATCAGTTGAGCAAGTGATGGCTACTCAAAATGATATCGAGGCCAACCACTACACGTTGAGGTCATGTATGGAAGCGATGGCGGTCAACTGTCTCACCGTCTGCAGAGTAAAGGCGTGTGAGGTATACCGACTCAATGCCCAACTCTCCTACTCCGGTGCATGTTCAGAGATGCAGGCGAGATTGTGCCTTGAAGGCGAAAACAAAGTGAAATTTGAAAACAAGGTGAAAGGCACTCCACCTCTATGGCCCGATTTGGGCAATCTTCGTACCTCGCCTTTGATGGTCGGCGGGGAGCCGACTCTGTTGGCGGAAACACAGTGGTCGTTCTTGGTGGAAGTACTGGAGAAGGGCCTTCGAAGAGCGACAAAAAACGAAAGAGCTCGGCGACGGAAGAGCCGAGTAAGTGAAGTTGGCTTGTGGCCGGCACCGGCGAAGAAGAACAACAACAAGATCCCCTTTTTTTTTCTTTTTCTTTTTTATTTCTCTTTTTTTTTTTTTTTTTTTTTTTGGACTTTGTATTTTTTTTTTTCTGTATTTTCTGTTTTTTTTTCTTTTTATTTTATTTAGAGTTTCTGTAATCGGGGATGTCCTCCCCTGACTGTAATGAAATCAGTTTCTCTTTTTTTTTTTTTTTTTTTTCTAGACCTTTTTTTTTTTTTTTTTTTAAACTTTTTTTTTTTGAAAAGAAAGTTAAAACTTGAATTGTTTAATGCTCCACTAAACCAACTTGGACATATAATTAATAAGGCACCAGCTAAGTTGCTCAAAGAAAATAATAATAATTCTTACATTTTCTTGAAACAAATGAAATCAAAAGTTTGACGATTTTTTTTTTTTTTAAATTTTTACAACAACTTACAATAATGATAATTACATCTTCACTTCTCCAAGTATTTCTCCAAGTAAAAGAGATAAGAATTAAAAAATCAATTTGTTTATTGTTGACAAGATAAGGCCTGACTTTCTTTTTTTTTTTTTTTTTTAAATAAAGCAGCCCATTTATTTTTCAATCTTGAAGAGATAAGGCCACCACTTTTATATATATAAATATATATATCTTTAGCCTTTGTTTTTTTTTTTTATTATAAAAAAAAAAAAAGCAACGCTCATACATTTTTTTTTATTTGGAAATACGGCAGGCCCTTGTACGTATATATATATATATATATAAATGTACGAGATATTTGAAAATATATTCAAGAGAATATGCTTTTCTTTTTGCCAACAAACCTAATCAATACATTTCCCTTCTTTTTCTTCACATGCCGCCGAAAGCACCAACTTTCTCTTTTTTTATATATATTTTTTCTCTTTTGGGGGAATAAAAACAAGAACCCTATGTTTCTCTCTTATTACCCAGCCAATTCGGCTCTCTTTTCTTTTCTTTTTTTTTTATTTTATTTCAGGATGAGGACAAAAAGCCTTAATTTTCTTCTCTTTTGGCAAGACATATTCGGCAGCCACATTTTCTCTTTCTAAAAAGAGAGACCAAGCTTTTCTTCTACAAAGTCCTGCTTCTGCAATACCAGAAAGAGTATTGTTTCGGACATCTAGAACTTCAAGCAAAGGAGCATCAGCTAGTCTTGTGGGAATCGAACCAAAGAGGCGATTAAAACTCAAGTCTAGCCTCATTAACATTCCCAAATCCCCTAATCTTGCAGGGATTGCACCAGTCAATTGATTATATTGCAGAGACCCCAGCTGCTTTGCACTCCATTTTGAAGACCACCGCCTTCTCTAAATCAAGAAAGCAGAGCCAATTTTTTTTATGATTTAATAATAATAATAAGAATAAGATAGTAATGGAGATATATATGGATATATGGATGTATATTAAAAGAAAGAATGTGGGGGGTGGTTGTCACGGTTTGATAAAAGAAAAAAAAAAAAGATAGAATCAGTGGGGAACACGGATTGGATTTGGTGGAAGAAAATGATACTGCTCCCTTTAAAAAATTGAATTACTGCCAATGCTTTGGCCCTTTGCTGGATATTGGAGCTTGCACCGTTGAATTGAAAAATCTTCTCTTTAGTGTCGAGGATCAAAACATCATCATCGTTTTCCTTTACAGCTGTATAACCGAGCTTCAAACTCTTCCTCCGCTGGTGTCTTAAATCCAGATGCAACACCACCCTCCAATGGTATAATACACGGCTTGAAGTAAGAAATTTATCAGACTCATGACCCTGGAGTTCTCAATTATTTGCACAGCCGCAACAGATCTCTCTTTCTACAGCACCAATCCAGCTTCTTTCTTCTTCAACGAAACAGAGCTTCTGCTTTCTTGGCTCTTCACTGAAGACTACTGCTGCCAGCCCTCTTCTTTCTTTCTTCATCACTTCGGCCGAGCCTTCACATCGCCGCTGCTGTTACTGATCATCACCGACACCAACCCATCTACAACACCACTGCCGCTGCTGCGCTACGGTTCGGCTCGCACCTGTGACCTCACTGTCGCTTCCATCCGTGATTAATCAATGCGAAACGCGTCGCCAACTCAGCGCGACGTCGGTTTGCCTACTTCTTGTCTTAGCCGTTACTCATGCCATCATTCCTGTTGATCACAGTCCGTAAAACTTCTCTGATTTTCTGCGGCTCTGGCTCCCTTTTCCTCTTGTATATACATATATTAGACTTTATGATTCCAATGACACACATTCTTCTTTTAACAGGTTAGACGCTGAAGCCATGTGTACATTGATTGCTATTGCAGAGCCAAATTCCATCTGCCATTGAAGCCGTGCGTACACTTGTTGGTTTCAATCTGCTGCTACTCCATCGCCAATCACTGTTGGCTTTTCTCTGCTGGAACTCCGCCATTGGCTTCAACTACTCCAACGCAGACCACACACGTTCGCCCTCTCAACGCAACGTGTGTGGTTGCCGACTCCGCTACGACATCCCTGTTGTCTTCAACGGTTCCAACGCACACCACACACGTTCGCCCTCTCAACGCAACGTGTGTGGTTGCCTACTCTTCTGTGGTTCCAGCGTTGCTTCCGACTTCAACTTGTCTGACACCGACTACACACGTTCGCCCACTCAACGCAACGTGTGTGGTCCTGCCAAGCCTAGCCCGATCTTGTTGATTCTGATCTGTAAAGCCTCTCGATTTGACTTAAATTTCGATGTCGACGGACTTCACCACTCTAACTGCCCAAATTTGTAAGTATGAAATTCGGCCCCCTCTTCCGAATACAAATATATTTAAATATATATAAACATATTTTTGTGGCAATATAGAGGGCCCAAGCAATCTGATAAAAATAATAATAATAATAATAATAATAAAAGAAAAACTGAACATAATTTGTTGAACTTTATCATCGAGAAAAGGCCGGATATAACTTGTTGACCAGTATTTGAGCTCCATTTTTGACATGGAGAGAGAAAATCCTGGGCTTATGAACATGGACTTTAGAAAGGACATTCTTGTAATTTGCATAACGACCCATTGAATATTGCTACGGATGAGAAATATAAAATGCTTCTGATCTTGGGCCTGAAATTTGCTATTGCACTTCACTCTGTCCAAATTTTGAGCCCTGTACCAATTGGACCTTTAATATGGAACATAGTGACTTTGAGAAATTGACCGGGTTGAACTTCATCACAAAACGACCTATGACATTGCACCTCCTATTGATGATAAAGACTTGAAATCCGAGAAAATGAATTGTTGATGACGTTCGAGGTTGAATTTGTTAATAAACCCGTCATATTGCATGTAATCTCATTATCAAATAACTGATCGTTATGACCCTTAGGATAGCAGACACCATGCCTGAATTTTTGGTGCAAACATTCCTCATAGAATTTATTGGATTCATGGATTCTCTGAGAAACAAATAGTTGATGTCGAAATTCCATCTGAATGTGTTGTTTCAATTCCAATATTCTGAATTTTAATACGGTCAACTCCTTACTACTTATACATGTTATTTCAGCCCTATGTCTTCTCGGAAGAAACCCATTGTCCCGAGGTCATCAGAACCGGCTCTCATGAAAGGGAGGGATGTACCTCCGGCATCTGAGTGGAAGAAATCTCCTTATTTTGGTCGGAAAAACCCCTTCTGGCGGGTGGCTACCTCCACCACTTCTCTTCTGACTCCGAAGGGAGCTCCATTATGTCTCACTGAGGACACTGACTCCGGACATGAGGCCCTTATTTCTCCTTCCTCGGTGCTACGCTTCCGGATTGAGCGAGGGGACTTTCCATACTGTTATTCTCAGTTCAAGGCCTTCTCAAACCCTCATTTTGGTTGGCAAGAGTGGGTCGATGATGTCCTCTCGGACAAGAGCCTCTGTCAGCGGCTTCAGGAGGCCCGGCTATTGATCCCGGTGAAAATATCTCGCTCCCTATCCATCCGGCGTAACAATGCCAGCCTTGAGGCCATGGCTCTTCGGTGGAGCACCGAGACACACACCTTTATAGTTGGCCAGCACGAGATAGGGCCCACCCTCAAGGATGTGTTCATGTTGATGCGTCTGGAAGTGGCCGTACGATGCCTTCGATCTGGCGGATACCCTCAAGATGATTCTTTGATCCGATCTCTGGCTAAATCTTCAAACTTGTGGCGATGGAGTTCCGTTTTTGACGGTTCGTGAGGAGGACTAGTCGAGTAGGGCCGTGCCTCTCCTATCTTGCATGGATCCGCCACTTCTTAAGGATCTTGACCCTTGGCGAGATCTTGACCACGACTCGGGAGTATGAGACCGGTCCGATGTATGGCTCCAGGCTCTATTTCTTGGGATTTCTGGCTTGCTTCCTCTCATTCTTCATTCTTCCGAGCACACCTCCGGATTCTCTCAATCCTTTCGTCTTTCCCTTGGCAGTCAGGCTCTTCAGAGGAGATCGGATCCCTTTGGCTCCATTATTTCTTGGAAATCTCTACTATCGGCTGGATCTATTACATCGAGATATGGTTCGCTCTGTGGGTCGATATGAGCTGGTCTCCTTTATTCACAGCCAGTTCTTGCTTTGTTTCTTCTTCGAGAGGTTTCCAAAATTTGCCCCTGCTCCGACTGTATTCGAGGCAGAGGTTCTTCGGGAGATAGTGGGTAAGGATGGCATCCCCGTGCTCGATACTAATGGGTCTCGGACATTTGAGAAAGCGAAGTCTTGTCAGCCGTTGATTGCACGTTGGTCACGTACCATTTCCACTTCATCCTTGAATACTCTGGTGGATGATTCCCGGCGCTTTGTGACACGGCCGTATGTATGCCCGCCGGTGGGTGTGGCCACACCGCTTATCTATCATGGCTCCTCCCGTTCAATGTCATTTCCTTTGCCGGAGGACATTCCTGTACCTTTTGTTGACATGCTGATCATGATCCGTCCGAGTTCATTACCGGTATGGCATGAGGAAGGCGTTGATAGTGCCATTTATAGACCTGACCGTGTAGCATGTCAGTTCGGGTTTGACCAATGTGCCCGGGCGGCACCCCTTCATTATCTTTCTCGGAGATTCACGGGCACTTACTGCGGACTTGTACATCTGCGTGCTTCCTATATCCGGGTCTTTAGCGATGCGAGCTTGGCCGTAGGGGCTTCACCCCCTCTTTCAGGCGATATTGGCGGCAGAACGTTGATGCGTTTATTGCATTTGTCCAGAGCAGACCGACCACATGTTTGCCTCCGCCGATCTATAAGAAGGACTCTTCTCTTCGGCTGCTTGAGAGCCGGAAACCTGATCACATGTACGAGAGCTTCTTTACTTTATCTGCTCCAATTGACCCTCCGGCTCGGGCGTCTGCTTCTAGTTCGGCAATTGCTTCTCCGAAGCCAGTCCTTTTGAATAGGGCCTCTAGTCCTCGGACGACCCGCCTTAAGAAGATGGCTCACAAGAGGGCTTCTGATGCCATTCCTTCCGCTCCTCACCTTTCCAAAAGGCTCCATGAGGTATCCGAAAATTTTTGATTTGAATTTACTTTCTTTCTTGCGATTATACCTTCTTAAATGAACACTTTTTATTTGCCCACGTTGTGTAGGACCCTGCGGTTGTTGACGTTCTCAGTACCGTAGCTCATGGTCGTTCTACCTCCCCCAAGCCGGACTCAAACTTGGACAACACCCTACCTTTGTCTGCAGGACTTGAGAAGATGCGCACCCCTCGTATAGCAGTTATAGACGACGATGGTGATGAGGCTGAGTCTTCCGACCATTTTTGTGACCTCATTCCACGCATGAGTCGTCACCGCCCTAGTAGGCGAGGAGGCGCTATCTTGGTACGAGGTTATTGGGGCTCACCGTTCGATGTTGAGATTCTTGGAGGGTGATGCCCACGAAATTGGCGCCATGAGCCATGCTTCTAGAAGCAATCTGAGAGATGAGTCGTCTCCGGGAATGGTGCGGAGGTGGATGTGCTAGGGATCTCTGAGACTCGCTCTGGCATTTATGGTGATTCTCATCCTCCGGCCCTTCTTCCTTCTTCAGAATGATCGCTCTGGGGTCCTGCCTTCTGCCTCGGTCTGCTCCGGTGTTGGTCGCTCTGGTCCTGCCTTCACCTGCCTCAGATTCTGCTCCAGTGTTGGCTGCCACCGGGGTCCTGCCTTCACTTGCCTCAGACTCTGCTCGATCTTTGCTACTGGAGTCTGCCTTCGCCTCAGATTCTGCTCGATGTTGGCTACCACCGGGTCCCGCCTTCACTTGCCTCGGACTCTCTTTGTGACTCCTCGTGGTTCTCCTTCTCAAGGGGGGACACCTGCCTTTGAGACGACTGCTAGAGGTTCTTCCTCGCTAGTGCTTTCGAATGTTTTGGGCTTGAATCTCAGTGATTTCCACTTTGATAGTGATGCTTTTGGTCTTTCCCCTTATCGCTCCGCATTCTCAGGCTTGGGGCTTCTGCCGGGAATTATCCCTCCGGGTGGTTCACCTAACCCAATAGACATTGGGGAGATTCCTGAGACTAGCAGCTTTCTGGCCCCAACTCCTCCTTCGGCTTCTGGCAAAGTATCATTTCTCCATTATTGGGTGGCTCCTGAGTTTGCTTCAGTTCTACGGCTTGTGCATTCGAGTTACCCGGAGACCTTTGCTTCATTTGCTTGCCAGTGTCCACTTATTCAGACTGCTCTTCTCGAGTCTTTTGCCACTATCTTATATAGCTTGGACAGGCAACGGTTATGTGACCTTAATGGGAAAGTAGTCGAGACGGCGTATCAGGGGATCTCTGACATGGAGCGTCACCAAGTGGACTTATCGTGGCTTCGGAAGCGCCTGGATATGGCTTCGAATGCCAGTCATCGGGTGGAACTTATGTCCATGCTTGCCTCTTATCAGACCTCTATAGATGAGACAAAGGCATCTCTTTGTGAACTTGAGTCGGGTTATGCTCGGGCCTTGGAGACTTTAGAGGCACACTCTGCTGTTTTTCCTTCGGATATAGATGTGACGGGCAGCTTCTTCGAGGGTGTTTGGAGACTTTAGAGGCACACTCTGCTGTTTGGATATGTTCGCATTGTTTTCTCATTCTTCTTGATAAAATATTTATTTCGAATGATACAATGGAAAGAACAATCCTACGCACATGTTTATAAAAGCTGAAATATTCTCATTAATTCTTCAACTTTTTTTTTTTTTTTTTTTTTTTAACAAAAGTATAATAGATTCACTGCAAGTGATGGGATTGAACATAAACCATAGAGAAAACCAGCTTCTTCATGACGTAAGGAAAATACAACTTTTAGACAAAGTAATAAAATGAAAATGAATTCTAACATAGATGAGTCTAACTATGGATAGTAATGCTTGATAAACTTTGCATTGAACGGGCCAGTTCGGAAGCCATCTTCAACCCTTACAAGCTTGTAATACTCGCTTGAGCTTGCCTGAACCACCCTGTAGGGCCCTTCCCATTTTGGAGAAAACTTGGGCAAAGGTTGTCCTCGCATGATTGGGTCTACAATCTTCCATACTAGATCACCTTCTTCAAACTTTCTTGGTACCACAGTCTGGTTATAGGCTCGGGCGATGGAAGAGGAGGACACCATGTTTATGTGGCATCTTATTTTGAAGAAACCGAGGAGATGGTTAACTACGAGCCTCCAAGAGTGGAAAAAGATTCGGATCACTATGCCAAAACCCTGCAAGATTGTGTAAAGTTCAAGCAATTCTTCGACCAGGTTGGACTTTCCAGGGAGGCAAGAACGGAAATCACCAAGTCTATCATCAATATAGCTGAGGTACACCATGAGGAATGCATGTCGACCGAGGGATCTATTCCGAGAAAGGCAAAAGAGCAATCTAGTGCCATTACTTTCTCCGAGGCTGATCGGAAGTATCCTTTTTCTCACAATCGCCCGCTTTATGTGACTGCTTTTATTAATGGGGTTGAGTTCAAAAGAGCCTTTCTAGATAGTGGAGCCTCTATCAACATTATGACTCGCACTACTCTAGACAAGGCCGGAATCTCTGAAGAACGCATTGTAAAGCAGCCGATAGTCATCACTGGCTTCGGTGGAGAAAGGAGAGTTACTATCGGATGCGTAACAGTTGATTTAGCCGTCGGAGAGATTCGTTCGGCCACCAAGTTCCATATTATCGATTCCGAGGCAAATTATCACGTCATTCTAGGGAGGACCTGGATGCATAGATACGGGGCTGTACCATCAAGTTATCATCAGTGTGTTAAAGCTAAATGGGGAAAGAAGACGGTGATAATTCAGGCTACAGAAAGGCCTTTCGAGACCCATGAAACTCATTATTCTGATGCCATCTACTTCACCGAATTGTCTGTCGAAGAAGTTCCTACCACCTCTAAGCCTCGGGGTGTCAAAATTCCTCGTTGGGAGGATATCAAAGATGACAAGGAGCCAAGGGCAGAGTCAAGTAAATGGGTGATGTCTATACCGGAAAGTCCGCCTATTCCTCGAAAGGTGACGAAAGTCCGAGAAGGGGACAAGATGGTATACTATTTATGAAGGTCAGGAGTCGGTTTCTTCGACCGACTCCGAGTCAAAAGAGGAGCTTCTTGACAATGACATAGTGATAAAGCCTGAAGTGGCTCCAGAATGCATGCAAGATGGGCCGAAGCCTCAGCCCGAACAACTTATTGAAATAGATCTGAGTGATGGACAAGATGCATCGAGGCCAATATTCATAAGTTCGAGCCTTAGCCCAGAGAATCGGGAACAGTTGTTAAAGTTGATAAGCCGGTACTCAGATGTGTTTGCTTGGTCATATAAGGAAATGCCTGGACTAGATCCTGACCTAGTCTCCCATTATCTTGATGTGTTCCCAAACTCCAAGCCAATTAAGCAAGCTGCTCGAAAATATCATCCAGATCTCGAAGAAAAGATTAAGGAGGAGATTGAAAAACTTCAACAGGCTGGTTTCATCCGGCCAATACAGTACCCCGCGTGGTTAGCAAATATCGTGCCAGTAAAGAAGAAGAATGGCCAAATCGGTATGTGTAGACTTTGAGATTTGAACAAATCTTGCCGAATGATGAATTCCTCTTCCTCACATCGACACCCCGTGGATGCCACCTCGGGACACCAAATGTTCTCATTCATGGATGGATTCGATGGATACAATCAGTTAAGATGGTGAAGAGGCCTTGAAAAAGCGCTTTTAGAACACCTCTCGGAAACTTCGCTATCTGATCATGCCTTTCGGACTCAAGAATGCCGGTGCAACTTACCAAAGGGCTATGACTGCAATCTTTCATGACATGATCCATCATGAGGTGGAAGATTATGTTGACGATCTAGTGGTGAAATCCAAGAAAGAAGAAAACCATCTCCGAGACCTTGAGAAGGTATTCAAGAGGTGCCAGAAATTCAAAATGAGAATGAATCCTCTCAAATGTGCTTTCGGGGTGACGGCCGGGAAGTTCCTCGGGTTTCTTGTACATAGACATGGTATCGAGGCAGATGAAGACAAGGTCAAGTCTATCAAAGCAATGCCTCCCCCACATTCTCAGAAGGAGTTAAAAAAGTTCCTCGGGAGGGTGTCTTATATTCGGAGATTTATCCCAGCACTGGCAGAGATCTCTGCGCCTTTCGGCTCTTTATTAAAAGGAGATTCCAAGTTCGAGTGGAACCAAGAGCACCAAAAGGCCTTCGAGAGAATCAAGGCGGCCCTGACCTCGCCTCAAACCATGATAGCCCATGACAGGTGCCTCTAATGTTGTACCTAACTTCAACCCCAAGTCCATAGGGGCATTATTGGTCCAAGATGTAAGCGGAGCGAGCATGATGTATTACATCACCAAAGATTCGAGGAGGCGAAGTCCGATATACTCTAGAGAGCCATTGTTTAGCTTTGGTATTCACCGCCCAAAAACTCAGACATTACTTCTTAGCACATCAGATTCAGATTGTTACTAGAAGTGATCCAATCCGATACCTCCCCAGCAGAGTCGCCAAAATGTAAGAAAGGGTTCAAGAAAGTAGTTAGAAAATTCGCGAATCTTCGAAGATTCTTCGAATTCTCTAGAATATTATGAGAGGCTTAGATTCTTCAATAGTCTCAACTCAAGAACACAAAAATAAAGGAGATGATGGGGATAAGAGATTGGGTGAAGAAGAAGGCAAAATGGCTAGAGAGAGAATAATGGCAAGGCTCTCCCATGGATTTCCCACTTTCACTCCCAAGGTTGATAATGGAGAAGGGAAATAGTTCTTTCCCAAGAGTTAGAAATCTCCAAAATCTATCCCTTGTAAAGCTATGGGTGGGTGCTATTTATAGGCACCTCATGATATAGGACGAAGCCCATGTGCAAGGCACATGGGAAGTATTCTCTCTAACCACTTTGTCCGAGGAGGTGACCTCTCCGAGGAGGTGATTTCTCCGAGGAGGTGATTTCTCCGAGGAGGTGACCTCTCCGAGGAGGTGAACTCTCCGAGGAGGTGATTTCTCCGAGGAGGTGACCTCTCCGAGGAAGTGAACTCTCTGAGGAGGTGATTTCTCCGAGGAGGTGACCTCTCCGAGGATGAGAAAAACCCTGAAGAAGAGATCAATCCCTCGGCGAACCCTTCTTCTTAGCCACACCTAACCAATGATCCCCAATCATCCCACAGGGTCAGGGGTAGTCCCAGAGGGCGTCCTGCCGCATCAGGGTCAGGGGTAGTTCAAGAGAACGCCCTGCCACAAAATATTGCCGAGTCTCAGGGACCCCCTAGATCGTGCCACCTCGACCCGGGCATAGGCTGGTTTAACCGAAGAGTGAATTTATCTCCACTCACCGTCCTCGGGATCGGGTCCTTTGTTCGGACTCCATTACGCCCATGGTTCTGGTGCGTAGATCCCGGAAAGCTCCGAGCCCGCAAGTGTTCAGGACTCGTGCGGGCGGCTTCTAGATTGCGTTTGAATCCGTTCGAAGCCAAGTGCTTCGGACCTCTAGGTTCGTGGATCCGAACCCTTTCGAGTCCGAGTGCCTCGGATCTCTAGGCTTGCTTAATACCCTTTCGAGTCCGGGCCCGAGTAAGTCTCTAGGTTCGTGGATCCGAATCCTTTCGAGGCTTAGAGTTATTTAGCCCGTTTGATGGCGATAAATCCGGGCCCACCAGTCTTGGACTTGTGATAAATTCAGGCCCACTAATCTTGGGCTATTGGGCCTAAATAATTTAGTGGGCTCAAATTAGCCCCTCTTACATATTAAAAAGATCAAAGCAAATCATCTTTTTATCCTACATCTAGATTCTTCGTTTTGTCCTAAAATATTTTACATAAGAAAAATATTTATGTAAAAAAAAATTACACATTTAATTTTTTATATTTTTTATTTTCTGTTGTTTGGTTGATATATTGGTTGTTTTTAAAGGTTTGCAAAATATATTTACTAATACTTTGAAAAGAGGTGAGCTTTCCATAAATCCATCAAATGAAGAAATGATGAGAATTCAAGGCCGGAGAGAAGAGGGGGGGTTGTGTAGGAAGTTCACAGATTCAATTTTAGAACAAACACATTAACATAAATGCAACACATCAATAGGGAGGATTTTGGAGGGGGGGAGGAAGTTCCAGAACAAACACATTAACATAAATGCAACACATCAATAAACACGTGAAAACCCAACAAAAGTATTCTTATCTCAAAATCAAAAGTCAAATGAGCTAAATATTTTACAATTTACAATTATTTATGATGTACAAAGAATAAAGAAAAATAAGGAGAAAAATGTCATCAACATAATATCTGCATTTTCAGAGTTTTCCATTTATACCCTGTAAAGTAAATGGGATTGAAAACTAAAATAGGGGCAAAGTTGTAAACCTACAGGGGACGAAAAAATTACTGTTCACTACATCGTTGCTTTATATTCATAGTATGAAAAGGCATAAGAAAATTATTCCAAAAAAAGAAAAATCCTATGAACCAGAAAAAAAAAATGTGGAAAATGACCTAGATTTTTGGTTTGACGGTGTAGATTCAATCTTCTTGTTATGGGCCCACCTCTTGAATAAATCTGATTTTTTAATTATATATGCAACGTAAATTTCTGTTTCTTTTTTTTTTTTTTTTTTTTTCTGTAGATCACTGTTCCAAAAAATCATGGTAAAGGATTCTCATTCCTTGCCCTTGTTCTTGCGCCCTTATCCTTACCCTTGCCCTTGGCTCCTCTGTGAGGGTTGTGTGCAACCATGTTCGGTAGGCCATGGTTCAGTGAGGTTGGCTTTGGCTCGATAGGTTTAGGGTGGCTACAGTCTGCGTGTGGACCACCTGTTTTTTTACATGGATCAATGGTATACTTGTATTTCAGAGGCTACGAGCTTGCATGGATGAAGAACATACATGGCAAACCGAAACACAGCCACCAAGATTTCATTGTGATGGGTGGTGTCATACCATCGTTTGTCATTTTCTTTAATTCACTTAGAGAAAATTTTAGACAATTTCGATTTCTGTGAGGTTGTTTCAAGATTTATATACAACTACACAAGATTTTGCTTGGTTTGTTTGGGATCAATGGTTGTGAAGGTTTAAGCCATGTCTCGTTAAGAGAGAATTATGGATTTTTTTGTTGGTTGGTCCTTTGTCTTTCACTTTTAATTAGATGCGATAGAAAATTAAGATTTTTACTGATAAATTTCATTTAGAAGTATCCTAATCTAAGAATCCATGAATGAATTTTTTAACTCACTTAGTTCCATGCATTTATACTTTTATTCAATAAAGTCATTTTTTCTTGATTTTCACTATTTTCTTAGACCCTTATATCCTTATATTTAATATTTATATTTAATGTTGGAGAGGAAGGAGAGAGAAGGGAAAGGATCAACGTATTGAAAATTTCATACACAAATTAAATAACATTAATGTTATTATTTTATATTATTATATAATCTGAATATATTTTTAATTGACAACACATTAAAAATAATATGAACATTCTCTCTCATCTGATGTGAATATATTTTTAATTGACAACACATTAAAAATAATGTGAACATTCTCTCTCATCTAATATGAACGTTCACAACACCTTTTTGAAATATTGTATCTCATCTAATGTAGTGATATGAGCGTTCATAACATGTGAACCTTCTTTTTTTTAATTGACAACACATTAAAAATAACATTCATTATATTTTTAATTGACAACACATTATTATTCACAACATGTACTGATGTGAACGTTCACATTCATATGTTTTAGTATAAATATTCACATTATGTAATTGATAACACAATGACAAAAATTCATTTTAAATTAATGTGAATATAATAATATGAATATTCATTTCAATTACATAATGTGAATATTCATATCATGTAATTGACAACATAATAACAAAAATTCATTTCAAATTAATATAAATATAATGACAACCAACATCCTGATGCATGGGAACTACCAAAACATAATAACAATTAGCATTAAATATCAACATTAATAAGGGGTAGGAGAGATTAAGGGTGTTTTGATTTTCTTACCTCAAACAGGATCTAGTAGAATAATCAAAAAGAATACGGGTTAGATGGAATAAAACTCATAGAAAGAGGATTTATCAAAAAAACTCCATAGAAAATTAATAGATAAATTACATGTTTCATTTATACTGTGTTTGGTTGTGAGATTTGGAAAAGAATTTGAAAAATGAAAGGAAAAATGTGTGAAACTATGTGAAATATAAATATATTTTATTCGCATTTCACATTTTACATTCTTTTTTCATTTCTCTTTCTAAACTCTTCCCTAAATCCGTCAACCAAACACAACGCTAAAGTTGGGAAGAAATACAATAAATTCCACAATTTTGTATAATTACATTGGGTTCCCTCACATAACACTCGGCTTCTTTTTTTATCAATTACTATATTTACTGAAAAGGAATTAGGTATAATTATGTCAAAATTATAAGATTGTCATATTTTTTCTAAACTTATGAGAAAGTCAATGTAATTTTCCCAAAAGAAAAATTAAAATATTACACAAATTGAATTGAGGTGCTATTAATTCAAAGTGGCATGTGGCTATATATTTGTTCAGTAATATGGATCACGTGGCTGTATATTTGTTCAGTAATAAAGATCACGTGTACCAATTTTTTCCAAGCGTGATCATAGAAATCTTTACTTGTTGAAAAGTAAACATGAAAAGTCTAAAAGGGACCAACAACAAATAATATAACACGTGAGTTTAAACACATTCTCTCGATATGAACTTTGAGTCATCCCAGTTTATTTAAGAATAAATTATTAATAGGTCTTAATAGAAAGATTTAATTCTTATTAAGTCTTGTTGAAAATAAATTTTGATAAAATTATCGTTAAAAATATTTTTTTTGTGATAATTTTTATATATGTCGTTAAAAATTGATAATTAATGACTTTTTTGTCATGATTTTTATAAATTATTGCTAAAACTTATAATTAGTGACTTTTTTTATAACAAATTTTTTTCATAAGACCTATTAAATAATAAATTCACTTATTAGGACTTAAGTATCCTTTATTTAAATTCCATTTGGATTACTGGGTTCATGCAATTATGTTGTTTGTGGGGCCAATTGTGCAATCTATTCAAGCCAATTTTTATAATCCTGGTCAACAGCTTACTAATCTTTTACTTTATTTCAAAAAAAAAAAAATTCATTGTAAGTTATCATATTATTTTTTTATTTTTTTATACATTTTATTGTCGAAGGTTAAAAAATTAATTAAAATAGTCAATTTATAAACAAGTTCAATTTTTAAAAATTTAAAATATGTAGAAATTAGTGTTATTATTTTGGGAGACTTATTTATAAATCCTTTTTCAGACTCTTATGCTAGGCTAAGTCCTATGTAATTTCTTATAGACTCTCAAGTCCTATTTTCATAAGAATGTATTCCATAAGATCCTATATAAACATAACGTGACGTGACACTTACATAAACGTAACGTGACATCTATATATACGTGGCGTAACGTGACACTAATATAAACGTAACGTGGCGTGACACCAATATGAACGTAACGTGACACCTACATAAACGTAACGTAACGTGACACATATATAAACGTAATGTGACACTTATATAAATGTATCGTGACACTTACATAAACGTAACGTAACGTGTCACGTTACGGTTCGCAAACTTAATAAGTTTTTATTTTTTAAAATTGAATGTAAAAATGTTATATGTTGGTGTCATATTACATTTTATATAAATATGATCTATGATAATATGACTAAAAAAAATAAAAAAAATAAAAAAATTGACACAAGTATTGATCCCCAATGTGTAACATTTTTTATATAAGAATGGAAACCCATCTCTCTTCTTCTACTTGCTGATCTCTGCTCTCTTCTCTCCGATTCCATACACCTCGATTCACGATAATAACTCGTACACCTCTCATCACAGCCCTTGAAATCTCCAATCGAACCCCACAGATTTATTTGGTACGAGTGTGGCATCGGAACTTCCAACTGAGTTGAAGAAATTGAATATTAAAGATTCCGGGGAGGTTGATGGAAGTAATCATAATTGTAGTGCTGATGATAAGAAGTCTGCCTTTGGGAACATTAATAAGTGCAGTAATTCTTTGGATGGAAGCTCAGCAAATATGCTTCCTAATAAGATGAAGAATTTGAACATGAAGGACTCTCTAAATACTTACGTTGGTGAGAAGGAAGAGGTCAATATCTAAGGAAGCTTGTGATCATGGGTTTGGACTATCGAAAATTTAAAATCTTGGCATCCACTTTCATACTTTAAAAAAAAAAATTTATTATTATTATTTTATAATGATAATAAGTTGGACTATCGAAAATTACAAAATATTAGAATCTTATAAGAAATGTTGAAGATTTTTTAAATTTTATTTTAATGGTTTGACAAAAGAGTTTTTCGCTTATTTGATTCGTATAAGATATTATAATCAAACTTAATAAAAAAATTGAATAGTACCATAAATCATAGGTGTCACGTTACGTTACGTTTATGTAGATATGTCACGTTATGTTTATATAGGTGTCACGTTACGTTTATGTAGGTGTCACGTTACGTTACGTTTATGTAGATATGTCACGTTACGTTTATGTAGATGTCACGTTACGTATAGGTGTCACGTTACGTTTATGTAGGTGTCACGTTACGTTACGTTGATATCAATTTCCCTATATATGGTTTTATTATTATTTATGATATTAACAACTAATATTGAGGGTAAATGTGTCAAGAAACTTCCCACAGGACTTATGGGAACATAAGTTTTTTTGTAGGACCAAATGTAGCACAAGTCTCCCTAATAGGACTTATAAATAATTTTCCCTATTATTTTTTAGGGGTCAATTTTTAAAATCTTATTTGAGTTTTGAAAAAAATATAATAAGTTTTATAATTATATATATATTGGTAAGACTAAAAGGACCACGAATAAACAAGAAAAAATAAATATTTCAGTGTAAAAGAAATCATAATATTTTTCACTCTGATGACTAATGATTTTTTAATAAAAATGGATTAAATGTGGGGTGCTTTGGCAACCAAATAAAAAGACAGCTTTTAACTTTTTATTTATTTTGGGTCACATCACTTCTTATATTTTTTACTCACAAAAAGACAAAATAAAAAAATCAAAAAGTTAACTTTTTACCAATTTTCCAAAACACCACATAATTTAGGGTTTATTTTACTTTCTAACTTTGAACTATTGTCAAATTGTTTATTTAATTCCTAAACTTGCGATTGAGTATATTAAATCCCTGAATTATATATAACAAAGTCTACTTAGTCCTTCAACTATCAATATAATCTATTAAGTTCCTAAAATATTTAATTCAAATTTATTTAGTCTATGAAATGATTACAAAAATAAAATATTAGTCAATAAGTATTATAAATTAATAAAAGGCCTCATCTAGTAAATAAGAAAACCTTAAACTATTTTGTCCTTAATAAGTGAGTCCTAATTCTTTTAGTGAATTTATTAAGGTAGCAGTAATTATCTATAGTATTTTTTGACTTAACCTATACAATAGCTAGTTATTTGCATTTATCTAGTGTTATATATTGAATTTAGTTTATAATTTCTAATTGATTTTGTCTTTAAATTTTTTGATGAGTTCTTGGAACAACTTAATTAATGTAATATTTGTTTTGTTATTATTTGTAGCGAAATATTCTTATTTAATTTTATTCTTTTTTTAATATATCTAATATTCATCTAATTTTATTGGCAAGATTGAAAAACATTCTAATGCCAATTTAAACATATAGTGAAACAAAACACTTTTCAAAGATAAAATAGAAATTTAAAAAAAAAAATTAGAATAAAAACTTAACTAGGCGACGTCTTTTAGTAATTTATAATATATATAAGCTTATATTTTATTTTATAATTCTTCCATGACTAAATAGGTTTGAATTAATTGTTTGAGAGACATAATAGATTCAATAAATAGTTTAGGGACTAAATAAATTTTGATTTATATGTTTTAAGGACTTAGTAGACTCAATTGATAATTCAAGAATTAAATAAATAATTTGACGATAATTTAGGAATAAAAAGTATAATAACCCTTTTTAAATAGAGATATCCGTTGTTTGTAGATTAGTAGACACTCATGTTTGGTAATTATTTCATTTTTAGTTTTCAGTTTATATTTACAAAAATATAAAAATTTGTCATAAAAACTTGTTTGATAATTTTTTTAGTTTATAAATGGTTGTCTCAGTTTGTAAATTTGAGAAAAAAATGTAAAGTCAAAAAATGAGTTTACGTTGGTTTTTAAACAGAAATTTAAAAATTTGACTAACAATTTTTTTTTCAATTAATTTTTCTTTCGAATAATTTTTTTTCAAATAATTTTTTTTCAATTATTTTTTTCCCAATTAATTTTTTTTCAATTAATTTTTTTAATTAATTTTTTTTCAATTATAATGTGTATGATCCCATTGTCATAAATAATAAAAAATAAATAAAAATATTTTAGACCTGAACAAACATATTTTTTAGTTTATGTTTTTAAAAATTTTCAAACATTTTATTCAAACCAAACGCGTTTGTAGTTTATGTTTTTCTAAAAATAAACAAAAATCAGTTTATAAAATTTTTGTAAACATAAACAAAAAAACGTAAACGTTACCAAATGCTACCTCAATATTTTGTTAATGTAAAGAAAAAATAAATGAGGCTCTCTATTTGTGATAGTCTTTTTTTTTTTTTTTTTTTTGGAAATTTAGACCCAAAAATTTATAAAATTCATTTTACCCAAAAAAAATTGGGGCCATTTAATTTTATAAAGGCCGACTGTCCTCTAAAAACAGAGGAAAATATATTTGGTCTATTTTAGTCCCGTTTGGCTGAGTTTTGGAATTGTAATTCTAATAAAAAAATTTCAAAACTCTTTTCAAATTTCATAATCAAATATACAATTTAAAACTCAATTTAAAAATTATTTTCAAAACTCATAACTAAATACATAACTCAAAACTCTTTGGGTAAATTACACCTATATTCCTTGACGTTTGTTTATAATACAGTTTCCCCCTTGAGATTTTGAAAATTACACTGGGCCTCCTGTCAGAGTTGGTCCATTAACACCTCTAATAGAAAAAATAAAATGACCATATTAAACAATTGGGTTTGCAACTCCAAATTGAACAAACATCTAAACAAATTCACCTAAAAAAATGAACAAAGATTTGAAACATAAGCTTAAAAAAAGGAGGGATTTATCAGCCCTAAAACACAAACCCAGATCTGAAAAAATGAAGGATAGAATGAGGGTGAAAAAGAGAGAGAGAAGAGGCCGATCACAATAAAGAGGGTGGATCGCGGTAGTGGATCGTAGTTGATGAGGGTGGATCACTGTTAGAAAGTATTGATCGGCCCGAGTAAACCTTGAATTTGACCCGGTAACCTTGCGTTGGCATACGGCGGCTCGGATTCGACCTTGGACCTTGGAGATAAGGGGTTGATTGGTGGGTGTTAGGTTTATGTGCTACGGGTTGTGTTGAGAGAGATTCAAAGAGAAGAAATGCAAGGAATATAACTTTTTCAACCTATTTCCAACCCATTTCTTTTCCATGGCAAACTCATCAAGAAGAGCATGTTTGGTGCGATGGAATGAAATGAAGTGGGAATGAAATAACAATAAAAATGAAATACAAGGTTGAATAGAATAGAATGTCCATTCTCATTCCATTGTTTAGTTGCCAACATGGAATAACATAGGAATAGGATGATAATTTTCACTCTCATGTTTAGTTATACTTATTAAACTCATGACATGGAATAAATTTTTATTATTTATTTATTTTTTTAACAAGCTAGTAACAAAAAAAATTAAAAATTTATATAGATCATGATAATATTAATAGATGTAAAAGTGATGGTGTGAGGCATAGTAGTGGTGGTGGTGCCGCAATGATCGTGGTGGCATCGGTGGTGGTGATAGCAATGATAGTAGGACGTTGATTATAGATTATTGTGGCCTTAATGGTGGTGGTGTAGCTGGTTTTTTGCGCTCCTTGGAGGGATTTAGTCCCCTCGAATGCGATTCCCTACAGTTTGGACTCATGTGATTTTGAATCTGGCTTCACAAGTGCAATGTGAAACGTAAAAATGAATGAGAGTCAGATCCGAAAAATCTTTAGAAAATCCATTAATCACAAGAGATGCCAAAAATGGACTGCATTGCAGATTGAGTTACCACCTAATATTTTGGAAAAAATAGGAAACTGTGACTTGTGCCAAAGGCTTATCCGTCATAACCAAAATTGTCTCGGTTCGAGAACTTAGGTATAAGAGGAGAAGGTCATAAATTGAGCACCCCTCTCACCTAATCAAAGATCGACCTCTACTTCATGATGTGAATTTTATGGATATTATATGCTCATATTCTGTTTTATTAATATGCTAACATTACCATGTGAGACAAACAAGTATAAATCACGTCATTTATTTTGGAATGCTTTGATCTTTATGCGATTTTGAAAGAGTTTAGAATATGTGCAACTTAATGAAAAAAATGAGTTCATATATACAACAATCAAAGTCATTCCAATTTTAGCAATATAGCCTCCATCCACGAGCATTCATAGAGTTATTTCAAGTAAGCAAGTAGTCTCAGGGTAGTATGCTCAACATGGTAATACAAACACACATATGATATGCTAAAGTAAAAATGCTCACCTAGTACTTAACTGTGGCAAGCCAAAGAAAAGAAGATATGCATGATCCTAATATGCAAGATGGCTAATGCAATGCATACAACATTCAACTAATAAATTCGGCTACTAACATGACATGTGAAGCAACTCAAAGCATGAGGTAGCGTACATAATCACTTAGGAATTGGTAAAAGCATTATGCATGATGAGCCGAATGTTAATGTATGCAAAAATGGATTCGAGGCATGGGAATGATGAAAACGAAAACATTATGCTATAAATAACGATGATAAACATGTAAATAAAAGGGAGAAACAAATGGAAGTTAGAAGGCATACATTAAATGTTACAAATTTGCCTTCTTACAAGAGCGTCCGAATGTCCTAATTAACTAGTTATTACAAACATAAATGAATTAACTAATTATTACAAAACACAAATGAATCAACTAATCTAAAGGAGGTGAATAAAAGGCGGGAAATCGCGTGCACGCAAGCAAGAACATCCTCCAGAAACCTCTCTGCCTGTCGCCAGAAAATTGCCCTGTTCGCAGTCATAAAACAGTTCTGTTTGACTTTAGGATCTGCTCTGCTTATTGAAATACCACCACTGTTGTACAAAACAATTGGTCAACCGTCCTGATGAACTAGTCGGCCGTATACTTTGATGGCCGGCCGGCCACTATTTCTGAAAGAAAACCTGCTACAACAAAACTAGAACAGAGCAAAAAAAAAATAGAGGATTTCCAAAGGGAGTTCATCATTTATGTTCCCTCCTATCATGAAGATATTCAATAAGAGAATATGTTTGCTTCACAAATCATCAAACATCCCAAGGGTATTTAGATGATGATTCATGAAGCAACGGGACAGAATATTCAATAAATACAAAACTAAGGCTAATTAAGAAGAAGTATTCAAAGAGATGGTTGAAACCTACTATATCTCATAGAAAATAAGAGTGAGTGAGTACTCAAATTTGGATAGAATAGGTTTAGAGAAAGCCATTTTTGAAAGAGAAGCTTATTGACAAGAGATTACATCATTGAAGAAAGTAATTAGAGACTCTTTTTCCCACTCATGGAACATGGATTGAAATCTATTTCCATGCTTCAAAAGGAACTAGAAGAGAGTCTTTAATACTTCCAATGAAAGAGCTCTCATATGTCTTCAAAGTAAAATCAAAACAAGACTAAGTAAATAAATTTAAGCTATCAAGAGTTGTTGTATGCTCATATTCCTACTCGTGGAATATGGATGAAACATCCATTTCCATGCTTCAAAGATGAAACTAGAAGAGAGCTTACAACCTTTTTGAAGAAGAGAGATAGAATCAAGAATCAAGCTATTTATTTAAAGCATTAAACACATATATACAGTCCATATTCATATCAAAACTAACTAAAACAATGATGAAATCAATCTAACAATGAAGAAAATGGAGTAAAAGCATAGAGAAAACAAAGAGAGAACAACTATGGATAAGCCTATGGAAGGGTAGCCAACCCTTCCACCTTCAACAAGGTTTAAATTACATTTTTAAACTTAAAAACAACTCTGAAAATCAATATTTAAAACAGAGGATGAAGAACAAGGGAGTAAAAGAAAAGGTAATGAAAAATGTTCAAAGATTAACCTCTTGAAGAGAGGAAAAGCTTCTTGATTCACAAACCTCAATCCAAACACTCTCAAATATCTGAAATCAAGCTCAAACCTTCAACAAAAACTTCAAGTTTAAGCTTCAATGGTGTATCTATTTTCAAGAGGGTAGAGAATGCTTTGGACAATCTTCTAGGCCTTGGAAATGCTTTCTTACTAAGTTTTCTAACCCTAAACTTTGAGAAGAGGTACTATTTTATAGAATATCAGAGTCTCACGTCGGAAATACCTTCAAAAGAGAACAGCTGGCTAAATCCCGTGCATAGGAGCAGCCTGTGCTACAAAAAAATATTATGCGCTGAACATAGCCGGCCGGCCAAGAGGATGTACAGCTGGTCCAAATAATGTAGCCTGCAGATCAACTTTTGGTCTTGCTACTTTTTTAAGTGGTCAAGCTAGAAAAATAGGTTTTGGGTCCAAATGGGGTGCAAGGTTTGGGTTTGAACCTCCAAATTGAATTCCTTTGTTGAAGATTCAAAAAACTTGCACAGCGTAACGTTTCATCATCAGGTGTTCGGAATGAATCGCCCAAGTTTTAGGAGCGGTCAAAAATTGGGTATCTACAGATAGTAAGGTGGTGTTGTGGTTGTGGCAACAGCGGCGGCGGCGGCGGCGGTTGTGGTGGCCAACAATAGTGGTGGTAGTAGTAGTGGCAACATTGGTAGTATAGTAGTATGGTGGTTGTGGCGGCGACTGTGGTAGTGGTGGCAGTGGTAGTGGTAGTTGCAGCAGCAATAGGGTGGTGATGGCAATACGATGGCAAGAAAACGAAATGGTGGTAGTAGTTAAATAAATTTTTTTTTTAAGTGCCAACAAAAAAAATAATAATAAAATTGTATGGTAATTCCATGATGGAATGGAATGGTCATTCCTTAGGTTAGAAGAAGGAATAGGCATTCCCACATTTTGTTGGAATGACCATTCCAATGGAATGAATATTCTCATTTAAATAAGGCGTACCAAACAAGAGAAATAAATGCAAAGTTAGAATGAATATTCTATTTCAACTCACATCGTACCAAGCATGCTCTAAGTGATAATGGATAGACTTGTTCATGATAATATTTATTTATTCATAATGCTTTAATTGAAACGTGTGTAAGATTCATTGACTTGTTTGATAAAATGGTTAATAGAGATGTTTCTCAAATAATTTTTTTAATATTTTTTTTTGAGTTTCTTCAAATGATTTTTATGTTCATTTTTATTTTTCTGGATTTCTGCAAATGGTTTTGCACGACATTCATATAGAGAAAGGAAGAGGTAGGGGTAAAATTGGCATTTTAAATAAATATACTACTGACATATGCAAAAACCGTTAATTAGTCTAACGATTAATTAACTGAGAGGTCAATTGTAATGTAAATATAAATCTTAAGAAGGAAAATATAATTTCTAGTACCTCAGGGAGGATGTTGTATTAAATACAAACCTCAAGGGGTATGGATATAATATATCCAAACTCTTTTTAAAACTCATAACTAAACCCTTTTCAAAATTCTATTTTAAAAAAATTCAAAAAAAGATTTTTTTATTTTGTTTTTTAAAACTATTTTTCATGACTGGAGTGTGAAGTTGTATTTTGAATTATGAGTTTTGAAAAGAGAAAATTTAATTTGATTATGAGTTTTGAAAAAAAAAATTTGAGTTGTATTTTTTTAATGTATATTGTATTTCATACAATTGTGCGCTGTATTATTTTTGTAATATTGTATTTTTAAAAATATTTTAAAATTTTATTTTTTTAATATAGTTTTTATTTTTAATAGTTTTTTATTTTTATTTTAAATATTTTATTTTAATTTATAATATTTTTTGAAATATTTTCATTTTTTTAATATTTTAATATTTTATGATTTTTTTCTTACTTTTTAAATATTTAATATTAAAAAAATTGGATCGCCATTTACATTTAAATCATAACAAATTATTTGGCCAATGTTTTAAGAAATAACAAAAATTATTGTTTTGAAAAAATTTAAAAAATAAAATAATATTTTTTTCAAAAAAATATAAAATAAAAAATAATTTTAAAGAAAAGAATAAAAAATATTATTTTGAATAGAATTTTGAAAAAAGTTTTGAATTGAGTTTTGAATTATATGTTTTGTTATGAATTTTGAAAATAGTTTTTTAATTGAGTTTTAAGTTATGTGTTTAGTTATAATTTGAGTATGGAGTTGGGTTTTTAGTTTAAAATTTTTAAAAAATAAAATAAAATATTTAAAATAAAAAAATAAAAGTTATATTTAAAATAAAAAATTCTTAAACATTTTTAAATATTTTAAAAAAATAAATCAAAAATATTTCAAAATACAGTTTAAAATTCAAAAACTTAAAACTCTTTTCAAAATTCAAAATTCAAAATTTAAAAACTTAAAACTCTTTTCAAAACTCTAATCAAATAATTTTTCTCTTTTCAAAACTTAACTCATAATTTCACACTTAAATCATGATTCTAAAACTAAATCAAACGGAGCCTTAATTTTTCTAAAGGTTTTGTTAATATGTGTCTTTAAAACACATGTTAAAAGAGTTTAAAAGTTTTGTACCTTATTTATTACATTCACCCCTTTTACTTTTTACGACTTGTTACGTAGAATATTCACATAAAAACTAAGATGATTACATCGCTAATTTATATGTTTGAACCAAATATATATCATAAAAAATATATGATAATTCTTCAAATTAGGAAAAATTACTCATAAATCTCATTTGGAGAAAAGTTACTCCATTTAGTTCTAGAAGTTTTCTTTCAAACCAATTAGTCCTTTTTATTTTGGGTATGTTGTATTTCCTTAATTTGGGGTTTGAAAGTTTACTTGTTTGCCCTTGTGTGTAATTTTGTTTGAATTTTTTCCTAATGTTGGTGTGCGTGGGTAAGGTAGTTTTTTACGCTTTTATTTATTTATTTTTTTATGGGGATTAAGTAGAGTGATTTGTAGGTGGATGATGTTACTCCTTGTAGTGTTATTAGTGTGATGTTCGTTCCTTTTTGTGGTGTTTGTCCCTATTGTAACATTGACATTAATTAACATCAAAACATAACACTAATGTAATACATAAAAAAAAACTCCTTACTATAGTTTTCCCAAACATAATATTTCAATATAAAACTAAAAAAAAAACTCCTTAGTGTAACACTATAAAGTAACACACAAAAAAATTTCATATTGTAACACTCTAATGTAACATACACAAAAACTCTTTAGTGCATTTTTTTATAAACGTAACACTCTAATATAATACACAACAAAACTCTAACACACACAAAAATTCCTTAGTGTAACACTTTAATGATGTACTTATTGATGTAACACACACAAAAAAACTTATTGATGTACTTTTTTTTTGCAAATATAATACTCTAAAAAAATCCGTAGTGTAACACTCTAATGTAACACAAAAACTTCTTAGTGTAACATTCTAATGTAACACACAAAAAAAAAAAACACTAATTAAAACGTAACACTTCAAAAAAAATTCCTTAGTGTAACTCTTTAATGTAACACACAAAAAAATTCTTTGGTGTATTTTTTTCAAACAAAATGCTCGAATGTAAAGAAAAAAAAAAATTTCTTAGTGTACTTTTTCTAAACATAACACTCTAATATATATATATATAAAGAACGTGACATTTTTCAAGCCATTCCAAAAGGAGTACAAATATTCTTTAGTAAGTTTTGAACAAATGTATAATTTTAAACTATGAGTGTTACGTTTGAAAAAAAAAAAACACACTAAGGAGTTTTTTTCGTGTTTTTATATGTTACATTGGAGTGTTATGTTTGGGATTACACTGATTGAAGTGTTACATTTGAGAAAAGTACATTAAGAATTATATATATATATATATATATATTACATTGAAGCGTTACGTTTAGGAAAATACACCAAAGAATTTTTTTTAGTGTTACGTTGTTACATTTGGAAAAAGTACACCAATGAGTTTTTTAGTGTATTATATTGAAGTGTTACGTTATTGAAGTGTTACATTAGAGTGTTAGATTTTTGTTCATAATGTGAGATTTGTTATAGAATGAGAGAAAATCCAAAACTTCTATAGTTCAAATTACCCAAATGTGTAATTTTACATTTTAAGAAAATCACTTTTATTCTTAAAAAATTAAACCCAAACTTACAGTGCCGTTTGGTAACACTTACGTTTTCAATTTTCTGTTTATATTTACAAAAAATTAAAAAACTCAAATAAAAACTTGTTTGGTAAAATTTTTGATTTATAAATCAGTGGTCTCAGTTTATAAATTTGGCCAAAAAATGAAAACACAAAAAATGTGTTTCTGTTTTGAATTTTGAGTTTTGAGTTTTTTTTTTACCACCCAACACTAGCCATTACCCGCCACCATTTTCCACCACTGTCTTTCGCCAACACCACCCACCCCCTACTACCACTTGCCACCACCACTCACCACCCACCTGCCACCACCACCCATTCGCCACCGCCACCACCACCTACCTACCAACCACCCGCTACCACTTACCACCCGCCACTACCATCCACTACCCGCCACCTACTTGCCATTACCACTCAGTACCCACCTGCCACCACTGTCCACCACTTGCCACCTGCCACCCACCCGCCACCACCACCTACCACCTACCACCACCACTATCACCCACCACCACCACCCACCACTCACCACCACCACACCACCACCACACACCACCACCCACTCACCACCACCCACCCACCACACCCACCCACCCACCATCACCACCCACCGCCACCACCACCACCACCCACTCGCTACCATCCATTACCCGCCACCGTCATCCACCCACCCACTACCACCCACCCACCTACCACCAACCGCCATCCGCCACCCACCTGCCACCACCACCCACCACTCGCCATAATCACCACCACCACCAACTCACTACCACCGACCACCCGCCCACCGACCACCACCCACCGTCACCACTTTCCACCATCATCTTCCGCCGCTACTTGCCACCACTTGCCATTTCTCACTCTTTTTTATATTTAATATTTTGTCAATTACCAAATACGTTTGTAGTTTATGTTTTTCTAAATATAAACAAAAAATAAACAAAAACCAGTTTATAAATTTTTTGTAAATATAAACTGAAAACGTAAACGTTACCAAACACACCAGTGATTACCCTTTTATGTAATTTTCACTTTAATGGGACCTTTAGGTTTATAAGAAAAAAGGGAGGACTAAACCGTTCACAAGATTACATTTTGGGATTTAGTGGTACTTCACCCTTATATTTATTTGGCTATTTTTTAAAAACAAATATAATTTAAACATATAAGTACCGATGTACAATCAATTTGATTTTTTTGATGAATATTCTACTCAAAGAGTTTTAAAAAATGAACGATTCAAATTATTAAAATCAATTAAAAACTAAACCTACTAAACTCAAACATTCTTTCAAATTAAAATGACAAATTTCAGAAAAACCCAACACTTTAAATTTCTTAACATGGGTTATGCATTAACAAATTTATTTTTGTAATGAAACACGGAGATGACGAGGTTCTTTGCATTTTTGTTGACTTGTGCTGGGGAATCTAAATAGCAAGGAACCAAGCTGTCTTTGCTAATAAAATTTGGCAATTGGCTGAAACGGTTTCTTTTGTATCCAGTCTTGTGGTAGATTTTTCAACGGCACAAATCATGGTGAGAAGTGTGCAAGGTAATCCAGATGTATCTGAGTAACGGCCTCCAAATTGGGCAATTTGCGAAAGGGTTGATTTGTTTTGAATGATATTCAGTTTGAAGGTGATTCAAGTGACATTGTTAAGGCTATTCAGTCGATGGCGCTTCTCTCTCATCATATGGGCATTTCGTCTCTAATGTAGCAGCGGCGATGAGCCATTTCAGGCAATTCTTGATTTCCCACGTGCATCAAGAAGAAAACTCAATGGCCCATTGTCTAGGTCGAATGGCAATAAAGTTGAATAATTTTTTAGCATGGATTAAGAAATGCCTGTCATCTCTTAACATATTGATTGCTAAGTAGGCCTTTGGTGTTTCCTAGCCTGTTTTAGAGTTTACTCCCATCTAAAAAAACAAAAAACAAAAAACAAAAGAAAAATGAAAAATACTAAGGTCACGTCTATTTTGCCATTTCAACGGTTAGATTGGACTAGGATGGCTGTGGGTCTCACCTACAGCGTGTTTAGTGATGATTTGGGATGGCGGCTTAATAGTGCGAACGGCTTAGTAATCCCCCATAGTAGATGTATTAACTTGGCTAAGTAAAGCGTGGGATTAGAAAAATATTGAACGGGTTGATTCTATCCAGTTGTCCTCCCGGATGTCTACCTGAACATTCGGAACATTTTTTTTTTTAATACCATAGCAACATGTTATTTTAAAAAAATAAAAATTTATATTTGTTTTAGATATTTTTTAAAGATTTTTCTATAAAAATAATTTAACAATTCCATTACTAACCATCTCCCACACTATATCATCAAAACAAACACACTTTCACTTAATTTCCTCACTAACAATTCACACATTAAGGTCATGTTTGTTTACAGGTGTAGGTGGCTGGATCGGATTGCTATGGTTGTGGGTCCCACTCACAATGTGTTTGGTAATGATTTGGGACGGGGGATTGATAGTGTGAGGGGCTTAGTAATCCCTCTCAATAGAGGGATTAACTTAGCTGTGTTTTGAATGGGATTAGAAAAATAAGAAGTGAATTGAATCTATTTTATATAAAAAAAAATTTACCAAGTGTACCTGTTTGTTTTAATATTTGTTTTATTTTTTTAATATAGAAATATTTATTTATTTATTTTATATAAAAGTAATTTAACAATTTCAGTACTAAACATTTGTCACACTACATCAGAGCAAATACACTTCTACTTAATTCCTTTACTAACAATTCACACATTAACAATATATTTACTAACCTTCCTCTTACTAATAATCTCATCAAATCTAATCCACCAAACAAACGTGGTTTAATAATCTCTTCACTAATCATCCCCTCATTAGTAATCTCATCCAATCTAGTTTACCAAATAAAAGTGGCCTAAGGGTTTACATATATATATATTTTTTCTCTTTTCAAAATTAAAGCATAATTGATTATAATTTTTTGGGTAAATTGCATTGATACTCCTGAGATTTCTGTTTAATACAGATTCCCCTCACATTTGATTTAACTTACAAAAAAAATTAATTTTTTTTATTTTCCATACTTTTTATTTATTTATTTATTTTTTTAATATTTTAAGCAATTTTTAATTTTTAAATTTTTTTAGATACACTTAATCTAAATATGTATAATATTTTGTGATTTTTTTAAAATTCACCAAATACAAAAATTCAAAAATTCAATACATTATTTTATTTTGTTGTATTCAATGAATTATTTTTAAAAAATTTGTACAAATTTTATACCTTTATCTAGATTAAATTGATCTAATCTTGATATAATTGTGAAATAAAAATGAAAAATTATATTCATATATAAAAATTTATACAAAAAAATATCATAAAAATATTATGACAGTGATATTGTTATAAATATAAATAATGTTTATAGATGTTTTGTTTTACTAAATTTGGAAATAATGTTTAATATCAAACTATAAAAGTTCTACTAAATTTTTTACCAAATGTCATGGGTATGGGACCACGTGGGTCCCACACCAATGTAAGACATTTAGGCTACTTTTGGGAAGAGAGCAAAACGCTGGGTTGGCGTTTTGGCTCAAAACGCAAGGCTGCATTTTTGTCTTCATTTGGGGAGTGCCAAAATTAGGTTGAAAAATGACCTAATTGCCCTCAAATTTTATATTTTGTATAAATGGTTAAAATATAATTTTTTAAGTTGAGTGAGGGTATTTTAGTCATTTTAGTGTGATGTGACACCATAAATAAATATTAATCCAAAAAAAAAGAGCAACTTTTTACCCACTTCCCAAATCACTCTAAAAAAATCTTGGTTAAAAGCAAAAAAACTTATTATTACAAACTTCCCAAAATAAGCCTTAGTGTTTGTTTGATATGTACTAAAAAAATGCACTTTTTTTTTTAGGGCAAATTACAAACACCCCCTTGAGGTTTGGTAAAAATACAGATTCCCCCATGAGGTTTGAGAAATTATATCCCACCCCCTGAGCTTTATATTTCCATAACAAATTGCCCCATGAGGTTTTTATTTTCATACAGATTCCCTCATAATTTACCCTAATTTGTTATCAAAATTTGACCCTCAGTGGGCAATTTGTAATTTCTCAAACCTCATGGGGGAATCTGTATTTTTATCAAACCTCGAGAGGGTGTTTGTAATTTGCCCTTTTTTTTACATAAATTTACTTATTTGGGTCACATCAATCAACATCTCATTTTTATTTTTCTACCCACTTTTTCTACGTAAGAAATGTTATGTATCCCAAATATTCTATCAAATATTCTATCAAACCTTTCACATGGGATGTGATTCATACAAATCCATATGTGTGTAGGTCCCACACCCATGTGAGAGGTTTGGTAAAATATTTGGGATCCCTAGCATAACTCTTTTTACTTTTCTACACATTTTTTTTATATAAAAAATCAAAAAGTGCACTTATTTAGAACATCCCAAATATCTCATAATAGAAATTTTGAGATCTTTAATATTTTTGTAAACTATATCATTATGTTTAAAAATTATATATAAAATTTATATTTGTATATCATCACTCAATAATAATATGTTCAAATAAAATTTAATGATAAAAAGTTATAAATATAATCATGATGATAAGAAGAAGAAATGATAAAAAAAAAAGAATAAAATAATCATTTAAAAATTTTTAAAACATAATATAAATAATTTAAGGGTAACTTGTAATGAGATGACAAATCTCAACAAGAAAAATATAATTTTTTAAATGTGAAAAAGATTGATATTAATCAGAAATTTTAAAAGATGTCAATGTAATTTATTTTAATTTAAAAATAAAAATAAAAATAAAAAACGAAAAAGAAAAAGAAGATGAGCCGCGTCGGCTCCGACGCCCACGTGTACGTCGTTCCAAGACTTATCAAATATGGCGTCCTTCTATTTGGTTTTGATGATTTGAACCAAATCCACCGTGTTTGTATATGAACCCTCCCCTCTCTCTAGCATTGTCTCCGTGTCTCTCTCTCTCTCTCTCTCTCTCTCTCTCTCTCTATATATATATATATATACCGTTTGTACAGTTTATCTGAAGTCGGTGTCATAATTCACGATTCAACTACTTGTTCCGTCCAATTCCCATTTTTTAGGGTTGTTAAAACCACAATCTCTGCTCTGAATTCATTCATGTTTAATAATACCACCTCATTTCATGACCCTACTCTTCAAATTAGGGTTCTCAAGTTTCCCACAGTAAATGATTTTTTTGCAATCAACTCTTCCCACCACCTCTGACTCTTCCCGTATTCTTCTTCACCTTTCGCCATCTCTCTGCCCATGTAAGCTCGATCATGGACTCCCACTCAATCCAAGAATTTTTCCAATTAGAAAATTTCACAAGAATTCTCGCCCAAGACGGCTTCTTCGAGCTTGTATGCTTCCAACTGATGGTGGAAACCACAATGTCAGCATCGAAATCCCCAATTCCGCAAGGAGGGGAGCCAAATTTTACGTAGTCAAGCGTTTTGCAGATGAATTGGATGGTAATGGCAAATTGCAATTGCCTCAAGACTCAATTCATCTGGGTATGGGTTCAAATTTTACTAGCTTTCAAGAGGACCCAATTGTAGATAAGCTAAGGACTCAATTAGGGGTTATTCATCCTCTTCCTTCGCCGCCGATTAATCGGACTATTGTAGGCTTGTTTGTGTTTTTTTTCTTTGTTGGGGTTGCTTCTGATAAACTCTGGACATCAAGGAAGAGGAATAAATTTGGGGGTGACGGTAGACCAGGTACTTGGCCTCAGGTGCCCACAAGTTTTTCTTTGTTTTTTGAGAAGGATTTGCAGAGGAAAGAGTCTGTGGAATGGGTAAACATGGTTTTGGGGAAGTTATGGAAGGTTTATAGAGGTGGAATTGAGAACTGGCTTGTTGGGTTGCTTCAGCCAGTTATTGATAATCTGAAGAAACCTGATTATGTGCAGAGAGTTGAAATAAAGCAGTTCTCATTAGGGATGAGCCATTGTCTGTTAGGAATGTTGAACGAGAACTTCGCTACCGGGTCAATGATTTGCAGTATGTTATTTCTAGAATTTCTAGTATTTTTTTCTTCCTATGTTGTTTTCTGATTATTCAGCTCTTGTTTGTGCCTTACCTGTTAATATTGTGCTTTTGCGTTTGGATTGACTGGAGAAACTTGGAATTTGGATGTTTTTTTACATTCATGTTGGGCCACTCGTTTGGGCATTCTTCTCTAGAACACTCCAGCACTATGCATTATGTTTAAAATTTATTAACCACACTGGAGTGGGTGTTATACCCGCTTGTCTAGCTGCATGAGTATGCATTCAATCTCCTAGACTAGGCACTTTAACAATCTCTCAAGTGGATTGCTCTTTAATTTTTTCCCCTCAATGCTGCAAGACAATTGCTCTAGCGGGCTGTCTACTAGACTGCTTTAACTTGCTTTATCGTAACTCTATTTTACTTCCACTTTCTCCAAGACTTCTCCAAATCCCTTGATCATCGTCCTAATTAACAAGTTCATTGTAAAAAATGAAAATTAACCTGTTATTACATGGCTGAACATAAATGGAGGGAATTAACATAATAAAAGGTCATCAATACCCAAACATATTCGGTAAATATTACATTTTCATGCATTCGTCAAGAAGACCTTGCATATATCAGGCCCTTCTTTAGAAACTGAAAAAAGAAAGAAAAGAAGAGATCAAAAGCAATTTCTTACAAACATCTTGATACAATCTCCTTTAAGTGTAATCATATTACAGGGAGAAAAAAGAAAAAAGAAAAAGAAGCTGACAAAGAAAAAGAACATGACATGGAGGTACATTAAAATAGGAGGACATCGAGAATGTAGGATGAGACTTTAAATATAACTAAACATGGAAACAAACCGAAACTATTACCAGACCTACATTATTAGGTCAGGAATGAAATTCTTTAAATTAGTGGAAGTTACAGATATTTAAGGTTGGTTTGGGATGATCTAAAAAAGTGCACTTTTTGACTTTCTGGGTTGGGTATGGATTGAGTTTGAAGTGATATGTTACAGAGGTGATGCGACTTAAATAAGATGATGTGACTTAAATAGGATAGTGACTTTTTGACTTTTTTAGATCATGCCAAACAAGGCCTTAGAATACATTGCCAATGTCAAGCTGTCCATATGCCAAATAGTTGTTTGAAATGTGTGCAGCAGGAGTTAGTGCTGTTTCATTTGATTGTCAAGGCATTGCTATTATAGCATGTTAGAGCATCTCCAATGGCGCTGCCAAAGGAGATACCAAAACTATAATTTGGCAAGAGTGAAAAAAAAGGGGGTCTCTAATGGCCTGCTATACCGCCTGCCAAATATAGCAAATGCCATTTCTGGTGCCAAATTTGGCAGAAGGTTTGGCATTTGCTAAACATGCCACATCATCAAAGATAACAGAATTTTGGCTCCAAAGTGAACTAGAACAAACAAAATAGTGTAGATAAATCATTTGCAACAACACAATCAACACAAAAATAGAAAAATTGAACAAATTAAATTAACAGACAAAAAAATATATAATTATTAAAAAAAATTAAAAAAAAAGGACATGAATTTTCCTTCGTCACAAACAACGACAATCATGATGAAGAAGAAGACGATGGAGGAGATGGAAAACAAACTTCAATCTTAATGTGACTTTCTTGCCTACTCCGAATCAGTCGCCGAACAACACGGCCATAGCACCACCGCCGTCAAGGTTGATTTCATGATATTGGTTGATTTGAGAGAGGGTTTCGGTTTAGGAGAGTTTGAATGAGGGTTTCGGTTTGGGAGGGTTTGAATTTGGGTTTGTGAAGGTTTGAATTAGGGTTAACCACTGGGTTTGAGTGAGGGTTTCAGTGGATCGATGGAGAGGGTTTGATGGTTTTAGACTGAGTGGGTTTTTTAGAGGGTTTCATTGGGTTTCGAACTGATGTTCCCTGGAGCTAAAGAAGGAGACAGAGGAAGACCTTGGGTGAGTGAGAAACTGTCCGAAAGAGAGGGAGAGAAGAAAGAGGTTGTGTGGTTGGAGATGCTTTGATCAATGGAGGTTTTCGATTAATCGATGGAGGTTAAGAAGGAGAGACTAATTGATGGAGGTTTTTGACATATTCAGCTACCAAAGCTAAAGGAAGAGAGAGAGAGAGAGAGAGAGAGAGAGAGAGAGAGAGAGACAAGGGAGAGAACATGAGTGAGAGACAGAAGATGAAAGTGATAGATAAGAGTGAGGGTTCTAGATAGAGCCATTGGGTGAGGTGAATTATATTTATATATTTTTTTCAATTTTTAATTTTTTTTTTTTATATTTGTCTAGTCAGGTAGAATGTAAATATTTAATTTTTTTTTATAAAAAAGTTTTAGAAATGTCATACAAGACAAAAAATAAACAATAAAAAAATCACTTAAAACCTTATATCCAAACATTACCTACAAAATTGGAGGGAAAGTTGGAGATTTACCAAAACGGCATGTGACCATTAGAGTACCATTGTTATAATTTAATAACTTGCTGCTATAGATTGCCAAATTATAGCTTTGGCAATGCTATTATAGCTTTGGCAATGCTATTATAGCATTTGCTATTGGAGATGCTCTTAGGTTGCTGAAAAGGATGTTAGGTGGCGTTTAGTAATGTTGTCAGGAATTTTAAAAGTTGTTATTTTTTATTTTTTTTAAAAAAATCAAAAATAAAAAACATGTTTGGTGCAGACATATGTTTTCAAAACATATAAAATAAAAATAAAACTTGTTTGAGGAGTTGTTGCAGGTGGTGGTCAAAGGTAAGGGTGGTCGGTCATTGTGGGGGATGGTGGGAGGTGGGTGGCCAATGTGGGGGGTGGTCGAAGGTGGTGGCCAACAATGGTGACCAGCATTGGGGGCGGCTAGAGGTGGTGGAGGAGGGAGGAGTGGATGAAAACTTGTTTTGAAAACAAGTGAAAGCACCTTCTTCTTGATTTTTGAAAATTTGAAAATTGTTGCCATTTTTGGAAACAAAAATAGTTCCCAAAAAACATATTATATTTTAATTTTTCATAATTTTTGCGAACAAGAATGTTACCAAACTGGCCTTTAGATTTGTTAAATGGATTTGAATCAGGGCTTGTGAAGGTTTGAATTAGGGTTAACCACTAGGTTTGAGTGAGGGTTTCAGCGGATTGATGGAGAGGGTTTGATGGTTTCGGACTGAGTGGGTTTTTTAGAGGGTTTGATTGGGTTTCAAACTGATCTTCGCCGGAGCTAAAGAAGGAGACAGAGGAAGACCTTGGGTGAGTGAGAAACCGTCCGAAAGAGACGGAGAGAAGAAAGAGGTTGTGTGGTTGGAGATGCTTTGATCAATGGAGGTTTTCGATTAATCGATGGAGGTTAAGAAGGAGAGACTAATCGATGGAGATGCTCAACTAATCGATGGAGGTTTTTGACATATTCGGCTATCAGAGCTGAAGGAAGAGAGAGAGAGAGAGAGAGAGACAGAAGATGAAAGTGATAGATAAGAGTGAGGGTTCTAGATAGAGCCATTGGGTGAGGTGAATTATATTTATGTATTTTTTTCAATTTTTTAATTTTTAAAATTTTTTTTTTTTATATTTGTCTAGTCAGGTAGAATGTAAATATTTAATTTTTTTTTATAAAAAAGTTTTAGAAAGGTCATACAAGACAAAAAGTAAACAATAAAAAAATCACTCAAAAACCTATATCCAAACATCACATACAAAATTGGAGGAAAAGTTGGAGATTTACCAAAATGGCATGTGACCATTGGAGCATCATTGCTATAATTTAATAAGTTGCTACTGTAGATTGCCAAATTATAGCTTTGGCAATGCTATTATAGCATTTGTCATTGGAGATGCTCTTAGGTTGCTGAAAAGGATGTTAGGTAGCGTTTAGTAAAGTTGTCAGGAATTTTATTTTTTATTTTAAAAAAAAAATCAAAAATAAAAAACATGTTTGGTGCAGACATATGTTTTCAAAACATATAAAATAAAAATAAAACTTGTTTGGGGAGTTGTTGCAGGTGGTGGTCAAAGGTAAGGGTGGTCATTGTGGGGGATGGTGGGAGGTGGGTGGCCAATGTGGGGGGTGGTCGAAGGTGGTGGCCAAAAGTGGTGACCAGCATTGGGGGTGGCTAGAGGTCTGGAGGAGGGAGGAGTCAATGAAAACTTGTTTTGAAAACAAGTGAAAGCACCTTCTTCTTGATTTTTGAAAATTTGAAAATTGTTGCCATTTTTGGAAACAAAAATAGTTCCCAAAAAAACATATTATATTTTAATTTTTCATAATTTTTGCGAACAAGAATGTTACCAAACTGGCCTTTAGATTTGTTAAATGGATTTGCTTGGAATTTTATGTATTTATTCATTCATTTATCATGTTGTGTGTAATATTGCCTCTAATTGATCTCTATGTCTCTAATGTTATCAAGGTACCAAATAGGCCTCCGTTATACTGGTGGTGCTCGTATGTTGTTGATGCTTTCACTAAATTTTAGCATTATACCAATTGCTGTGCCAGTTGGTGTTCGAGATTTTGACATTGATGGGGAACTTTGGGTCAAGTTACGATTGATACCATCAGAGCCTTGGGTGGGAGCTGTTTCATGGGCCTTCGTTTCACTTCCGAAGATAAAGTTCGAATTGTCACCATTTCGTTTGTTCAATCTAATGGGTATATCCTAGTTTCACATCCTTAAAAGAGTAGTTTGCTATTTTTATTTTTTATTTTTTCCTTTCTGCATAAAAGTAACATAGACAGAAATCTCTCTTCATCTATGTTCTCTATTTTTATATTGTTACAAAAGCAACCTGTTAGATTTAAGATTAGAATGAGATAAAAGATGGACGAAAAGAGAGTTGAACATTGTAGGCTGAAGGAAAAAATAGAGATTATGGTCTGTCCCTCACCCACTAGTATTTATATTTAGGCGCGGTTTGGGGTTTGGCTTTTTTAGTGTCTTTTTGGCTTCTTCATACTTCCTCTATGGCATGCCGTAGTGATTTGCTTTCTAATTAGCAGTAGGCTGGATAACTATAACTAGTTCAAGGTGATGCAGACAAACACACTGAAATTCTAAAATTATCACTTTTTGAGAGGGTTAAGACTTAGATTCACTTATGTCTTGGCGCTATTAGAGATAGAAGGAAACTATTATGGTTTCTAAATAGCATTGGTTTAGAAGAGAATAGGTTTATGGCTGCAGAAAATAGTTTGCTGGAATTTATGACAGGGACATGGAGAAATATAAAGTAGAGGGATCGGTCAAAGAAGAATGCAGAGGCAGAGATAGGCTAGTGAAAACAAAGTTTTATTGATGAAACTGTTATCTATTTCCACCTATGTTATTATGCTTGCTAATAATCCTGTTATCCTCTTTTGACTGGATGGATTGATTTCTCAATGAATCAAATCACACATTTATCGTTCTTTGTATTCTTTCACATTAGCATAGTTCAGTAGCATGTCTATCATATAAATGTCATTGTCTTATATTTTATTTGATAGAGTTGAGTACAATAATATATATTTTTTGGATCAGAAGTACACTAATATTCGTTTTCTCCTATTTTGTGCATGTATTGGAAAATACCAGCAATTCCTGTTCTCTCAATGTAAGTTCACTTTTTCTTTTTTACCATCATGATTAATTTTAGGGCATAAAACTCTAAAGCACTTTATCTATGGTTCCAGGAACCTTTCTTCTCTAGAGCACTCTATAGCTGAATATAATGGAATTGCCTGGTGGCCTTCACCTAGTGGAAAGGCAATTGATCACAAGTTGAACAGAAAGTCCAAAAAAAATAAAATAATAATTGTTGCATCTTGGCACGTGCTTTGTGCATACTTTTTTGAGAAATTTGTGAGGTTAAGATCCTATTTAGAACAATATAAAATGTATTTGGAATATCCCTGTTTCCGTGCAAAGTTAAGTGGTTGAAGGCAATAATGTGATGTAGAAGCAATTGTTCAGTATCAATTGTCAATATTATTCTTCTTCCTAATAGCAAGGATCAAAATGCTGTTTTGGTTAGCTTGGAAATGGAAATGTTTCAGAAACATACACTCCACTTTTACATGTATTTTTCTCCTTCATCTTCCTTTCCCACCACCCTTCCCTTCCACCCCGGTTCAAATGACACATGCTATTTGTTGTTATGTGTGTACTTCTTTGTAGTCTAAGTGCCTGATTAGCTGCATGCAACATTGTTTTATTACTTGAATTAATGTAAAATGTTTGGCTATACCCTTCTAGGTTTTTGAAAAAACTTCTCACTGAGGATTTGCCTCGGCTTTTTGTACGTCCAAAGAAGATTGTTTTAGATTTTCAGAAGGGAAAAGCAGTTGGTCCAGTTCCAAATGATTTAAAGTCAGGAGGAATGCAAGAAGGAAATAAAGATTTTGTTGGAGAAGCAGTTGGTCCTCTGCCAAATGAGTTCAAGTCAGGAGGAATGCAAGAAGGAAATAAAGATTTTGTTGGAGAATTGTCTGTAACTCTTGTAGATGCTCGGAAGCTTTCTTACATTTTCTTTGGTAAAATATACATCCTACTCTCTGTCCTAAAACCTGATCCAATTTTCATGTTCATAATGAATCAATGAAATTTCATTAGCTTTTGGTTGTCTAGCATGTGTGGAGCACAAATTTTGAGGTTATAAACTTGTCTCATTTTCCATCCACAAACATCAAAGAATTTAAATTCTTGTTTAGTGCAGAAGCTAACATCTCTTCTCTGTTATGTAATCCTGTCTTTTGTTCATGCTTTGTTCTTGTCACATATTCATTGGTCCCTTCATTTTCCAGGCAAAACTGACCCATATGTTGTTCTAAGCTTGGGAGATCAAGTTATACGTAGTAAAAAGAACAGTCAAACCACTGTGATTGGGCCTCCTGGTGAGCCAATTTGGAATCAGGTGAAGTTTCTCAGTATTTTTGTTTCACCTGCTGTAAACTGTTAATCAGCAGGATGTAGTTTTCAAATGTTCTTAAACTGCAGTCAGTGATGCTCCATTGTGCCTTCTGGCAGGACTTTCATATGCTGGTTGCAAATCCTAGAAAACAAAAATTACAGATCCAAGTCAAGGATTCCCTTGGATTCACAGATTTGACTATTGGTACAGGAGAGGTATGTATTTTGTCTTGCACTTGAGGATTTGAAGAAATTGTTTTTACTTGAGCATGCTATGTAGTTTGTTGGCTTGGGTTATATTCATTTGACAGATTACCAAAATAACATTTTTTATCGCTATTCTTGGATTCTTACATACAATACATCCTGTTTTAGTGGCAGTTGAAAAACCTTGGTCCATTTACTTGGAGACAATAAGCTGAAATAAAACTGAAATGTGGGGAGCACATGTGAAATTTATTTGGCTGGAATCCTAATCTTTCCTCTGTACTTGTTTTTGTACGTGAAAACTTGCAGTAGCATGTTACTGCAACCCTAACAACCATCAGCAAGGCTGATAAAAAAAGAAAAAAAAGAAAAAAGAACCGTCAGCAAGACCAATTCTTTGAACTCTATGAAATCTGTCTAATTGTGGTGACGAACTATGGGAACTTCACTATCACTTAGTGAGTTGTAGACACCGTAATGTGAACATTTTTGTTTCAATAGGCGTGTGATTGTTTTTTGCTATTCTCCCCCCGCCCCCCTCCCCTTTTTCATTATTTCTTTGTACTGTGTTTAAAATAGGTAAAAGGTTGTGGGCTGCAACAACTATTATTTGGTTAGTCATGGCACCCACTTTTGAAACGTAAAACAAAGGCTATGGAGCCCACACCATGCAAGAAAAATTGTTGGTGTAAAGTGCAGTGTTTGGAGTCGTAATTTTAGAGTTAGTTTACTACTGTCTACTGGTTGTTTTTCTGTGATTTTTTTTGTAAATTGTTTTTTAGAGTCAAGGGTGTCACGACCCAATCCCCACTCTACATGGAATGGACATCATGATCTGCCAGTAGTAATTGCTACCAAAGGCCTATTTATATTGAGATTCAAGTGCATCAATTTATTATTGAGTTAATTAAGTCATAGAGGAAGTGTATTACCTAATTTAACAGTGAATTGTGTGGTCATCATAAAGTGCTGGTATCATAGTATAAATGAGTAGCAAAACTCTTTACATGGATTTGGGTTCAAAATACAAAAGGGCCATTACATTACATCGCTTTACATATGCAACAAAAATATAATACAAGTCTCAAAAGGACATGCCAATCTTCCTCCATCATCTATAAAAGTCACCAAGCATAATCTATGTACACAAAGCTTCATTTTTTTTAAAACATGTATGGAAGATAGGATGAGCCACAGCCCAATGAATAATCGAACATTGGAGCAATTTAAGGTACTATGGATGGTGTTCGACACACTGTAGCATGTTGTTAAACATTTAACTGGAGCATATATGAGATACTTCCATTTTCCATGAATAAAACTGAAGCTTCACAAAAAACAAATGACTTTACCAAAACTGATACATGTACAAATATTTTATCCTTCCACTTGGCTATTTGGAGAGGGACTGTGTTGACTTGGTTGTCCAATCATATACATGCATATGATATGATAGTGCAGCGAGAAACATATACACGTGACTAAAAGCAGGATCATACACACTCTGTTAACGGTGAGAACATAAACACGCTACACAAATGAAGGAAAAAATATCACTGTAGCAACAAAAGAAGCATCATAGGGTGCTATCATCATATTTACAGTCCTCAGACATCTATAGGACTATCGGCAGATGACAAATTAGATTGGTAACCTTTTATGTAAAGCAAGTTCCGTTCATGTACAGCCAATTAATCAAAGCATTTGAAACGTAGCATATAGTTGAGAAGGAAAAATACAGCTGTAATAATTTGCATAAAAGCAATGTAAAACCTTGTTCCAAGGGTAAATTACTCATCTCAACCTCTTAGGTTATTAGTGCTCTTAGGCCTTGTTTGGAAACATGCTAATTTAGTAACTTTTTTGGCTATTTGGCTAAAATATGAGTTAAAAAAAACTAGTATGTTTGGGATGACTTTTTGGCTTTTTACGAAAAGATGTGCAAAAAGTAGAGAGAAAAGAGAATCTTTGACTTTTTGGTATGTGTTGTTGGCTTTTTAGCTAATTTAGTAACTTTTTGACTTTTTGACTAAAAGGGGGGTTCCCAAACGAGGCCTTAGTTTCTGTAATTTTCTTAACAAATGCTTCTACATAAGTATAGCTGTTGTTTTGACTTGGTTTTGCATGCCTGAGGGGCCTGAACCATAAGGCCTATAAAAAGAGAGGAGATTGTTCCGTGAGTGTTGTGATTGAGTGTAGCTAATACCTTCGGGCATAAGATTGATTCATGTATTATTGAGTCTCAGTCACAATTTTGAATTTAAATCATCCTGTGTTAATGGTAAACATAAATTTTTCTAATTCTCCGACAAACATAATTTCTGAATACAACATATTGTCCAGGTTGATCTGGGACCTCTTAAAGATACTGTACCAACGGACAGGATCGTAGTCTTGCGAGGTGGTTGGGGACTGTTCAGAAAGGGATCCTCTGGAGAAATACTACTTCGATTGACATATAAAGCATATGTTGAGGACGAAGAAGATGAAAGGACTGAAGCAGAATCTTTGGATACAGACGCTTCGGATGATGAGTTATTTGATTCAGATGAAGCAGATGGAACCTACAAGCAGCGTATCAGGGCTTCGTCTGACGGGGTGGATAAAGAATCACTTATGGATGTTCTAGCAGCTTTGATTGTCAGTGAGGAATTTCAAGGGATAGTGGCATCTGAAACTGGAACTACCAAATTTTCGGATGATGCTAAAAGTACATTGTCAACAAGATTAAGCCCACGTGGTGTTAATGATGAATCCTCGCCATCAAATCCTGATAATGCTTCTGAAGGCTCTGGAGGTATTATGCTTTGAGTTGTTATAGTTTGATACCATAATTTTTAATTTCCTTGTTCTATGGTTGTTGAGTTTTCTTTACTGCATAGTGTATTCATTTGCAGGGTCAGCTTTGGCTTGGCTTGCTGTGATCACAAGTATCTTGATCCTTATTGCCGTTAATATGGGTGGTTCAGGTTTTTTCAATCCCTGAGATGTGAGAGTTTGTGCAGTGCAGTACAGATATTTGGTGAGATGCATGTTCCTTCTCTGTTTTTGTCAAGTTTTTTTTCCACCTCTGTGTAGTTTCTTTTTTTTGGTTACATCGGAAAATAAAGCAAACAGATCGGGACTAGGCCCATTCCCTAGATAAACCTATCATATCTGCGACAAGCAGACTTCGAATTTCAGCTGGTGGTTCATTCACCACCAGCATGTCTTCGGGTTGTTGAGCTCCAAATTTTGCCAGGGCATCAACACAAAGATTTCCTTCCTTCCATACATGTTGGACAGTGCATTGACAACCTCAGAGTAGAATTTTAGCATCCTCAACCATATTCGGGAATGGGCAGTGGTCACCTATTTCCTCATTCATCAGTTGCACCACTTGCATCGCGTCTGTCTCAATGATGACATTGTTCATGCCTTTTTGGAGAATGATTGTGAGTCCCTAATACAGAGCCCAAAGCTCAGCTTCTAGGCTTGTCCCTGGTTGCAAGCAGCCATAGTAGCCACACACCCAAGCTCCACGTTCATCTCTAATCAGCCCACCAAAGCCTCCATCTCCACTGAGTTTCCTGCTGCCATCAGTGTTGAGTTTCAATCTTCCTGCAGGAGGTAAGCACCAGTTAATGAGTCTATATGAAGGTCTGGGTTGTGGGACATGCTGGAGGAATGCTTGGTGGATTGCTCTAGAGTAGTCAAAAATGAATTTAGCACTGTCTTGGTGACTAACAGATTTTCCTTCAAAAACAAAACCATTTCTGTTTTTCCAAATCTTCCACAAAGCCACCACAAAAATAGATACCAAGAGAATTGGTCAGAAAAATGGGCTTTGCTCTTAGCATTCCTCTTAAGCCAATCCATCCAAGTCCTCTTCAGCATATCCAAGTACCACTTTTTATCAAAAACAGTAAGCCACACTTCTTTTGCCACATAACAAATCTCTAAATAAATGGTTAATATCCTCAACCCCATTACACCTAGGGCATTGAGGGTTATTGGTTAATCCCCTTTTCAGTCTCATGTGATTAGTGAGAAGCTTCCCATGCAGAACAGTCCACAGGAAGCCTTTCAGTTTCTGAGGTAATCTCAGTTTCCACACCAATGTCCAGTCCTCCATGTTCTCATAACCCAGCAGTAAGCTATACACAGATGAAACAGAAAACTCTCCACCAGGGGACCCCTTCCATAAGGGTAAGTCCAGCCCAGTGTTAACAGGGGGTGGAGTCCCCAAAATAAGGGCAGCTAGGGGTGGGGGAAAGTTACACCTCACAAGGTTACCATCCCAATTCCCATCATCCCCTAGCAGCTCTCTCAAGTTGGTAAAATGGTTATCAATAGCATGGTTAGTTTGAGTGGTACCAAAGACAGTTTCCTCTAAGGAACTGTTTCCACACCACCAATCCTTCCAAACATTCACACTTTTACCATCACGAACATTCCACTTCACACATTTCCTTAAAATGTTCCTGGTTTTCATAATGCCTCTACAAACATGAGAAGCATGCTATGCTTTTTCCAAGTTAAATAAGGAATTGTTTCTGAGGTATTTAGTCCTCAAAATCTCACACCACAGGCTGTCTTTGTGGCTAATCAGATTCCAACCCAGCTTCGAGAGCAGAGCAAGATTCTGAGTTCTAGCTTTCTTAATTCTTAGGCCCCCACATTTCCTCATGTTGCTCACAACATCCCATTTGACAAGGTGTATTTTTTTTTTTTTGCCCAGAGTGTCTCCCCAGAGGAAATTTCTGTTGAGCCTATCAATCTCACTACAAATCTGTGATGGCAAAAGCATTGTCTGCATAGAATGAGAAGGGATAGCAGAGGCCACAGACTTGATGAGAGTAGCTCTACCAGCCATAGAAAGAGTGTTGGTTTTCCAACCAGCCAATCTTTTTTGCATCCTCTCCAAGATGTCAGAAAAATGTCTCCTGTTAACTCTGCCATGGATAACAGGAACACCCAGGTATCTCCCCAAGTCAGAGGTAAGAGGGATGCCACACAAGGTACTGAACTCTTTGGCATTCCTCCTATCAATGTTGGGGGATACAAAGAGCTTGGATTTATGGGAGTTGATATTCAAACCAGAAAGCTCACAAAACTCATTCATAATATTCATGATTATACTACAATTAGCTGTAGTAGCTTGGCCAAATAGCATTAAGTCATCAGCAAAGAAGAGGTGGGTAAGTTTAGGCCCCCCTCTGGAGGTCTCCACACCTTTCCAAGCCTTACTGTCAGCTTGAAGACTAATCATATTAGAGTTTTTCTAAACAGAGCACAAACAGATATGGGGACAAGGGGTCACCTTGTCTCAACCCTCTAGAGGGTGTGAATTCCTCCCACCTCTGTGTAGTTTCACTATTAAAATTTTGCTGCAGAATTGCATTCTCATTATTTATTTTTAAAAGTTTGGCTTTCTCATATAGTGACATGACCACTTGGACCATTAACGTTCCTCCTGCCCTAAAATTTGTTTAGCAGATCTTTGGCTATGAAAATTTGGTTTCCTCTGTGAAAGTTAATCGCGTATTTATGTCTGTCAGATCATGAATAATTTCATTGCAGAGAAATACAACTTAGAATACTGGATTGTTTACTATAAGCCATGATGCTTTTGAGCTGTTTATAATTTTGATTCTGTGGTCATTATTCTCTTGTGCAAATATTCATGCTCATTGGGTTTTTTGGGGGGCACGAGATGGTGTTTATACAACTGTCTTCATAACTCACTCAGTGTGTAAATTCTAGAATGGAACTTATGGTTACCATGGGCTACTAGCTTGTGGAAATATAGCTTGAGTAGTATCTCTTGCCAAATAGGGTTCCAATCTCAGTTGGAGGTACGTAGGTGTCTTTTAACCATTGAAAATTAATAAATAACTAACGAAATAAAGGGGGAGAAAGAAAAAGACGATGACATAACGAATGGAACTTACATATTTTTTGTACGATTAGCTAGAAAAGTAAGCTCATGCAAATGTATTTATATTTTCCGTCAACCATCTAGGATTGCTTTATTGGTGTAACATTTGCTTCTGCCTTGATCAGCTTCAAAATCAGTAATTTAGATTGCTTGCTGAATAATCTTGTTTGTGGCAGGGTTGGCAACATTTTCTCTATGTATTTCTTGAAGACAGGCACATCCCATGCATCATTTTTGTTTGTATATCTATCTCCTTGTGTTCATTATTTGGATTTGAGGGTTATAAGCAGAGCAATTTTCTTCGGCGGCAGGAAGCTTTTGCCTCTCACATGTTTATAACTATAGATTTGATTGGATATGTAGTCATTGATCATATATTATGTTATACAAATCACTTTTTAAACAGATTAAAGATACTTGCACCGAAACAGCACCGTAGGACTCACACTAGAAAAATGTAGTTGCACAGAAACGGATCACAAAACAATCAAGTGGTGGGGATCTGCATCTTTGTGATTGTTTTTTGTGATATATTTTTGTGCATGTAGATTTCTTATTTGCTAGTTTTGTTTAGCAATAAATGCTGCCATCAGTGGTCAAGTGCCTCTATTTAAATGACAATCTAATTGTCTTTTGGATACATTTTAATAATAAAAAAGTAATTCAAAAAAAAGTAAAAAATGATTTTAAGATTTTTGTTTGCCCTTCTTTTTATTGGTTTAATTAAGCTTTGTATAGAATTACGACTGAATGAACTTTATTGTTTGGTAGAATTCAACTGAATGTCTGAGGTTTAGGATTTAGGATTTAGAAGTGAATATTTAGGGAAAAGTAATCAACATTTGTACCACCCTTGTTGGGTCCTAGTTCATTGAACAAATGAAGATTATCCAGTCATGTTTGGTCGAACATCTTCAAGTTGTTCGGTTAATTAAGACTGAACGCATGATTGAACACATGGTTGACTGAACAATCGAAAGATATTCGACCAAACATGACCGAATAATCTTTATTTGTTTGACGAACTAAAACCCAATTACAGCTATACAAATGTAATTACTTTCCCATAAATATTCATTTCTAAACTCTAAAAAAAACTTACCGATAAAAAACTACAACAAAATATGTGTTAAACAAACAAATCAAACTAAAATATGTGGGAATAAGGTTATGAAGATTTGTTGAAGTACCAATGGATGAGGATGTTGGTATGGGTGCATGTGAACCAAGGTAGGGTGTATAAAGAAAAATGGTATTGTGGATTTTATAAAGAAAATAATTTTGAATGTGTACATATAGGGTTATTTTCCAATATTGAGAGGGTGCACTAAGAATTTTTTTTACATTTTCTACATGTTTTACTTATTGAGTAACAAATATTCATGGGAAAGCTTATACATTGTTAATAAGTGCTCTTAAAATATAAAATAAAAATGAAGAATACAAAATAAATTTTATTATTTTTTTACCTTTTTTAAAGCACTTTTTTTTTTCCTCATAAATTGTAATATTAAATAATAGCTCATTAACACTAGTTAGTATTTTCCTTTTTTAAATTAATAATATTATAATGCTTATATTTGTATATCATTTACCTTTTTAAAATAATAGCTCCATCAATGCTTACAGAACTCTTTTTTTTTTTTTTTTGCCGTTAATGATTTTTTAATTTTTTTTACACTTTTACATTAAATTCAACTAAATGGATCTAAAAAGTATATAATATATATATATATATGGTTGGTTTTTTATAGACCCTCCGACACTAGCTGAATTTTAAAAAACAAAAACAAAAAAAGAGTTGCCAAAAATGTAAAAAAAATATTTAAAGACAAAAAAAAAAATCAAAAAAAAAGAAAGATTTTTTTAGAATGATTCCAAACTCATCCACATTCATTAGTAAACCAAATGTGATACACAACGTATATATCATATTTTATTTTATTTAGTATCACTCATATTTATTACTAATGCGTAGTTGCTCATCAAAATTGTTTTAGAAGAGAATGGATTCTTTCTAAGAATTTTTATTGATAAATTCATTTTAAAATTGTTATAATTCATTAGGTTCACAAAGGAATATTATAATCTGATTAGTCTCATATACTTTTCTTTTTATTCCATAAGGTCCATTTTACTAATTTTATAATTTTACTTGGACTATTATGCCCTTATATATAAATATAGTGTTAATACATAATACGTTGCCTGTTTCTTTGTTGATTCAGTTTTGGCAGTTTTTATCTTTACGCTTTTCATCATCATTCTAATTCAGATGGATATATTTCTATTTTGCATACTCGTCCAAGGCTTTGATGTGCTAAGGTTTCATTGTTGCTGTTGTAGTATGGTTTGGTAATTTTCGAGTGAAGACGACAAATTGGAAGGTATTCAGTTGGCACATTTTCTGGAGTATAACTAGTTCAAATCAGTTGTTTTCGAATTACTGGACGATTGTAGGATTGCATGATTAAGGTTAGTTTCATTTTGGTTATGAATATATGTTCAGTTTATGTTTTCATTTGTATGATGGATCAAATGCTCTGTTTTTGGATTGATATGGATCAGATGCTCTGTTTTTGAATTGATATGGATCGGATGCTCTGTTTTTTTAATTATATGCATTTTACGTGTCCTATGGAGGGGAGGTCATTCAAATTATGTGAAGAATGTGTAGTTCTCATTTTACTTTGATGTATCCATAATGAGGCTCTGTGTGGGTGATATAATTCAGAGTATATGTATCAATGTGAATGTTTACATCTTGTTTATGTGAATAATGTGGATGTTTTCATTTTACTTTGATGTTTGCTTAATGAGGCTCTGTATAGGTAATATAATTCAGAGTATATGTATCAATGTAAATGTTTACATCTTTTTAATATTATGTGAAGAATGTGGATGTTCTCATTTTACTTTGATGTTTGCTTAATGAGGCTCTGTGTGAGTGATATAATTTAGAATATAGGTGTCAATGTAAATGTTGACATCTTGTTAATATTATGTGAAGAATGTAGATGTTCTCATTTTACTTTGATGTTTGCTTAATGAGGCTCTGTGTGGGTGAATAATTCAGAGTATATGTATCAATATAAATGTTTACACCTTTTTAATATTATGTGAAGAATGTGGATATTCTTATTTTATTTTGATGTTTGCTTAATGTGGCTCTGTGTGGGTGATATAATTCAAAGTATATGTATCAATGTGAATGTTCACATCTTGTTAATGTGAATTATGGATTTAACATTTGAACTGTACACATAGTCATCTAATTTTTGCACAATATGAATTTTCATATCGTTTTGGATTATTGTTGATTGTTGTATTGTTGTATTTTTACAGGAGATGGATACCTTTATGATGTTAGTGTGTATATATGGTTGCAATACAACTGTAATAAATGTTACCCGCGCATTGTGTTATTCTCATTTGGTGGAGTGTTTGTGTGAAAAATGGGATGAATTGTCTGCTGGTTCTATTTCATTGTTCTGTAAACTACCTGAGATTAATAGGTGTGATTTGAACAATGAGGAAGAATGTGACGCCCCAAAATTTGAGAACATCATGATAGGGTTTAAAACTTAAAATCAATTTTCTTAATTAAGAATCCTCATCAATGTTGCCACCAAATTTACCATCATCCATTAATTAACAACACGGAAACTAAAAATTCTTAAATTACAACTCCAATCAAACTTAAAACTTAGTCTTAGAAATAAAATTTAAAAAAAAAAAGCACAAATAAAAAAAATAAAACTAGGAAAATGGTTCATGGAATCTTGGGCATTCTTCAAGCTGACTAAGGCTGAATGTCACCTTGCAAGGCCTCGGCGCTTCCTTTAGTTTCTTCGATACCTGGCATAAAATGTCAGGGCAATGGGAATGCCAATGAGCGACGAGCTCAATAAGATACTACAACCCGAAAATACTCACCTCGATAATAATACTCACAAATAATAAATATTGTGTAATAACATAATAACAAGCAGCATTTAACAAACATAACCGGAATGCTATTGGTTAAAATATTAACAATAGACAATAAAAACAATGGCAAGCAGAAGCAGTATTTCATAACAAGGAAAAATGACAACCTTTCTTTTTTTTAGTTTACATAGATTTAGTTTAACAAGTAAGTTTAAGTAACTCCCTGCGGAGCACTATTTCCCACTCAACCGCTAAGTAATGGCCACGGGCAATTCTGACTCCCCCTTGGTCAAATATTCAAATGTTACTTACTGTAACTACCAATGATGCCCACGCACCAGGGTTACGTACTTGATGGTCTGCCCCAAGGGAACGACTTATGTTATGACACCCGCACCACCAACCTTATATCGCCTGTACCGATAAGAGCCGAAATACCTTCCCCTGCCATGTTAGGGTTCGTAACTCACTTGCGCAACATTCTAAATCAGGCTCACCCCATCACTTTTAAATTTTAATATATCTGTTCGATTCCGTGTCCCTTTACTTTGTCCAATTCACATTTTGATGCATGTACGAGTTTTAGTTTGAAAACTACAGTGACATAATATTTATATAGCACAACACAATCGTGTATGACAACCAAAATAAATATGATAGAATGTCTTAGGAATTATCACAAAATTTCTTAGGAATTCACACACTACTTTCTTCAGCACTATATGCTAAAAAAATATGAAACCCATACCAAATGATGTTCAACCATTACGATATTTTAGCTGGTGCCAGTTCATTGAGTTAGGAAAGTTTTCCGAGAAGAATACCAGAGCTAAAAACGATTTTAAAAGGGAGAATTAAATTTTCGAAGAAAATTGGTTTTTCTGAGACAGTGAGTTATAGTACTTCCAGCACAGGTGATCTGTGTTGGAAAAATAAAAAGCGGCCTCAAACAGTGTCAAAAGAATGTATGGTTAGAACGGATTGTTAGATACTTGAGTTTAGAACATATTTCCAGAAGGATTCGAAGACTGAAAATCAACGAAAGATGGTCAAATAATTTTTCTAAGAAAACTGGACAGATTCTGTCACATTTTGGAAAAATTGGCGTTTCTCTCTCAATACTTAATAAACAATTATGAAACCAACGGCGTTTGAAAAGTAACTTAAAAATATAACTTTTCCGATTTGAATCACTTGAAAATTTATTCTATGGAATAAACGGTGACTTGGTAAAGTCAGCATTGCTGCTGCCTTCAAACAGCAATGAAGTAAAAATATATTCAGGCCATGAAAACGTCAGCACAGGTGTTCTATGTTCGAAAAATAAAAAGGGTCCTCAAACGGTGTCGGAAAGGGGCATGGTCAGAAGGTTTGCTAAATTTTTGAGTTTAGAACATATTTCCAGAAGAATGTGAAGACTGAAAACCAGTCGAAGATGGTCAAATAATTTTTATAAGAAAACTGGACAGATTCTGTCACATTTTGGAAAAAATGGCGTTTCTCTCTCAATACTAAATAAAAAAAATATGAAACTAGAGGCGTTTGAAAGGTAACTTAAAAATCTAACTTTTCCAAGTGGTCGTGCAGAAAAATACCATTTGTAGAGAAAATGGGACCTGTTTGAAGCCACTGCTTCTGCTGTGTTGTAAGCGACGCTTAGGATTTCAATAAGAAAATGGTGTCCAATGATTTTATAAAAATTTTACACAGTGTATAACACCTATATATACTTCCAATAAACACAGATTTTTAACATCAATTATTTTCAATTTATTAGAGCCCTCTTTTCATCCGATAAAGTCTGAAACAGTGAGGAAGAATCTAAGTTTCAGGTAAAGAGAAGCCATTCTCATCTCATGTTACTCCCTTACAAGATTATTTCAACAATGGAGAATATTGAACACATAAAAACAGTAGCTAAGCCATATATCTATGTTTGTAAGAAGGAATATGAAGTTATAACATAATGAAACCCTCATCCAATCAAAGTTTTAAGCATGCATGGTACTATTTTGCTATGTATGACTAAACCATGCTTAGTCTTGCATATATAAATTATATAAATTCAGTTAGAGGTATCTAAGAGAGGATAGAGGTAATGTATTCTTACCTGAAGAGCTTTTGCAAACACTTCTCAAACTAAGTTGAAATTGGTATTCACCAAGTACCCTCTCTTTTTCCTCTCCACTCTTTCTTTCCTCTAACAGCCGTGTGGGTGTGTATTATGGTTGAAATGGAGTTCTTATGTAGGCAATATGAAAGCCACTTTTGTTTTATTTTATTATTTCCTTTCTTTAGCAAAAAAAAAATTATATTGGCTTGGAATTGCCATCCTATGCCATGCTTACTTCTATAGGGATGTTGAGTGTGAAATTGGGAAACCAAGCATGCCTTGCATGCAACATAGCAGCCTAGGGAAAAATAAGTGGCAGTCAACCACTTTTCTTGCAATTTGACACCTTTTTTTTTTTTTTTTTTGAATTGAATTGAAATTGATGCCAATACAATATTAGTATATATATAACCTTTTATATATATATATATGATTTTGAGTCACTTTAATATTAGAATATTATTTTATGTAACTAAAAGACATGAGATTGAACCAATTAATCTACATGGGTAAATTTTCTTGTACACAAATTATTAGTGCAAAACTTTATACAAAATGATTATACAGAATAATAAATATTAAGAATTAGATTTGTGTAGTCATAAAAGTGACGATGACAACGACAACAATAATAATAATACTATGAAAATAACAATTACACTAATTAAATAATTAAAAGTTAATTATAGAATTTCGTCACAAAATGTTGTTATGGAATTGGATTATAGATGTTGATTACAAAATTTAAGTAGCTAAATATAATTACCAAAATAATTTAATATGCAAAAATACGAGTTCTCACAAAGAATTTCAGAACATGTTACTGCTTGCTAAATCAATGGCGGTACAACATGTAGAAGTTGTAGTTGAGTTGAAAAGTGATATTGGTCAGTCAAGTAGCTCTGGGTCACTGCATGTGGGGGTTGAGGAAGAAATTGATGCACTACGGAGATTTTGCCACCATAAGGAGAAAGTGTTGTTGTCAGCTATCACGACCCAAACCCGCCCCTATGGGTTTAGCACTGTAACCGACTAGTAATCCGAGATTACCGAAGGCCTGCTTAACAGTAAAACAGTAATACAGAGTACATGGGTTGGCGGAAGCCAAAACAGTAATTAAAAGATATCCAATGAGCTGTGACAGTCAGCATGCAAAAAGACTTTTCAAACATATTCACATTCGAAACAAAACAGTATGTACATACATCATATATAAATATTCGGTTAGGGACCGAACCCCTACCATAACAGTACAGTATAGGTACAGTCTATACAGTATTACAAAAACAGATACAAAAAGGGAGAAATCTAAAGCACCCCTAGGTAGCCTTAGCTTGAACAGATCTGGAACCTCGCAGTGAGGCACGAAGGTTGGCTTGACAAAATAGGAGCTTAGCCTGACGCTCCTAGCAATGGTTCGGTGCCTGTACACCTACATATATATATGAGCAGTGAGCTAAAACCCAGTGAATAACATATGCGTAAAGAGGTTAAGAATGAATGTTCTTTCAGTATTGAAAACAGTCATTTATCAGTATAACAGTTATTCAATCATAGCAGTCATAAGTGGTACATCCAATAGCAAACAGTACAATAGGTCTTAATAGACCGAACAGTCAGTTTATGGCCATTATATCAGTAAACAGTAGTGGTTCCAACATGGGAACCGACAGAGATCTCTGTAAAGAATCTGATAGCAGTTGAATAAAGAAATTGCTATGGATGCCACGAATACAGTTCACAAATAGGACAAACATTCATTCAGTAAACATTGTCATTTCATAAAGCAGTATAGTCATTTGTTCAGAAAATAATCTCAATTGAACATATTTTTACAACATTGTTACTCACAGAGCACTGGGCTATAGGCAGCTAGAGCGTCCTCGGATGCCAACCCTATACAGTTACAGAATGAACACACAATAAGCTATACAGTTGGGAAAATAACAACTTAATCCCTAATTTGCCTCGATGTGGTTCTATATCAATATCCTCCTTAAGATGCCTTAAACATGCCCTAGGAATGCCTAGGATGGAAAGAGGATGCAAAGATGCACTTTTAAACACTTTACAAAATTTTCAAAAAACAAAGGTCACGCTCGAGCGTGTCTTTCTACGCTCGAGCGTACATGCAGACAAAAGATCCCCACTCGAGCGTCACTTCCCTCACTCGAGCGGACTGTAAAACATGACAAAAGTACTGGATGCATGAAATTCACGCCGACGGCGTTGACTTCGCTTCGAAGCGTGAGACACAAGTCTCGCCGGCGTGCATTCTTCGCCGAGGATCAGAAACACATGAAAGTACTAGATACACGCATTTCGCCGAGCGAATCAGAGAATTGATAGGTACGCCGGCGTGGAGTTCCCCGCTCGAGCGTGAGTCCAAAATCTGGAATTTCCAAATTTGAATCTCAAGCTCAAAACCAACTTTTAAGGCATCAAATTCGATTCTCTTGGGCTAATTTTCTGGAAAACACTTCAAAACCCATAATATTACATGTTTCAAAGATCAATTTGAGAAATCAAAGCCCAAAGATAGTTCAATTAAACACCATTTCAAATAAACTTCAAGAACACAAAATGTATGAAACATGCATGTGTTCAACCAAATTCAAAGCTTCAAATACATGACCAAAAGAGTCAATTCTTTCAAAAACATGATGAATTCATGAACTATACTCAAGATATGAACATGTATGTAACAATTTCCATGAAAACAACCTCAAAACTCACAAATGTATACATGTATGCATGGATTAAGCTTCAATTCAACATATTTAGCTAATTCATGCCTTAAATCACTAAAGACTCATTAACCATGCAAGGTACAACTAGAATTCATGATCAAGAAGGTGAATATCCTACCTTATGTCCTTAATTACAAGAATGGGAGCTCAATTTGCAATCTATTCCTCAATTCCTCAAATTCTCAAGCCAAGATTTGTTTAAATCAATTCTCCTACTCTCCCTCTCTCTCTAGTCGGTTTTGGCTCAAGAATGGCTGAAGAAATGTTATAATGCTAGCATAAAGAGATCAAATAAAAGGTCATGAGCTAGTCCACTAAGTGGCATTTCGGTAAATAACTCAAGTTGATGCATTTTAACTTCATTTAATCTAATTTAATCATACCAAATCACATTTCAATTAAATATATCACAAAATCACATAAAGTCTAATTAGTATGAAACATTAATCAATTTTGGATACGGCCGCCGATAAGGCCTTCAATTTGTAGTTCAAACATAATACAAGAACAGATAATTTAGCAGTCAAACAGATAGACATGCATTAAAACTAATACACTCAATCAATCAGTTCAAAATTTCAGTCAATCAGTCAGTTAACATGCTTAATCATAGATTAGCACTAATCAGTGGTGAGGGTTGTCATATCAGCCCCTTGGGTAAATGGTATTACGCATGCAGGACAACGGTTTGTTGAAGGTGCACAAGAATTTCGTGATGTTTTATGTAAGTATGTCATCCAATGTGGGTTTCAGTTTAAGTATGTCAAGAACGAGACAACAAGAGTTACTGTTGTGTGTGCGATGTGTGAGGAGAGAGGGCTATACATTGTAGAGGACAACGAGCAAATGGTTTTTTCTACATCAAGAGGTTTAGTGATGTGCATAGTTATGGTACGGATGTCCGAACATCGACGAATCCGCGAGTTAGTTCGGATTTGGTGTCGAGTACCATATCTGAAATTGTGAGGGACAAGCCGTTGACTCGGCCGTGTGATGTGGTGACTATTTTGAAGAGGGATTATGGGCTAGATATGAGTTATCACGTGGTATAGTTGGGCGTGGAGAAAGCAAAGGCTATTATTCATGGAGATCATTCATTATCGTTTGACCAGCTGCGGTGGTATTCGGATGCTGTGATGCGTTACAATCCGAGGAGTTGTGTCAATATTGACTATGATGCGAGTAGTCAACAGTTTTGTCGTTTCTTTGTGTCATTCGCTGCGTGTATTTCTGGGTTCAATTCTTGTCGACCTTTATTATTCTTGGATGGAACATTCCTCAAAGGAAAGTACAAAGGTCAGCTACTTGCGGCAACGACGAAAGATGGAAACAATGGTTAGTATTTTTTTTAGCTGTTTATTCATGTAAATATTCACATTAAGCAGCATAGTCTGGACATATGACAGACGATTACACAGTGTGTTCCATATTTACACTAGTGTCAATGTTTACATCAATACACATTGATGTGAACAACAACAAAATATGAGTGATTGAGAAATTATCAGTAATGTGAACATTCACATTAGCATACACTGATGTGAATGTTCACATCAGTGTCTACTAATGTCAGTTTATCCATTAATGAACAGTACTGTGAATGTTCACATCATCAATGACATCAACAATCAACAATGACATTATTAAAGGACATTAATGTGAATGTTCACATCATTGATCTTTATGAACCCAAATCCAAAAATAACAATAGTAATAGGGCAATGTAGATATAAACATTCACATGACCTGTTTCCTTTATATTGTTTTCTATTCATTTTGGAATATTGTGAACAGTTGTGTAATGGTGTTGTGTTGTAGGTCTATTTCTTGTTGCATTTGCGATTGTTGATTCAGAGACCACGGCCAATTGGGCGTGGTTCTTGTACGAACTTGGGAAGGTTGTTGATGGTAAGCGCCATATTACTTTTATTTCGGATCATAATCTTGGTCTATTAGAAGCGATGCCAAAGGTGTTCCCATTAGCTCACCATGGTTATTGCTTACAACACTTGAAGAGCAATTTAAGAGACCGGATGAAAGGAATTGATAATGGATTTAGGGATCACCTAGTAAGTAATTTGGGTGACTGTGCTTACGAGCCAACTGTGGTAGGCTTCCATGAAAAGCTTGCAAAATTAAAAGAGAAGGGTAAGCAATGAGCACATAATTTTTTCAAGGACTTGGCACCTGAGCACTAGGAAAATTCATACTTCAAGTAATAATAGTTTCCTAAAGTATTCTATTTGTCAAGTTTAGAATGGTAGCGATGTGAATTTTCAGTTATGTTTTGTGGTAATGTGAAATTTTACATTTAGTTTCGAAGAAATTAAATTCCGTATTGTACAATGTTTGTGTTGTTGTGTAGGGGCATACGTTACGGGGAAATGACATCCAATGCGGCGGAGTCATTTAATAACTGGATTAAAGAAGCACGTAATCTTCCTATCACTCAAATGGTGGACACAATTCGTACTCAGTTGATGCAGCAAATGTCTGCACGGCGTGACCAAGCAAACAAATGGAATGAGCTTATTTGTCTTACATTCAAAACAATGTTTATGGATTCGTTCAATGACAACAGGTCTTGGCAAGTTAGCAAAGCCAATGAGGATGTGTTTGAAGTTCATTCGATACCATTTGTTACAGTTGATGTTGTGAGGCGTACATGTTCTTGCTTCAAATGGCAAATCAACGGATTCCCATGCGACCATGCTATTATTGCTATTTAAAAGAGCCGCTACAATCTCAATGATTGTATGGAACATTACTTTCATGTACAGACATATCGTGCAGCCTATTCGGGTGTCATATTCCCTATACCATCAGTGGAAAAGCCGTCTTTTGATCCCACGAACTTCACTATATACCCACCAACTGTGAAAAGACCACCCGGAAGGCCAAAAAATAATAGAATCCCATCAAGGGGTGAGAAACTGAAACAAATAAGGTGCTGAAGATGTAATAAGTTGGAAAATCACAATCGGAAATCATGCAAGGAGCCGATATAGGGTATATATTTTTCATTTCAACATTGTGTTTCACATGGGATTCTTGTATTGATTGTTGAAATAAGATTGTGTTATGTTAGCACACATTGTGTTGCAATAAGATTACATTGCGTTGGCAAACATAATAATGCATTAGTATTTGATTTGTGTTTTATTTTTAATTTTTTAAGATACCAATCTGACATTTTTGTTGTTGTGTTTTGGATGAATACATGATGTTAACATTGACACTTGTGTAAGATAATCACATTATGTGAATAATTGCACATGGGTTGAACTTTTAAACATTTCTGTGGTGTGAATATTCACATTGTTGTTACCGTTGACAGCATCAAAGTAGATGACATGAACGTTTACATCAATGTAACCATTCACATCATCAACTTAGAAGATGTGAATATTCATATATGTATTACAAAATGTAATTGTCAGTGTTTGTTGCTAGCAAAAATTAGATGTTCTTGTGTATATTATGATATATGCATGGGCGTAGTACGAATATTGACATCGTTGCTGCCATTCAAATAATCAGAAGTTACGATGTGAATATTCACATCATCAAATTATTAGCTGTGAATATTGACTTATGTGTTAAGAAATATCATATTCACACCTGTCATATTGTGTTATAATAACACTTTAAGCAATATTCAAATCCATGTAGTAGGGCTTTAAAACATAAGAAAGTGTATGATCATTCTGTAATGTGAAAATTCACATCATGTCATGTGTCAAAAAAATATATATATAATCTCAATGTGCATGACCAACACAAAATAGGCCCCAAAATGCATATACATATATTGACTGAAAAATATTTGTACAAGTAGTGATATAGACTTGATGTACAATTAAGCTAGTCTGCTCCAATATGTCAAATCTATTGACACTAAATTGTCTTAAATGTGGATAACAGATTTGGGTAACAGTGATAGGTGGACACCCCCTACCTATAGGTTTTCACATTGCACTGTCTTTCTGTGATTTAGAAAAATGTGTACTAATGAGTCTCTTATTTGACACCATTCAAAGTGATTTAGGTTGTCAACAATTTCTTCACGATATACATGCGCCCTCATGATGTAACAAACTGTAGGCCCGTAATCCACTCTGAAAATGTAAACTTCTTGTTAGATTTTGAATTTTATGTGTGTAATAGTTGTGGAAGATGTGTACAAATTGATTTTAGGCTTACGAATCTGATGCTTGCTGAGGACAGATGTCTACTGATATGATTGGTTGTGAAGTATTTTGGCTTGATAATTTGGTCCATAATGGTGATGACGGTCCGATGTTGCGCACCACAGCCTCGATGTAGTCCCTCTGCCAACAATGAAATTTCATATTAGGCACCAAACAACATAGTGCATAAATCCAAGTTCAAATATTACACATCATGACAAGTATTATATGTGTCAACCACTTACCACTATTTATGCTTTGTCAATATATGGGTCGTGTATGCTGGGTCTTGGTTGTAACGAGTTATAATGCCTCCATACATTGTCTTTCACGTCGTACATAACAATCGTCCAGCGGAAGTTGTTGTGTATTGGGAAGATGAAGTATCTCTGGCCTTGATAATCCTTGATATGTGCATCAATCAGTTTATTTCTCTTGTGGGGGGATACTTTTGCATGACTTTCTGCACACAAAGGGCATACAATGATGTACCAAGTATTTTATATCAATATTCAATGTGAATAATGTGAATGTTCACATTTGTTAATTTGTCAAACATTCATGCAATGTATTACAGATGTGAATGTTCATACCTGTCATATTATGTTGTTGTTAACATTCACATCTGTCTATCATTTAAGTTGACAATATAATAAGCATATAATGTTCACTTTGAATGGTGTTAATGTTCACATCTATCAATGTGGATGTTAAGATCTGTCATTTTATGTTGTTGTTAATATTCGCATCTATCTATCATTTAAGTTAACAATATAAGCATATAATGTTCACTGTAAATGATGTTAATGTTCACATCTGTCAATGTGGATGTTCAGACCTGTCATTTTATGTTGTTGTTAACATTCACATATGTCTATCATTTAAGTTAACAATATAACCATATAATGTTCATTGTAAATGATATTAATGTTCACATCTGTCAATGTGGATGTTCAGACCTGTCATTTTATGTTGTTGTTAACATTCACATCTGTCTATCATTTAAGTTAAACAATATAAGCATATAATGTTCACTGTAAATTATGTGAATGTTCACATCTGTCAAAGTCAATGTTCACACCTGTCATATAATATTGTTGTTAACATTCACATCTGCCTATCATTTAAGTTAACAATATAAGCATATAATGTTGAGATGAACATTGACATTTATTGAACTTGCAAATCAAATATTGTTTATATGAACATTCTCATCAACATCCAACATAAACAAACCAAAAGTGTAGTGGTTACCAAACATGTGCTTATAAAGATGAATGTCGAATCCTCCAAACTTGGGTTAACTAGAGCTTGTAGTTCGAGTAGAATTTCACCATATGCATCTATCACTTGCACAAACGGAGGGGTGGCAATACATTATTTACATTGTTTTTACTCTATGTGTGTGTGTGTGTGTCTTTTGTACACATTTACGATTGCCATACATTGTTGTGTATTGATTCTTTCTTGATGATGTGTATGATGTCATCAAAATACACATCTCTAGTCTTTGAGTCCCCTCGCCACACAAGCAACCTGTGCATTATGATTACAGAGAACGTTAATGTCAACATTGCACATTTATGAATTGATCTAATCTATTAAGTACATATGTGAAACTTAACATCAGCATAAAAATAAATTCAGTTTGAATATGTATGATTACTTACTCATCACCACCGTTCTTGTGCAAATTTTGGACTTTCTGCTTGTTGAGTTTGCTCATGTTAGCCCAAACCTTTAGTTTGTTGTTCAAGGTTAACTTCTTGCACTTTGTTGGGTGCTTTTTTTGTGGATGCTTGTCTAAATCTTGTGCAATTTGGACTGCATGGGATTGCTCTTTAGCTCCCTCTTTCCCTTTCTTTTGACCAGGCAAGTTGAGGTATTCAAACTTATCCAACCGGTGCTCTTTCTTTACCTTCTGCTTGATGCGCTTTACCCTCGATGGTGGGCTAATAATGTGTTCCAATGCTGCAATAGGATGCTTCTTAAGGCTGTCATAAGTCTTTTGTGCTTCAACTTGAGTGATAATGTGGATGGATTGATCATCAAAAAGGTCTTCAAGAATTGTTTTTTCACATTCCAAGTTGATGACCAACTTTGTCAACCGCTGAATTTCTGTATCTTTCCACTTCATGTAATTCTTGATGTCCATGTCTATATTGGATAGGCTCGATTGGTCAAATAATTTGACTTCAAGGGCAGCAATCACCATTGCCCTCAACTCCCACGATTCTTCCAATAGTTTGTATTTTGCTTCCCATTGTCGTACGAGACCCCAAGCTTTTTGATTTTCTTTTATAAGTACATCTATAATGTCCGCCTCACTTGGTTATGCTATGATGATAATTCTCTCAGCATTGGGGGTGTTAAAGCTGGTGTTGATGTCATGTTCAACTTTAGTTAGGTCCATTGCATCGCCAGAAATTCCATTGTTGTCGTCATTGCCTTGACTGTAACAACCCTCGTACAGATTACCGATAAACTACTGAATTAGCTATTGGTTCTTTGTTAAACCGATCGATAAAGGCGATAATTGAATTAATCGGAAATCTTGAATGGGTGATTGAAATCGAAACTAAAATTGAATAAGTTTATCTATTGAATTGTCTATTGCATCTGTTTGATCGATTGATTATCTGTTTGAATTCATGTGTTTAAACTGCAAATTGAAGGCCTTATCGGCGGCCAAATCCGAAATTGACTGATGTTTTATAATCATCATAATTAATGTGATTTTATAGTGTAATTATCTGAAAACCGATTCTGTATGATTAAACTAGATTAAATAAAGTCAATTAAAGAGTTTGACGTAATTACCATTTTGCCATTGTGAGTGGGGCCTTTGTTTATTCATCTTTGAGCCTTATACACTTAATCAAAACATTTCTTCTCCCATTTCTTGCATACAACCGAATTTAGAGAGAGAGGGAGAGAATTGAGGGAGAGAATTGAGGGAGATTTTGACTCCAACCTTGTGAATTGCTTGAGAACTTAGGGGAAATTGAAGATTGATGTATTTTTGAGCTCATAAACCTTGAATACAAGACTTAGGTAAGGAATTCATCTTCTTATTGTTGACATTGAACAAGTTCTTGCATGATTCATGCTTCATTGTAGAACTAAGTCATGATTTAGTTCAAATATGTGGGATTCTAGCATATATCTTGCATGCATGCTTGAATTGATGAGTTTTGAGTTGATTCCATGGTCAAATGCCACATGCATGTTCATAATCATGTTTAAATCCATGTTTTCATCTTGTTTTGAAAAGATTGAGCTCTTTGGAGCAAGAGTTGAAGCTTTGAAATGGTTTTAACCCATGCATGTCATGTTTGAAGATTGTCCTTGAAAATGGGTTTGAATTTTGGATTTAATTGACTCACCTTTGGGGCTTGAATTCATAAATTGGCTTTTGAAACTTGTTATACATTGTTTTGGGATGTATTTTCCAGAATTTGGGCCCAAGAGGTCGAGAATTGAGTTGAGAATACTTGGTTTGAGCTTGGAAGGCAAATCTGGAAATTCCAGATTTGGCTTCTTCGCTCGAGCGAAGGATTCCTCGCTCGAGCGACCAACGTTTCCTCTGAGCTACGCTCAAGCGAAGGATCGGTGGCTCGAGCGTAAAAATCGAGCATCCGATTACTTTACTATTTCATCGGACGCTCGGCGAAGGATTGTTCGCTCGGCGAAGCCTTTTGATTTTGCAACCTCGCTCGAGCGAAGGAAGGCTCGCTCGGCGAGACCATTTTCGAACTTTTGAAAATGCCTTCCAATCGTATTTTTGCATCCTCATCCCATCCTAGGCATTCTTAGGCCTAGTTTAAGGCATCTTAATGAGGATTTAGACATAGAACCACAGGAAATTTAGGGATTTAATTATCATCCTTCCCATTGTGAAACTTAGTGTGTTCTATTTGTTAACTATTTAGGATTGGCTCTCGGGGCGCTCATTTAGTCGCTATTAGCCCGTAACTCGTGAGTAACAATTGTGTAAAGATATGTTCAAAATGGTTATCTTTTGAATCTGAATCAATTGTTTATTAAACGATATTGTTCTTGAATGAATGTATGTCCTCAGATTCGAATTGTGGCATCCTTAGCATTGATCATTCTTTACAGAGCTCTGCTTCCCTTGTGGAACCATACTGTTCTTGATTGATGGCCATCATTACTTTGTTCATAAGACCGGTCCTTTTGGACCTACTGTTTATAGGCTAATGGATGTACCACATATGACTGATTGATTGAAATACTAAAAGACTGAAATACTGTTTAATGAACTGATTTCATTACTGTAAGGACATTCATTCATAACCCCTTTACGCATTACGTTATTCACTGGGCTTTAGCTCACTATTTATATATATATGTAGGTTCTCAGCAGCCAGACCAGAGCTAGGAGCGTGGGTTGGTCCCCAGTTTTGTCAAGCCAGCCTATGTGCCTCACTGCGAGGTTCCGAGTTGCCATGCTATGGCTTGGGGTGTTTTTGTGTCCCCATCAGTCTCCTTCTTTGTTTTGTACTCTTCAGATAGGCATCTCTTGTTTTACCGTACTGTTATCGAGGGATTAGGTTCCCGTACTGACTGTTTGTATATGAGGGTATAGACTGTACTGTATGAATGCATGAAAAATGTTTTTGGCATACAGATTTTCACAGCTCAATGGACACGAGTTACTTATTTGTATTCCGCCAGCCACATACTCTGTTTAGCTGTATTATTGTTATTGAGCCTTGGTAATCTCGGATTCTTGGCGATTCTGATCTGCTAAACCCATAGGTAGGGTTTGGGTCGTGACATTGACTGTCTTTGCTTTTATCATCATTGCTTTCATCTTGCTTTGGTGGTGCACTCGACAAAACCTCAGGTTTGGGCTCCACATTCAATTTGGTATGATGGTACATCTTTGCTTCAATTAGGGATGCCATCAGCTCGCTACCATATACCTGAAGTTTGAGACATTATGTTAGTTACATAGTTCCTTGTCTCACTATGTGAATAGGCACAACATTTTTTGTTGTACTTCTACCTCATTTAAACCAAGCTTCGCCAAAGATATGGACTTCATGTTGGTATGTAAGGTTGTGAGGTCCCACTTCACATATCGCAGAATGGCATTAGGGTTGCGGGGTTGTAAGATTGTTGTATGCTCACACAACCAGTATTGAAACAAATAACAAACATCAATAATGTGAATGTTCACATCAAATAACACTGATGTGAATATTTACACCAGTGACTAGTAATGTGAATGTTCACATCAATTAACACTGATGTGAATGTTCACATCAATTAACACTTATGTGAATGTTTATATTAGTGGCTAATAATGTGTGTTTATCCATTACTGAACAGTAATGTGAATGTTCACATCATTGATGTCAACTTCCACACCATTGCCTAGTAATGTGTGTTCCACATTTGTTTTGGTGCTAACATGAGGAAAACACTGGTGTCAATGTTTACATCAATACACATTGATGTGAACAACAACATAATATGACTGATTGATAAATTAACAGTAATGTGAACATTCGCATCAATCTACACTGATGTGAATGTTTACACCAGTGTCTACTAATGTGTGTTTGTACATTATTGAACAGTAATGTGAATGTTTACATCACTGATGTCAACTTCCACACCATTGCCCAGTAATGTGAACATTCACATCATAGTGGGCAGACCTCGGAAATGTTCATATTAAATATAGAATAAGTTTTATGAGATTTACCATTAACAACATAACACATCCGGTGACTCGTCCTGATTTTCTCCAGTTTTGGCCCACTGAACCCATCAGGGTTACCCGGATGCTCTCAACCTAGTCATACTCAATCATGTTGTCTAATGGGTCCATGTATGAGTAGAAAGCCCATCCAATTGTTTCTCCTGACGTAGAAAAGAACAGCTTGACGCATGTATACATACAAACTAATCTTGCAACCTCTTCATTGTCTTGTTTCTTTGTGTCCTTTAATGCTTCGTTTAGAATTTCTCGTATTTTGGCAGCACTTAACCGACTAACATCCTTGCACATTCAGTGTATGATGCCGGCCGTTGGTTTTGCACCATAAGAAAGGTCCATCGGCTTGGTGCCGCAGTCCACACCAAAAATAAGTGATACATCATTTCTAAAAATCTGAATGCTTTTGTCCCCAATGTAAAACCTCCCACTAGATAGCTTAAATGTCTGCACTATACGTATAATGACATCATCGTATTTCATGCAATGGTTGAGGTCGACTTCATTACTGATCAAATAATCAAATAAGGGCAAAAATGGTATTTTTCTAAGGCACTTCAATTGACCATTTGTAAATTTTGTATCCTTCAACAGTTTCACCAATCCAGTGATATTTGACCGGTAGTTAACCTTTTTCATGTTTACTTCTTCAGGACCAGCTGTTTGATTGGGTTTGCCTTTGGCACGCGATTCCCTTCTCTTTCATTTGCCATCAAATTTACGGGGAAGACCTGTTTGTTCAAATAAGAACATATAATTGGCTGAAAAACAGAGGGTGGAACCACCAACACCTAACAACACCAACAATCTAACATTGATGTCATAATGTGAATATTTACATCATATTCAATCACATTGTTGAATGAAAATTGGGGGTTATATAGACATCAACAATTAACAATATCAACAATGACAGTAATGTGAACATTCACATAAGTGTATAATAATGTGAATGTTCACATCAGTGTCTACTAATGTCAGTTTATCCAATAATGAACAGTAATGTGAATGTTCACATCATCTATGTTTACAAAATCAATTCCAAAAACAACAATAGTTATAGGGCAATGTAAATGTGTACATTGGTGATCACATTATGTTATAATTGGCTGAAAAACAGAGGGTGGAACTAACAACACCCAACAACATCAACAAGTCTGACATTGATGTCACAATGTGAATATTTATATTATATTTCATCACATTGTTGAGTGAAGAGTGGGGGTTCTATAGACATCAACAATTAACAATATCAACAATGACAGTAATGTGAACATTCACATTATCATATACTGATGTGAATGTTCACATCAGTGTCTACTAATGTCAGTTTATCCAGAAATTAACAGTAATGTGAATGTCCACATCACCTATGTTTACAAAATCAATTTAAAAAACAACAATAGTTATAGGGTAATGTAAATGTATACATTGGTGATCACATTATGTTATAATTGTCTGAAAAACATAGGGTGGAACCAACAACATCCAACAACACTAACAAGTTTGACATTGACGTCACAATATGAATATTTATATCATATTCCATCACATTGTTGAGTGAAGATTGAGGGTTTTATGGATATCAACAATCGACAATATCGACAATAACAGTAATGTGAACATTCACATTACTATGTACTGATGTGAATGTTCACACCAGTGTCTACTACTGTGAGTTTATCCATTAATGAATAGTAATGTGAATGTTCATATCATCGATGTTTACAAAATCAAATTCACAAACAACAACAGTAATACGACAATGTAAATATATACATCGGTGATCACATTATGATTAAAAAACAGAAGGTGGAATGGTATTGCTTACTTTTGTTCCTCATGGTGGGTGGGTACGGAAATCTATGGACCACACTCAGTCGATGAAATACACTCAGTCCACTCACGGGAATTTTGGAACGACGAAGCACCCTCCTTCCGATGTAAACCTTCGTAGCAGTGAGATGAAAAGGAATCTGGGGTCGACGGTGGATGGTGGACGACGACGATGGTGAGGCGATGTGAATCTAGGGTTACGGTGAGGCGATGTGAATCTATGGACGACGATGAGATTTTGTTTTGGAAATTTTGTGGATTGAATAGATGGAATCATAATGGGTTTTCAGAATCGATTAGAAGCGGGAGAAGCGGGGGAGGGTTATTTCATCATTTTACAATTAATGGACTTAATGGAATATTCAAAAATAGTTTGGGTTTTACGGAATAAAACAGTTACGAATAAGATTTATAAAAAAAAAGCCCTTTTTCTATATTATCATCCTTCATATTTTAACATATTTTATTTTATGGGTCCTATTCCGAATCCACAACTATAATCGAAATTTCTCATTTTATAATTCTTATAGCAAAAATCATTTGTGCAAAAAAATAGTTTCATCAGATATTACTAAATCGGTGGTGTTACATACACTAACTAGTATATCAACACTAGTTATGATATTATTATTGACTCCACTCATTTTACAAATTATAAATATAAAAAACCTCTTAAATAATGCCACATTATTAATTGATGTACTAGTTAGTACACCAATTGGTGCATATAACATTATGCTTACTAAATACGTTAACAAATCATATTTTGTTTTTTAAAGTGAATAATAGCTATGAGTTTAAACTTAAACCACCTATTTTATAAAACAAAATTTGATTTGTTCATCTATTCATCGATATTCGATGAAATTGATTTTTTGCACAAATAATTTTTTCTATGACATTTATAAGATAAGCAGTTTGGATTATTGTTGTAAACTCGAAATAGGACCCATAAAAATAAGGGACTGGATCATCTCTATACCATTATCTTCTATACCTCTCCATGCTTCATTTTGTGGGCTCCATTTTGGGTCTACAACGATGATCTGAACCATCTATTTCGTAAACTTTATAGTGAAAATCTTTTGTACAAAAAATTAGTTTCATTGAATATTGATAAATAGATTAAAAATAAATAAAAAATCACATTTTGTTTATATGGCTCTATTTGGTAGAGCTTTTTTTGAAGCTAAAATCTAATAATTAAAAAGAATAAGTTAAAAGCACCTCTTTTCCAACTTCTAAATAATTAGTTTTTTCTAACTTATCTGAGCTATTTCTGTCTATTAGCAGAAGTTACACCAAATAGTCTAGCACAGACTCCTAAATTAAAATAAATTATAATCACTTCTTAGAATCTATACCAAATAGCCACTATAAAATGTATGGTTGAAGTTTAAATTCACAATTACCATTCATTTTAAAAAATAAAATATAATTTGTTCATGTATTTAGTGATACCTGATGAAACTAATATTTTAAACAAATAATCTTCACTGTAGGATTTACGAAATGAACAATTTAGATCATTATTGTGGGCTCGAAATAGAGCTCACAAAATAAAATATGGAGAGATGTCTAGGATAATGGTATGGAGGAAATGATTCTCATAAAATTATGGTGAAATATGAAGAATAATCTTTCCTTTCTTAACACTTCGTTTTGATGGAGGTGTTTGGTAAGAAAAGAAAAAAAATTGTGATAATAGGAAACTCCTTTCACTTGTTTTGATAGTTAAGTGAGAAATTGTGAGAAATATTAAGGATATCTCTGTAACTAATGTAAAGATTGTGTATATCTAAACTAGGTGATTGTGTATATCTAAATTAGGAAGGCCTTCTCTATCACAGGAATTTAGGCTTAGAAGTAGGCTTGATTTCCTCATTGTATTTAGTATATAAAGATGTACTGTGTCAAAATGTCTTTTCCTTTCATTACTTTGCTCATTTAATCTTCTTAAGATGGTATCAAAGCAGGAACTTAACATCTGATTTCCAAACCTTTTTTACAACCATTAGCAGCACCTTCAACCATTCATGACAGGCGGCACCTCTTCATTGCCTAGTAACCATACTCTTGATCCATACTACCTCCATCCTTCAAATCATCTTGGCCTTGTGCTTGTTTTCAAAAAACTAAACGGCACAAATTACTTGTCACGGAGCAAGTCCATGATTCATGCCCTTCGAGCCAAAAACAAACTTGGCTTCATCAATGGCACTCTTACAGCTCCTTCTAGAACCGATGACTCACCGAAATATGCTCAATGGAATCAATGCAACAGCATGATTCTATCATGGATCTCACATGCTATTGAACCCCATCTTGGTAAAAGTGTCGTTCATACCGATAATGCTCATCAGGTATGGAATGAATTCAAGCACTAATTTTCACAACAGAATGCCCCCATGATATATCAGATCCGAAAGAAAATTGCTTCTTTGACCTAAGGCATCAAAATAGTTTCTGCTTATTTCATCGAGCTCAAAGATCTTTGGACTCAACTTGATGCATATAAAGATCCTTTTACTTGTACCCATGTAAAGGAACATATTGAGTAGCAAGACAAATACTGCATGATGGAATTTCTCATGGGGCTTAGTGACATTCATGACACTGTTCGATCCAGTATCCTCATGATGACACCATTTCTCAATGTTCATCAAACCTATTTGTTTATTAGCAACCATGAGTAATAGCGTCAATTGTCATTCGACAATCCACATCAATCCTCCGTCGACAATCAGTAAAAATTTTCTCTCGCAGTTACAGCCCAAGGTTGATTTTTTAAATATTTTTATGACCCCAGCAAACACTGCAACCATTGCAACAGAGATGGTCATAACATCACCACTTGCCAAACCTTGAAATATCATTGCAAATTTTATGACAAAGGAGGCCACATTGAAGATCGTTGCCGCATTAAAAATGGCACTTGGACGCCTACTTCCAATGGATCACATGGCAACAAATAGAGTTTTAGAGGTTCCTCACAGCATACCCCTCAAGGAACATCTTTTCGTTCTGTGGCACATACAGCCGACACCTCGTCACGGATGTCAAGCATTTCTTCACAACAGAACAATGGGCTGGTCTCACAACCACCTAATTCATAGCAATCAAATCCTTTGAGTGCTCTTTCTACAGAACAAATTCAACAACTGACCCATGCTCTTTCCACACGTCTTTCGAGTAATGGCAACACCTATGCAAATGTCGCGAGTCTGACTTTTCTTTCCAATATTTCAATAAACTTTACATATACTAAGCCATGGATTTTGGATAGCAGAGCCACCGATCATATTTCATCCGATCCCATATCTTTCACTACCACTGCCTAACCTTCCATACCCATTGTTAATTTACCCACTGGCTCTTCTGCTCCAATCACATGCACTGGCACTATCCCCTTTAACTCTGATATCACGTTAGCCAACGTTCTATGTGTTCAATCTTTTAATTTAAATCTTATGTCCACCAGCCAAATCACTAATTCCCAAAATTGTTGTGCCATTTTCTTTCCCACCTTCTGCGTTTTGCAGGACTTGGCTTCGGGGAAGATGATTGGATCAGGTAAACAACATGGTGCTCTCTATTATATGCCGCCTTTACAAAGGACTCCTGTCTCCCATCAAGTTTCTCACACGTCCGCTTTGTGGTATCTGCGCCTTGGACGCCCATCACCATCTCGCCTCAAACTTGCAGCTCATTCACTATGTTCTAGCAATATTTCTTGTAATGATCATTATCATATCTGTCCTCTGGCCAAACAGACAAGATTACCATTTCCCATCAGCTTAATAACAACTGAAGCACCTTTTGCTCTATTACATTGTGATCTTTAGGGTCCATACAAAATTCCTACACATTCTGGGGCACGTTTCTTTCTTACTATTGTGGATGATTTTAGTAGATGTACATGGGTATTTTTAATGGTCCACAAATCTGAGACTGAACATCTTTTACAATCCTTTATAATTTTTTCTAAAACTCAATTCCAGGCCACAATTAAAACTATATGAGTTGATAATGGATCTGAAATACTTTCCATGCGAAGTTTCTTTCAAAACACCGATATTGAACTTCAGCGCACTTGCATCATCACCCCACAACAGAACGGGGTCGCTGAACATAAACACCGTCATCTTCTCACAGTCGCGCGTGCCTTGCGTTTTTAGTCTAACGTCCCTATACTCTTCTGAGTGATTGTGTCCTTACTGCTGTCTATCTCATCAACCGTCTTCCTTCACCCTTACTTTCCAACAAATCCCTTTTTGTAATCCTCTACAAACGTCCACATTCCCTTGCTCTTTTACGCGTTTTTTGGAGCCTTTGTTATGCCACCAATATTCATCCCCCCAATAAGTTTGCTTTCCGCGCCCACCAGTGCATTTTTGTTGGCTATCTAGCAGGTCAGAAGGGTTATAAACTTTACAATTTGGACACCAACAATTTTTTGGTTAGTCATGATGTCAAATTTCATAAAACCATTTTTCCTTTCTCCCAACCTTTGCACCCCACCCCTCTCTCTCCTCCTACACCTGTTGCCCCCACTCTGGACCCGTTTCTCCCTTACAACGAGTTCTCTCCCCCACATGTTGAACCCCCTCTCCCATCCCCACCCCATATTGACCCTGCACCATCCCTTCATCCACCTTCACCCACACTAGTTTTCTCTCCCTCTGCAGTCCCTCCTTCCGACCTCAACACCGTCGTTCCTTCCCTCTATCACTCTTTCCATATCCCATATCCTCCAGCCTAGACTAAAGACTATCATTTGTTCCACCAGGTCACTTATTCTTTCTCTCATCTTCCTCCTACCAAAGGTACACGTTATTCCTTGTCTCATTTCCTTTCCTACTTCTGTTTTTCTTTTACTCACCGTTCATTTTTAGCTACCATTACCCGCCCCTCTGAACCTACCACATATTCCCAAGCTATTCTCGATCCCCATCGGCGCCAGGCTATGCAACTCGAGTTAGACGCTTTACACCAAACGGACACCTAGGATTTAGTTCCTCTCCTCGCTAGACATAAACCTATCAGTTCCAAATGGGTTTTTAAGCTTACGTATAACTCTGATGGTTCTCTTGAACATCACAAAGCCCATATGGTTGCCAAAGGTTACACCCAGATTGAGGGAGTTGATTACCAGGAAACTTTCTCCCCCACTGCCAAACATACCACTTTGCGTTGCCTCTTTACCGTTGCTGCTGCCCGCGGTTGGTTCATTCATCAGTTGGACGTTCATAATGCATTTCTTCATGGTGCTCTCACCGAAAAGGTCTACATGGAACCTCCTCCTAGTCTTCACCGACAGGGGGAGCATCTTGTGTGTCGGCTCAAGAAATCTTTATATGGGCTCAAACAAGCATCCCACACTTGGTTTTCCATTTTCTCGAACACTATTCAGTAGGCTGGCTACCACTAATCAAAGGCTAATTATTCTTTGTTCACCAAGGTCCAAGGTACTTCATTTACAATTGTTCTCATTTATTTCAATGACATACTTATCACAGGCAATGATAATGACTCGATCTTTCCTTCTCAAATGCTTCCGCATCAAAGACCTTGGAGATATAAAATACTTTCTCGGCATTGAGTTCGCCCGATCAAAGTAAGGAATCTTAATGTCCCAATGCAAGTATGTGTCACACCCTAAAATTTAGACAATTAAATATTAAATTAGGACTAACCCCAATAATATTCCATCATCCAAATCTTATGGGTGAAACAAAAAAAAAAAAAAAAACTAAACGCCAACCAAACCATCCATCATAATTTCATAACTAACCAATACCTCAACATTCAAGTAGCAACAACAAGTCAAAACAACTTAAATAAAGTACGGTTACAAACCATGTTAAATTATTCCAATACTAAAGTCATAAAAAAATAAATAAATAAATACATAAACTAATATCGACCCTAAGCTCAAGAAAACAAATGAAGTCCAAACGACATGTCCTACGATCATAGTTATTTCTTGTCATCACCATAGCCTCAACTAATCTCAGAAGGAAGCTCTTTGCACTCAAAGCGCACCTAGAAGTTCGAAGAGACAAAAGTCAAGATATGGTATACTAGTCTGAGTACAAGATTTAACACCCACGTATCCACCAGACACAAACAAAAATACATTTAATTCTTGTTACGGGACAAGACAAGTAGTTCCAACCATACCGAGACAAATGGGTAGTTTCTCAAGATACAGTGGTATTTAGTTTCTTTCCCGTACACAACAAAATATAAATTGATTATAAAATAAACAAAATAGAAATAAAAATATGGTGGGTCAGCCCTGTATAAAAAGTTAGTAAGACCCACCATCTTGCAAAAGAAAATAAAGTTAGGATAATTTAATCATAAGTAACTTGCTGAAGAAGTATATAAAAAAAATGCACCGTTTCATGCTTAACTAATTCGAATTGACTAAAACTCAAAGAACAAAAGTTGTACAGAATCAAATTTCCTAAAAGGCAGCGTGAACAAATTTAACATAAACTGAACAAGTTGAGAGAAAAACTTGATAGAAAAACCTAGACGAAAATCAATCGAAAAATCTGAAACTGAAAACGTACAAATACTGCCCTAATATGATTTTTTTCGGAAAAGTTCAAAACATGAAAAGTGTGCAGAATAATGTTTTACTTCATTTTATGCGAAACCAATAAAAATGAGCTCTTCGTGGGTTAAAACAGCCCTTAAAATCTGCATTGCTAAAATAAATCAAATCGACAATAATCAAAATCATCCGATTATAAGTTCTAATCGATTTTTTTAATAAAAAAATAAAACAAAAAAGTTGTCTAGAATCACGTATACATGTCTTTGCTCAAATTTCATAATTTATCGAGGTCGTTTACTATTTTTTTTATCATGTACAAATCAATATAATTCACACTATACTAATAAACTCATAATTAAATTCTTTGTACCTTAGCTCCACCATTTCGGCCCTCCACTTCCGGCCTACACATATATCCCATGTGCCTCCCGTATACCTAACACCGCTCCGAAGCCAAACTTGCACGGGAATATCGTCTCGAGTTTGACTCACACTCCCCGGATGGTTAGCATATACGTACGCGCGTAAATTAAAACACTTGTCTACTCATGAAAACGAGGCAACAATATACATATACACAACATTTCACTCATGAAAATAAACAAAACAATGCCAAGCCTAAGACATTCAAATAAATCTCATAATCCTCAATTTTTTTTATATACTCTTTCTCACAATCACTCAAATAAAACAACAATCCATTGAGTCATGGTGGAGTATAAAGAATTTATCTATAGGTTCTTAATTAATTTTAATTTCATATAACCATATTAATTTTTAGTTTCATATAATCATGAGGGTCACTACAACCATAAAATAAATCCATATAAAAACCCTAAATCTGACATACACAACTAATCAAAATAATCAAAATCAATCAATCAACTAAAAACCCTAAACCTTACATACACAATTAAACAAAATAATTAAAATTAATCAATCATCTTTATATAAATACAAAATCGAACTAACATCAAATAAATAAAATAAAAATAAAAATAAAAACAATGAATTAAACATAAATCAAAGAAAGTGAGTTTTGTACTCACAATATTTTTTTGAAGATCAAATAATTATTTGACGAACTCATGGAGCCACCAAAACAAAATTCTAATATTTTTTTTTCCTTCCTCTTTCTCCCCCCGTCTCTCTCTCGGCTTTTCTTTCTTCTACCGCACAGCACACCACCTTCTCTTTTTTTCTTTGATTACTCTTCTCTCTTTCTCTCTCTCTCTCTCTCCTTCACTCACGAGTCACAGCTGCTACTCTCGTGGAGAACTTCACTTTTTCCAAACTAGGTCAAGCATATTATAAAGTCTACTTATATTAAAACATAATCCTATTCTAACCTAATAAACTATTATAATATATTATATTATGTAATACAACATAATTACAATATATATAAATATAAATATAAATATAAGATTACATATATATATATGACAACTCTCTTCTTCTTTTTTTTATAACAAATATAAATATTTAAGTTAAATATATATAATTAAATAACACATTAAATTAATTAATTACCACATTAAATTCATTAAATATCACATTAAATTCTCATGTGACCCACACAATTAATAAAACCAAAAATAAAATAAGATAATAATAATCATAATAATAAATAATGACTAAAGAAAATTAGGGTTACTACAATATACACACCTCAAAAGAATCTCGTCCCGAGATTCGATAGGAGAGAGTACTAAACAAAAAGTTCTGGGCGCATACGCCGAACTTTCTCTTCTAACTCCCAGGTAATATCGTTCTCATCCTCGCTCCATTGCACTTTCACCAAATTCACTTTCTTGCGCCGTAACTGCTTTACATCCCGATTTAGAATAGTAACTGGTCGCACCACATACGTCAGATTGTCACTAATCTCCAACACTTTTGGTGATACTACTTGGAAAGGGTCTTGTACACACTTCCGCAATAAAAATAAAGGGAACACATTGTGAATCATAGCTAAAGCAAGTGGTAAAGCTAATTTATAAGCCACATTACTAATCCTCTCAGTGATCTCATATGGTCCCACAAATCTAGGTGCCAACTTTCCCTTCTTTCCGAACCTCATGATACCCTTCATTGGCGAGACCTTCAAAAATACAAAATCTCCGACATTCAACTAAACCCCCTTACATTTTCTATCAGCGTAACTATAGAAACTGGCGCACCATGAAGTCGCACCACTTCTCGAATATATAGCCTAGCCAGTTTATCTGCAGTTCGATTAACACTGATTGGAATAAAATGAACAGACTTGGTGAGTCGATCCACTATCACCCAAATAGATTCATTGTCTCGCTTAAACCGCGACAATCCATCCACAAAATCCATAGAGATGTACTCTCATTTCCAAGTAGAAATCTCAAGAGGCTGCAAAAGTCCAAACGGTCGTTGGTGTTTTGCCTTAACCTGTTGACACACATAACATCGAGAAACATACTCTCCTACATCCTTATTCATACATTCCCACCAAAACGTCCTCTTCAGGTCATGATACATCTTTGTCCTACCTGGGTGAATCGTATATCGAGACCTATGGGCATCATCCATAATCTTTTTCCTCAATTCAACAATGTTAGGTACACACAACCTACCCCTGAATCACAATCCCCCATTTGAGTCCACAGACCAATCAGTAGGACAATCGTCGATCAAATCCACTACAAGATCATCGAGCTTGTTGACGAGAAACCCATCTAAATTTTGCATCTGACGAACTTTAATAAAAACAATGAATTAAACATAAATCAAGGAAAGTGGGTTTTGTACTCACAATATTTTTTTGAAGATCAAAGAATTATTTGAAGAACTAATGGAGCCATCAAAACAAAATCCTAATATTTTTTTTTCCTTCCTCTTTCTCCCCCCGTCTCTCTCTTGGCTTTTCTTTCTTCCACCGCACAGTACACCACCTTCTCTTTTTTTCTTTGATTACTCTTCTCTCTATTTTTCTCTCTCTCTCTCTCTCTCCCTCACTCATGAGTCATGGCTGCTGCTCTCTTGGAGAACTTCACTTTTTCAAAACTAGGTCAAGCATATTATAAAGTCTACTTATATTAAAACATAATCCTATTCTAACTTAATAAACTATTATAATATATTATATTATGTAATACAACATAATTACAATATATATATAAATATAAATATAAGATTAAATATATATATGACACCTCTCTTCTTCTTTTTTTATAACAAATATAAATATTTAAGTTAAATATATATAATTAAATAACACATTAAATTAATTAATTACCACATTAAATTCTCATGTGACCCACACAATTAATAAAGCCAAAAATAAAATAAGATAATAATAATCATAATAATAAATAATGACTAAAGAAAATTAGGGTCACTACAGTATGCACTCGACATCTTACAAGATTCTTGGAGCACGGCTAGAAATTTTTCCAATGGAACAAAACTTGACTCCAACTCCGACCGATAGAGCATTGTTGAAAGATCCAACTAAATACAGGAGGTTAGTTGGTAGACTGATTTATCTCATCGTCACTAGACCAGATATTGTTTATCCCGTCTGAACTCTGAGTCAATTTATGCATGAACCACAAGTACTACATTAGGATGCAGCTATGCGAATTCTTAGGTACATTAAAGGCACCCCTGGTTAAGGTCTGTTATTCTCGACCAACAACAATCTTGATTTGAGAGCTTTTTGTGATTCAGATTGGGGTCGATGTCGTACTACAAGAAGATTAGTTACAGGATATTGCATTTTCTAGGAAATTCACTCGTCTCATGGAAATCTAAGAAGCAAGCTAATGTGTCTAGATTGTCTTCTGAAGCAGAGTACCGTGCCATAACAAACACTTGCCTAGAACTAACTTGGATACGTTATATATTACAAGACCTACGAGTTCCTCAAAGAGTTCCTGCTTCATTATTCTGTGATAACCAAGCAGCCTTGTATATTGCAGCAAATCCTGTTTATCACGAACCAACCAAGCATATTGAAATAGGCTGCCATATCGTTCGTGAAAAATTGTAAGCTGGTATGATCCAACATTCTTATGTGCCTATGCTTCTCCAACTAGCAGATATATTCACGAAGGCTTTGGAAAAGGATCAGTTCATAAAGCTACGAAACAAGTTGGGTGTTCATAATCTTCACCTCCTAACTTGATGGGAAGTATTAAGGATATCTCTGTAACTAATGTAAAGATTGTGTATATCTAAACTAGGTGATTGTGTATATCTAAACTAGGAAGGTCTTCTCTATCACAGGAATTTAGGCTTAGAAGTAGACTTGATTTCTTCATTGTATTTAGTATATAAAGATGTATTGTGTCATTAATAATACATACAAATTCTCTTCACCTTTCATTACTTTTCTCATTCAATCTTCTTAAGAAGAAATGATGAGAGATGGCAAGAAAAAGATTCTCACCAAACCTAAGTTTTGGAGAAATTCTATTTCCACACACCTAATTAGCTTAGAGCACATCTTTTCTCAATACACACGCTGACTAATTTGATTATCAATTAATTTTCTCAATCCACATACCTGACAATTACACCCCTCACTCATAATCATTGTACACACATCACTAACCCTCTTTTGATTGACCCTACTTTTACATTGACTCATCCATGCCCTTGAAGACTTTGGTTTGAAGTGAAATTTCCTCAATTGAAGACTTGCATAGAAGACCTCCATTGAACCTCCATTGAAGACCATTGTAAATCGTCCAAAATAGTGTTGAAGGAAAGAAATCTTTCTATTTTCTTATTACATTTATCATTTTGTTATTGCATTTATCATTTTCCGGATCTCTGTGCACTTTATTGGCATAAAACCTTCGATTCCAACCATGTGAGTGATGGTTTGGGGCTTTCGGCACTGGGTTTCCGAAACAATAAAGTGAATTTGGAACATAACTTTTGAATAAATTGCATTTTTTCGACAAATTACTTTCGAAAGAAAAATGAAATCTCGATTATTAGTTTCCAAAGTTGATAAATTTCTTCGGTTCTGTAGTTCCAAAGTGATTCCATGTTTTTGACAGAATGGAACCAAAAAAAATATAGCAGAAATTTCATCACAGTGGCTAGAGTCTGTCAGGTGTTCACTATCTTATGGTGAAAGTTCTAGCTGTTTATGGCTCCAAGATTCGACCCTGATGCTCACAGACACTCTTGTATGGAGGAAAAGAATCGTTACTATTACATTGTCCAAAAAAGCAGTGAAGTAATAGAGAGCCTAAAAGGATGAAGATATATATTGAGAATTTTTACATATAATGTTAGATGTCTATTATGGTCATTTTAATTTATAATATAATTGTCATTAAATTAACAATTCATTAAAGTTTGTCCCATGAGTTAATTAGGTGTGTGGAAATAAAATTTCCTTAAGTTTTGTTTCTTACCAAAAGTGGTGAGATTTGGTGAGAAGGAAACAGGGTTTAATGAAAGTTTTTTAAAGTACCAAAATTACCCTTATAAAAAAATATAACTTATTAATATGAAAGATTATTTTAATAAAATGAAATACAATACTTTTCTTTATTTTCTCTTATTTATTCTATCCAAACAATATTATGTGAGAAATCACGTTATCTTATCTTTTATTCAAAAAATTATTAGTTGGTCTAGGGCACTACATGACTATACTACTCACCAATCAGAATTCACCATGTCCCATAATATTTTCTCAATTATCCAATACAAATTCGTGAGTCTCACTACTACACCAATCACAATATCGTTTGGACACCACATATCCCCAAATACCAACAAATAATTTCCCTTTTAATTTATCCAAACATAATAATAAGAAATTATAACTATTTTTTTTTTCCTCACGGATTTGGTACCTTACTCCACGATTCAAATGGAGTGTAAAGGAGAACCTGTATTAATGGCAAACTTGAAGGGTGGCAATGAAATTTACCCAATAATTTTCATGTGAGTTGACCATCCCACCCAATTATTAGTATTATTATTAAATTTTTTTTGGGGGGGCTAAAATACGGCAAATTATGATTGTGAGGTGACAAAACTACAACAATCAGCATCGGCTACCTTTCCTGCATCTCAACTCCGAATCCTCCACTGAAGAGAGACAGAAATAGAAAGAGAGAGAGAGAGAAACAGAGAGCAATGGGTGCCTTTATCAATCTGGACGATTCTCCGATGTTCCAGAAGCAGGTGAATCCATTTACGTCTACATCAATATATATATTGATCACTTTCCCTTTTCATTTCTGAATCTGAATATGCCCTAATAAAATCTGTCAACAAGCATCGCCTAGATTTGAAATTACGATTCTAAAATTATATGTATGTATACAATGAAGATTTACGGCTTTTGTTATTGGGTAGGAGTGCCCAAATCATTCTTTATTGTTTTGATGTGTAATTTTTATTTTTATGTTTTTTAAAAAGGGTGTACATTTCATTCATGCACCATGAAATGTGGTCCATGCACTACCTAGTTCCAAAAAAAAAAAAAAAAAGGGGAAAAAAAAAAAAGACAGGATTTTCTTTTTGCAAATAAATTAGAAAAAAAAAAAAAAAAACTAGAAACAGAATTGATTAATGACTGTTGGTTGGAAGTGATGTATGCTAGTAATAACCGTCGTCCATGGAAGGCATACGGAAAAAACTGTTTAATTTATGAACTTTTGAAGTTGCTGCTACAGGTACACTCACTATGTGTCTTTGACATGTTGTTAAACACAATGCTTTCCACAACACCATAGAGATCACGAGGTGTGACCTGGTAAGGGACATGTGTTCAGTCTCATTGAACTACATTGGGAAATAACACTTAGCAAATGTCTCTGCCTTACACTTTGGAAAGAGATGTGACGAGCAACCTTCTCGGCATCCTGCTTGAGCTATAATTGTTAAGTCACCAATTTTTTCAAAAACCTAGACTAGGAAATGGGCCCACAATGTATATCAAGCTATCTAACACTTTCGCTCACTTGCAACCTTGTTTTGCACATGGAGAGACAAACAGAAGGAGAAGCAAACAACCAAACAGATAAGAAGAAACCAAATGGGAAAGAATACAAATTGCCAATGGGGAGAGTTGAACCTAAGACCTTTCTCAACTTGAGCTCTGATACCATGTTAGGTCACCTATTTTTTCGAAAGCCTAAGCTGTTAGGAAATGAGCCCAACAATATATATCAAGCTATCTAACACCCTCCCTCACGTGCAACCTTATCTTGCATCGTGAAGAGACAAATAGAGAAGCAAACAGAAGGAGAAACAAACAATCAAATAGAGAAGAAGAAACCAAGTGGGGAAAGAATACGAAATGTCAATAGAGAGACTTGAACCCAAGACCTCTCTTAAGTCACTAATTTTTCCAAAAACCTAAGCTGTTAGGAAATTGGCTCAACAATGTATATTAAGCTATCTAATAATAATAAGTTTAGGCGATACCTTGTATCTCTCCACCTAGGTCAACAGGTAGGTATGCCAAATGGCTTGACATGCATTGTAGGACTTTGGATTGGAGTATTGTGGCTTAGTGGCTAGAGACAAAAAATCTGTTGTTGCCTAGGAAGCATGTACACTTCAAATAGGTTGAAGTACTAGTATCTATAGATATGTATCCTAAATGTATCCTTAAAATTATTTAATTAATAAATTTTTTTTGTTGTTATTTTTGGATACATTTATGATACATGGGATACAAAAGTCGACACGAGCCTATAAAAATGAAAACTTACAGTGTTTGTCTTGAGGACAAAACATCCTCTTCTTTACATAGACGCCCTTGCTTTCTACCTTTTTATGTTGAAACAAAAATCAAATAAACATAAAACAACAAAAATCAAAATGAGTCATAGTAGTGGAGGCATGTACAATTGTCACATACTGTCTTCTTGCCTGAAAGTTGTCTCTTCCGAGTTGGTAAGCCTATCACACCATTCTTGTTTTTTTGTTTTGTTTTGTTTTTTGTTTTTCCACTCTCCGTTCACAATTTAAATCATATCAGCTCCACCAAATTATGAATTTAACTTTTTAATTGAGACATGTTGAAGAAATGTAGGACGTGCTTTTTAAGACTGTCTGCAGAGTGTTGTGTCCGACACGACAAGCTTCCTCTATAAAAGTGTCTGTACTTATTAGACCTTTACCATTTTGACCCCCGTATTGACAAACTTCTTGTAAACTTATTGCACTTTAAATCCATAGTAGGCAGCCATGTTTTGAGTATCTTAGTGCTAGCACGTTGTGTTTGACGTGACATGCTTCCTCTATAGAAGTGTCCGTGCTTCTTAGACCTTTACCATTTTGACCCTTGTATTGACAAACTTGTAAACTTATTGCACTTTAAATCCATATATAGGCAGCCATGTTTTGAGTATCTTAGTGCTAGTACGTTGTGTTCTAGAATCCTAAAACGTGCAACCCTAACATTTAGGTCATTTCTGGTTGTTACGGTAGTATCCTTGTTTTTCCTGTTTTGGCAAGGCAATATCATGGTATAAACTTTGGGACAAGAAAAGTATCACACTTAAAAAGATCAATACAAGCATGAATTAGGTAATGTGGTCCCCTTCTGTGGTCAATGTAGATCAAGCTATATTTTAAAATTGAAATCAAAGTTGTGCATTTGATTTTTTTGATCATCTTCAGTTAAATGAATGTGAAACCAAATTTTCATTTAAATTAACATTATTAATTCACAACTTCAAATCTAGCATTTTAAAAAGTCTAAAGAGTAAAAGCTCCACTTCCTGTCCAATAAGCAGCACACTGCTTATCTATTCACATTCCATGCATTACAGATATGCACATCCATGGTCTCGCTGTTTTGATATTATTGAACTATGTGCTTTATCTGTTCTGTTGACTCATTATTAATTGATTCATCCTAGGCTCCTCTGTTGGTATTTTAAAGAAGGCATGGTTACACTTGTTTTGTTCCTTACTTTCTGCTGTTGAACAGATATCTGGTATAGAACAGCAAACAGATGAGCTAAAAGATCGCTGTCAAAGACTATACAAAGGATGCAAGAAATATATGTGAGAACTTCTTCATATTCTTCATGTAGTTAATGGTTTTATTTGATTATCCAGATTACCTTCTTGTTCCTTTGACTGTATTGTTCACAATGTTGCTGATGTGAGGCGCAATCAAGTACAGAGGCCTCCTAGAGCCTAGCCACAAATTGCAAATCATAAGCGCATGTCTGATTGAAGTAAAGCACACATTTTTCAAAACTAATATATATAATGACAGCGAGGTGCACTCAAGAACAAAGGCCTCCCAGAGCCTAGGCGCAAAGTGCAAATCATAAGCGTACATTTGATTGAAGTAAAACACACTTTTCAAAAATAATATATAATGTTAGAATATAATATGTTAGTGCATAATATGTTAGCTTTAATCATGTTGTTTTCTTAGTGCTTTGTTCTTTCGGCTCTTTTTTGGCTCCTTTGTACACTCTCCCCTTTATAAAAGGAGAGTCATCTTCACATTGTAAAAATACACTGAATATCAATACAATCAATCAATAAGATCAATACATTAATTGCCTACATGGTATCAGAGCTTTAGGTTAAGCTCTTAGTATTCTTTGCCTTCCGGCGGGCGGAAACCTTGCGTTGACCGCCCGCCGGACCTCAACCAATTTGAGACCTCCATCAACTCCAGCAAGACCTCTCTCACACTTTATTGCTGTTTCAGAGAATCCCCACCTCCTATATTCTGCAAACCAGCCGCCAACATGGCTTGGTACTGCTGATTAAGGTCATTTCTGACAAAGGATGCATCCACTCTCTGCTGAGCCCAGGGAAACATACCAACATTCTGAAAATTAATGGATTCCTGCTCTCCAGTTTCTCTCTCTCCTCCAACGATTCCACTCTCTCTCTCTCTCTAGCTCTTCACTCTTCGACCAGATTGAAATCATATTTGATGGGTTCTCTTTCACCTGATACTGGATTTATGCTCGAGTTTTGTGCACAGCAGATTCGGCAAATGAATGGATTTCTACTTTTCATCTCTACCTGTTGAGGTGTTTAGATATTGAGTTACAGGGTTCCTAGTCTGGGTACCTGTTTGATGCTCATTTGGCTGCATGTGGCTCTTCTAGTAGAGGTCTGAAAGTTGAAGCTAGTATTACAGTTATTGCCAACTGTTGAGATCAGATGGATGACAGTGGGCATCGTGAAAATGGAAGACACAAACCACTTCCGGGTCAGTGGTTGATGCAGCATCAGCCATCAATGAAGCAAATAATGGCCATTATGGCTGAAAGAGATTCTGCTCTTCAAGAAAGAAATCTGGCAGTTTCTGAGAAAAAGGCAGCCTTGGCAGAGCGAGACATGGCCATCTCAACGCTCGCCGCCGATATTTCCGCAGTCGACTCTTCCATCGTAGTTGACTACAGAGGCCGATACCCAGTTGACCGCTCCAAGTCCGGCAGCTGGCGATCCTCATTTTTCATCATAGGAGTGGAACTAGCAGAGAGATTTGCGTATTATGGGATAAGTTCAAACCTGATAAGCTACCTCACGGGGGGTCTGGGTGCTTTCATTGCGGATTCATTTCTCACTCGATACCACATCATTATAATGGCTTCTCTGCTCTACATCCTGGGACTTGGCCGGTTGTCTCTATCTGCTTTGCTTCCCTCTGATCTCAGCTCTCCTGACTGTCAAACTGGAGGTGCAAACCTTTTACCTTTTACCTTTTGCACACCTTTATCCCTTTTTTGCTTTTCTACTTTTATTTCTTTATTTCTTCTTTTTCATTCTTTCCACACACTCATGTTCCCACTACTTTCCCACTACCACCATACCTATCTTTTAATATTCCGTTCAAATACAAACCCACCAAACCAAAACCATGGGCTGGTTTCACCAAAAATTAAAATAAAAAAAATAATAAATAAATAAATAAATAAATAAATAAATAAATATATATATAAAAAAAAAAAAAAACCGAGGCTACCATTCATTCCAATTGATTTTTCTGCTTAGTCTTGTGCCTTCATGCCATCCGAATTTGCACAACAAAACTCATTTTATTCATCTTGGGGATCAACCCCGATCACAATTTTACACCAAAAAAAAAAAAAAAAAAAAAAAAAAAAAAAAAAAAAACCACAACCCACACAACAAAATCCGACCTTATTTTTTCGCCTCTTCAGCTGTTCTCTTCTTTTTGCCTTTGTCTTGGGCATCCCTTGACGGTGCTGCCTCCGTGTTTCCCACGCCGCCGAGCACGTTCACTTCCCGTTGCTCCTCAACCGTCACATATGGCGGTCCTCCAAATCTGAGCATCACGGTGGCCTTCCGCTTCAGTTCCTTGTTTTCGCCTTGAGCACACAGATCTTCGCCGCATCCGTGATACATGCTCGGAGCAGAGCTTGGGCTTTTACTTGCACCTCATTTGTTCTACTTTGAAGCCGGTGCGACAGGTTGTTGACCGCCGTCATTGTCTCAACACAAGACCTCAAAGTATAATGATTGGCTTCAATATCAGATTGAGCAGCCATTTTCTGCTCAACTGACAACATTGGAAAGTTTAACGGCGCAAAACCAGGGGCGCTTGGCCCAGGGGCGCTTGGTTGCGGTTCAAGGGCCATATTCTGGGTTGTGGCCTCGTTGAGGTCGGGAAAGAGAGTAAGACCACGGGACGCCGAGGCTATGTTCTGGGTAGCTGAACGGGAAGAAGAGGCCATATTCAGGGTTGGTTGTAGAATGTTTCAGAGTATCTCTCTCAGAAGTGTTACAGAGAGAACGAAGAGTTTTTTTCAGCTGGTTTGATATGCATCAGCGGCAGCCTCGCCTTGGTTTAAATAGGCAAGGCAGACACGCGTATCACCCGCCTCTCAACGCCAGACGACAAATCGGCGCGCCTTTTGATGGCTCGACTTTTGATGGCTGTCGGGCACGTCTTTTGATGGGACGCCTTTTGATGGCACACCTTTTGATAAGATTGGGCACGCCTTTTAAGGGTCCGACAAGACTCGGTAAACTGTCCCGACTTTAATTCCGGTTAGCTTCTGTATGGGTCCGACAAGACTTGGTAAACTGTCCCGACATTGATTTCGGTTATCTGCTACAACGGTTCGACACAGCCATATAGTGTTTTCTACAACGGTCCGACATGACCCCGTAAACTGTTTTCTACAACGGTCCGACATGACCTCAGAAATGCTTTTCTACAACGGTCCGACATGACCCCGTAAACTATCTTCTACAACGGTCCGACATGACTCCATAAACTGTCTTCTACCTTGGTCTGCCATAACCATACGGTCTTCACCAACGGTCTGACACGACCATACAGTGTCTCCTATTTTATTTTATTTTATTTTATTTTCTTGTTTTGTTACTCTCTCCAAACTCAAGTTGGTTGGTTCCTATCCCCCTTGAGTTTGAGGGGGGCTGTTAGAATATAATATGTTAGTGCATAATATGTTAGCTTTAATCATGTTGTTTTCTTAGTGCTTTGTTCTTTCGGCTCTTTTTTGGCTCCTTTGTACACTCTCCCCTCTATAAAAGGAGAGTCATCTTCACATTGTAAAAATACACTGAATATCAATACAATCAATCAATAAGATCAATACATTAATTGCCTACATATAATGACAAAGGATTCATAATATATAATAAAAAAGAAAAATAAGAATCAAATAGTTAAGAAACTGAACATGCCTATGTAAAATTTACACCTATAACCTTTGTACAATTGCATCTTTGTTATTTTTGAAAGTTTGCTTGCTCAATTAGGCAGTAAAGGCATATGGAAGTGTGCTTACTAATATAGGTGCTTTGAAGAACATTACAAGCTGTATTTTGTCAGCTTCTGTTATGGTTTAAGGCTAATATATACATGGAATTTTTGGGACGTATAATGGGGTATCATAGGACATAGGATTAGCGCTTAATAGAATAGGGGAAAAGAAGGAATTTTGTTGCTGTTCTGGGTGTTGAACAATACTCTAGAGTAGTACTTTTTCTATTTTGAATAGTTTTATGTGTGCCAAGGTTGAGGATTTTAAAGATGGGAAAAAATGACAAATCAAATTTGGCCGAGGCTATCATACGAACATATATATATGTGTGTGTGTATGTATTTATATATATTTTGGTAGGTGGTGAGTGATATGCGACCATAACTTAATAGAACTTGGATTTTTGATAAGAAAAGTAGAACTTTGACTTCCAAAACTCATCTAAATTCAACTAAAACATTTGTAAAGAGTAAACACCCAATAAGACTATTTATCAAAAAAAACACCTAATAAGGCTACTTAACTCATATCATGGTCCATGGGGACCCTAAATTCCATGTTCAACAAATTTTGAATTTACTAAATCTTCGTTGCACGAAGCAGGGGCAGGCAGGGACGGGGACGGGGACGGGGACGGGGACGGGAGCGGAAGCTGGAGCATGGGAGGAGGAGTGAGGGTATATAGAAGTTTCTTAAGTTGGGAGCATGTATATATTTATTTATTAAATATATGAAGATATTCTAAAAATTATTTTTTATTGCTTAGTTGTAATATATGTATTAAAAAATGAATAAATATAAGAGATTCATATCAATTACAAATTGTCTTTATTCAGTATAAATAAATATTATATGAATAAAAACTACTAGAACAAGTTTGAATTGTTTTTCTTTTGTTTCTATGAGATTTATATGTTCGAGAGGTTTTTATTTCAGTTGGGAGCGAGTTTCTTTATCGACGGGGCAAGTTTCTTACTTGGGAGCGCGGAATCTTACAAGTTCTTACTTCGAAGCTCCAAGTCATTCTCTCCTTTTGAATCACCATTATTCCTGATTACATTTAAATAAATTGAACTTTAATTTCATTTTTTAATTTACTCGTCTCAATCAGAATTCTTCGAATCAACTTGAAACTTGATTCATGAATTGATAATATTTAGCCTCTTACTCTGTGAGTTTGACCCAGATTCAAGCCACTATTCCATTGAATTGAGGTATTAGTTTGGTTACTGATTTTAAATGATTACAACTTGAGGACAAGTTTCTTTTACAGGAGAGTTATGATGTAGTAGAATAAACATTTGAAGTGTGGAATTGAGTCCTATGCTTAAACATGTCTTGGTTTATGTCACGACCCAAACTTGCCCCTAAAAGTTTAGGTCATGACTGGCCTGTACTCAGGCCTCAGAGACAAAATGCCAAAAATTCTAACGTAATAACGGGGCCTTAAGCGAAAGCAGAACAAAAATAATAAATGTCCATTGAGTTGTGCATACATGATGAGCTGAAATAATTAAACCATTCAACTACACTTTCCATATTTACATATGTAATGACAGAGCTTATACAGATCTCACGCACCATATAAAAGACTTCAAACAAAACTAGGCTTGGCGAAATAACCCTTCGCCTCTACACGGAGGCACTTCATGAGTGGCTTGACGAAGAAGCGGACTCTGGGATAAACTCTAATGCTGATCCTTCGATTGCTCACCTACATGCATATATATGAAAAAAAAAGTGAGTTAGAACCCAGTGAAAAATACCAAAATAAAGAGGTTAATGAATGGTGTCCACAACATTATGTAAACATGACTTACAATTGCAAAATATATATCTTAAATTGTTAGAATATTTTATGTTAGTGTGTTAGGTTTTAGATGATGCTTGTAATATTTTATGTTAGTGTGTTAGGTGTTAGATTATTTTATGTTAGTGTGTTAGGTTTTAGATGAGTGCATTTCCTTTCTGTTAGTGGATCCATTTTTGGCATGATGATGCTTGTAATGTTTTCTCCTATATAATGGAGAGTGTAGCTCTTTATTAATATAACATTCAACAATATCAATCTATCAATATTATCAATTCATAAATTTTCTACATGGTATCAGAGCTATTGGTTAAGCTCCTAGTGTTCTTCGCCTTCTGGCGGGCGGCAACCTTTCCTTGGCCGCCCGCCGGACCTCAACCTATTCCGCTTGTGTTTCTACACATACCTTCTTCCATAGCTGAGCTCTTACCCCTCATTTCAGTTTCCTTGCAGAGCATTGCGGAGCCTGCAGGTAATGAGGCTGATTATATGGTTCCGAAGAAGAGATTGTGCAATGGTTGCAAATCAGTTTGCAGCATTGCTTGCTTTGCTTCTGACATAGTGCTTACAGAGCCTGGACTAAGTGTTATCATCAGTGCAGTCCTAACCAGTAGAGCTATTTTCCAGAGGATGAAGAATTATACAATATATGCAGTCTCCATCACAATTCGTATTGTGTTTGGTTTCATGTTTATTGCCTTGATATGGAGGTTCGATTTTTCCCCATTCATGGTTTTGATCATTGCTATCCTAAATGATGGAACTATAATGACGATCTCAAAGGATCGGGTGAAGCCATCTCCATTGCCTGATAGCTGGAAATTGAAAGAGATTTTTTCTACTGGTATTGTTCTTGGAGGTTACTTAGCATTGATGACTGTTATATTTTTCTGGGCAATGAAGGAAACTGACTTCTTCTCAGAAAACTTTGGTGTAAAATCTATAAGGAACAGTCCTGATGAAATGATGGCTGCTTTATACCTGCAAGTGGGTATTGTGAGCCAGGCTTTGATCTTTGTCACTCGATCTCGCAGCTGGTCCTTTCTTGAACGCCCTGGATTGTTATTAGTCAGTGCCTTCATAATTGCGCAGCTGGTGGCAACTGTGATAGCTGTATATGCAAACTGGGGTTTCGCGAGAATTAAAGGGGTTGGTTGGGGATGAGCTGGTGTTCTGGTTCCAGATTGTTAGCATCGCTACTACATCGATGACGGCTGTGGTGTAGTTTTTGATCCGGTGAGGAGGTTCAGTGGTTTATGGTTTTCTAAATTGGTGGACTGGTTTTCAGTTTTGTCTCTTATCTCACGTGGGTTTGTCATTTGAGGAGTGAGCTGCTGATTACAAATTGCTTTTGCAAGTGGTAGGGCCCACCAGCGCTATTCACTTTAAATTTTGTGGAATTGTGATATTTTCTGGGTAATGGTCAATGTGAATTGGAGTGGGCCGTCCGTGGACCAAAACCGTGGGCCCCAAAACCATGTCAACCACTCTCCACCTTTCGTTTTGATTTTCTTTCACATTATTTTTTCTTTTTCAAATCAAATTCATACCATTCAGATTTGCACACCAACTTTATTTTATTCATGCCAGGGATCAAACTCGATCACCATTTTACATAAAAAAAAAAAAAAAAAAAAAAAAAACCAAACAATCTCCAACCTACAACCACCACATCAATCAGCCTTACTTTTTTACCTCTTCAGCTGTTCTCTTCTTTTTGCCTTTGTCTTGGGTGTCCCTTGCCGGTGCTGCCTCCGTGTTTCTCACGCCGCCGAGCACGTTCACTTCCCGTTGCTCCTCAACCGTCACATAAGGCGGCCCTCCAAATCTGAGCATCACGGTGGCCTTCCGCTTCAATTCCTTGTTTTCTGCCTTCAACACACATATCTCTGTTCGGGCATCCGTATACATGCGCTGGAGCAGAGCCAGTTGGGCTTTTACCTGCTGCACTTCATTTGTTCTACTCTGAAGCCGGTGCGACAGGTTGTTGACCGCAGTCATGGTCTCAACACATGACCTTAATGTATAATAATTGGCCTCAATATCAGATTGAGCAGCCATTATCTGCTCAACTACCACCATCGGATAGTTCAACGGCGCAAAACCAGGGGGGCTTGGTCCAGGGGCGATTGGTTGCGGTTCCAGGGCAACTGCCCCGGTTATCTCTCTTGTGCACTCATTGAGGTCGGGAAAAAGAGTGAGCAGACCCCGGGAAGAAGAGGCTATGTTCTGGGTCACGGGGCGGGAAGAAGAAGCCATTTTCAGGGCAACAGAGTGTTTCAGCGATACAGCTCTCAGAGAACGAAGAGTCTTTTTTCAGAAGATTTTTCAGCAGATGTTTTGTTCTGCATAAGCGGCAGCCTCGCCTTGGTATAAATAGGCAAGGTAGACATACAAGACGCGCCTCTCAACAAGAAGAGCGACAAAGCGGCGCGCCTTTTGATGGCTCGACTTTTGATGGATGTCGGGCACACCTTTTGATGGCGCGCCTTTTGATGGCTGTCGGGCACACCTTTTGATGGCACGCCTTTTGATAAGATTGGGCACGCCTTTTGAGGGTGCAACTTTTATGGGTCCGATAAGACTCAGAAATCGACTTTGATTAGGTTAGCTTTTATATGGGTCCCACAAGACTCAGAAACTGTCCGACTTTGATTTCGTTAGCTTTATATGGGTCTCCGACAAGACTCGTAAACTGTCCGACATTGATTCCGTTAGCTCTTATATGGGTCCGACAAGATTAAAATCGTCCGACATTGATTCCGGTTAGCTCCTATATGGGTCCAACAAGACTCGGTAAACTGTTCCGACATTGATTTCGGTTCTCTTCTACAACGGTCCGACATGACCCAGTCAACTGTTTTTCTACAACGGTCCGACATGATCCCATAAACTGTTTTCTACATCGGTCCGATATGACCCCATAAACTATCTTCTACAACGGTCTGACACGACCATACAGTGTCTCCTATCCTCTTTTATTTTATTTGTCATTTGAGTTTCTTGTTTTGTTACTCTCTCCAAACTCAAGTTGGTTGGTTCCTATCCCCCTTGAGTTTGAGGGGGGCTGTTAGAATATTTTATGTTAGTGTGTTAGGTTTTAGATGATGCTTGTAATATTTTATGTTAGTGTGTTAGGTGTTAGATTATTTTATGTTAGTGTATTAGGTTTTAGATGAGTGCATTTCCTTTTTGTTAGTGGATCCATTTTTGACATGATGATGCTTGTAATGTTTTCTCCTATATAATGGAGAGTGTAGCTCTTTATTAATATAACATTCAACAATATCAATCTATCAATATTATCAATTCATAAATTTTCTACATAAATTATTTTCAAATATTATTTTCGTAACAAACACTTATCGTATCAAAATCTGTTCATATACAAAGAGCTCGAACGTGTACCAAAGGGACCACAAGGGTTAAACAGAGGGTTGGGATCACATTTCAAAAAGGGACATCCATTCATTCATATAAAATAACATTTCACAAACATGAGTCATATGACAATTTATAAACATCCATATTCACACTTACAGAACGGCCTCGGATCCACATAAGACAGAACGGCCTTGGGCCCAACATAGTATAGAACGGCTATGAGCCCAACAGCATACGAAATGGCCTCGGGCCTAATATCATGACAGAATGGCCTCAGGCCCAACATAATAGCAGAACGGCCTCAGGCCCAATATATAGCAGAACGGCCTCAGGCCTAATACATAGCAAAACGGCCTCAGGCCCACATTCACATAACAATTTAGTTCGTGAAATTCACTCATGTCGACTAAATGCAATCTTTAGAAAATATAACGATTATGAATAGTTAAATAAATAAATAGAACATATCTTTATAGAGGTATTACTCATAGTGGTTTCCAGAAATGGTTGACTGGTCCTTGAATCTTGACCTGCAATCACAATGCACATAGCACAACATATTGAAACATAGAGTTACTCTCGAGATTAAATATGCTTCTCTTAATCTTTTCTTAGTCAAATAAACCGATCATTTACTTTGCCTTAACCAATTATTTATGTTCGTTCTAAACTCATTAGTCTTCAATGGGTCATACTCCGTATCTAGGAAAATAGGAAGAAGCAAAAGGAAACTAGGTAAGGAAAGGAAATAGCATGAAACGGTTAGAAAGAAAATGAATAGCCTTCACTAATTTGAATATATCTATTAGTGTACTTAGAATTTGGATGTGAGATCACCACCATTGGAAACTAGACTTTCGAGGCTTGAATTTAGGCTCAAGAATCGTCTAAAACGGAGTTCGGATGAGGGAGATATGCCTATTTGAAGTTATCAGGTATAAGCTGAAACAGGGCTGGCCGCACATGCGCCTACTTTGACCGCTCGAGCGGTGGTTTAAGCAGAATGCAATTCCTTGTTTTTGTTCATGTTCCGCTCGTGCGGTGCCCGTGGCCGCTCGTGTAGTCTGAGCAAAATCAGACAGTCCGAAAATTCATCGAACTGTGAGTTTTCAAACCCAATTTCAATCCAAGATCTCATGTATAACCAACTCAAAAGCATGATAACCCATCAGTATTCAAGTACAATCTCATCTCAGACACATCAATTTTTGCCTCAAGTCCAAAATTAATATCTCATCTTTCATAATCTTAGGAGTTCCAAAATATAACCCACAAATACACTTGATCCTTGCATAAATCTTGCTGTATGGACAATCTAGAGTTCATTTCATATATTATTCACAGGATTGAACTCCAATCATGCAAAATCAAAGGACCCAAGTTCTAATTTCTTAAATTTAGCTCAATTAAATACATAACACAAAACCCTAACCCAAATGGGTTTCAAATCTTCAAATCTCTTTATGATTTCATGAAATTGATGAATTAATCATAAGGATTCAAGATAGATTTCCATACCCTAGTTCAAATCCTTGTTTTTCTCTTACATCTCTTCAAATCCTTCTTCATCAATTTTGTCTTCAAATTCTATGGATGCTGAGCTCTCTCTCTCTCAGTTCTTCTCTAGAACCCTCTCCCTCAAAATATCTTTCTCTCTTCTCTTCTTTTTTGTTGAGCCAAGCAAGGCTCATATACATATATACATACATACATATATATATAAAATATAATATTTAATGAAAATCAATTTAATCCATTATGAATTAGATTTTTACAAAAATTCATACTAGGCTCTAAAAATCATGTTGATCATAACTATGTGGTTGGTTTCGGTTTATCGTGCCTCTAAGGCTTTCACTTTTCAGTCCAAAGGTCCCAATTTCAACAGATGTTTCTACAATCAATAGAGATAACGTCAAATCGTTATAATTCACATCTTTAGACATGTAATTCCACAACAACCACATAATTACACTAATCATAACTAATCACAAGTCCCACATAATTTAATTAACCTAATTTGATTTCCATTAGAGCTCAATTAATTATATTTAAATTATCAATCTGAATCAGAATTTTTAATCAAACTTCCAAAAGGCTTCAAATGTCAAATTAAGCTTATTTCCATCATCAATTGTGATTTCTCACATCAGTAAGGCCCTCAATTATAGGTCAAACTCAAGGTCTCCGTCAATAAATTACATACTCAAATTGAATGACTCATAAATAAATTGAATTCGCAGCAATCTTAATTCCCACTCCTCATAACGTAATTAACTCCAATTCGAACCCAATTAATCAAATATCAATTTTACAAATCTAAATCGAATATTTAATTAAACCTTCATATGATCCGATACTCGAAATTAAAATAATTCAACTCACTAATTATTCTTTCTTGAGCCAATTAGGCTTTCAATTTATAATTTCAAATAAATCTTCAATAAAATCGTATACAAATCAGTTTCCATAATTTTCCACAATTCCCAAATTAAATCAGAATAGTGGGCTATTAAAATTCAAATCTCCGTCATTAATTAAATATAATGTCTTACACGATGGGGTTATTACAATTTATTTGCTCAATTACACTTTCTTTACCTATTATGTACTGTTTTTAATTTAATATAACTATATAGTATGTTTCTATAAAAATTGTAATATAATAGTTTTTCTTTTCTTTTTTCTCCCCCTTAATCCTGAATTTTTTGGTCATAAAATGTCATTTCTTTGTCTTAATTTTTCTTTCTTTTAGATAATGCAAAACCATGCTCCAAGTGAAGTTGCTAATCCTTTCTCTCCTCTCGCTCTACATAACAGGGAAACTCTGGGAGAAGCATGTAATGGAGATACTAGCTTTGCAGACTCTTTAGAAGCATTTGGTGGTGGCCAAGATGATCCTGTTAGCGTATCCATAGGAGGTTATTGAAATTTTCAACACTGATAATCTGTTTTGCTTTGATATTAAGAAAATGATATAAAAGGAAAGGTGCTACTTATGGATGATGAAGCTCTTGTTGAGGTAAAAGGTGGTGGTATTATTTAAAACAACAATTACTGATCCCAGTGAAACATAAAACACAACACATGCATGTGTTGATAATGGAATCAAGATCAAAGAGAAAGGAATTCTAATTAGAGAAATTCTCAAATTGGGATACAAGAGCAAAGCTCTGAAATTTGTAATTCAAAATATCAAAAGTTAGTTGTGGAAGAGCTAACCATCTATTATAGATAAAGGCTAGGCTCACTAATAACCAACAATGAAAGTAACCATGTCAGCACTCCTGCTCTTAAAAGAACTTGTCCACAAGTTAGGACAACACAAACACAAGACTAGTCTACGACATTAGGCACCAAATGTTGGACATTAAAAGTGTTGGAGTTGTTCAAATGTGGAGGCAACCGGACTTGATAAGCTGATGTAAGTAGATATTTGTAGTTTTGTTAGTTGTCTATAATTAAGGGTGTAATAATCTCCTAACTTTTGATCAGTTGGTATTGAATATTTTTGAATTTTGCTTTTGAACTCTCAATTGGGAATTCTGTCTCTGGATTTCCTCTCTTTGATATTTGATTCCATCATTTTGGTATCAGAATAACAAGTGGGAGAACGCTTTTGTATACTCTTCAACGCTCTCATATTGCTTGAGTTTATGTAAGTTCTTGTACATGGTTTGCAAGTAGTTGAAAGCAATGTTTTGAAAATTGGATCAATGAGTGAATTGGAAAAGTGATCGGGTGGACGGGTCACTAGTTCAACTGTGGGTGAACCGGAATCAAACCGTGATGTCATAAATATATTTGTAAAAAAAGCTAAGTTTGAGAGAAAGAAAGTCTATATATAAATAAAATGAAATAAAATAAAGAGACTAAAAAATGTTATAATACAATTATTTTTCGAATAAAAAGCAATAGATGCATGAATGGTTTGGTGGTTACCAAGCTATAATACTTTGTGAAAGGTTGGAGGTTCGAATCCTTCCACCATCATAATTTTTTAGAATGCTTCTATCAACCCCAACGGTTCATTAAAGCGAGTGGTTCAAGTGAGTCGCCGGTTCAACCGGTAGTTCAAACGGGCCAAAGCGAGTTTATAAGACAAACGGTTATTTGGGTCCCGGACCAGAAATTTGGCCAGTCGACGGGTCAACCGGTCGGGTTTTCAAAACCTTGGTTGAAAGGCAAGGCTCAAAAATATTCATTAGTCACTGAAAGGTATGGTAATCCTCACTAAATTCATTTATGCAGCATTTTATAATTCATTACTCACCGAGCTTATATATAGGTGAAAAACAAACAAAATAAAAATACATTAAGAGATAGAAGTAAAATCCTAAATAAATTAGACCTCCTAAACAAATATTAACTCTTGGTAATTACAATGTAAATTAGACCCTTTTCAGGAGAAGACTTCAGGTATCTTAGGATTCTCATAACTGCCTTGAAGTGGGAAGTTCTAGGAGTATGCATAAACTGGCTCACGGCAATGGCAATGTCTTGACGTGAGTGGGATAAGTATATGAGCTTGCCCACTAGTCTCTGGTATCTCCCCCTGTCTACTGGCTCTCCTTCTTGATCCTCACTAAGTTTTTGGCCTGGTTCTAGAGGTGTATCACATGGTCTACCTTCAAGCATTCCAATTTCCTTTAGTAAGTCAAGCACATATTTTCTCTGACATATAAAGATGCCATCCTTGCTCCTAGCTACTTCAATACCTAAGAAATACTTCAAATGACCCAAGTCTTTGATTTCAAACTCTTTGGCTAAGTATTCCTTCAACCGAGGGATCTCCTCAACGTTATCCCCTGTCAGAACAATATCATAAACATAAACAATGAGCGCTGTGGTCTTACCATGTGGGGAATGTTTCACAAACAAGGTGTGATTAGCTTGACTCGGCTTGACCCTATATTTCAGCATAGCTTGAGCAAACCTTTCAAATCAAGCCCTAGGGGACTTCTTTAGTTCATAAAGCGACTTTCGGAGCTTGCATACTTTACCTTTGGACTTAGTATCTGCAAAACCAGGAGGAATATCCATATAGATCTCTTCTGCTAGGTCTCTATGAAGGAAGGCATTCTTCACATCAAACTGATGAAGTGGCCAATCCAAATTTGCAGCAAAAGAGAGTAAGATTTTCACAGAGTTCATCTTAGCAACCGATGCAAATGTCTGCTGGTAATCTGCCCCGTAAGTCTGAGTGAAGCCCTTAGCAACCAATCTTACTTTGTACTGTTCTATGGAACCATTACCTTTGTGTTTTATTGTATACACCCACTTACACCCAATTGGATTTTTTCCTCTAGGTAACTCCACTAATTTTCAAGTACCATTTTTGCTGAGAGCTCTCATTTCTTCCATCACGGCATGTTTCGATTCAGGAATAGAGAGAACTTCTTGAAAAGTGTTAGGTACACTCACAGAAGACACTTTAGACAGAAAGGCTTTATATGAGGAAGACAGATTAGAATAAGAGATATGATTGGTGATAGGATGTTGAGTACATGACCTAACTCCCTTCCTATTAGTAATGGGAACATCAAGATTTGAAACATCAGGAATAAGAGTACTAGAATTAGAATTACCTGGATTCTTTAGAGATTAGGTGGACTCTAGACACTCATTCGGACAAGAAGTTGGCAGTAGTGGAGGGAGAGTAGGCTCTTGCATCCAGGTTACTTGCTGTCTGTCCTTGTCCCTGATATAAACTTTGCCTACTTCCTCAACAACTGTTGGCTCATTATCTTCTATCTGTTCAACCACTGGCGGAAGAGAAACAGGTGGAACAGGAATCTCTTCACACCAAGGCTTCCTCTGAAGAGAGGACTGGGATATCGGGGAAGGCGGAAAGTAAGGCTGAGGCTCAAAGAACGTGACATTCATAGAGATAAACCATTTGCGAGTGAAAGGGTGACAACACTTATAACCCTTTTAGGTGGCAGAATAACCCAAAAAAACACACTTAAGTGACCTAGGATCCAATTTACCACAAGTGGGAGAATGAGTATGGACAAAGCAAACACAACCAAAGGTCTTAGTAGAAATGGAGAACCCGGAAGAGGTAGACTCGAACAAAATTTGAAGAGGTGTTTGTTTTTGAAGGACTTGGGTAGGAAGACGATTAATCAAATAAGCAGCAGTGAGAACTGCTTCCCTTCAATAAGATCAAGGAACCCGCATCTTAGAGGATAGACAACGGGCGACGTCAAGGAGATGGTGATTTTTGCGTTCAGCAACACCAATTTGTTGAGGGGTATTAGTGCATGAAGTCTGGTGAATAATGCCATGTGTGGCGAAGTAAGTAGCAAGACCAGAGTCAATATATTCCCCCCCATTATCAGAATGTAGGATTTTGACAACCGTCCCAAACTGAGTACAAACCATTTTATAGAAGGTTTGAAACACAGAAAAAACCTCACTTTTATCTTTCATCAAACAGACCCAAGTAGCCCTGGAACAATCATCTATAAAGGTAACAAACCATTTATGACCTGTTAAAGACACAAAATGGAATGGACCCTATACATTAGAATGAATCGAAAAAAAGGGAACTAAACTTTTATTCATAGAAGGAGCAAAAAAGGCTCTATGTTGTTTTCCAAGTTGACAAGACTCACATTGAAAATCTTACACATTATCTTTCTCAAAAATAGAGGGAAATAAATGCTTAAGTAATAAAAAAGAGGGATGTCCTAAGTGACAGTGTCATAACCAAATGTCTTTCTTGGTGGATGATAACTGAATAGATGAATGAGCCAGCTTGTTTGTCTGATCCAGAATGTAGAGCCCATGTTCCTCTCTACCACTGCCAATCCTCTTCCTCGTGATAAGGTCTTGAAAAAGACAATGATCAGGAAAAAAAGTCACGTTACAATTTAAGTCACAGGTAATACGACTCAAAGATAAAAGATTAACACTGAAATTGGGAACATGGAGGACTGAAGAAAAAAGGAAGGGAAGAGGTGGCATGAATTAAACCTTTCCCTAACATAGACGAAATGGTACCATCTGCAATACACACTTTTTCTTGACCTGAAGAGGGGTTATACTCTAAAAATAAATTAGAGGAGCCAGACACATGATCGGAAGCACCGGAATCAATAATCCATAGTACAAGCGTATAAGATAGCAATGCACATGGGGAGGAAGCCAAGTTAGTTGAATTGGCAAAGGAAAAAGAGGGTGCACTTGTAGCAGAAGTGGAGGCTCGAAGGTCTAGCAAGTGGCGAACAACAATCTCAAAATTCGAGGCAGATAACCCCAAAACATCAGCAACAGAGGAGACAACTGGAGATGAAGATGGTGGCTCAATAGTGTCTGAAAGATGGGCTCATGCATTGGCCTCGCGGCCTCTAGTACCAGACCGATCCCCTTGAGTACTGGGACGGTCGCCTTGGCCACCAGAGGGACTTCCATATAGTTTCCAACAAGTCTCTCATGTATGGCGAGGTCGATGACGGTAGTTACAGTAAAGGTTATCCTTCTTAGAAGAAGGACGAGAACTACGAGTCACGCGGTCGCCATCGGAGAGGGTGCAGAAACCAAGGCCGAGCGGTCAGTAATAGCAGAAGAAAACATCGCAGAACGGAGACTCTCCTCATTTTGCACAAAAGCAAAGGCTTCTTGGAGAGAAGGAAGCACATCCATGCCAAGTACTCTGTTCCAAACAGGATCATACTCCACATTTAAGCTTTCCAAGAACTTGAAGACCTGCTCTTGCGCCACAAATTGCCGGTAACAGAGAATCGGCTGATGCATGTGCTTGTAATCCTGAAGGTGATCAAGCCGTTTCCACCCATTGCTAAGGAAGGTAAAATATTGGAGGATAGTCTGCTCACCTTGTATTGACCTTTCAATGGTGCGATGTAACTCGAAAGCCTATGAAAAGTTGCTCTTCCTAGAGTAAGTAGTGGCTACAGCCTTCTAAATATTCCGGGCAGTGTCCATAGACAAGTAGCCCTCTCCAATCTCCGGAACCATAGAATGGATCAACTAGCCCATAATTAGAGAATTGGTGATCTCTCACTGGTCATAATGAGGGTCGGTGATATTGGGTGCCTGAACCCGCCCATCAACATATTCCATCTTTCCCTTGCTCTTTAAAAAGTTAGTCAGACTCTGCGACCACGCGAGGTAATTCTGACCATTGAATAGAGAGGTGGTGATTCTAAGGCTAGTGTGGAGGGTATCAGTCATAGTAGAAGGGATGACAGAACTCTCGCCCTGAGAGGGCTGAGAGGTAATAGATTCACTAGTCAAATCTGCCATAGGGACGCTACTAACTATTTCTCAACCACAATGCCAATCTCAAACCCGGAAGATGAGAGTGGAGGAATAAGCACAATAGTGACTAGAAACTCATAAAGTTTTTTTTATATTTTATATTTTTTTATTTTAACGTATCATACTTTGTTTCTGTTCTCTTTTTTTTTTTTTAAAAAAAAAAAAAAATTATTTATAGAACTAACGAACCATTACAAGAAAGAGAGAGAGAGAGAGAGAGAAGAACACTGAATTCTGTGACTATAATCGAGAGAGAGTCGACACTTGGAGAGAGGCGACAGCAGCCAAGGAAGCTAGAGGGGCTGTCGACAGGCCCTAGGGTGCCAGAGAAGCTGCTGATGGACCCCTTCGTGGATTGACAATGGCCTGGGTGAGGTCCTAGAGTGCCAACAGACCCCTGAGGGAATTGATGATGGCCTGGATGGACTGTGGGAGGATAGACGATGGCTTGGGGAGAGGCTACTGTGGCCGACGGGGCTCCTGGGGAAGATAGAGCTGCCGACAGACAAGAAGAAGGTATGGGCTAGGGTTTAGGCTCTGATACCATGTAGATTTTAGAGAAGAGAAAGAGTTAGGGAATGATTTAGACTTCATTCCCTTTTATATTGATAATTCTAAGCAATTACAGGCATAATTCTGAGCAACCAAAAAGGAATAAATAAGAATACCATTAATTATTTTGTATTCTAATATTTCTTATTCTACCAATTTCCTATTCTAATAGACAAATCTACTTTAATTTTACTTTCTTGCAACTCTTCAAATGAGTTCATAGGCATAGTCAAGACCCTAACATACCATGTTCAAATCATCTAGCACATATGCATAGCATAAATCATTCTCACATAGAGAAGACTATTGAATGCACATGCATAGTATGCAAAGTAATACCTAGGGTATTACAGAGTATGGATAGAGGAGTGAGAGTGGTTTGATGGTTCTTAGTAAATTCAATTATGCCCAAAGTTGACATTACATGCCAACCCTATATGTGTGTGTGTGTGCGCGCGCGTGCATGTCGAAAGGAAACAAAATAAATAATTAAGGAATAGAAATGAAATCATAAATAAATAAAAAATCCTAAACAAATCTAAACTTTCGGTTGTCTTACTTGCCACTTGCTTTGCTTAAATTATATGTGAAGCTTTCCTCTGTGATCTCTGTTAAGTCACCAATTGTCCCCAAACCTTAAGCTAGTAGGAAATAGGCTCAACAATGTGTATCAAGCTATCTAACCCCCTAAGCCTATCTTGCACGTGGAGTGCAGATAGAGAACTAAACACAAAGAGAAGCAAACAACCAAATAGAGAAGTAGAAACAAAACAGGGACTAAGTACCAAATGCCAACAAAAAGACTTGAACCCAAGACCTCTCTCAACCTGAGCTTTGATGCCACGTTAACAATATATATCAAGCTATCAAACAATCCCCATTCATTTGACCGATACTATATTCATCTATTTACACACACAAATTTACTTACATACATGTATATGTACATAGCAATATGAAGGGGAAAGAGAGGGGGATAGAATGATGATAGAGATTTACTTAAGCAGGTGAGAAAAGGTGCTGCCATGGACCGCAAGGGAATTCTGAATCTCTGGCAATGTGATGGTGAGTTTTGTGGTGGGTTTGCTTGAAATCAACAAAGTTCAAGCAAATGGTGGAGTTGTTGGCACCTTTGAGAGAGGTGCATAGATCAAGAGACAGTTTTGATGTATATATTGCATAACTGAAATTCTTGTTTTGACTTGGAAGATCCAACGGCATGAAAGACTTTTAGAAGTAATACCTAAATGTTTACACATAAGATATGTATTATATATATACGTACACATCTATGCAGTGTGGATATGGGCATATAAGAGGTTGGGCATGGGTTGGCTCAGGTTGCCTGATGCTCTTACCTAGGCCTTGCTCAAATTGAGTTCGGGCTGAAGAATTTTAGACCAAGCCAGGCCTACAAACTGAAATGATTTGTCCAATGACCAAAAAAAGTTGAGCTGGCTCGGATTGGTCTGGTTCAGCTGGTTTGGGTGCAACCCTACTTATCAATGATTTTCCTTTGTATAAATTCAATTATTTTAGTTGTGAAGCCACTTCAGTGTCCTTTCTGTCATGTTCCTAATTGGGTTTTGTCTGTGTTGTAGTAGTTTAAACTTTATTATTTGTCTCCCCGATTTAATGTTTGGGTTTTATTGTTGTCTCCTCATTCTTCTCTTATTTGTCTTAAAAATCTGCTCTGGTTATATCTGAATCAATGAACCATTAAGAATTTCCAACATGAGTTTCCGAGTGCATGTTTCTTTTGCCCAACGAACTCGCTTCCAAATTCTCTGTAAATTGAGCGAAGTTTCTTATGTCTGTAAGTTGTGTGAAGCTTACAACCACCAGAAAGACAGACAATTTATTTTGCTTCCTTTGCCCCAGGTCCAGTCATGTCCAAGTTCATTGCTGCATTTCGTGAGCTTGCTAGTTATAAGGAGCTTCTTCGTTCACAAGTAAGTAGTACATTACAGTTAGTATTCAGGATCTTAACGAATGATGATAGATTACAGGACATGATTTTATCTCTGATTTTTATATGGCAGTTTGAATTCCAGAGAGAGCTATACTAGTTTCTTTGGTTAATATGTATCTTCAGTAGTTACGTTATACCCTATTGCTTTGCTCAAAATGCTTTTTTTTTTTTTTTTTAATAATGAAATTTCATGTTTATTTTGTCATACCAGTTGATTCTTCAAGTTAACATATGATTGTATTGCTATGCTATCCCTTTCATGCCAATTAATGGTTGACTGAAAAACATCAAATGGGTGAAAAGCTACACGAGGTAATACTGGTTGTGAGATAATGGCTGAACAAGTCCTTGGCTGGTCTGTAAGCCCGTTTGTTTGATCAGCAACAACAAAAAGAACTTTATTCATAACAAAAGCGGGAGTACAACAGGGAGGACCAGGGGTCCACCAACAAAAGAAAAGTTAAAGGAGAGCCAAAATCACCTTACATACTGCTGTCCAATCTCTACAAAGAAAAAACAAAGAAATCTTCTTAAAAGGAGGGGGCACTGACACCCAGAAAGAAGAGAAATAAGAAACTCTATACCACAACCCTCCTAGATCATCAAATATCCTTGCATTTTGTTCCATTCAAATCACAAAAAATGCACAAATAACACAGTTCCATAGAGCATGAGCTTTAGTATTAGATCCAAATCCCTTGAAGTCACTGTGAAGCATTTGAGGATAAGAGAAAGGAGCAACTCAATCCATACTTGAATATGAAATATGGTATGCTGTGAAAAGAAAGGCACCAAATAATGCAAAAATAAATTATCAATGCTCTCCTCATCCCTTCTACACATGATGCACCATTGTGGAAACAAAATGCAATTAGTTCTATTTTTTTTTTTTTGGATCAAATTATTAGTGTCGAGCTTTTTATGTGCCAAAGATCAGGCTACTTTAACCTTGAGGGCTATATATGCATTTCCAATCATTTTGTGAGATTCAAAGGGTGGCACATCTGGATTATCAAAAAAAACAGAAAGAAAGAAAGAAAAGAAAAAGACGACTTACAAGAAAGCATCCCAGAAGAATGAATAGTCCAAACCCTCCTATTTCTCACATTCCTTCTCAAAGAAACATCAAGAATGGACAACAAAGATGCCAAATCATTAGCCTCACGATCATTAAGATTTCTAAAGAAATTAAAGTTTCAAGAGATTGGAGCCAAAATAGAAGAAACCACTGCTGTAATAGAAAAATTATGATTTCTTGATAGATGATGCAAATGAGTAAAGAGAAGACAAATAATTCTCTCCCCTCCATGCGTCTTCCCAGAAACAAATATTCTCCTCGTTACCCACATCAAAGTGAACAAGCAGCACAGAATGATAAAATCCTTAAGAGATGCATTTCCATGGAGCTATAGAACTCTCCCAACTAACTACTTGAGAATCCCAACCATTAGGCTGTAACCCATATTTTATTTTAACCCACATTTTTTTTTTGATTGACAACAAAATAAAATATTATTAATAAAACAAGAAAGAAAATTCAAAACATACAAAAAGTAAAGCTAAATTCTTAGCCTTAATGTTCCAACAGCGAGCCCTGAAGAGAAATTATTTTTTGAAACAACAACGAAATTTATTTTATTAAAGAAGAAAGAAAAGAGGACGAGAAATCCTCATACAGAGAAAAGGAACATGATGAAAGTAAAACACAGCCATCATAAAAAGAGAAAAAACAAGCAAACCCAAACACTAAGGGTTACAAACAACAGCCTAATCCCTAGAAATCAAGAAAAGAGGGATTCCCCTAAAAGGAGGAGACACAAAGGCCCAAAAAGATGCCAAAAATCCAGCCCTATCCCACAACGAATCTGCATCAGCCTCCTTTCCATCAAAGATCCGTGCATTTCTCTCCAGCCATATGATCCAGAAAATAGCACAAACAATACAAGACCACAATGACTTGGCTCGCTTAGATCCGCCGAACCCATCAAACTTAACAAGAAGCATATGTGTGCAATCCCGTGGAGCAACCCATTTAACATCACACAAGCCAAATAGACGCTGCCATAACTGAATAGCCACCGAGCAATGGAGAAAGAGGTGATCCGCTGATTCCGAACTCCTCTTGCACATCACACACCATTGAGGGCAAAGATGGTGATTTGGCCTTCTCCTTTGGAATAGATCATTGGTCATAACACCTCTATGAGCTAAGGACCACATGAAAAACTTTATTTTATGAGGGACACCCGCTTTCCAAATTTTCATGTGAAGAGGAAACAGAGGAACGGATGACTTATCAATGAGATTATAAAACAAGGATTTACAAGAAAAAACACCTGAAGAGCTGATATTCCACACCCTTTTATCAGGATATGATGCTAAGGAAACCCCACCAACCAACGTCAACAAAGATGTCAACTCAAGAGACTCCCTATCACTAAGATTCCTAAGGAAGTTGAAATTCCAAGATATTGGTGCCACATGAGAACGTGCCACTGACTCAATTGAAACATTTTGAGCTTGAACCAATCGATATAAAAGTGGAAAAGATTTATCAAAAGATGTATCCCCTACCCAAACATCCTCCCAAAAACGTATACTAGCCCCATCACCCACTTTCATAGAGAAAAACCGAGACACAATTGGATACAACCGAGAGATAGACTTCCAAGGAGAACGACAACTGCCCCTACTATCCACAATAGAATCTCTACCATTAGCCTGAATTCCATACTTGCTTTTAATGATAGAACCCCATAAGGACTCGCTTTCCTCGGGAAATCTCCACAACCATTTGCTCAAGAGGGCAATATTTCTAGCAACAATGTTCCCAATAGCAAGACCCCTTTTATGACGAGGAAGAGAAACAACCTCCCATCTAACTAAATGATTCCGCTTACCCTCATCACACCCTTCTCAAAGGAAATCTCTCAAAAGTTTCTCAATTTGCCTTGCAAAACGGACCGGTATCTTGAAAAGGGAAATCTCTCAAACGTTTCTCAATTTGCCCTGAAGAGAAATTATCTCCCAACTAATCAAATGATCTTTCTTTCTTACTCTCTTCTTTACCACAAAATCCCTCATTAACTTTTCACGTATATTTGTCAGTCCAATTTGGATTCTAAACAAAGACAAAAAAATAAACATGGACACTAGACATTACAGATTGAACTAAAATGAACCTGCTTTTTGTGAAAATCAATGCCCTGTTCCACTCATCCTAATGCTTCACTATTTTTTGAATGATTGAATCCAGAAAATGTATAGATCTGGGATTACCACCCAGAAGGTAAAAGTAGATATCTAATAGGCAAAGACTCAATAGGGCACCTTAAAATTTCTTGTAAACATTGCATCGTATCAAGAGGAACATTAATACCAACTAGAGAGCTTTTATTCATTGTCATCTTAAGCCCTGAAACCATCTTAATGATTCTCGTGGAGAAAAAAACAGTACCATCTTCAAACTATAAATGAGAAATGACATCCCTCCCAGTTACAAATTTCCTTCCACCAAACCTGACTCCTTAACCTTATCCACTATCTTTCCCAAAACAACCACCTAGGTAAACTAAAAGGGGATATAGGATCACTCTACCTAAAACTTCAAGTAGTTCTGAAGATTTTTCTGGCTTATCATTAACAATAATCTTCAATGAAAGAATTCCATTCCATATGATCATATGCCTTCTCAAAGTTCACTTCAGAGATATTTCCCTTCTTATTAGAGAGCAACTGAAGCTACATCCAAAATCTAGCGTACTTCAATGAAAGGCCTCTGAGTAGGGGATATGGTATACCCTAAGACAATCTTCAACCTCTTTGATATAACCTTAGGCATCATATTATTCAAATAGGTGACTAAATTGATTGGTCTAAATTCACCTATCCTCACAAAATTTTCCTTCTTGGGAATTAAACAAATAAAAGATGCATTTTTACAAGCATTGATAATTCTTTTTTAAAAGTATTTCGCAAAAACTCTCATCAAATCTTAACAATTTCCCAATAATCCTAAAAGACAGCCAAAGAAAACCTATTGAGCCACGATGCCTTATCCCCTATGTTATATACTCTTCAAAATAAAGCAAATACCTGTGTCGGACACTGACACTTGGACAAGGATGTGGAATTTGTTTGAGACTTTCCATCGGATACTTCTTATATATTTGTATTTAACACTATCATTATACATATATATTCTTGTATATTCTTATAAAATGAATTAAATGCTTTTTTGACACTACATGTTACATGTAACACTATTTTATCTCATATAATAGATCAAAAATATAAAATAATTCCTTTTCTGCCGAGTCTGCCTACCCGTAATTTAAGGTTTGATAGGTCTTATCTCTAGATACACACCTACACTCGACACTTGTACCTGAGTCCATGTAACATAGCTTATCCCCTTACAATAAAAAATGCACTTCTAATTTCCTCATTAAAGGGTCTTTCCAAACTTCTAGCCTTGCAATCATCAATTAGAAATAACTCCAATCATCCAAGCCTATTAATTCAATTCAAAGATTATAAACTTGAATTATAACAAAAGGTGTCCCCAAGAATTTGATCTTCTCTATCCAAAATAATATCCCAAGTCAACTTCAATCCTTTACGTTGTGTTTGGATAGGGATTTGGAAAAGGAAAAGGAAAAGGAAATGGTGAAAAAATTTAACTTATATTTCCTTCACATTTCCTCCACCTTTTCCCTTTCCCTTCCTATTTCCAAATCCCTACCCAAATTAGTGATCCAAACACAACCTTAATGAATTTCTTTTTTCTTTTCCCATTTCTCGTTTGCCACCTTATGACACAGTTTTGAGTTGTTATCCCCATCCTTCAACCATTTAATCTTTTCTTTTTGGTTCCACTCTACTTGTTCCCTAAGCACTAGTTTCTCATACCTAGCTTTCAATTCAACCCTATCCCTCATTAATTCATCAAGAGAATCTCTTTTCTCTAAGCCATCCAACTCGTCAACCATTTTAGAAATTTAATTTTAACCTCGTTTAAATGCCCAAACACCTCCATATTCTACATTTTTGACGTATCCTTAACCATCTTAAGTTTCCTCATAAACTTAAAGCTCTCCCACCCATGAATTCTACAATTGCTCCACAACTCATGACAACTTTCTTAAATAGATGATGCTCTAACCACAAAAGGAGCAAGGTGAATAATCAAAGAAGCTGGGAGATGGAAGAAGCAAATGGAAGTTGAAGAAGCCAAAATAGACACAAAATCAAGAAAAAGTAGGAATAAATTAAGGTAATGAAAATAATTCTAGAAAGAAGACGAAGTTGAAAGAATTCAAGGAAGAGACGAACCTTTATGGAAGATGCCCATATCTGTAAGCCCCAAAGATTGATTTTATTTTATTTTTTCCTACTATGAATAAGGATGTTATACTAATATGAAACCATTACTAAAACATTTATGATTTTTGCTTATGTATTTCTTTACAAGAAAGCATTGAAGCGAGATCCTCTGCTCTCTCTATTGATTTCCAAAGAGAAATTATTGTCAGGTTTTTTGATTGTCAAGAGTTGATATGACCATGGTTGTTTGTATCTTTCAATTCATACTATTCAATACGTGTTTCACATACAATGATTTACTATTTTAGCAAAATGATTCATGATTCAATTCGTGATTTGACAACAATGGATATGACCTAACAAGCACAGACACTTCTATAGAGGACGCGTGTCATGTCCGACACCAACACTCTTTGGACACTCTTAAAAGTGTGTCCTACACTTCTTCAACATGTCTTAGTTAAAAATTCAAATTCATAACATTGAACACTTTACCGTCACTTCGCGGGCACTTTGGTGACACTACTTGAACCGTCCAAACACATCCTATGTGATGAATCCCTTCATAATACAATGTTTTGCATTCTTCATAACACAGTTTATGCTCTCTAAATAGGGTTTGAAACATTTATTAGATGAATACATTTTGTGTATTACAATGTTCTATACTTATTTTGCATTTTTTAGAATGTAATTGTTACGTTAATGATATCTTGACATTTAAGTTATGAAATGTATAGCTTTTTAATGTCATAGTTGTTATGTTGCATACTTTTCATTCTCTTTTTTGGATAAATTATTCATACATATAATATATAATTAATTTGTAAAATTTTGCAATTTTTAGAAAATTTTAACGCAAGCGTGTCGTGTCCTGCATTTTTTGAAAATTGACATGTCATGTGTCTATGTCTATGCTACTTGGGATATGACAAAAGACACTTCCCACATTTTACAGTGGGGGCCCTGGTATCCTTTCCCCTAATTGTGAAACTTTTTAAGATGTTTAATATCATGAATCTGAGATATGATAAATCTTGTTGCAGGTAGAGCATGTTTTGATTGATCGTCTGTCACAGTTTTTATCTGTTGATGTGCAAGATGCAAAGGTACTTACTCCATTGCTTTATTTTGTTGTGTTACAATAATCTCTTTCAAAAATGGTTACTGGTGAGCTTCAGAAACTGAATAGGGAAATTCCTTTGTTAATCGATTATTCCTTAAATGCAAAGTAAAAAAATGAAAAAAAAAAATTCTTTAGTATTGAAAAATGTGCACTCTAGATTTCATCATTTATTAGATGTAAAAGAATATGTATGATTTTGCCCATAAAATATATCAGCCATTTCATGGTTTCTGACATTTTGAAATTCATTCCAAAACCAAACTTAGATAATACAATAAAATTTAAATTTGTTCATAAAAGTAGTTACTTGTAATTAGAATTCCTAGTTTCTCTCTTTCCTTGAAAAATTTTCATCCTAATCAAAGGCATGCAAGAAAAGATATTTTCTTTTCCATTTATTTTCTTTCACTTCACTTTTTACCACTTTCACTTTTCACCATTTATTTCTTTCTATCAAACGAATCCTTGGGGTTGAAAGCAGTAGAATGTTTGGTTGCAGTGTATATGATGCTGGAAATCATTGGAATGACTTGCCCACATGAGGGCTGAGCAAATCACACATAAAACACAATGGCAATGTCTCCAAAACTAATCTGTATTTTTTTTTTTTTGATCAACAACAAAAGCTTTATTAATAAAACTGAAAAAGGAGAGAAGAGGATGAGACATCCTCTAAATACAAAACAGTGAAAAGACAACAGGAAAAAGTCCCTAACCGACTAAAAACAAGCAAAAGCTTACAAAGCACACACCGCCAACCAATCTCTAGCTAATAAAAAGAGTGGAACTCCCTTAAATAAAGAGTTCCCCGACGCCCAAAAAGAAGATAAGTGACAAGCATGATCCCATAAACAGTCCACCTCCCGAAACTTATCTTCAAACAACCTCTGATTTCGCTCCCACCATAGCACCCAAAAAGTTGCAAAGACAACACAAGTCCATAAAGTTTTGGCTCTCTTCGATCCTCCAAATGTATGAAAATCAATTAAGAGCATATGCACACTCCTTTTTGGGGCCACCCACATATCATTTCTAACACAAAACAATCTATGCCATAGATTCAAAGCTATTGGACAATGCAAGAATAGATGATCCACGGATTCCCCGCTCTTACAACACAGAATCCACCACTGAGGATTTAAAAAACGATTGGGTCTCCTTTTCTGCAATGTATCATTTGTCAAAATTCCCCCATGAACCAAGGCCCACATGAACACCTTTACCTTTAAGGGAGCACAAGCCTTCCAAACTTTTTTAGAAAAAGGAAATTGAGGGATTTGAGGATTATCGATGATGTAATCAAAAAAAGACTTACAAGAAAATATTCCGGACGAATGAAGTGCCCAAACCCTCTTGTCCTCCAAAAGAGGAGATAAAGAGAAGTGATCAATTCTAGATAATAAAGAAACCAACTGTGAAGCCTCCCTATCATTAAGATTTCTAAAAAAATCAAAATTCTAAGCAATTGGAGCTAAGAGAGAGCAAGTCATGGAAACAATTGAAGAATTATAAGAACGAGCCACTCGATAAAGATGCGGAAAATCCGCAGCAAAAGAAGATTGACTCATCCAAACATCCTCCCAAAACTGAACAATTTCCCCATTACCCACCCTAACAGAAAGATGTCGAGACCAACATGTGAAAATTTGATAAATTGACTTCCAAGGAGCACGGCAACTACCCCTTAAAACCACTTGTGAATCCCTACCATTGTCCTGAATCTCATATTTGCTTCTAATAACCGAATGCCATAATGAATCAATCTCCAGTGGAAATCTCCATAACCACTTGTCAAGAAGGGCCAAGTTCCTAGCTACAATGTTACCGATAGCCAAACCCCCTTTCTCCTTAGATAACGACACCACCTCCCAATTCACCAAATGATCCTTTTCCCCCTCATCCTTACCTTCCCAAAGAAAATCCCGCATCAACTTTTCTATTGACCTTGCCAACTTAATCGGAATCTTGAACAAAGATAAATAATAGATAGGAATTCCGCTCAAAACAGTCTTAACCAAAGTGTACCTTCCCCCTCGAGATAATAAAGCCTTACTCCAACCTTCCAACCTTTTGCCAATCTTTTCCATTACTGGAGTCCAAAAAGCTTCACTTCTAGGATTATCCCCCAAAGGAAGACCCAAATACTTAATCGGAAGGGACTCTATACCATAATCTAAAAGAGACGCCCTACTCTGAAGTTGATCTTGCTGCATATTAATTCCCACCACACTACTTTTTCCCAAATTAACCTTGAGCCTCGAAAGAAGCCCAAAAATTCTCAAGATTGAATACAGGTTGAGTATCTGATTTTCATCCCCCGTGGAAAAAAATATAGTATCATCCGTATATTGTAAATGGGTCACACTAACTCTATCCCTCCCCACCTCCAACCCCTCAACAAGACCTGTTTCTTTAGCTCTATCAACCATCCTGCCCAAAACATCCGCCACCAAAATAAAAAGAAAAGGAGAAAGTGGGTCCCCTTGTCGAAGCCCTCGCGAAGTCCTAAAACACTCCCCTGGTTTCCCATTAACTATAACTAACATATTGCAAGTCAACAAACAACCCCTAATCCAAGATCTCCACCTCCCACCGTATCCTTTCTTATCCATTACAAAATCTAAAAATTGCCAATCCACATTGTCATATGCCTTTACAAAATCAACCTTAAAAATAAGCCCTTCCCTCCCTGAACTCCTATACTCCTCCACTACTTCATTTGCCACTAAAGCAACATCTAAAATTTGTCTACCTTTCACAAAAGCCCCCTGCACCCTAGACACCGTATCCCCTAAAGACATCCTTAGTCTTTTTGATAAAACCTTTCCCAAAATCTTATACAATGACGTTACCAAACTAATAGGTCTAAAATCTCCAATGCTAACAGCATTGACTTTCTTAGGAATTAAACAGATGAATGTAGCATTTGAGCTCAAATTAACAATTCCCGACTCATAAAATTCCAAAAACACTCTCAACAAATCCCCTTTTACCACCTCCCAACAATCTTAAAAGACAGCCATAGAGAAACCATCCGGACCTGGAGCTTTATCTCTCTCACAATCAAAAACTGCCTCTCGAATTTCTGTTTCATCAAAAGGCCTTTCAAGCCATGTTGCAATTTCCGGATCAATGGTTCCCCATTCTAGTCCTTCAATCCCCGGTCTACTCATCTCTTCCTTCAAATAAAGTTGGGAATAAAACTCATAAATGCCACTGACAATCTGATTCTCCCTGTCCTTCACAACCCCTGGACTTATTTCTAATCTCTTGATGAACTTCTTTTTTCTTTTCCCATCTGCAACCTTGTGAAAAAATTTTGAACTAACGTCCCCTTCCTTCAACCATTTGATCTTTGCTTTTTAAGCCCAAAGAATTTGCTCCCTAAAAGTCAACTCCTCCAGTTTCAATCTACACTCGGATCTTTCCCTTCTCAATGACTCAACTAAACCCCCATGCGCCTCCAAATCATCTAACTCTACTATTCTACTCATCACCTCCTTTTTTGAAGATTCCAAAATCCTAAACACCTCCCTATTCCAACACTTTACCTTCTCCTTGACCATCTTCAACTTTCTCATAAATTTAAAACCTTCCCAGCCGTGACAACTAGCATTGGACCACCATTCCTCAAAATTTCGCTTAAAACATGCATGCTCCAACCACATGTTCTCAAATCTAAAAGGCGTCGGACCCCATTTTAATGGACAACTTTCGAGCACAATAGGACAATGATCTGAAACTATTCTAGGTAACGATTCCTGTCTTGAATTGGGAAAAACCCCATCCCACCCCAAAGAATATAAAAATCTATCCAGTCTGCAGCACACCAAATTCTCTTGGAGATTAGACCAAGTAAATCTGGTATTACACAAAGGAGGATCCACCAGCTCACACTCTCGTATAAACGAATCAAAATCTCTCATCCCCCTAGTCGTTCTAATCCCATTAAGTTTTTCTGAAACCGTTCTAACCACGTTAAAATCCCCCCCAACACACCAATTTGGTGAACACAACCCAAATAATCCAGCTAGCTCCTCCCAAAATGCTTTCTCCTAGAAGGCCTGTTAGGGCCATAAACCCCTGTCAACCACCACTCCGAATTATCTAAGTTCCTAAACCTAATTGATAGCGAAAACTCCCCCGCTATTGTTTCACACTCAGAAACAACTCTCTCATCCCACAATATCAAAACACCCCCTGATCTACCATTTGCAGGCAAACACACCCATCTCCTATGTCTAACCCCCCAAAGGCTTTGCATAAACCTTCTCTCGCATACTTCTACCTTGGTCTCCTGTAAAACAACAATGTCCGGTTGATGATGTCTAAGAAAATCCTTGATAACACCCCTCTTTTTCCGAGAGCCCAGACCCCTAACATTCCAACTAAAAATCTTCATAAGAAAACCTTATCTCCCCTACCCGCCCCACTTCTCCTCTCGTAATTCACTGAACTTGCTAAATTCTTTAATTCCCTAGCCCCTTTTTTACTACTATCACCTTCCTTTCTAACAACTGACCCCCTCGTGAACCTATTACTCACCTACCTGACCCAAGCATGTCCTTAATTCTAACTAATGACAACCCCATGACCTGCAATAATTGCAAAAAATGAGGAATCTCACTCTCTTCAATTGGGCAAGTTGCATACTTGCTCAACTCATTCAGCCATCTTTCTGTTTCTTCCTTTTCTCCACTAAAACCCTGGCCTCCGTTGTCAAAATGATTCCTGGAAATCCTGCACTGATTATCATTCACCTAACCTTGAGATATAGTTGCATGTAAGGACTCAGACACTAAGGTAGACTCAATCACCGTGGCCCTCGGGATATCAGCTGTAACCCCTTGTACAACAGTATCAACTAAAGAGACATCATGAACAGGACAGAAGGAATTGGACTGAAAAGGCAAAGACAACCCATCCCGAACCCCATCCCCAGAAGAGGAAGAATCTAGAATAGCATGTAACCCCTTATGGAAAGATGAAACTGTTAAACCTTGGGTAACGGAAGAACTGACCTGATTCAGAGCTTCAGGAACCTTACCGAAATTCTCATCCAAAGTGGTACAGTCTACATTAAAGAAATGGTTGAGATCCCAGTCACTATCTTCTTGCTCATCCTCACTAATTTCCCCTTCAGACTTCGATTCCGAGCTTGCAGATGATCTGTATTCCTCCAAATTTTGCAATACCTCGTGTATCTCAAAATGGCCCTCATCCACCTCATTAATCTGCTTTTTCGAGATCCTTATCACCTCCATCAATTCCTGAATCCCAGTCTCTGACCTCCCATTGAATCCCTGTAAATCCCCCACGGATTTATCGACAACATCTACCAGCCCAAAATGGATCTCCTTTGTATACATATCTCTGCGAATGGGTGACAAGATTTGTATAACAGGATCGACTTGATCTGAACCTTCGCATGATGGAAATTGACTGGCCCCCTTTATCGCTGATCTACGTCGAAGACCCTCTTCTCCATCGAGCCTTGTAACCCGTTTGAAACCCGACCCCGAAACCTCAATCGGGTTGGAAAAAGAGACCTTTGGGCCTTTAAGAACATTTGGGCCCCTATCAAGAGGCAACTCAGTTGTTGGATTTTTAAAAATAATTGGGCCCTTATCCTTATGAGTATGGCAAGCATGTGGGACTGAAAACTGTGGCCCATCAGCACAACTATTATCTGATACTAACAATTCGTGGGTTGAGCCCACCTCATTACCAGGCCCATTAGAATTAAAGCCAAGCCCATTCACATTAGACTTCCCAGGCTGACTTCCCCTATCGACCCTTGCAATTCCTCCATTACCTTCACCCCCCTTGAGCATGTCACCCAACTGCCTTCTCATCTTCTTCGTGCCACGTGTTGAACTTGTCCCCTGAGTCTCCTCGTCTTCCTCTTCTCCGGCGCTGGGTTCACCTGAAAAACTCCATTGCCGATGAACCTCCCTTCTTCCGACAGGCTTTAATAGAGCCTTCAATCGCACTACCACCGAGATCTCGTCGAACTGAACATGAAGTTTTGCAGGTAAGAACCCATTTCCATACCCTCTAACCTTCAATCTAGCCTCGAAGAGATTTCCAAAATACCTGGTTCTGCGATCTACCTCAATCAGCCCACCACATTTTGACCTAATCCATTCAAAAACTCTGTCCTTCCAGAAATTAAAAGGCAGGTCACAGACAGATATCCAGCCTCCATTTGAAGCGATAACAGCATCCTTACTGAATACCTCCTCCGACCACCTATCCAATCTCACAGCAATACTTTTATGAAAAAAACATACTCCTTGTGCACCATAGTAATCAGCTTCCTCGGAACTTTTTGCAAAAAACAAGGCCTTATTTAGTTGAAAAGGTCTCAAAACAATTGAAGTTTTAAACGATCTATTTAATTCCTTTTCAATCTGAGCCCAATCATCGAAGAAGTCAGTTCTGGTACAGACCACCACCTTGCGCATCTCCAAACAGAAATTATTGCCATCCGAAATATTTGATCGAGACTTAAGCACATCAGCATATGAGGCTACTCTGTTTGCCCCTGTTTTTTGGAAAATAAACCTGTTTCCCTCTGAATTTCCCCTGCGGCTACTGAATACAAATTGATTATTTTTATTATGGCCCCCCTTGTCTGTAGACCTTACATTCCTTTCAACCTCCGAAACCCTGATGCCTCCATGAATGATTCGTTCCAGCATCTTGGCCATCGCCTGCCATCCCTGACCATCAACCCCTGCTAGGATGATGATGTTGTTGCGTTTCACCCCAGCCTCCCATTTTGACATCTCAACAAAGATACCTCCCTTGTTACTGAATTTCTGAACCCAAAAAACTACTGAACTACTTGTGTATTTGGATAAGAAAGGTCGGTCATGATGCTAGCCCCATACCTGTCGCAAAGCTTTACTGGCCCAAGAAACACCCCCCAAATCTATCTTCAAATTGTAACTCCAAAATCGATTCCTCTCAATGATCTCCACTAAACCTCCTCTGGATTCAATATCCACCTGAATGGTGATAAGCTTCTGTTCGATTCGCAACTCAGAAGCTCCCCCGCCAAATACACTCAACCTTGCTCTCTCACTCATATCTCTTCATCAAATTTCTATATGATGAGTTGATTTCGTTAGTTGTTCAGTTTTGTTGCTGAGATTTATTATCAGCATCAATCCCTTCTCGAACATCAGTAAGTGCTACTTTTCCTTTGACGTTTTTTCAATGCAATATAACTTGCAAAATTTTGAAAAATAAGCATCAAAATATAATATTATTTGTCTTCACCTTGGGAAATATTTATTCAATATATTTTGAGTCATGCTATTTAGTCAGTATCATCACCACTGCAAAGACATATTGAAGACACAGCTAAAAGGGGCTTCAAAAAAAAAAACTAATCTGTATTGAATAGAATAGAATAGAATAATTACAAAGATTATAGGCTGTTATGGTTCTTCTATTACTACAATGAGTTTTGACTCACAAATAAGAAAACTAGTAAATCTTTATAATAAGAATATTTTGAATCTAATAAAAAAACCCTATAAAAGGCCAAAAATATAAATTGGCCCATATACCCATGGACCGAAACTACATGTCAAATTGAAAATTACCAAAACAATTGTAACTCCTAAAATAACAATAAACATGAATAAAAAAGGCAAGCAGCATACTTGTAAACAAATCCCCCAAACACTACCAGTCTCTCTTCTTTGGACTAAAAAAGGCTTCTTATTGTTAGATCCATGGTTTTCATTTTAGGCTTCCAAAGTCTGTTATACTTATTTAGCCATTCAATAGATGTTGCATCGGTTTGAAATGTAGGATAAATTGTGATATTAATAAGACTAACAATATGAAATAAAATTGTAAGAATAACTAGCAGAGAGGAAGAAAAAGAAAGGGAAAGGGAAAGGGAAAGAGAAAGGAAAAACACAAACAATATTAGAGAAAGGTCTAGAGCTACATCTTCTGGATTGAATGTCCACCAACTCCCAGAACAAGGAATAAATCTGTTACACCCTGAAATCTTAGGCCCCGTTTGTTTTCAGAGGTAAAATGGAGGGGATTCATAGTGATGGGATTGGTAGTGAGGGGATTAAGTAAAATTGTGTTTGTTTTGATGATAGTTGTTAGTGTAGGAATTGTTAAATTATTTTTATATAAAATAATAAAACAAATAAAAAAATATAAAAAATTAAACATTAATATTTTAAAAAAAATTCCCAATATATAAAAAATAAAAAAATTTCTAATCCCCTCACTATTTTTCTAATACCATCTCCACTTCCTCCATATCAATCCCCCTTCCAACCTCCATCTATATCACCTCCTCCATCCTAATCCCCTCCCCAATTCTACAAACAAACACAACACTAAATAACCCCACCTCCATCCTAATCCCCTCCCATCTATTTAACCCCAAAACAAACGGGGCCTTAGGGTTTATTAAATAATTTGAAGAAAGATACAGTAATTTTTGGTAAAGCAAAATACAATTTTTCTTTATAAATATTTCAAAATAATGATGTCTAAATATGCCCAGGAGGTACATTAAAGCATCTACACCATACCAAATAGTACTATAATCTCAAAAATAAACTTTATAGCTTAAAAAGTAACGTCTCAAAAATAAAAAATGGTAATTCTCTGCTCTAGTGCACTTTTGTCATCCATCTCAAACTCTACACTCAGCCTAGCTTTGACTATTTTGGCAATGCCTATTAGGGTGTGAGCTTATGCCTAGTACTAAATGCATACAAAGAAGATAACCACATAACAGCAATGCTAACAACACATCATTTGACAATCCAACAGTATGCCAAGTATGCATAACTGAGCATCCACATCACGTTCAATGCATACAATTCATAAGTTATATTCGTGTCAATTGCATAAACAACATAATAAACTGGATATAGGTAGACAAACAATAATGTATCCACAGTGCATAGTGAATGCATGCACGTGAATAAGACTGATGTTGTTTCAATTCAATCATTTTAACTTTCTTTCATTTATCTCTTTTTTAATCTTGTGGTTCCTTCTTTTAAATTTTCAACATACTCTTTCCTTCTATATTTGGTCAAGTTACCTTGTTATTATATCCAAATATTTCCCTTTTATCCATATTCAACCAGTCTATGCCACAAACCCACATCTAGTGATGTTTCATATGACTTCAAAATTTGGGGAAATCACTATGATTTTCAGAGCTTGATTCATTGTGCCATCTATTGACCCTAGTTTTTATGCTTTCAACCACAGTATGAGTAAATATATTCCGATAGCTCATGTTATATCTCAAAACAACGTTAACATCATTGTTAGAATAATGCAAGTACAGTGAGAATATATAGATCCTCAGATTGTTGGGTGTGTCTTGTGTTCTGTGGGATTCATACAGTTATTGGTATTTTACATGTATTTGGATTAGGTAGTGTTCGACATTCACGAGGAATCTAATATATATAGGATTTATTAATTGTATGGGATTAGGATTTCTATGATTTACCTATAAATAGGGAACTTGCAGGAATTTTAGAGGTGTGAGATTGAGAGGGTTGTAGAGATGTAGGGAGATGGAAAAATACTGGTGGCACCAGCTGTGAGCGTGGAAGGAGGGTGTGGCTTCAGGGCTTAGTTACTCTTGGGCGGGGAGCTGGAATTGTTACACGGAATCGGGTATTCGGGTTGGGTTTTGGGATATTTTTGGTCTCATGGTTGTATTTTCTACAGAATATAGTGGAGAATCTTTCTCGCTTGTGGATGAAGGCAAGTTTGTGTTGAACCACGTAAATTGTTGGTGTGGTTGTATTTTCCTCTTTGGTGTGTGCGTGGATGTACTTATGTTTGTGTTTGGGGATGTGGAATAAATCCCAAAACAGATGACATGAATCTCCAGAAACTAAAGTTTACACGAGATTCAATGCAATTCCAAAACAATAATTAATACAATTTCATCGAGAACTAAAGAAGATCCATCAATCAACTTAAATCTATTTCTGCGCATATCAAGTTATTCCACTTACAATAATTACCGGCTAAAATTAATGAACATAATGAAATTTTGTAATAATCGGATAGTATTACACCCCAAATCTGGGGACATGACTAACACATGAAACAAGGAGCTTTGGCCCATGGGACACTACAGTCTGAGAACCTGTTCACACTGTTGAATGGACAAAATTCTAACAAACCAATAGCCACAATCATCTAACTCAAAATCACAAGGCATAAACAACCCTACAATACTAAAACCAATTCCAAATAAAATACTGTAACATCATGAATGAATTCATGAACATATCTAAGTCCTTGCATTTCCTTTACATGTTACTAATGTTAGCCTTTTGAATTTTCAATTTGCTTTAGGGAAGAAGTAGGCATTGAAGATTTTCTTTCTATTGTTCTTTTCTTTCATCTCAAACATGTGATGGTAACTTGGACCTGGGATGTACTTTGTCGAAGGTTCTCCAGGCAGTGACTATACTCAGTTAAATATTTCTCCTAAATATGTTCCGTCATAATGTCAAGATTATTCACCAAGAATTAATACCTTTTGTCATTGCATTTAAAGTAGGAAAAAACAAATCTTTCTATTAATGTCAAGATTAGTCAACATCAACAAAGGTAAATCTTTTATGAACAACATAATATCACAAGAGAGATACATAAATAAACAGAAAATGTGAAAAAGTGGGTGTGTTTGGGGGGGTATTTGAAATAGGTGTCATTAGTAAATCCTACTTTAATTTTGTTTTTATGTTTCTTCTCCTTTCTTCCTACCCATATGAAGTGTTAAATTATGGCCTGGTTTGTTATGTCCCAAATTATTTGACATGTCTCTATTTTATTATCTACAATTAAATTCCAGTCTTTCGAAGCTTCACTTTTATAGGCTATGGAAACAGTTGTTGAAATAAACTTGAGTTTGAGTTTCTTGCCCTTTTCTTATTTTTTGCCCCTTGTAAAAATGATTTTTGAAAGGGAAAGGGAAAGGGAACAAATCAATGCATTTTTGGTTTCTCTTTCTCCTAAGCAAGTGCTTAGTCCCTTGATGAATACATTGCATAGTTGTACTCTTTTCACCTTGTGTATATGTTGTCCTTTTTTTACTATAGGTCTCCCGCCAACGATTTGATAAAGCGATACATGCTTATGATCAGGTACTTGAGATCTAACCAAAAATGATTTATCTGATTATTTACATGTGATTGTTCTATTATTTAATTAAAAAGTTTTGCTAAGATAATAGTTATGATTTTTGAAAGCTTTATCTTCTCTTTTAGCTTTCTTGAATGTTTTGGGAATTTAGTTGGAGGTTATGGGATTAAGGTCAGGAATAGGGCTATTTTTAACCCACAGACTTGTCACATTACATGTGGAATGCATCTCAAAGCTAACCTGATCACAAAAGAACATTGCTATGTTAAAGAATGTATTTATTTATGCAATCTAGGTACAAATTATGGTCATCTTGGCAACATGAGCAAAAGTTTTCTCATAATCAAGACCATATTCTTGTGCAAAACCTTTAGCAACCAAGCGCGCTTTATATCTTTCTGCAGAACGCTCAGCCTTAAAACCTATCAACAACCAATGTATCATATGGAATTGTTTTCTTGTTTGTGATTGTTTTTGTACCACCAAACACATTTTTCAGGAAGCATTGATAGGAATACCATATATGATAATGATGATATTAATATTTTAGGCAAATACCCATTCTATTCCTCTTTTGTTTTTTTTTGGTTATATTTGTTATACATGTTATTGATTTTTCATATATTTTTTTTTCCCCCAAAAAAGGCAAAGGGCCCAAATGTTAAATAGATCGTTTGATGAGGCTTTGTTTTTTAATTATTACTCTACATCTTTCCAATTTAGAGGAGATTTTCTTTTGTATCTATACACGCACATATAGCGCACAAAGACAAATGAGAGAGAGGGAGGGGGTTTTATGTGATATTTTGTAAACCCACCCTTGGGTTAGATACTTCTTATGCCTAGGGGATCATTTAAGGTTTGCTGCATATTCGATAACATATTAAAACAAAATTATAGTTAATCTGATAAGAAACTGAAAATATCTTTTGAAGAAATGAAAGAAAAAGTACAAGTGATGTATTCTTTAGAGAAACGAAAAATAAAAGGTCAGCTAATAGTAATACAATACTAGAGTTAGATATTCAATGTATAGACAAAACAAATGCCGCCCAAATAACTATCTGACTTGAGTGTAAAGTGGCTTCTAATAGGAATTGATGAAGCTGCTTGTTTAGTTGAACTTTGCAATCATTTATTGGTAAGGATGGGTTTTGCATGAAGGAGTACTTGGACGGGAATCTTTATTACTCCAAATTTTTTTAAAAAAATATTTTATCAGCTATATGCTATAAGATGGTTATTTGGTAGAATTATTTTACTTTTTTACTATGCTAGTTTATTTTTATTTTATAAATGCATAGTATTATTGTTACGGATTGTTTCTAAAATATTGTTTTTGGGTTTTGATATGATTCCTATTTTTTTCCTTCCATCATTGTTACAAAGGCTTGAAGCATTATTTGTAATAGAGCAGAGATACTCACTGGGGTTCAATCTTCTCTTTGTCGATGATATTTTTTTCAATAATAACAAAAGAATATTATTAAACATAAAATAGAAAGTACAAAGAGAGAAAGATTATTATTTTTTTAAATATATATTATTATTAATGTTCTTTTTGGGTTTTGATATGATTCCTATTCTTTTCCTTCCATCATTGCTACAAAGGCTTGAAGCATATTAGTAATAGAGCAATGATACTCACTGGGGTCCCATCTTCTCTTTGTTGATTATACGTTTTTTTTTATCAATAACAAAAGAATATTAGTAGACATAAAATAGAAAGTACAAAGAGAGAGATTTTTAAAAGAAAGAGGACAAGGTATCCTCCAAAGATGGGAAGGAAAAAAGAAAAACTGAATTACAACTAACAAATTTTCCCCCAATCCCTAGTAATAAGAAACAAAGGAATTTTTTTAAAAGGAGTTGAGATGACACCCAAGAAAGCCAAATGACACAACCTATCCTATACACCTCTGCATTATCTGATTTATCATAAAAAATTTCATGCATTTCTTTCAAGCCATAAAACCCACAACACCGCACAAATTGCACAACTTCACAGAGCTCTAGATTTCTTATTTGAGCCAAAGCCACTGAAATCAATAGTGAAAACCTTATCAATGGATGGAATCATCCAATAAACCTTTGCCAACTGAAGTAACATTGACCACAAACTCATTGTCACCAAACAATGCAAAGAAAGTTGGTCAAAAGTCTCCTCACCCCTTCTGCACATGAGACACCACTATGGAAACATACCAATTAGGCCTCTTCCAAACCATATCATTGGTATTGAGTTTCTTGTCGTTCCCTGCCTATTCGCTTCTCATGTAGTATCCAAGTAGACTTTTTATTACTTCACACAACTATCATACTTATGGGATAGTCATGCCAATCATGAAGTGTCATATTGCTTATATTGCATGCTTGGAGTCTATTTCAGGCTGTGAAGTCCTCCTTAACCTCCTTTATGTGCCGTTTTGGCCATCATATTCTATAACTATGGACAACATATGCAAAGATGGGTGGTGGAATACAAAGAAATGGGACAAAATTTGAGACAACAAGAGAATAAATAATATGACTTGCTAACAAGGTGGGCTTAAGCTTCTTTTAATAACTTGTTCATATTTTTAACCTTTGAGGTAAAGTTATTGTATTATTGAACAGAATTTTTTGTCCTTGGGTATTTTCGGTTGGGAATTGATGCCTTGTTTTTGTGCCATCATGTTATTTTAGTACTCTTATTGTGAGCTTCAACATATTTATTGTCATTAATCATGGTCAGGCCCGGGATAAGTGTTCTTCTTTGAAGAAGAGTACACGGGATGATGTTGTTGCTGATTTGGAAGAGGTATATTCAAACCAGACGTTCTGTTTTCTTCTATTAGTGTCATTATGATGTGTATTTGTCATTATCATTGTTGTCATTATTATTATCATCATTGTTTTGTTGTCTTATACTATATTCTTGCCATTTGAATCTCTAATTTTTATATATGAAATACATAGCAACCAATACTTTTATTATTTATTTTATTTTTATTATTTCTGTTGTGAGGAATCCCCATGTCTAGGATTACCTATGGATTATTAAAAAAATGAAATAAGAATCCCTAGGGGGATGCAAAATTGTTATCCAAGAAAATGATCTTGAAGAGAGATATAAGGAAGTAGAAACCAAATTATATATAGTACGGCCAAAATATCTCTCTTTAATCCTTGTGACACCAAATACAAGCAAAAGGGAGAGATATTATGTTCAATGATAAGATTCTCTCGTATGTTAATTTGTAGGCTTGTATTGCAAATCTCATATAAGCGAAATTCATGCCTACTTTGTTGCATTTTCTGAATGTATTGTGGAATATAATATCCAACCTAACTTATCTATCTATCTCTATATAATAAGTATCCTCGTAAGCTTTTCAATCTTCTTAGGTTTGCTATAGTAGAATAATGACATCTCTTATGAGTTGAATCTTTTTCACTTACTTTTCCCTACTGTTAATACCAATTGGTCTTTTCTTCTAGTGCATAATGTGTTTGTTTGAATTGGCATTGTTGCAATAGCCATTGGTTCTGATGCAATCAAATCTAGAAATTCAATATATTAAAGAGAGAAAACCCTAAATGTTAGGTACAAAGAGGATGATCTAAGAAAATACAATGTCTAATCATCCAAAACTGATTATTAGAAGCCTAAACACTTATTTATATGCATAGGACAACTCACGCAAAATAAGTAAAACACAAAACAAGTACAACTAAATAGTAACTAACTCAATTATAATTTGAACTAAATCAGGATTCCTCCTTTTAAAAGAACTTGTCCTCAGGTTGGAACAGCCACAAAAGCACAAAAATCAGCCACAAAAATAAGGCATAATGTGCTGCACATTGAAGATATTAGAGATATTCAAATGTGGAGCCAACTGGATTTGTGAGCATGAGATTATTAATCCCCCAGGGGATTAAATGGGGTACACGTAATACCACCTCCCCCATGGTATTACTTATCCCAGGACATGGAACTTTTCTCCTTCTCCATCCAACAGTCAGAAATGATCATTCCCCCTTTGTTACGTCCCCAACCCGCCCCTAAAGATTAGAGAGGTAATTGGCCAGTAATCTTAGATTACCGAAGGCCTATCTTGACAAAATCAAAATATTTTATAGAATAATATGGGGCCATAAGTGGAATTTTTATTTATTTATTTTTTTACAACAACCAATCAGAAAATAACCCTGTCCATTGAGCAATGCGTAAATGACATGGAAGTGTCACGTACATATTATTACTTCACCCACATAATAAATAGAATACAAGCATTCACAAGACACAATCTCAATCTCTTGACTTTTCAAAACTGTCCCAAAGGTCTTCAAATGCAAAATCTAAGGATGCTCCACGTTGCTCACCTACATATATTTAGGGAAAGGGGGTGTGCTAAAGCGCAATGAATAGTAACACAGTAAAGTGGTAAATGAATGAACACCAACAAGCTTTTATAAAAAAGCATAAATCATAGCTTGAACATAGCTTTAACTTAAGCAAAACATTGCATAACTTGACATGAAAACATTTATATAATGACGAGCATTCCAAGGATTAACAAGGTATTATTGGTATTAGAGCCCCAATAATTGGCCTCACCCAAAGGTGGCAAGTACGTACCCGCGCGCAGTAAACATGATTGGATATTCCCCCAATTTTGGGACATGATCCATAAATGCCATCTAGATACATGATAAAAAGTATATGATGTTCATTCATAGTAAATCATAACATTACTTTCATAAATATACATAGTTTTGCATTTCAAATATAGCTTTAATAAACATAACTTTACTATGGGCTTGGTCCCCATAATGCTTTCTGATGGTCCGACCTACATGATGCGTATACACATAAACATTGGTAACAAATTACAATTAATTGAACCTACTTTTCCTTTTTAATCAATTAAATTAAATTCTTACTTTATTTTCCTAATCAATTAACTTATTGTTTATTTGTAACTTATTTAACTCTTAATTTGATTTAATTTATGCCTAAAGATACTTGGAAACAAATGAGAAAGAAAATATTAACAAAAATTAGTTTTCAAAACTGGCTGATACAGGCAGTCCGCTCGAGTGGTGAACGCGAGGCTATAGAAGTTTGGGTTTGCAAAATAGATACTGGGTTCCAATCATCTTCACTCGAGCGGTCTATATACCGCTCGAGCAGTCTGCAATTTTTCTGCTCGAAAATTCTGAAAATTCAACTTCCCAAAACTCAATTCCATAGCTAGGGTTCATACAAGACTTCATCCAAAACTTGCAATTCCATTAATTAAACATAAGAACATGACATATTCCCAATTCTTTTGCATCAAAACCCCTTTAATTTCAAGATTAAAGCCAAAAACTTCATGAACTTATTGTTTTGAAAACCTATCTTCCTTTTTCTTTCAATCATAAAATTAAAGTTCCAAAATTTGTAAAAATCATGAGGCATTTAAAGTTTGAGTTCAGAGTCATAAAAAATAATTAAAATCAAACTCAAATGATTAATATCTAAACCAATTTCTTCGTACTTAAATTAATTCAATTTTCTTTATTCTTTTCTAATTTCTTTCTATTTTCATGAAATTGAACCTAATTGCTTCTTAATTTTGGTTTTTAAGTAATTAATCTACAAGATTTAAGTTTCTTCAATTTGATGAATTCCTTCACAAATTCTTGAGCCTTCTCTCTAATTCTTCACTTTCCCTTGCTTTCTCCTTCTCCTTCTTCTTCTTTTTTTTTTTTTTTTTTTTTTTGTGAACTCTCTTCAAGATTCCTCCAGCAAGATAACTCTCCTTTTCAACTTCTTGAAGTCTCCAGCAAAGCATGTAGTTGAGCTCTGTTCCTCTCTCTCTCTCTCTCTCTCTCCAGCAAAAGAAAACAACAAAGTAAGAGATAAACACACACACCCTCTTCTTTCAAACTCTCTAGAATGTACTTAACTCCTCCCAAATATACACTTATGTTCTGATTAGTTTGAGTAGAATTAGGTTAGTTGCTAATTACATACTAATTTAATTGGACACTACTTAATCTTAATTAATTATAGTTAACACTTGATTTAATTAATAATTATTCCAACTTCCAAGTCTATATAATCTCACTTAGTCCTAATTGATTATGATTACCATATAACTTAAGTAATATGATTAATTTCAATTAAAGCTTAATTTAATTATTCCTAATTTTCCTAATCTGAATCAAATTTTTAATTAAACTCCTAGGAGATTCTACATGTTAAACTGATTCAATTAAGCTCATCACTTGTGGTTTCTTAAATCATCTCAGTTTTCAATTTCTGATTCAAAATAATAATCCTACACATGAAATTGAATTTATTAAACTTCTTTATCTTTCATTTAATTGACTCAAGTTACATTAACATACTAATCATCCCTCAGCTTAATTAATCACTAATTAATCTTAATTAATTATGTATAATTCTCATGTTAATTAATCTATTGAATCTCAATTAACTCTTAATTTATTTTAATCTCACTTAAATTTAATTAAGCTCCTAAAAGTTTTACACATTAAACTAAACTTATTAAACTTCTCACTTATGGTTACTGAATCAGATAATCATTCAATTCTTGATTCAAAACAAATCTCTTCTAATTTAATTAATTTCATTAACTCACTAGTCTTGATTCAGTTTGATTAATCAGATTCAATTTTTAAATCTTTATTACCTATTTACTTCCAATTATTAAATTAGACTTGCCTATTTCCGGTAACCTGATTGATTTTTCAAAGAATTCTCTAAAGTATTCTAAACATCAAATTAAGCTATCAAACTCTTCAATTAAAGTTTCTAGGGTGCTCAAATATTTCAATTTCAAGTTTAAAGTTATCCTCTAGCTCAATTTTATTCATTAAAATTTAATACAAATGCTTTCCTTAAAATTGATCCAATTTGTTTAAGTCTCATAATTTTAATCACATATGCTTCTTTTAAATTCTTTACCATTATATCTATATTCGAACATTCCACCTTAATAATTCACATTTCCATTTCCTGAATATTATATAATTATTAAATTATAATATATATATATATATTTATTTATTTATGTCATGTAATACTATATTTGGTGTGGTATATATTTACTTTGACAACTTAGAAGGTGATTACTTTTTAACTTTTACCAATTGACAAGGAAGCTCATATGGTCAAAACTTATTATTTGTACTCTTTCCCAACCATTTAGTTATCAATTTTATGTTATAAGATAACTAATTTGGTTTAAAGCATTCAAATATAGATTACAGTATGTTTTTCGTAAGTAGTATTATTCGGGTCGTTATACCCTTATCCCATCCTTTACCCCACTCTAACCAGACATAGTACAACTAATCTTATGGTATATCTAATCTCATCCGTTATCCCATAATATTACTTATCCCTGCTAATCCCAATCACGATCTCATGATATCAATCCCCCCCTAAATTAATCCGAAAATCAAATGTGACCTATATGGTATAAAGATGTATTCCGGTGCATCTATCCCCATTTATCTATGTGTCCATGTAAGTTTTTTTAAAATACAAGCGTATTTGTTTGGGCCCATTATCATGAAGTGCTTGTTAGCAAAACTTCTAGAATAAAATTTTGCACTTCCTATATAGGTTATAAAGCTTATTTTCCCTAGAAATCAGAGTGAAACATTCTATGAGCAACTGATTGCTTGAAAATACCGTGCATTCCTAGAAAATGTCTCATGTCAAAACCAATGATGCTTGGTTATAATTGCTCACCTTGGTCTTCTGCCTGGTAACGGGCTCATTTATGCTGCTGTAAAATGCTTGTTTGGCCTATTGGTTGGGGAAAATCCAGTTATCACTCTGTCCATCAACTCTAAGATAATTGTCAAGTTGTTGATGAAGTGGACGGTAAATATTTCATGGTAAAACATTTTTTTTGTTGTTGTTAGATTGCTTGACAATGTGAAGGTTGGCTTTTGGTTTTTGGAAATTGATTTACAGTTGAGGGCAGGTTTTGTTTACTTTTTATTTATTTATTTATCAACAGAGGTTTTTTTTTTTGGTAGATTCTACAATGAGTAAACTTCTAAATGTGTGGTCTGAACTTGTTTGGCTCTTGTTTATGTGGATTGCATTGAATACCTCTCTACATATATAACTAATTTGTATGTAAACTTTAGTACTGTGAACAATGGCAATTTACTGGAATAATTATTATTTTACTCTAAAATGTTGTAAATAAGTCATGTAATTAGCAAGTGCAGCACGTTGCTTTGTGTGAATAATATGCAAGTGAACTTTATTAACTTATCCCTAGTAATCCTATGTTTATTTCCATCATGCATATGCTTATCTGCTCGTTTTTTCGACAGGATCTACATAACTCAAAGTCAGCATTTGAGAGAAGCCGCTTCAATCTAGTATGTGTAATACATTTGCAATTCTTTACTTTCTTATTTGTTCCATCTTTCTGGTCCTAATCAACTTTTGCGTTGCCTTTAAGGAATTTAGGTAAGTTCTCTCATGAATATTGAAGCCAAAAAGAAATATGAGTTTTTGGAGTCTTTTAGTGCAATTATGGATGCTCATCTGAGATTCTTTAAGTTGGTGCGTTTCTTTAATTATTATACACTTTATTCTGTACAAGTGGATGTGGTTGCCATCATGTTGACTAAACATGGTTGCTGACTTTATTCTTTCAGGGTTATGAATTGTTAAGCCAATTGGAGCCATTCATTCACCAGGTATGTCCATGTTTTGAAGAGGTTAAAATTCAACCAGAATGATTTGCAGGAGAATATGAACATTCCCAACCTTGAACATAACAGATGCAAAATTCTGATAGTTGAACTAATCGTCTATCCCTCCCCTTCTCACGTTATTTTTATTTGCTGTCACTATTAGCATTGTTCTAAGATTTCTGAGGAGCAATTATGTGGGGGCATATACCTCACAGCTTCTATTTAGAGATTCCCACTATATATTATTAGGACTATGCGGCATTGGTGACTATCAAGTCTTTTGGCCAAGGAATATTGCGGTCTAATTTTTAAACTCTGTCATCTAATACCTTTTTTCTTGAATTGTTTGGGATTTCAGACCACTTACATAGTTTATCACATAAAATCCTTATTATTTATTGTAGTCTAATCCAACAAAGCCTTATTATTTATATGTATATATTCTTTTTCTGGGTGCTGTTGGTATGTTTGTCCCCTTCCCTCTTATAAGCACTTCCCCCTTATAAGCACTTGATTCATGTTGTGAGTAGTGATCATGGCTGTGATCTTATGGGTACATAAATGACATCTTCCATGCAATTAATCCAATAGGTGACACCTTAACCAGAGGAAGAAAGAATGGTCCAGATTTGAGAATCTCAGTTGAAAGCTATAGACTCCCTGGCACAGTTCTTTTACCATTTTGAATATTGATTGTCCATATGAACAAGGGAAAACCCATTTTAACTATGTGCTATCATGATGTTGCCACATGCCATCCAAAGGGAAATTCCAGCACATCAGTACCTCTCTTGCTCTCTTTCCCTCAGTCTCTAATAAGCCTTAGTCAACCCATTTTGTCCCTCTCTCTCTCTCTCTATATATATATATGTCTGTGTGTATACGTATTTCTTCCGTTTTCTGTGAGTGGATTGAAACTTTGAGAAGTGTTCCATATTGCTCAATTTTTGGCTACAAAAAACTATTTCGTCAAACCAAAAGTTACTTGATAATGTCATTCAATAGGTGTACCCAAGGTTTTAAAAAGCGTCAATGTAACGGTTGTGGTGGTTACCACAATTCGTTACGGCTTTTTGTGCCATTTCCCAAAATAAGCCAAAATACTAATTCAATTCTCAAACTAAGCCTAGTTTTAAAAGAATTCCCAAAATAAGCTAAATCGCGGTTCACAACCACGATTTCAACATTTATGGGCCTGTCCCGCGTGAAATTTGGGAAGTCTTAAAATCGTAGTTACAAAACGCGATTTTGATTAAGAAATCACGGTTACAAACCGCGCTTTTAATTAAATTTTTTTTTTTCTGAACTCGCTGTTCTGAACCACAATTTTAGCCAAAAATTTTTTTCTTCTGAACTCGCTGTTATAAACCACGATTTTATTCAAAAAACAAAGAGACTTATGTACTCAAAAAATATATATTAAAATGTGATCAAAACATGACTTGATGTTGTTGGTAGCTCAAATGGTAGTGCAATAGTTATGCCCAAGCAGAGGCGTGGGTTCAAACCACACAGACTCTCTCTTTTTTTTTCTTTTTTTTTTCTCACTCACTCTATACTTTATATATTTATTATGTAATTTTTTTATCAAAAAAATAAAACATTTGTTTGGTTAACTAAAATTTTTTTCTATAAAACACAATTTTTTTCAAAATGTCAACATAATTGTTTAAAAAGTATTCAGTGTATTTGGTTTGAGTTTTTTGGATTTAGTTGTTTGAAAATTGAGTTTTTTGATTTTCGTATTTTTTTTGTTTTTAGTGAATATTTTTAAAATTTTAAATATTTTTTTTTCCTTTTTTAGATGCACCTTAATTAGATATATCTAAAAAGTAAAAAATTTGTGAAAAAATATTTTTAAAAATTAATAAATACATAAAAATACAAAAAATGTACAGAAAAAATATTTTTGTATTTTAAATATTTTTTCAGCAAAATATATTCAAAAAATACATTTTTTGAGTATTTTTTGCTGAAAAAATACTTTTAAAAATTAATAAATATATTTTTTTGAGTATTTTTTGCTGAAAAAATATACATTTTTTGAGTATATACATTTTAAAAGTATACATTTTCAGCGAAAAATACTCAAAAAAATGTATTTATTAATTTTTAAAAGTATTTTTTTAGCAAAAAATACTCAAAAAATGTATTTTTTGAATATATTTTGCTGAAAAAAAATTAAAAATACAAAAATATTTTTTCTGTACATTTTTATGTATTTATTAATTTTTAAAAATATTTTTTCACAAATTTTTTACTTTTTAGATATATCTAATTAAGGTGCATCTAAAAAAGTAAAAAAAAATGTTTAAAATTTTAAAAATATTCACTAAAAACAAAAAAATACGAAAATCAAAAAACTCAATTTGCAAACAACTAAATCCAAAAAACTCAAACCAAATACATTGAATACTTTTTAAACAATTATTTTGACATTTTGAAAAAAATTGTGTTTTATAGAAAAAAATTTTAGTTAACCAAACAAATGTTTTATTTTTTTGATAAAAAAATTACATAATAAATATATAAAGTATAGAGTGAGTGAAAAAAAAAAAGAAGAGTTGGCATGGTTTGAACCCACGCCTCTGCTTGGGCATAACCATTGCACTACCATTTGAGCTACCAATAACATCAAGTCATGTTTTGGTCACATTTTAATATATATTTTTTGAGTACATAAGTCTTTTTTTTTTGGGATAAAATCGTGGTTTATAACAGCGAATTCAGTAGAAATTTTTTTTTGGATAAAATCGTGGTTTATAACAGCAAGTTCAGAAGAATTTTTTTTTTGGCTAAAATCGTGGTTCAAAACAACAAGTTCAGAAGAAATTTTTTTTAATTAAAAGCGCGGTTTGTAACCGTAATTTCTTAATCAAAATCGCGTTTTGTAACCACGATTTTAAGACTTCCCAAATTTCACACGGGACAGGCCCATAAATGTTAAAATCGTGGTTGTGAACCGCGATTTAACTTATTTTGGGAATTCTTTCAAAACTAGGCTTAGTTTGGGAATTGAATTAGTATTTTGACTTATTTTGGGAAATGGCCTCGCTTTTGCAGTGTGATTGAGATTCACAGATGTGACGGCCGTAGCAGCTGCTGTAGCGGTCGTAACAGTGCCGTAACAACCTGTTACACACTGTTACGTAACGGTTCCAAACTCTTCTTTCAAAAAAACACGCCAAAAAAAAAAAAATTAAAAATGGGTAAAGAGGGATAGAGAGAGAAGAGGGAAGATGGAGGAGCAAGAGATAGAGAGAGAAAAGAGGGAAGATGTAGAACATGTTATTGATTTGTTGAAATTGTAAGACCTATGCTATTTTATTCAACTGTTATCATTTAACCATTTTGTTTGTGTGTCTATCTATATATTGTTTGATGATGATGATGATAATAATAATAATAATAATAATAAGTGTGGTCATTATCTATTTGGCTTGATTAAAATATGTATATATATATAGTTATTCTCTTATTTATTCTTTTACTTTTGTCATTGTTTATCTTATATATAATAGTTAGTGATTGATGTATAATATAAAGTCATTAATTATTAATATAAAATGTAAAAAACTCAGTTTATAGTGATTTAAAAATATGAAATATATTGGATCATATTTAAAAATTTACAAAAATTGATCCATATTTATTTCAAAATCCAATAAATATGATCATGAAAAAAAAAATATTAGGATTGGTAGGTTTTTTTCAAATTATGCTAAAAATAAAAATTCACTTTTCGACATCGCAAACCGTTCGTTATGACCTTTACACCCAGAATCAAGAATCGCGCTTAACGCCATCGTTACAACGATCAAGAATCGCTTTAACCTTGGGTGTACCAAAAACTTGGGATTGCATCTAGCTCTCATCTAGGGTCTTATTTTCAGAAGAAAGTGATGGGAACCACTCCAATTAATGTAGCACTTTGCCGTTGCACCCAAAGAAGAAAAAAATAATCACTTGACTGAGTATAATCAATTATCATCCTTGTAGCTGCCAAAAAGATGCTTGAATTTTGCTTCTCACAACCCAACTGTCCCAGATGGTAGAGCAGAAGTTTGTCCCAACAGCTATTTTTAAAAGTACCTAAAAGATTTTCTTCCTTTGTATATTTCAGGTCCTTCTGCTTGCTTAGAAAAAGAAAGGCTTTGATCTTATTAACTATTACAAAGATACACTCCCACATAGGTATGCTGAAGAGTTAGGTATGATACACTCTTCAAGATGTCACATGTCTTGGTGAAAGCCCCTTTCTCTTTGAGGTCAATCAAGGTGGAGCCGCACTAAGTGGCAAGCCAAGCAACCTTGGCGATCCCTAATTTTAGCCTCCAAGCCATATAGCCTTTTGATCTTCAGTGGGGTTCCCAAGTGTTTCAAGGCCAATTCCGTGACGCTTTGCATGTGTGGTTGTGATCTTTGGAGTGCTCAAGAGTGAACCTTGGAAGTTCTTAGATGAATGCAATCAAGATTCTGAGTCGATGGTTAGATACCTCAACGTGGCCCCAAGCAGCCCAAGGTGCACACGACGACAGCAGCCAGAAGCACGCCGCGTGTCCGTGCATAGCACATTGCCTACACGGGAGCCTGGCCGGCTGCACACATCCATGCATGCACACCTGCCTACCCGCCAGCCTTGCCGGCTGCGCCCAGCTCCAGCAGCCTGCTGGGCAGGTTTTTGGGGTTCAATTTGAGGGACCAAATGGAGGAGTTTTGGACAAATATTTTTATTGGGATTAGGCCTTGGGGTAAGGGTTCCCCCAGGCCAAGTTTTGTGATTTTTCTCAATTTGTAGAATATATGAAAATTCATTATGACTCCTCAAACATGCAATATTTCCTTCTGCTAGTTTGTCAAGAGCTTGAAATGCATATATAAGGGTGCAAGGTGTGCTACTTGCCTGCCTCCTCGACCAAATTGGGCTTCAAGTGAGCAACCCTAAGGCAACCTAGGGGTGGGGTTTAGGCATCCAAAGGGGTGTTTAAGTCTCCACATGGGATTGGGAGCCCCGTGGACGGACGATGCCATTGAGGGGCATTAGTGCTGGCATTGCACACACCTCTCAGGGGCAAGGTTTAGTATTTTGGGTGTCGTTCTAGACCGAGTGGGCTATCGAGGCACCACCATAGGCTTCATATGCCAACTCACAGACATGGTTTGGGTTTGACCTTGCATGTGGGGGTCCCATGGCTTAAAGTAACTAGCCAGAAGGACACGCCGCGTGTGGCATATCGAATGAAGGCATCAAACTAGACTATGAGATGAGCACTTCATGCTTAGCAAGTGGGATACTGAAATGCTACATGAAAGGTACGAATTGATATGTTTCCTTACTCGAGTGCACAATAGTGCAACGCTAAGGGCATGTGAAGGCCTTAGGCTGAATCAAGCACGTGTGTATGCATGAGAATTATGCCATGGGCATTATAGTGATCCTCGTTGGTTTGTGGATTGTGCTTGACTATGTGGCTACCCAATATACAAGGATTGAGGCATGCTAGACCCTATGACTCTTCGTGGTGCTAGAGAAGACCCCAATTGGAGCTTGTTGGCTAGGTCGAGGGCTTGAGCTAGCACATTCTCGTGTGGCTAGGCGTCTTGATGACATGGACCTCAGTTGGGAGAGCACCTTGCTTAGGACAAGCTTGGTGCTTTGAAGCGACTTGAGCTATGCATGGTGCACTTGAGGCTTCAAGCCTACTTGTGGCATCCGGTAGAGACAGAGCTTTCCTCATGGGAGTTGTTCTTGCTTGACAAAGCAATGGGCCCTAAATGATCAGAACGGATGGAATCAACATTCAACTTTTCGTGAAGTATGGCAGGCTTTAACTTGGTGGAGTTTGAGTACTGCACGAGCAAAAAATTGGTCCATTGCACCTCTAAAAGAGTTAGCCCATGACACTAGGCCATGCTTCTAACTTTGGTTGTGATGGCGATGTTAGAAAACCTTTTTAGAGGCCAATTAAATGGAGTGGAGAGGCCACTTGGTGGGGGATGCCTAGACAAGCCGAAGCAAAGCAAGGAGATACCATGGAGAGGATGTGTTTGTTTGGTAAGGAACAAAAGTTCTATTTGTTTCCATTGAAATGGCTAAAACCAAAACAAAATACTAGTGGAATAATGAAATACTAGTGTTTCCATCAAAATGCACCAAAGCACAACATAATATATCGAAACAATAAGTTGTAGGACAAATTTAGAATATTTCATTTTTTTGAGAAAATATAAATGATTGTATTTTGTACTATATTAATAATTATTATTAGTAACATATATAACCCCCAAGGGTTGGCCTAGTAGTGTAGGCTTGGGACTTAGGAGTTTGCTCCTCTTTAGGTCTTAGGTTCAAAACCTCTTAGGTGCTATTAATCTTTGGGTTGGGTCAGTCTATACGGAGCTTTGCTCTGACTTTAAATGCGCCCCCCGCTAGTGGACGGTGGGATTGGTTCCCCAAGGATTAGTCAAGGTGCATGCAAGCTGTTTGCGCTGTCTCGGACACCTTGAGTTGTCAAAAAAAAAAAATATATTAGTAATATAGTAAGATTATTATTACTATTGCCTAAGTCACTTTTTAGACTATTTCTTAGTAATGGGAAACTCCTTGTTGAGTGGCCTTTCTTATTCACAAACTTGATTTCATTAAGTAAGAAACTCGCTTCCATTGAGGAAGAAACGTGCTTCCAATTGAGGTAAAACCTTTCAAATATACAAATCTCAAAGAAAGAAAAGAAAAATAATATAAACTTATTATAGTGTTTTCTATTAACATAATATTTATTTATACTTAACAAAAACAATTTGTAGTTGGCATCATCCTCTAATATCTATTCATATTTGAACACATATATTACAAGTTACAGCTAAGCAAAAAAATCAATCATTAGAATACATCTATATATTAAATATATACAAAATATACATGTTTTCAACCGTAGAAACTTCTATATGTCCTCTCTTCCTTGCCCCTGTTCCCTCTCCCACTGTCACTGTTGCCCCTGCCCCCGCCCCACTTTATGCAACTAAGCTTTATTTTGTTGGAATTTACACATTTTAAGTATCATTTACACTTGTGTCAAAAGATATATATTTTTTGATGGCGAGGAATTCCTCGAATACAAGTCCACTTTAGACCCACCCATACGAGGCAAATCTTGGATACCTACTACCATCTGCAAGCCATTGGTATCGGATAAGATGAGGCATTGCCAATGTTAATTGAATTTAAGACCTCTGAAGCCATCGTTGGTCCTAAGCCTCTCTCAAACCATTGGACTACCTTGGTGGGTTAAATTGAATTGATAAAACAACGTTCAATAAAATTGAGTTAATATTTAGAAAAAAAAATTGGTTCATAAATATGTTATTCATTTTACACTTGTTCTTTATTTTGTAGCTATATAAATATCGATATTCTTAGTTAATTAATTGTCAGGCTTTTATGAGTTTTGGTAGCTTTCGATCTATGTTTCCAAACATATCTTTATATTTTCAAATTATTTTTGTTGGTTCTAGGATGTTTTTGTTTCCATGCTAATCAAAACAATAGACTGAAAAACGGAATTTTGATCCTTGTTGCATGGAGAACACACCTTAATCTTAGACGAGACAAGTGTTGGAGAATGGCATGCTCGGTTGGAGAACCACTTGACCATGTCAGGGGAGCGCCATGTGGCATGACCATGAATATGGAGATCCGCTCTCTTTGGCGAAGAATCCTTGGTTGAGCAAAGGGATGCCATGATTGGCCTGAGGAGTGACTTGTCTCTTTATGCTCAGGCTCAAGGTTAGGGTACTATAGGCCTGTTTGTTGCAGGTTATTGCAAACTGAAAGTTGATAATCAGAAAGTATAAGCTAAAAATATCTATTTTCTTGATTCTCACTAATCAATTTTTTTTCTAGCTATTTTTGTCTCATAAGCTATAAGTGGAAGGTGCACCAAACACTCTGGTGTATATTTCCAAAATAAAATAATAAAAAAAAGAAGCTATGAGCAGCTCTATAAGCTGCACTAAACAAGGCTTATGTGCACTATCCTTGGATCTATGGTTCATGTGTCACCTTGCGAGGTTAACATGTGGCACCATACTCATGGAGTTGTTGATATGGAAATGGTGTGGTGATGCCATGAGTCGAAGCTCGACAGCCATACCTATAGGGCAATTCATGAAATGTGATCAGGAATGAGTATAACTGGATTTCACTGACAAGTAAAGCTTCCAAAAACAGTGCATGAGAGGATTCTTCACAGCATATTAGTGCATCAGAGAATGCAGTACTAACCTTTTGCAAATGTTCCAACAAACAATCTCTCAACCAGCACATTGGTATCATTTTTATGCTCTACTGGGTACTTTCTTTATGGTGCATGTTATGTGGCAAGAGACCATAATTAACTAAGGCCTGTTGTATAGAGTGATAAGTTGAGGTTTGAAGAGGAACTGGCCTTGTCGAGAGAGAGAAAGGAGAGGATTGAGAGAATAGTGCAATGGTAGTATGATGGGAAAACATAAGGGAGCTAAGTAGTCATTGCTCAAATTCAAGAAGTTATAATTTAGAAAATGAAAGCCTTTGAAATCTATAAAGCACGGACACCTCTCCGAGGGCTACATTTCAGTGTTGGACACATGTCGGTCACGGACACGGACATACATCGGACATGCGGCAGACACGTGTCTGACGCATCCTAGAAGGTGTCCTTTTCTTCTTTTTTTTTTGATTTTTTTGCAGCCAGACACACTATAGACACATTATGGACACGTTTCGGACACCGCGGGGCCAAAAACATAATTTCTGAAACTTCAATTGGGGATCAATTTGTAAAAAATCAAAAATTGAAGCAAGTAAACCAACCCCTAACCTAGATGTCGAACAGAAAGAGAAGAAGAGCCTGAGAGAAGACTGCTCGCTGCTCATTGCTCTTACGAAGGTATGTTCTTTGATCATCTTCTTTTGCTTTTTGATCTCTCTCTCTCTCTCACGTCAGTTTTCTTTCTTTCTTCTTTGTTTAACGTCTCTCTCAATCACTCTCTCTCTCTCTCGCCCTTTCTGTTTCTCTCTCTGTCGCTCTCTCTCTCTCTCTCAGTCTCTCGGTTTGTATTTCTTCATTTTTTTCCCCTTCTTTTTATGCTGAATGGCTCTCTCTCTCTCTCTCTCTCTACGATTTTTAATTTTTTTTTTTTTTTGACTTTTCTTGTCTCTATCTGTTATTTATTTATATTCTTTGTTTTTTTTTGCCTGATTACTTTATAAGAACAAATTAATTATTGTTAATTTTAATGGCACGTGTTTACTAATTTTATTATAGGAACCAATTTTTATTAATAGTCTTATTTTGTATTTTTTATTACCTTTTAATGATTTTTTTTATTTATTTATAATTTTATGACATGTAATAAATAAATTTAATTATATATATTGAACGTTTCGCTAGTGTATCGTGTCCTCGATTTTTTGAAAATTTGCATGTCCGTGTGTTCGTGTCGTGTCACGTGTCCGTGTCCGTGCTTCATAGTTTGGGATCTTCTGCTTTCCATGTGGTTTCCTCCTTTCTCTAATTGTGAGGTCTTAATTTTGAGGACTAGAAAAATGACTTTTCCTCCTAAATGGAAATGATCACTGTTATAGTATCTGAGAACTGTTACATTGAAAGAATCAAGCTACATTACTATCAACTTACAGTGCCCTCTGTTGCTAGCTAACACAATTCCTGATGCCGTGATACGTTTATGGGATATCAAAGGTTTTTTAGTGCATGGTCATGAATTAGAATGGAGTGGTGTCAATACTCTCTTTCATATGGACACTTGAATAAAGCGTGTTTTTGGAATGGAGGAAAATAGCATTGATAAATGGAGTATCCTATTTTTACTCTCTTTTCCTTCTGAATTTTTGGGGAAACAGGTTGGGAACTTTTTTCTGCAGAAGATAATTTGGAAGTCTCTGGTTTATTCTCAAGTGACCTTTGTAGGTAGTGTAATTGATAAGACTTGATGGTGGATATTTTCATATTTCTTATTATATTCAAACAATATTGATTAACTACATCCTTTTTTGTCCACCCCTTCTATTTTTGGTGGCAATTCATTGGTTTATTTGGCGTACACTGGTTGATGCATAAATCTATTGGATATTTGATGGATGGTTGGGTTTTCCAACATTGGGTATGAAGGGATGGTTTGCTTGGATGGCTACTAGAATTATGTTCTTTGAGCAACGAAAAAAAGTAAGGAGTATGCTGATTGATGAAGCAGAAAATGTTGCTATTCTTAGCATTGACATTGTCACTTTTATACTCCTTTTAAATCCAGTTCATGATTGTTGTGGTTTGGTTTTTGTGTTAGGAATTTGCCATTTGTGTGCTTAAAAAAATCTTATTTTCTACTCTTAGGCTCTCCTTTCGTTTTTTTATTTTTATGGGTCATGTGCTGGTTTCACTAACCAAAAAAAGAAAAAGAAAAAAAAGGTTTTGTGCTAGTTTTTTGGGCTTATGTTTTCTGGCCTTTTGTATCTGTTATGCTTTTCACATATATTACCTTCTGTATTTGTTATCATCATAAAATATAATGAATTTTCATTTTTAAAGCCACTATCTATCTAACTTAAGAGTCATGCCATCTCTATTAATTTTTTATGGATTCCTTACAGTCATCTCAAGTAGTTCGAACCATTGGTATTCCCATGTTTATCTGTTGATATGCATCTAGAGACTAGATTCATGAAAGGTGAAACATTAACAGGCACTATAATACTATATGCCATGTGTGGTAATCTTTTATGCCTATCTGCTGATCTGACTCCTGTCTTTGTCAATGTGATTGTGCACTTCAGACTCCGTTGGCTCGTGAAAATATAGTAGCCATATATAAATGGATTGCTTCTCCTAAATTCAGGTGTTAACGTATGCACAACAATCTAAAGAACTGGCCAACATTGAACAAGATAACCTTGCAAAGAGAATCCAGGAGTTCAGAACACAAACAGAGCTGGACCAATTACGAGCTTCCAGTAATGTTGAAGTGTCAACAAGTGCTGTTCATATTAATGGTGTTGGCATGAGTTCTTACAAAAACATAGAAGCAATTATGCAGTCCACTGCAAAAGGGGAGGTAATTCGTTCATTTACATAGGTTTTTTTTTTCTTCCCCCGTCTCAATGGATTTATTTTCATCGTGTCATGGGATGAATAAAATAAACATACGAACTTTTATTTTCCTCTGTACTTCAAGGAAGTTTTTATAATTCATGATGAATTTTCAGCACTTCATTGCTTTAAGCCTAATTTATTAAAGGGACACTTTTTGAAGGGCTATTTCAAATCTTGTAGATCCAGACAATCAAGCAAGGATATCTCTTAAAACGTTCCTCCAGCTTGAGGGTTGATTGGAAGAGGCGATTCTTTGTCCTTGACGGTCATGGAACTTTGTATTATTATACCAATAAGGGTACCAAAGCTGCGGTATGTTGTCTTTCTTTTCTGTCTTTGGGTGATGAATTCAGTGGGACTAACATGTGATTTTGGCTCGATTACAATTCAAACTGAACTTCTGTTTAGACTTACATGAATCTCAATAATTTTAATCTGGGTGATGTGCTACAACTTTAAGGGGAAGGTCATTTATGCAAGTGTGATATTGGGGAATGCAAGGTGCCAGGCTCATACTTCGATCTCCTTTGAAGTGTACTTTTCTTTGCGGGAAACAAAGGAAAATCCTCCCGGGAGAGTTCTAACCATGTGAACCCTACTCTTAGCAAATACAAAAGCCAAAATCAAATTTTAGTAGTTAAAACTCGACCTAATGGTTTGTAAATTGTAATAATAAATCCTGTATTCTTGGTCACTGTCACTGACCAACTTTAGCCTCGTATTTCACAAGATATGGTAAAATACTAGAATGAACCCCCCAATAAAAACCTTTGATACAGTATGAATAATGTCATACTATAGTAACACAAACAATGTCGTGCTGCAGCACTGTGACCAGTGTGGTTTCAATCCTAATGGTTTGTAAATTGTAATAATACAGTAATTTATGTTGATGCTCCTGCATCAAAGTTTTAGGATTGGAAAAAACTCTCCAATCAACATCCTGCATAACAACCATAGTTTACTATTGAGATAACTTCTTGTTTATCCATCGGCTAAAGGAGAAATGTGTTATCAAACTTGTCAACATCTTACATGATGTCATAGAGCTTTCTGTAGAAAATATGCTCAACAACCACATCTTAGCTACCCTAGTTTGTGACAAAGTGCCGCACATCCATAACTACAAGATATTCCCAAACTATGCTTCCATCTGGAGATGAACAAAATCTTTATAAATCAATCTTGAATACCAACTAGAGAAGTACATTTATATGTCAGGAAAACCAAATTGTCTAATGATTCTAATCTTCTCGTCTTAGATGTTCATCATGTCAAGTCACTAGTTTTCCCAAAAGTTTAAACTATTAGGAAATAGACCCAACAATGTGTATCAAGCTATTCAACACCCTCCCTCATGTGCAACCATGTTTTGCTCGTGGAGAGAAAAACAAAGAACCAAATAGAAAGAGAAGCCGACAACCAAACAGAGAATAAGACAACAAAAGTAGATTTAATCGTGGTTTACAATTATAGCTTCCATACCTATTTTTTTTATATTTAGAATCATCTCTCGGATAAAGAAAGAATAAAAATCAAAGAAAAGCAGTGATTCAAATCTAGATTTCTCTGGCATTCTATGTCAAATCACAAAAAGAAATAAGAAGCAAAAGATACCAAAGCAATGTTGTATCAGACTACTTGTCTTCTTGTAGTTGGATCCCCAAGTTTTTGGAATGCTCCAAATTCCACTTGAGCATCCAAATCTGGGTCAATACCTGCAAAAACATCTCTCAACAGGGTTCTAGCACCATGCCAAATGTGCCCGAAGAAGAAGAGCAAAGCGAGGTTTTAGGCTGATACAAAAATGACTGCTTACTTATGTCATGATGTGAGATAAAAGTTAGGAATCAACTTATGTAATAGAGTCGATGCACTAAGGTATTGAGCAGCGGTGTAGGATCAGATCCCAAAGATAGTAAGTCTTTTCTTTCTTATGAAGGAAAGTCTTCTTCAAAGATTCTATATGAAACCAGGATAGTTACCTTTCAGAAACTTAGACTAAATATCAAATGTCAGCAAACAGATTTGAACCCGAGACCTCTTTCAACCTGAGCTCTGATATTGTGTTAATTGATCAGTTGTTTCAAAAGCTTTGGCTATTAGGAAATAGGCTCAATAATGTATATCAAGCTATTCTACACATCAGACACTAGTGGGGCTTCCCAATATATTAATTCTGGAACAACCACACTTGGAGCTATCATTTAACACCACAAAAACACATGCTCTTAATAGCTTCTAAATCAATGAAGAACTTAATTCACCCATATCATTCACTAATCAAGGCATCATAGCTATGTGGGAATTCCAATTACAAAAACAGTTTAATGATAGATAAGTACCGAATTTCAAATAATTATATTAGGGTATTTCAACATTAGTGTTTGTCCTTTAGTTGCACGAAGTGGGGGCAAGGATAGAAGAGTTTAAAGTTGCCAGTGCCTAAGGGAGTGTTTATATATTTTGTAAGATTTATTATTATTATTATTATTATTTTGTTGTTGTTGCTGGTTGGAGCATAAATGTCGCCAATAATAGGAGATCCTTACTCCCTGCATCTAAGGCTTGTTTTGTGAACAAGGATCAAAATTCTGTTTCGATATGTTTTTCATTAGCACTGAAACAAAAACTTTAATATACTTTAATTGATAAAGATTCATTTTTTACTATGTTATAATCTAATATCATATATATTTATTTAAGTTATTCTTTTATAGTACATTTTTTCTCTTGAATTATACATATGCCACAACATACTTTCTATTCAAGTTTTTAAAATTATTATTATTTTTTTTAACTTCAGTTTCTATACATCTTTAATTATAAAACAAATAAAAAAAGAAAATTAAAATTTTAGAATCACTCTTTAGCGCTCCCTGTAATTTAATCATTATTTCTACTATTAAGTTGAGTGTTTACTTTATTATAATTTAACGTCATAAAAAATTATTATATTTAAGTTACATTAGGGCTAAGATTATTTTCATGCATTGCATACGTTGCAATACATTTTTTAAAATAATTTTATATGTATACACATAGGCATACATATAAATAATTTAACTAAAATTTATGGAACATCGTTTTGAAAAAACATCTTTCCAATGCATGGCACAGGCAACTGCTAGTTTATTAATACAGGAAGAATCAACATTTCTTACTTTTTTCTCTCAAAACATGTAAAACATATATGAAAAATTCTAAGTTCATGTCAACACAACTTGTTTCGGTGTATTGTATTGTGTTTTGGTCTATTTAGACTTGAGCTATGTTTTTTGATGGAAACAACTAGAATTTAATCATTCAACTAGTGTTTCATTTTGGTCTCTTAAGAAATGGAAACAACCCGTTATTTTAATGGAAACAAATGGAAATGTTATTCCTTGTCTTGAATTCTGGTGTTGGATTCGGGCAGGCTGGATATATATGTAACTTTTGTCATTCTCTGTTCAATGTGGCTGCTTTAAAACTTGAACTAATACTCTTTCGCATGACAGCCTGAGCCGTTAACGCTTTATCAATTCTTTACTTTTGTATGCTTGAAATTCTATGTTGAAATTCTTGAAATTTACTGTGATAATCATGCATGAATTGCTTCTGGTAAATTTTATTTTGAAAATTTTAACCTGACTTTCTCAGGGCTCTACGTCAGTCCATTCATTTAGTTCAATGGAACACAATCATCGGGTCTTTGGAAGATTTCGTCCAAGGCACCACAGGTCATCGTCACTTGGTGAGGAAAACTTGGGTTGTCGTATTGTTGATCTTCGTACTTCAACAATAAAGATTGATGCAGAGGATACAGATCTACGTCTTTGCTTCAGAATAATTTCCCCTGCAAAAACTTATACATTGCAGGTGAAATCTGTTGAATTTCACATGTATAATCATAAGACTAATTTCACATGTAGGCTATGCGTGATTTTATTATTGGAATAGTTTTGGCAACGGAGGGTTGGTCCTTTTCTTTATCTTCCTTATCTTTGAATTGTATAGTTAGTTTGTTCGAAATTATTTGAGCCTTTCCTTCACCTGGTGTGGGCAGGCTGAAAATGAAGTTGATAGGATCGACTGGATGAACAAAATCACAGGAGTTATTGCATCTATTCTGAACTCACACTTACGGCAGGTTGAACTCTCTGAAATTTTAGTCCTTCCAGATTAAACTATGATGGTTGACATGAATATTTTTATTTTTGAATGACAAGAAATAATTGTAACTTATGCAGCTAGATCCCGGGAGAATTGACATGGAAAATAACAATGCTAGTGGTGCTGTTTCTTTTGATGTTCGATCAATTCATAATCATCAAAACTTACGTGATGACAAGAAAGTCAATGAATTGCCTTGTGTTTCTTTGGCTCTCAGAGAAATTCCTGGAAATGATATTTGTGTAGAATGTGGTGCTCCTGAACCTGATTGGGCATCTCTTAATCTTGGCATTTTGATGTGCATTGAATGCTCTGGTGTTCACCGAAACCTTGGTGTTCATATCTCAAAGGTGCATTTATTATTGAAAAGTCAGAAAACATTTTTCCCTTCCTAGTTGTGAATTTTTTTCATTGCTTTTTCTTTTTCTTTTTTCCTTTGACACTTTAATTTCATCAGTACAATTACTTAAAAATTATGTTGACTACTGTAGGTACCACTATGAAAATTATAGTAGGTATGTGGGGTAAATTACTGTTTGTGCATTTGGATTGAAATTTCTTTGTGAATTTCACTACAGCTTAACATTCTCAGCTTCAACACACAAATTAGTTTAAGTAAGTCTGTCAAGAAGTACTAGGTAATAAGACCAAGGAAGTATAGAGTGTTCTTCATTCTTCTGTGGCTCTCTCGTTTTTGTTGCAACATAGATGCTATTAATAGCACACCTTTCAACTTTTAAGTGGAATATATTAACAGTACTTGGCACACTATAAAGTAAGTTGGAGATATTGGGAAATTTTTGTCCTTCGAAATTTCTTAAATATACTTAATCATAATGATCAAAATGTATTTCTTTTGGGGAAACATCTACACAAATGTTGTTTTGCCATATTTTGTTGAACGCGGAGTAATGTTAAACAAGGACAAGTAGTGATTATGTGATTTTTTGGAACTTGGTATTTTGTAATTTTGTGATTATTGGATTTAAATATAGGGATGTTGGGATGAGTTCATGATCTCAGACCAAAAGCCCTATGGTATTGAATTCAAGGCACTTTGTTTGCCACATCTTTAACTCTTTCCGAGTGTAGAGATATTTTAGGCTCTTATGCTCTGTATAAATCTCACAAGTAGCATCATCCAAGTAGTGATGCCATATTCTTAAAGCAAGATAACAACTGCCAATTCTAAGTCACGAGTTGGGTATTTATTTTCATTTGGTCTCAATTACCTAGTAGAATAAGTAATGAACTTATCATTTTGCATAAAAACACAACCCTAACGTTTATGTGAAGCATCACTACAAACAACAAGCCCTTCAATACCAAATGGAAGAGATAAAGTAGGACCTGATGCTAACCTGTTCTTTAGGTCTTGGAAACTCTGTTCCTTTACATCAGTCAATTCAAAAGATGTTATTTTCTATGTCAATTGTGTCAACGAAATAAGAATCTTGGAGAATCCCTTCACAAACCTCGTGTAATACCCAGCTAACCTCAAAAAGCTACAAACCTCTGCAACGTTTTTTGGCTTTGGCCAATTCATTAACGTTTGAATCTTTGGAAGGTCAATTGAAATTCCTTTATCACTAATAATGTAACCTGGAAATGAAATAGCAATGAGCCAAAACTCACACTTTTTCAATTTAGCATACAATCTCCTCTTTCTCAAAGTTTGTTATGTGCCTTTCAAATGTTGTTCATGCTCTGCAAGATTCTTTGGGTACACTAAGATATCGTCAGTGAACACAATAACAAACTCATCCAACTATGGTTCAAACACCCTATTCATTAAATCCATGAAACCTATTGGTGCATTTGCAACTCAAAATGGCATTACTAAAAATTGATAATGGTCTTACCTGGTTATGAAGGCTGTTTTCTCAACATCTTTACCTTTAATCTTCAAGTGATGATAACCTAACCTCAAATCAATATCAAATAACACTAGAGCACCTTGAGATCACACATGTATATATATACTGGCGAATAGATTACAATTTATGAAATATTTATCAAAAAAAAAAAAAAAGATTACAATTTATGAAATAAAAACCAATTACATGAATTACTCCTTATAACCCATGATCCATAAATCACGGAATACTAAATATTCTAATTCCAACATTAAGCACCTTGATTAATAAATCAAAGAACACAAATTTGTCCGATTTCACCCTAGTTACAAAGTCTGGGTGAAGCACATGAACAAATCTACTTTAGTTTCACATTCTCATAATAATGGTACAATTCTTCAATATAATTCACAAGTGTACTGAAGACGCTAACATAATGTGTTCAAGCCAAACATTACATAAGCGTAGTATAAAGCATTCTTACATCGGAAAGAATATTGAATACCATGCGTAATATGCAAAGTCATACCTAGTTTATTACACTTTAGGTACTCCATTCACTGGAATTGTCGATAAGCGAGTTATGACCTTATGCATAAGGCTCAGAAGAAAGTAGGCCAGTATTCATTTCAATATGGAATCCACTGTCCCGTTAGCCTGTAAGACTGCATTCACAATCTCACCTTGCTAATGACCCTTTTTAGTCTCTGGGTCAGGACTTTGGAAAGGATCCTATATACACTACCAGACTGATAATAGGTAAGCCCTCTCTTAAGAAATAAAAGAATCATCTTGTTTTATAAAAAAAAAAATGTGTTTGTTATCGCTTTTGACTGCTTTATTTGAGAAATTCCTTTCACTATTGTGGTTGAATATATTTTGGGTTGTATATTAACTATTAATGCATAGGGGTGACCATTGGTTCAATGGTAAAACCTTGGGCTAATAACCTTGAGGTTATGGGTTCAAGTCACATGGCAACCACTTTGTACACTATGCCAAAGGTTAGGTTTGTATGTGTCCAATCTTTTCCCTCCCAAACACACATTAATGTGTACTAATTGGGTGTTGTTTTTTTTATATTAACTATTAATGTATATACTCTTGGAGTTCCTTATTCCCAAAGCTTATGCTTAAAAGAAGGAAACCACTGATAAAATGATCCAAGAGATAAAATATTGTGCTTACTATAATTGCTTCTGAGAGCTTAGGGCTAATTAGATACTTTTCTCTTCTACCATAGGTGAGGTCTATAACCTTAGATGTCAAGGTTTGGGAACCTACTATCATGGATCTATTTCAGATTTTGGGCAATGCTTACTGTAATTCAATATGGGAGGAGTTGCTGCTACTTGAGAATAATAGGTATGTTTTCCAAGTTAAATGTTGTGTTGAAGTATATGTGGTTAAGTTTATGTATCTTTCAAGCGTATTTTATAGAGTTTTTCATCATGATTTGAATAAAGTTTATTATGAGCAATACTTGTCTTCAAACTTCTTTGAATTTTAGCTGTGTTTGTCATGGATCTCATAATATTGGCATCACATTTCCTTGTATATGGTGCTTCATAAATTTATATGACAAACAAATGAAAAACAAGAGAATTTTGTAGTGCAGTCAAATTAGTCATTTATAAATTTGATTCCATTCTTCCCCGTTAGATGTCTTACTGTTGCCATTTGATCTATGAACTGTTAGCAGATAGCAACTTCATGACTTTTTGTGAATATTTTATGATGGTGATGTAAAATTTTATTATGCCATTGCTTGACCTTACCAAGATTATCATTGCCTTCAGACAATGGGTGGCTGCTGCACAGCAGCCACTGTTGTTCGCCCAATGGAGCTCATTCCCAGTCTCATTTTGATGATCCGAGCCGTTTACTTTTTAGAGTACATCAAATAGATTGTATGTGTAAAAAATCATGTTGATTCAAATATCAGTAAAACTTTTATCAAATTACATTTGTATCTAAAAAAATGAATGGTAAGTGTGATTTAAAGTATAAAATTGAATACAAATGTTATTCAGTGAAAAGGTTACCGGTATCTAATAAACTTGATTTTTTCTAGGTAAATTCTACTTGATGTATCCTAAAAAATGAACGGTTCGGATTATCAAAGTAGGACCCGTAATGGCCCAATTGAGCACACAACAATGACTGTTGTGCGCAAGGTAATGCCCGTAGGTTTCATTTGGTCAAGGATTAAGCTAGGAATTTTACCTTGGGACTTTAGGCTTCATCCTGTCATGGATTAAATTGTTGATTACATGAAAACAAGATCTCAAAATTGTCTCTCATATATTTAAGTGAAAACGGTACATACAAAATAATATGTGTATAGAGGTTGTTGGACATCACAGTTACACATGGATTTAGGACCCCAAAATAACTAGTTTCAAATTGTGCTATTATGGATATTCTAAAGCCTATAAGACCACATTCAATAACCCAATATTATAACCCATTGTCATTACCCAAAGTATGATTTGTGGAGACACGTCTAAAATGCACAAAAAAATTAGATGCTATTGATATTTGGTCAACAATTTGATTGAGAACTCAAGCTTTACAAGCTTATGCTGAATGGATAATATGTTTTTCAACTTTAACTTTCATGACTAGCTTCTAGCTTTCGTTTGATGTTGTTAACCATTTATAGTTTTAAAGTTGTCTTTTATTTATTTAAAAAGAAACACATTCTGCTTTTTGATTCCCATTGAATGAAATAATCTTATGCAGAACAAATGAATCAAATGCTTTCTTATCTGTTACAAAACCAAGCCCCAAAGATGCTATTCACCAAAAGGAGAAATACATTCATGCAAAGGTATATCTTTACTGGTGTTGTGTATGTCTGGAAATGTTTACTCCTCTGCTCAGACAAATGCTTTTCATTATATTTGAAGAAAAAAATTTCTAATTACTTTTTTGCAAGATCTTTGGAAGCAACAATTGTTTGCTTTATTAATATATACTCTGTGGAGATTGCAGTTGTATGATTGCCCATTGTTCTTTTCCACAATAATATTCATGCCTGCTAAATATATGTTGTTCTTGAAGCTGCCTTTATGCTATGGATATTTCACATCCAACCTCTTCATAGTCCTCTCATCTATGAAGCACGAACACGTGATATGAGCCCATGTATCAGTGTCCTACACATCTGGGACACATGCGGACATGTTGCCAACACGTGTCTGACAAGCAAACAAGAGTATTTGATTTTTTTTCATTTTTTAATTCCATACACACAATGGACACGACTGAACACATTGCTAGACAGGCATTTCTCTTTTCTTATTGTGAATAGCATTCATGGATAACATATTTCCATGTTATTTCACTTTTTATGAAGTTTATGTAATTGTTGGTATGCCAAATTACTCTCATCATAAGCTCTTAGTTCTACTTCTACATGTATATCTTGGAACTCTGTCATATATGTAGTTTTCTCTTGTCATTGTTTTTGTTTCTTTTTAAGACCAATAAAGAACTTAGTCCTAATCATTTGATCGAGTATTATATTAAAATCTATTTTTCCACCAGTGTTTAGAATCTTTCACTATATAGTCTAAATAGGCTCTAATGTTGGAAATGAGGCCTAACTTTGATTGTGCAAATCCAGTATCTAGAGAAACTGCTACTCAATAAAGCAGCAAATCTATCTAGTATTCCTTCTCAAGCTGCCTGCATCTGGGAAGCTGTTAAGACTAATAACTTGAGGGAAGTGTATCGCCTTATTGTGACATCAAGTGAAAACATTATCAACACTACTTATGATGAAGTGTTTGATATCAATTTGTATCACCATATTGATGAAGAAGACCCTCAGATAGGCTTCCATGCGGTGCAAAAGAAACAAAATGATCCAGTGGTCTGTCCGAAAATTAAGGATTCTGCCAAGCCTGAAAATTGTCTTCAAGGATGTTCATTATTGCATCTAGCATGTCATCGTGGCAATCCAGTGATGCTTGAGCTGTTGCTGCAGTTTGGTGCGGATATGAACAGGTGTGACTACCATGGAAGAACTCCGTTGCATCATTGCATTGCCAAAAGAAACAACCAATTGGCCAAGTTTCTACTTAAGAGGTAATATCTTTCATCAGTGAAGGCCCATTTATGTGGAACATAAAACTTGTCTGTTTTCTTGGTGAAGGACAGATCTGATCAGTTATTATATCCATTGTACTACCAAAAAACATCTCCCAGCTTAAATGACAGGTGATATGATCCTCGTGTTTTTTTTCCTCACACTTTTTGGGATACAAAAATTATTTGCATCGAATAGACCAAAAATACAAAAATAAAAATAGATAAGAAAAAAATAAAGAAAGAAAGAACAAAGAACAGGTGGCTTTGATTTTTTATGATGACCCTTTGCTTTTCATGGTCGGGATCATCCTTGGGCAAACACTGATGATAGCAGTCCCAAGCCTAGTGATCAAAAAATAGAAATTAGATACCTCTCAAACTAGTTTACCATGGATACCTCACTTTGTTAATGTCCACTAAACCAACAAAAAAGCCTTGAAACATTAATAATTTGCTAATTGATAGTAAATTGATAACTCAGAGGGGTTTTTCATTTTATAGTTGGTGTAAAGTCTGGTTTATAACTATTGGCTATTGGATTCTTTTTGTGGACATTATATATATTTGCACTGGTAGTTTGGTTAAGGATCAAATTTTTAGATTATTTTTCATTTAGTTTTCAAATCAAAAACCCTGGGTTAACAGGTGATGCCTGCTAGAAAGAAAAATTGCCACATGGATCTTCTGTTTCTGCATCAGATGTTTAAAGTTTTAGCAAGGGTGTTTTGGTGGGAACAGTGAGGTCCTCATCATCTATATATTACAAGGCTACTGTTGGTACTGTAGAAAGTTTGCCACACCTCCCAACTCTTGGTGTAAAGATGTTTACCATTTTTTCTGTTCTCTTATAATCCTAATCCTTTTGGATCTTAGAATGCCTATTTATAGTTGAATTGGCAGTATTTGTCTATGGGGTCATGTGAAATGTTTATTGTTCAAGTAGTTGTACAACATTTTCAAATCCCATTCTTAGTGGTGTTCATAGAAGTTATTTTGGTAAATTTTGAAGAAACTATATGTTAATTTTTCCCATATTATACATCTCTCATGAAATTCCATCCATGTCATACAATTGTGTCATTAGAAGTTAAGGTTGTCTCCATTTAAATGCCTTTGGTATTTAGCAGATCAACTCTAGAAAGATCCCTCACTGCACACTTTCTATTTTTCTGTCTCTATCCAATTGCCCTTGTGATATTTAATTGTTTTGGTGTCTGTTTGATAATCTTAAGGAGATTCTATTTAATTACCCAAAAAAAAAAAAAACTGAGTATGGCCCTTGTAACAAAATAATTTCTGAATTTTTAATTTTGTAAAATCATCAAGTAAAATCAAATGGAAAATTTGTGTTTTAGTCATTAAACTAAATGGAGGTGTACATAAAATGTCTAAAATATCATTTTTTATTGAGTTTAATGACTAAAACATTATTTTTTTCGTTGATTTTACTTAATGAAATTAGGCAAATGGTTTAGATTGAAAACAAATCAAAAGATTAAGACTTAAATTGACAAAATTGAAAACTCAAGGTTTATTTTGTGACGAGGGCCATACTCAGGTTTTTTTTTTTTTTTTTTTTTTTTTTTTTTTTTTTGTAATTACCCCTAAATTTTATTAAGGTGTTTCCCTTTCAAAATATTTTGCACATTACGTGGTGGTTTTTTTTCTCTTGGTTGTGACTATTGTTTGGAAGTTGTATATGTTAGATTTTGGGTGTTTGATCCCTACTTTCATATTCTCCTTTATAATGTTTTGATTCTTATGTTACGAACCTATGGCTGCATTAGTAGGTACTAGGTACCTGTTCCTTTCCTTTGACATTTTTTTTCATGCCCTAACATGGATGTTATTCAGAGGCGCACGCCCATCAATTAAAGATGGTGGGGGCTTAAGTGTGCTCGAAAGGGTTATGGAGATGGGAGCAATAACAGATGAGGAGCTCTTCCTCTTGCTTGCTGAGTGCAAGTAGAAGAGATAAGAACTGCTCGAGTGTGTAAGTCTATTCGATTCACTCATTCCTAATAATTTTAGCCACACTTTTCATTTGGATGTTTTCATTTATGGAACTTGATATTTCTATATGATGACCTCTTTTTTTATTGCCCGTGATATCATGAGCTTAAAACATTCGTGTTATTGACGACTACTGGATTAATATTTCTTGCCTTGTTTTTCATGGTTTGTATGGCTTGTACTTTCTTCTGATATAACAATTGCGGTACTTCAGTCATCCCAATACAAAAATAAATAAATAAAATAATAGTTTTTTACAAATTTTTAGGGGGTTGCCAGATTAAATTTGGGGGGCCATTACACGGGGTAGGAAAAAAAATTACAAATAGCACATAAAAGTTTGCAAAACATTGGTGGGGCCATCTAAAAAATTAAATTTTCTTCTTTGCCTATTTAATTTTCTTGTACACTTTATTTATTTTTATTTTTTTTCATTTTCGGATGTTATCATACGCTGCCTTTATGATGTCATTTTTAATATGATTTGCAGTTGAGCTTTTCACCTCCTGTCTTTCGTTTGTGTGCTGCGCATTGGAGCGAAGCTGCAAAGATGTGCATCAAAATTCATTCTATTCCGATCCTCTCAACAAGTAAAGGAAGGTTTCGGACTTTAGCCCTACTTCGGAGAGACAATTGTTAAAGTTGACTCTAATTTCTGTTTTCGTGGTAATGGAAGTCTGACCATGGCTGCAGGGACTCTTCTGCTAGCTAAAAAGTGTTTTAATTATATAATATATTTACTGTGTTCTTTCAAATGACTTTTTTTTTTTTTTTTTTGGATTTGAATGTTGTGCTTGTGATAATTTTGTATTGAAATCTTCCGTGATGTGGTTCCCAATTGCAGCTATGGAAATGGAATGGAAATCCTGATCTGATGGAAATTATATATAGTAGTTTTCAAAAATTATTTTTATTATTTTATTATTATTATTGAACACATGGTGGTGGTGGTGGTTGTGGTTGTGGTTGTGGTTGTGGGTGATAAGTTATGCACACATGCAGCATACTACAAATATCATCCACATCATTTTGGCATTACTGCGTCTGGTTTTTCATATTAGTAGTGTTGGAAATTGGTGGATTCAAATTATTCGGTCTATAAAGTCCATACAATATTGATATATAGCTTATTTTTATGGCTTCACCTACAATTTTTTACTAGAAATATTAGAGATTTGCAGCATTGGGGTGAAATTTCTCAATTTGGGATTAAAATTTCTCTGTTTTGTTGAAATTTATAAGTGCATATGCATATATACACGCTTGCATGAGCGCACACGCACATGTATATATATAATATTGAAAAGAGGTTCAAGAGCTTCTCTGTCAATTTCTAGTATAGATTTTTGAATTTTTAACATTCATAATGATCTCTTCTTTTACTATTGTGGGTGTTTCTTTTTCAACTCTGGCTTACGGTGGTGAGCAATGTTCAAGAAGGCAGTGACAAAGTTTGGGTAGTAGCGGTAGGAATAATGGCGGGTTTGGGCTTTAGTTTGATCTAGATCTTGTTTTTTTGTGAGAAAAATTGAGATTTTTTCAGAATCGCAACTAGTTTTTTAGATGACTTTTGTAGTTTGTAATTTGTGTAGAGCATCTCTCTCTAGGTGATTTCCGACAAAGTTTTGACTATTTTTCGACGATTCCTTTGCTACTTTCAAAATGTAGATCTATGCTTCTAAAGTATAGATTTATCATTTTCGAGTGTAGATCTGGACTTTTTATGTCTGAAATAAGAGTTTTGAGAGTTTTCTCCTTCGATTTCAGCATAGATTTTTGGTATTTCGACACCCACAATGGTTCCCTGGTTCCCTCCTCTTTACACCCTTCTCCCATACCATTGTAGGTGTCCTCCCTTCTTCGGCGACAGTGGCGGCGGCGGTGTTAGGCAGCAGCGACGGGGACATTGTTGACAAGGACAGCGGGCTTTCTTCCTGGCCACATCTTTGAGAAGATCGGTGATTTTCCTTGGATCGTAGCTATTTTTTTGGTGGATTTGTTTTTGGTGGTTGTTGTTGTTGTTGTTTTTTTTTTTTCTTTCTTTTGTAGTTTGGTTGGGATGACCCTTTGGGGTCCTATTTCTGTACTCTTGATGCTTGATCAATATATTGTTCCCATGTCCTCAAAAAAAAAAATAAATAAATAAATAAATTTTGTGTAAAGCATCTAATTTGGGAGGCTTTTTCCATATTAAGCCTATTTTGAATCTTAATTTCCAAACTAGGCCTAGTTTGGATGGAATTCCCAAACTAAGCTAAAGCGTTATTACAAATCGCGGTTTCACTGTTTGGAGTCCAAAATGTGATGAATAGTGAAAGCGCTATTGCAAATCACGCTTTTAAGGTAAAAAAAATTTCTGAAGAAAACGCTATTTAAACGCTAATTGAAATAGCGCTTTCACTGTCCATTGCTTTTGTGAAGAAAACGCTATTTATAATAGCGGTTTCACTGTGCACTTAATAAGACGCTATTTGGAATAACACTTTCAGTATTGCTCAACACTTATATAAGACACCCAAGCCAATCACGTGTTTTACACTTTGGATTTACTGATTTTGCTCTCAGACGCGATCTCCCTCTGCTCTCACACTCTCTTGCTCTCGATCTCCCTCTGCTCTCACACTCTCTCGTTTTCGATCTCGCTCTGCTCAACTCTCACTGTCGCTCTCGCTCTCCCTCTGCTCTCACTCATTGTCTCTGCTCTCTCTCTCTCTGTGGTATGGCATCTAGCTCTGTCTTTTTTTTTTTTCTGAATTTTATGTATTTATTTATTGTGTTTGTGAAAATGTGAATGTGTGGTTGAAAATGTAAATGTGTGTTTGTGAAAATGTGAATGTTAGGGTTTGAAATGTCAATTATTAAATGTGTTAAGGTTGTAATGTGTTAGGGTTTTATCAGTGTTGTAAAAATGTTAGAGTTTGGAATTAGGGTTTGGAATTTTGCTTCTGAATCAGAAATCAGAAATCAGAAATTATGGTTGTGAATAATTTGAAATGTCTATATTTTGAAATCATCTTCTGAAGAAAATATAGACATCTTCTTCACCTATATTTGTTTATCTATATTTGAGCTAGATGCCATACTTGTTGAATTGGAATATAGACATTTTGAGCTAAATGTCTATATTTGATTTATATACAAAATCATCTTCTTCACCTATATTTGTTGAATTGGAATTATGAAATGTCTATATTTTGAAATTTGAAATCAGAAATTAGAATTTTGAAATTATGCTTGTGAATCAAAATGTCTATATTTTTTGAAATTAGGGTTTGGAATTTTGAATTGTGAATAAATCAACCTATATTTGTTGAATTGGAAATTTTATTTTTTGCTTGTTAAGAGGAATTAAAAGGAAATTAGGGTTTGAAATTAGGGTTTTAAAAGTAATTTTTTTTAATTAAGAATAAAATTAAAAAAATTGAAATTCATATAATTGATAATTGTTAATGTCATATTATGGAATTCATATAATTGAGAATTGAGAATTGAAATTCATATTATGAAATTCATGAATTGAGATATTTATGAGTAACATAACTAAGAGTTTGTTTGAATTGGAATTTGGAATTTTTCATGAACCAAATAACATATGGCCCATGAGTGTAGACTTTTCACCAATTATCCCTATTTTAAATTGATCATGCTTTAATTTTAAAAATTTTATTAGTACATGATATATCAATTATTAAGAATAATTTATAAAATTTATTAATTTGTATAATGTTTTTCATTTTGTATATGTTATATATGAAGTTGATGTGTTAAAGTCAATTTGCTTTAATCATACTAGCCTATTACCCGTGCTATGCACGGAATAATTATAGATATTTATATTTGTTTTAATTTTTTTTTAATATATAAATTATGTTTTTTAAGCTTTTTTATAAAAATAATTTAACAGTCTTATCACTAACCATAGTGTACAAGAGAAATTAAAAATGCTACTGCAATAACTATGCACGGGCTATATTTATAATTATTTGTATGAGGGGATTTTAAATGCTAATAAGGGATTTTGACCAAATCAATAAATGTAGACATGTGAATTAAAAAAAGTTAATAAATACTGATTAGAGGATTTTGACCAAATCAATAAATGCTGAGATTTTTTTTTTTTTTTTAAATCAAAAATTTAGAAAATTAAGATTGAGAGATTGGAGTTCCCACAAGGCTTGAGGTTTAGAAACCCCATTTTTCTTGGCCTCCGTTTGGAAAGTGGGTTGGCTTTTTGGTTTTTGGCTTTTTTGGCTATTTGAGCCTGTGCTCAAAAGCTTGGTTTGGGAAAGACTTTTTGACTTTTTGGCTTTTTTGACTTTTTTTGTGAGAGAAGAGTGTAATGATTATGGGTTGGATGTGATGTTTTGTCTATTGTGACTCAAATAGCCTATTCTATCTTTTGTGGCTCAAAGAGCCAAAAGAGCCCAAATGAGCTCTTCCCAAACGACACCTTAATATATTTACAATTATCTATATATGTGAATTACGATTTTTAAATGTCTTTTTATTTTTATTTTTTTAAATGTCTTCTTTTTTTCTTTTTTTATATTATATTGAAGTTTAATATTTTGATAATAATCATATGTGTTGGACTTTTCAAGGAATTAAATGTCTTCTTTTTCTTATTATATTATATTAAAGTTTAATATTTTAACAATAGTTATATGTGTTGGACTTTTCAAGAAATTTTTTTTATACTTGTTCCTAATGCATTAAAGTGTTATTATGAAGGATAATAATCATATGTGTTGGGATTTTTCAAGGAATTTACGTGTTGGATTTCAAAGAATTTTTTTTATGCTTGTTCTTAATGTATTAAAGTGTTATTATGAGGGTAAGATTTGGGGATTGGAAGAAGTTAATAAATGCTAAGGTTTTTTTTTTTTTTATTTTAATGAAAAAGTCAGAAAATTTAGATTAGAAGATTGGAGCTCCCACAAGGCTTGGAGTTAAAACTCCATTTTACTTAATATATAGTATAGATTTGTTTTGGAAAAGGTACTGCAGTAATTATGAGAGAAGTTAATAAATGCTGAGGTTAATTTTTTTTTTTAAAGAATAAAAAATTAGAAAATTAGGATTAGTATATTGGAGCTCCCACAAGCTTTGAGGGTTAGAAACCCCCTTTTGCTTAATATATAGTATAGATAGATATGCAGTTAGAGTATTCTTTACTAGCATATCACCCGTACTATGCACGGGTTGTGTTTCACCACTTTATCTTCTTTTTTTTTTTTTTTTCTTTTTTTATACTATATTAAAATTTAATATTTTGATATTAATTATATGTGTTGGACTTTTCAAGAAATTTATATGTGATGGGCTTTTCAAGGAATTTTTTTCATGTTTGTTCTTAATGCATTAAAATATTATTATGAGGGATAATAATCATGTGTTGGATTTTTCAAGGAATTTATATGTACTTCACAATTATTTCTATATATGTGAATTGTGATTTTTAAATGTCTTTTTTTTTTTTTTTTTAAATGTTTTCTCTTTTTTTTATATTATATTAAAGTGTAATATTTTGATAATAATCATATGTGTTGGACTTTTCAAGGAATTTTTTATGATTGTTCTTAATGTATTAAAGTGTTGATAATAATCATATGTGTTGGGAATTTTTAAGGAATTCATATGTGTTGAACTTTTCAAATAATTTTTTTTATACTTGAGGGTTGGGAGAAGTTAATAAATGCTAAGGTTTTTTTTTTTAAAATAAAAAATCAGAAAATTTAGATTGGGATATTGAAACTCCCACATGACTTGGGGGGTTAGAAACCCAATTTTTCTTAATATATATATAGATAAATAGATATATATATCTTTTTATTTTTATTTTTATTTTTGTGTGGTTTCTATTCGGATATTTTTTTTTTCAATTTATTTAAGATGGAGTTTTGGGTATCTTTTTTTTAAATTTAATTTATCTGTGGTTTCCATTTATTTTTAATTATTATTATTTAGGTAAGTTATGATGTGAGTTAGATATGTTATAGACATGTAAGTTTTATATATTTAAAGTTTATTTAGATAAACTTTAAATATTTTTTTTAGTTTTTTAGTTTTTTTTGTTATGTTATAATATAATATATAAAATATAGGTAGATATCTACAACTTTAATAAAAAATATTATCTGATTTTTTGGGGAAGAGAAAAGGAATACAAGTTTTAATATTTTTTTTTGAAAATTTGTGAGAGAGATTAGGAGGAAGAGATTATGAAATATTTTTGTTATTAAATAAATAAATCAGTCAATAGTTTTTTTAATCTATTTTGTAAATTAAAAATCAATAATTTTGAAAAATTGATTAATTTGTCCCATTAAGTGATTTAAAATTTTGATAGATATACATAATAAAAAATACATAATTATATTATTAAATCATAATTCAAATTTAGATGTTATATCTTTTTGAGATCTATAGCTAAATACTTATCTTCTTTTTTTTTTATTTTTGTGTGTAACCATAGTGTATAAGAGAAATTGAAAAGGGTATTGCAATAATTATGAGAGAAGTCAAAAGGAATAGTGGGTTGGGAGAAGTCAATAAATACTGAGGTTGGGTTGGGAGAAGTCAATAAATGCTGAGGCTTTTTTTTTTTAAATCAAAAAATTAGAAAATTAGGATTAGAAGATTGGAGCTCCCACAAGCCTTGGGGTTAAAAACCCCCTTTTGCTTAATATATACATAGCATGAATTGTTGACTTTATGGTTGTATATTAAATTTTTTATTCAGTTTCTACATCAATTGGTTGGCATAATCTAGAACTAAGTAGATAAATTTCATTTTCGATTTGCCACTCACCCAAATAATACTGACCTACGAAAATCTGTAAGTCGAATCACTTGTATAGATATTATGGTACACTGTAAGGAATATTACCTTATTTTGTATTCACCAAAAACACATGACCTTATTTTGTGAAAATAGCTTTTTAAAAAATAAAAATTGATAAAAAAAATTATGTTTATCACCCGTTAAAAAAAAAAAATTAAAAAGCAACCCAATTTCATATTGACTTTTTTAACTTATAAAAAAGTCAAAAAAATCATTAAAAAAATAATATTAAACAAGTTTTTAGTTATATTATTTATAAATTAAGAGGTCAATAAATCAATTTTTACTTAAAGGCAATGGATGATTAGTGAAAAACATAAACGCATGACTTTCCAAGAGTACCTAATAATTTTTCCTCATTAAAAAAATATCAAACAAACTCTTAGTTATGTTACTCATAAACCGATAATTCATATTATGTTACTCATGAATTGGAATTTTTCCTCATTGAAATTCATATTATGTTCTCTCAAATATTTAATTTTGACTCTATTTTATTCAAAAAAAATTATTTTTATTGACTTCAAAACAATAAATGAAAAGATCATGTTCTCTCAAAATATTTAATTTTGACTCTATTTTATTCAAATAAAAATATTTTGGTTTAGTTTCGTTTGGTTTATTTCATTGTATTTGGGGTCAGGCACCCAGAATATGATTAAAAATTCTTAGAATTTATTTTCATTTGGGTTTAGCTAAAGGTTTCCACTTAGTTGTTAACTATCTAAATTCATACTTTAGGACATAACTTATTGCAGGTGTCTGCAGCATATAAGCACATAATCACTTGTAAATTGTATGTAAGATCGGATTGCACTTTGCCCCTCCAAGCTAACCGACCAAAAAACTTTAATTTTGGGAGGTACCACATTCTTCCACAACCATTTGGAAAATCAAACCAAACAATTTATTTTGGTCAAATTTATTTATATTTTTTCAAAAAAATCAAAAAATAATTAAAAAAATCAAACCAAACCGCTATATCATGTATTATTTTTAATATACATTCAACAAAATTAATAATTTTTATAAAAAATATTAACTTTGATATTAGAATAATTTGAAGACATTTCATCATAAAATACTAACATTTAATTTTATAATCTTGTCATAGAAATTTTAAAAAATTTAATGAGCTGAATTTGTAATACATATAATAGCATTATAGTAGAAATTAAAATTTCCTCACAAAACTTAAGAAAATTTGAATTTTTTTTTTGAAATGGGTATTGAACGAACGAAGTGACTTATCGCCACTTCCGCTTTATGACTGTCCACCACCATTGAAAAAGAAAATCTGAACATTATGTTTTAATAATTTTTATTTTGATTTATATAATTACAAGTCATTATTACACTAGTTATAATATATGCATGAAAAGAGTCTTAAAATATTTTAATTAATAGTCCATAGCAATTTCGTAGGTAAGAAGGACAAAAAAAAAAAAAATGGCACTTTGATGGGTAAGCCTGTGTTCCATAATACCAAATAATTAGTACAGATGTCCCGATAGATTCACATGGATAACTATCCAAAATTTACTACATAGATTTAACCACCAACTTAAATTTTCTCTCTAATTTTTGGCCATTATAAATTATCTCTGTAATTATTATTTCGTTTTTGTATGTTTAAGAAAAAAAAAAGAGTAAATAAATTAAATTTTTTTCTTACTTTTCAGAACGAGTCAAAATGAGTTTTTTATTTTAATTTCATAACAAAGCCTCTATGACCTCTAAAAAGTAGACGAGGGTTACTAGTTCACGTAGGAAATAACTTTGTCATTAAGGTCCCCAATCGCACAAGTTTGAGCAAATCAAATTAACTTATATGTAATTGTCCATAAATCTGAAGAATTGGATCACCAGTTTTAAAAAATTAATAACAATGTTTGAAACCTCCATTTTATATTGTCCAAATCAATCGAGTTCTTTCAACTCAATAGAACAAATATTTAATTATCTACAAAACTTACACTATGATTTAAGATGTTTGTATGATTTGTCCGATTTTGTCTAGTAGAGGGCAATGCTGTTTCTGAGACCCCTGCAACAAGTTAAAAAGAAAGGATGAACACCAAAGAGTCTGGTAGTATTTACAGAGCATTTTCACCAAAACAGACAATCAAATTTTTTTCACCAGACACTGAGAATTTTTTAAGATGACCATAATTATCAAGCAAAATAGATGGACAGTATCCTAAATTTACAAAATTGCTTTTAAAAAATCATGCAATAAGAAAAATATATTGACCTCTATGAAAAAGCATTGATATGATAGCCTATGGTTTAATTAAAAAGTATTGACCTCTACTATCACTGAAGTTACATTCTATATAATCAATTTTATTTCTATTAATTTTAAACCTTTTTAATGCTAGTGCTTCTCTCAAAATTTCTAATTTAATGTTGATTCCTTCCTTAGTTTCATCAACTAGAACAATATCATCAATGAACAACCCACACCATGAGATATCATCCCAAGTATGAACTCATCCATGACAAAGGCAAATAAGGGTATGAACTCAAAGTTGACCCTTGATGCAACCATACGGTGATTGGAATTCACTAGTTTCTCTTGCAAATGATCTAATTGTAGTCACACACAACCCCATCATACATGTCTTTTATCACATCAATATATCCTTTGATCTCACACCTTTTCTCTAACACCCACCATACTATATAATATCTCGAGGCACCCCATCATAAGCTTTTGTTAAATCTATAAAAATAATATGTAGATCCCTCATCCCTCATTTTCTATTAGTAATTTTCTATTAATCTTCTTAGTAAATATATCACTTGCATAATTGATCTATCTGACATAAATCCAAAATAATTCCCTGACATTATTGAGCTATGCTCAATCACTCTCTCCCTCAATTTCATTGTATCAATCAGTAAATATAGTTGTTGTAATTTTGAGTATCTCCATTATTTTTATAAATAAAGTACTAAAATACTTTTTCTCCACTCATCAAATATTTTTCTACTCATTAGAATCTTATTAAAGAGTTTTTTCAATCAAGACAAACTCCTCCTTATCTAAACATTTCCAAGCCCTCAATAGAGAAACAATCTAATACTAATATCTTACCTGATTTCATCTTCTTCAGTGCAAATTCCACCTCAAACTCCCTTAGTCAACGATAAACCTATATTCTCTGGTTTCATCTACACTATCATATTCATTTCTTAAGTTTTTTTTAATGTTTTTCATTTACCATTAAAGAAATATGAACTTTATTGAAGGTAAACATTTTACAAGCCCTATACCTAGACTCACATCTTTTATGAATACAAAGCACTAAAAGGGAAACCACCCCACTACAGAAGCTAATGTCAACCCACTACTGAAGCTAATGTCAAGTACAAACAATCACCTCATATCAGATGCAAAATTAAATGCCAAAGCAAAACTGACAACCCTCTACATCCTCGAGGCTCAAGATGACCAAAATTTTTTTAAGATGACCATAATTGCTTTTTCATAGCTGGTCAATAAGAAAAATACTTGATAGAGTGAAGTGTTTTTTAAATGTGTGATATATCTGTCTACCTTATCAAAATAATAAAAAAAAAGATCAAGATTTATGAAAAGAAAACAAAATAAGTGTTTTTAAAATTGGTCCCGCTTACATGCGTACGATTAAATCGTTGCCTAAATTAACGGTTGTGTAGAGTCATTATTATTTATTTATTTATTTATTTATTTTCAATGAATGCCTTTTAAAAATTGATCATATTGAGGGAGGGAGGCCCTTGCCGCAATGGTAATGTTGCTTTATTATGTTGATAATAATGCTTGTGGTTATATGTATATTGTTTCGATATATGTATATTGTTGATATTTTAATGTTTATTGTTTCATTGAAGCAAGTATATGGCAACTGTTCCAATTATCTTCTACTGGGGGAGAAACATAATTCGGGATCCTGAAGAAGGTGTATCATATGATGCTGAGTTGAAAGGGATATATGGGGTGCAACTTGGCACCACACTTAGCAATTTAGAGGAGATGTTTATGTCCAAGGTAGCAAGTTACGGGGAAACAGTCCGATTGATCTTTAAATGCAGATATCCTTATCGCCAGTGGCAAGCAACCAGCAAATACAAAATATTACCGATCAATGATGATGAGGCGTTGAACACCGTATTAAGTATCGGTGGAAGTTTCCAACCACCAAATTGTTTGGAAGTGTACATTGAGAAAGAGGTTGTACACAATCTTCCGAATATAACACAGATGGATTCTCATCCGTTCACTACATTGCTAACACATGGGATTGACACGACAGCGTTTCAGTCTCCTATGGATGAATCAAATGAATGTTATGCAGCTGGCTACACACAACAGACATTTCATGGCCATGGTGGAGAATCAAGTTCACGTGGTGGATACAAGACTGAATTTCACAATAACACCGAAGATGTGCCCACCTACAGCCATCATACCACTCCAGTTGAAGTTGCTGGTAATATGGTCAAACAGTTAATTCGTGCGGTTCTTGTGATGACATGTACGATCCTGATGTCGCCCTAGACAATGATGAGAATGAAATGTGTGATGAAGAAAATTTATTGGGCGGATCAGATGATGATGATGATGAAGAAGATGATGCCGACGCTCACATTGATATTCAGAATGCCTCCAATCCACCTAGACCTGAAATCCTTTTCTATGAAAACATTCACATGGGTGGTGATTTTGACATTAGTAACCGCGATGTTGTTCCCTGTAACCGAATCTGGAATGCTGAAAATCCAGAGTTGGACAAAGGGATGGTTTTCATTGATAAGAAGCAACTCGTACATGCTGTGAAATTGTACCATGCAACAAATAATTGAGAGTATAAAGTCGTAACTTCCAAGCGAGACGTTTGGGTGTGTGCTTGCAAGCACGATTGTAGATGGTGGTTGCATGCATCTCTTAGTAGGATACATGGTCTTTTTGAAATAAAGCAGTAGAGGGGTCCTCACCATTGTTTATACCCACGAATGAACAGGGATCACACTAATATTAGCTCCAGTTACATTGCTTCTCATCTTTTGGGACAAGTTACGGTGAGTATACAAAATAAATATTTACATTTATATACATATTTGTTTGTTTAAAGTGTTCACACCAAAATAATCTAACTCATAGGTATTGTCGTATGCAGAATGAACCTGATATGCCCATTAAGAATGTCATCGAAGATATAAAAAAGATCATGAACTATAGTATATCGTAAAAGAAGGCGTGGCATGCAAAGGCAAAGGCAATTAGAATGATATTCGGGGATTGGGATGAATCATATAGGATGTTGCCTAAATTCATGCATGCATTACAAACATTTAATCCTGGCACCATCGTGCGATGAAAGCATAGATATACCGGAAGTACAACCATTATGCCCGTCTTCCACTTTGTTTTCTGGTCTTTCAAACCCGTCATCGATGGATTCAGACATTGTAGGCCTATTATAACCATAGATGGTACATTCTTATACGGGAAATACACTGGTGTGTTGCTTGTAGCAACAATTGTCACTGCCAATGGCAAAGTATTACCGCTTGCATTCGCTGTTATCGACAAGGAGAGTTTGGAGTCTTGGTCGTTCTTCATTTCAAATATCAAGGAACATATTGTCATAGATCGACAAGGAGTGACTTTGATATCTGATCGAGCTGAGAGTATTTTAGCTGCTGTGAGGCGGCATTGGCTGAATCCCTCGCTCCAATTTGTTGGATATCATCGGCACTGCCTTCGACATGTTTGTAGTAACTTTAACACTAAGTTCAGAAATAAGGAGCTGAAACAACTTCTATGGAAAGCAGGGAGTGCTCATCAACGACGAAAGTGTAATGGTTACTTACAACAAATACATGCTATTAACCAAGAAGCCATCAATTGGGTTTACAAGATGAATCCTAAGGAGTGGGCCCTTTCGTATGACAGTGGATGTCGGTGGGGGGTATTGACCAGCAATGATGCAGAGTGCTTCAATAGCATCTTGAAAGGTGCAAGGAACTTACCTATCTCAGCTATGGTTGAATTTACATTTTGGCGGCTCGTAAAATATTTTGACGAGATGGGAGCCCAAGCTGAAATAGATGTACGAAATGAGTTCCAATACCCTAGAGAGATGCAAAAAACTATTGAGGATGGCATCACAAGGGAAAATACTTTCAAGTTGATATCGTATGACAGGTTAGTTTGTAATATAAACTAAATTGTTGTTATTATGTTGTCAAGTTAAGTACACCTAAAAACATGAACTTGATTAGTTTCTATTACAATTTTTTGATAGGCCACGCCGCGTATTTGAGGTGCAAACATCTTTTCGCCATGGACGAGGTCGCAATATACAAATTGTGCGAATAAATCAACCCACGTGCAATTGTGAGAAATATGAGATACGACACTATCCATGTTCCCATATGCTTGCTGTAATGTCTGAATGCGGTGACAATCCATTCGAGTATGTTGATCTAATATATAGGCTTCCTGTATACATGAGGGTTTGGGAAACTAAATTCAATCCAATACCGCATCAAGATTATTGGACTGATCCGCAGTGGACCTTAATGCCTAATGTACTGCGTCTGCGAAAAGTAAAACGGGGTCGTGCATCTATGTCTTGTATTCCGAATGAGATGGACATATTAGATAAGCGTTTGACCGCTCGTTGCAGTGAGTGCCAGCAGACAGGTCATGACAGGCGAACATGTCTGGCGCGACTTGGTCGATGAAGACTATGTAATACTTACATATTGTAATAGATTATTTTTTAATTCTTTATTTGTAATAGATCATTTTATTTTCTTTTGTAATTCATTATTTGTAAACGGGATCGTACATTTAAATAGATCATTTTTTATTTGTAATAGATCATTTCTATTTTTTAATTCTTTATATATTGTAATTGTTTGATTTCCTTGACAAAATTTACAACTAACATACTAAACAAATAAATTAAACTAAATGACAATGCAAAAATATTTAACTATACCACATAGGCCAATGTTTTTTATTCTCTACTTGATTGAAAATGTCTATTACAAAATTTTAGTTAAAATCATATAGTTCTTCTACCATTTTAAGATTTTAATATTTCAACTGATGCAAGCATTTTTTACATTTACAATTTATGAATCAGATGTACGTAATTTACAAATTTTATACTTTATTGGAACTTTTACCATTACAAAATCAATAATGAAGTTTTGTCAAATATGCCATAAATGTAATGAAGTTTTGTCAAATATGCCAAAATCAATAATGAAGTTTTGGAAAAAAAATTCTCATTCCATTTTTTCGCAAATATTTATGTTCGAAAACTATCCACATGTTACTGGTCATTATGTAACTGAGACCCTAAAATGATTTTGTAAAAGATTTCTATATTAGTTATAGCATAGATAACGATAGGTTCTGTTGAATTGCTTATCATATTTAATGGCACATAATATGCAAAATTTAGATTTTAGTGAATTGCTTCCATGTTAATGGCACACAAATTGATACTTTTAAAATAATCGAACATATTTGTTTTTCAAGTCGTCGTGTACGGAATAATTTGAGTTTAATTGTTATAGTTAAATTACATGCTCACCAATACAGTTTTTAAAAATGTATTTTTTTTTCAATTGTACAGGCTTCATGGCACATCTACCTGATGAGGTCCCACTTTTGAGTCATCCACATCAGGCTGACAGTATATGAGAGGACCCGGTATGCAATAACGTTTGTTGGACTTTATGCTTACAATAAAAATACCCTGCATTTTGTTTTATATTACGTGATAATGCTATAATTTAAACTACTCATTCTGTTATGCAGGACTAGGCACGCACCGTGGTGGCATGTCGGCGGGGAGATTCCGGCCTGTGGGAGCATCCATTGAACCATAGAGTCCTGCAGTGTCTACTACGCGCGGGATTCTATGGTGTCTATCGTATAGGCCATATCAGACTGGACCACCCACTCATTACTGCTCTCGTCGAGAGGTGGCACACAGAGACTCATACATTTCATTTCCCGACCGGTGAGGCCAGCGTTACATTACAGGACGTATCTGTCCTATACGGTCTATGGATTGATGGGCGGCGATTCTTGGACTGACCCATCATTGACGAGGACGATGGATAGCCCTATATCTTTGAGCTATTGGGAGTAGCACCTACACCTGCAGACTTCTGAGCGGTAGAATGAGGTGAGGTGGTGTCAGAAGCAGTTTCAGGGCTATCTTCCAGATCATGCTCCAGATGAGTTAGTACAGCAGCATGCTCGAGCATATATTCTGTGGCTTCTTGGGGGGGTTCTTCTCCCTAATAAGTCACAGAACCTGCTCAAGCTAATGTACTTGCCACTGTTGAGAGACATTGACGTGATCGGCCAGTACAGCTGGGGCGCTGCGGCTTTGGCATGCTTATATAGGATGCTATGTCGAGCAGCTCAGGTAGGTGCGAATCAGATGGGAGGACCCCTTGTCTTGCTACAGGTTAGTAAAATTTTATTACATGTCAATTCATATTGTATGGCATATATCAGTATTGTAATTGCGTTCAAACTATTGCAGATTTGGGCGTGGGAGAGATTGATTCGCATTGCCCCGTCTAGGCAGCAACTGGTTGCTCCTGGTGAGGTTCCCATCGACCAGAGAGACATGCAGTTGCTGGTCGGACCTCAAGGTAGCCGGTGGAGGGTTGACATGGGCCATGAGGTCGTATCGACCCATGTAGTCGTCGTGTATAGAGACCAGCTTGACTGGATGATAGAGGGCGAGGTATCAAATTTGAATACCTAAATTTTAATTGTCATACGGAGTGTATATGTTCATGAGCGATTTTTAATAGACTTGTCGTTATTGTAGTTTATCTGGTAGCCTTATGTTGAGGTCCTCGATACGCTTCCAGACTATTACCGACTAGGTGAGGAGATATGGATGGCGAGAGTGCCACTCATTTGTTTTGACGTGGTTGAGTGGCATCTCCCTGATCGTGTCCTCCGACAGTTTGGTCGGGTCCAGTCCGTGCCGGATCTGTGTGACATCGAGTGGCCGTTGCATGCGACTGATAGACGTGGCCGAGTCGGCATTGACTAGAGTGTGCATCATATGCGATACATACAGTTGTGGGATACCCGTCGTGACACTATTGTACAAGTTGACTGGAGCGATGGGGTCCTTCCCTCTCCCGACCCTTACATGTTATGGTATTGGCGACATACACACCTACTTGTCGGTAATCCGAGCAACCTGTCTAAGGCCAGATATCAGGGAGTTGGGCCTTCTCTCGAGGCATTGGTGAGTATCATAGTATGTGTTAGATAATTTTTAATATCATAATTGATTATTTTCAGTCAACTATATCCTAATATATCTGATTTTTTGTTCAGGTGGTTCGAGTTAGGAGGTCATATCACTTGGCTGAGGACGCCCTTTTCAAACGTGATGGACAGCTTAGTTTGCAGGCCCTTGCAGAGATCCGAGAGTTATTGTACGAGGGGATCCAGCATGCCCATCGGGTAGATCGTCTGTATTTTGGGGACTACGGTGTACACAAGAACACATCGATCCCGGCCCACATCAAGTGTCTCCCACTTCAGCCACCACAAGAAGTCTTTGGACTTGATCACCCAGCATGATACCTCATACATTTCTCCAGATTTCCCACACGTAAATCCTACCCAGCATGCTGATCTTGTGTCACGACCCAAACCCGCCCCTATGGGTTTAGTACCGTAACCAGCTAGTAATTCGAGATTACCGAAGGCCTGCTTAACAGTAAGACAATAATACAAAGTACAGGGACATGGCGGAAGCCAATACAGTAAATAAACAAGGTCTAGTGAGCTGTGACAGTCTATATGCAAAAAGACTTTCCATGCATATATATATATACTCGATGTAAAAGATGCATAATATTTCTGATCATTGAGCGAGGACCAAATCCTATTAAACAAGATAAGATGCAGTTATGTCTATCTGATTATACAAAAGCAGTCTGAGAGGCACGGGGAAAATTAAAACCCCTAAGCTATAGCTTGACAGGCTCAGAACCTCACAGTGAGATACAGTGGTTGGCTTGACAAAAATGGAGTTTACCCCGACGCTTCTAGCCCTGGTCTGGTGCCTGTACACCTACATATATATATATATATATAAGCAGTGAGCTAAAGCCCAGTGAATAACATAATGCGTAAAGAGGTTTAGAATGAATATCCTTACAGTAATGAAAACAGTTCATTAATTCAGTATATCAGTCATTCAGTCATATGTGGTACATCTATTAGCATAGCAGTACAGTAAACAGTAGGTCTTGAAAGACCGAACAGTCAATGATGGCCATCAATCAGTAAACAGTAGTGGTTCCAACAAGGGAACCGACAGAGATCTCTCAGAATAAAGTGAACAAGATGGTTGCTAAGGATGCCACAATACAGTTCAGAATATAGGACATACATTCATTCAATTAGCAGTATCGATTCAGAAAGTAGTGCAGTTAAATAGTCAGAAAACATTCTCAGTTGAACATATCTTTACACAATTGTTACTCACAAAGTTCTAGGCTACAGTTAGGTTAGAGCGTGTCTCCAGTCGCCAACCCTACACAGTTTACAGAACGAACACACACTAAGCTACACAGTTGGAAAAGATAATAACGTAATCCCTAATTGCCTCGGTGTGTTCTACATCTATATCCTCATTAAGATGTCTTAAACATGCCCTAGGAATGCCTAAGATGGAAAGAGGATGCAAAGATGCATTTTTTTAACACTGTACAAAATTTTCAGAAAACAAGGGTCTCGCTTCGAGCGGCATACAGCATAAAGGAGCTCATTCGGCGTGACTTCGTCACCGAGCGATCAGTAAGCTTCTGATGAAAATACTGGATGCTCAAAATTCACGGTTGAACCTCGCTCGAGCGTGAGACACAAGTCCTCGCTCGAGCGTGAATTCTCTCGCTCGAGCGGACTGCAAGCTCATGCAAAGTACTGAATGCACGCATTTCACGCTCGAGCGTCACTTTTCTCGCTCGAGCGGAAGACATGATCACAGAGTGTACGATCGAGCGTGGAGTTCCTTGCTCGAGCGTGGGTCCAAAATCTAGAAATTCCAGATTTGAACCTCAAGCTCAAAACCAAGTTTTAATGCATCAAATTCGATCCTCTTGGGCTAATTTTCTGGAAAACACTTCAAAACCCATAATATTACATGTTTCAAAGATCAATTTGATAAATCAAAGCCCAAGGGTATTTCAATTAAATCCAATTTCAAACCAATATTCATAAACAAGATGAACATGCAACATGCATGAACTCAAATCATTTCAAAGCTTTAAATATAAGCTCAAATGAGCTAATTCTTTTCAAGCAAGATGAAATCATGGTCTTAAACATAATTATGAGCATGCATGTAACATTTTGCCATGAAACCAACTTAAACTCAACAATACAAACATGCATGCATGGAATGAGCTTCAATTCAACACTATTAGACTAAATCTTGACTTAGCTCTTTAAACTATCATGATCCATGCTAGAAGGAACTTAAATACACAATTAAGAGGAGGAAACTCATACCTAGGTCCCTCAATTACAAGTCTAGAGGCTCAATCAAGCAAGAACTCCATTAATCTTCTCAAGCAAAACAAGATGAATCAAGTTGAATCACTCTTTTCCTCTTACTCTCTCTCTCTCTAGTCGGCAATAACAAGGGAAATGGTTGATGAAATTGTGTTGTTTCTAATGTAGTGAGTTCAAAAAGGTTTAGGTAGTGGGCCACTTAAGTGGCATTATGGTGAATAAACCAACTCATGCAATTTAGCTTATTTTAATCTAGTTTAATCATACTAAATCAAATTTCAGATAAATATACCATAAAATCACATAAAATCTAATTAACACAGAACATCAATCAATTTCAGATTCGGCCGCCGATAAGGCCTTCAATTTGCAGTTTAAACATAAAACACAAACAGATAATCAAACAGGCAACAGATAGAAATGCAATTTAACTAACATATTCAATCAATTTAGTTCCAGATTTCAGTCAGTCAGTTCAATATTTCAATGGATTCAATTATTTATCGTAATCAGTCTCAATTTAGCAGTAATCAGCAGTTTATTGGTAAACAGTGGTGAGGGTTATTACACTCTGACCCTGATTGGACACTGCCCCGGTTTATGCATGATGTATTTACCCCACCTACCCAGTTACCACCTGCTTTTCTGGGAAGTACTTCGATCGCGCCCCGGTTCATGCATGATGTTATTAACCCAACCACCCAGTTACCACCTACTTTTCTGGGGACTACTTTGACCGCGTCCATGAGTACACATGATGCAGTTCTCACTGATATCTCTCACGTTGACGATGAGGCCCATATTGAGCCCCCTCCCCAAAGCGCGAGGGAGAGGCCGAGGTTATGGTCGTAGGGGACGTCGCGGCCGGGGTCGGGGTGTGGCGGCGGTCGAGGTCGATTGCGGTCGTGATACGATTGTATCGAATAAGGGAGTTTCACTGACTCCACAGAGTATTCGATCTGCAGCAGAGCGAGATCGAGGCGTGGAATCTGAGAGGGGTCACACTCACGCTCCTGAGCAACGGTGGAGGCCACATGTTGGGGAGGGAGTGCCAGATATTCAGAGAGTCTACCGTAGGAGACCGATGAGGGAGGTCCACGGTCGGAGTTGTGGGACTGGGGGCAGGTTAGGGCATTAGCGGTTGTGATATGGACTGTATAGTTTTTTTTTTTTTTTTTGTGGTAATTGTGATAGTTTTTGTGAATCAAACTTGTACAGCTGATGTAAATGTGTCATACTTATTTATTCGTAATTATAATTTCACAATTTTTTATTCTTACTTATTTTGATGAATCATACAAATCTCTTTCACATCTCTACCTCTCTCTCATTATCCGTAGTCTCTGCATTATTTATAGTAATTTACGAATTTTTCTCAATTTTACAAATTGAGACAACCATTTATAAAATTGAAGTTTAAATAAACTTTAAGAATTAAATTATAAATCCTAAACCCTAAAATAAAAATAAATAAGGTAGCGTTTGGTAACGTTTATGTTTTTGGTTTATGTTTACAAAAAAATTAAAAATTGATTTTTGTTTATTTTTAGAAAAACATAAATTACAAATGCGTTTGGTTTGAACAAAATGTTTAAACAAGCCATAAAAACATAAAATAAAAAATATGTTTGTTCATGCCTAAAAAATATGTTTGTTCAAGTCTAAAAACAATTGAAATATCTCCCTTCATTGATAAGTCGTGGATAAGCATTACAAATCCATTACAACATAAATGGTTTGGTCATTCATCCAAACAATTTCATTCATTATCATCATCATCTGACATCTCACTATCATATTCATACATAACATCCATGCTCCAGGCAAAGTACTGGTGTGCATTATCCATTAACCCATCTTCGGTACGCTCATTTGCGGTCTTCATTAGTGAGGACCTTTGCAAACGTTGGGTCATGCGATTAACTTCGTCGCGGATATGATGCAATGCCCTTTGCAACAACTGTGGAGTGTCAGTTGGCATACGCATGGCTAACCGGTGAGGAAATTTAATATTAACTTCACGACATAACTCAACGAGAACGTTTGCTCGAGTTATGCGAAATTCTCACTCAGCTCTCATGGTATTGACGGTGGCACATGAGTAACGCAAATTTAGATTTAATGGGTATTGAAATTCATCTCCATCTGCAACCCAATAGCGACCCATTGCTGAATATAGATCAACCACCGTATATCTCATGATGATATCGCTCGAAATAGCTGTAAAACTTTTGTTGTGGTAGATGCGATATTTATACCATATATACACATGGTAGCTGTATGTATGAAATTAGTGTAAACAACTATGACAACTATGCATCAGAGTTGTCACGTCAACTTTGATGACCTAAACAACTATGCATCAACTTGATAGGAGTTGTCACTTCGACTTTTATGAATTGTATAATTTATTGTTATTTGAAAACAAAAAGTAAAAAATTTGTGAAAAAATATTTCAAGAAATTAATAAATACATGAAAATACAAAAAATGTACTGAATGCTTGTATTTTTTTTAAAAATATTTTTGGTATTTAGTGAATTTTTAAAAGATTTTGTTTACAATTTTTTACTTTTTAAGTGTATTTATGTTAGGTGTGTCTAAAAAGTAAAAAAAATTCTTAAAATATTAAAAAAAATCAATAAAAAAAACACGAAAATTAAGAAAGTAGAATTTTCTGAAAAATATTTTCTGAAAAATGAAAACAAGCAAGCTGATCAACCGACAAAACGTCTGAATTAGTCAAATTTCTCTGTCTGAAATTTTTTTTAAAAAATAAATGTGAAATTATAATTTAAAAATCCAAAACAAACACCACACCCGTAAAATTGGGTAAAAATGTATTTGACAAATATAACTGAACACAGCCTCAATTTTGACTACAATATTGCATTGAAATATACTTACAATTTCAAGTACTAAAATATTTTAATTGATTATAATATTTTGTCTCAACCAATTTATGAGTATTTCCTGTTCGATCACATGCATGCCACTGACCTTATACAGTGCATTCGGCTGCCATGACTCCACTTTTGTTAAGTCATGAACGAATCAAAGGCCTGTAGCATCTACATTATGCATGAGATGGTGTCGACACAGCTCTTTGTAAAATGTAACTTTACCTTCTTTCAAAGGGAAGTTGAAAATTAAGAGGTTGTTTAGGATGATTAAAATAAGTGTATTTTTTTCTCACATTACAATATTTTTCTACAATATATTTTTCTTCCCATTGTTCAAACCACTTTTTGTACAATATTTTTTACTTTTATGTATTTATTAATTTGTTATTTTTTCACAATTTTTTTTTACTTTTTACGTGTATTGAAATATTTATTAATTTATTGTTATTTTGTTCTAACACCCCCTCAAAATTTGTATGAATTGCATAATTCACATGGGCACAGTAGGTAGGTATGTGACTTTGTGCAGCGATGCAATGATGCATCTGACTTTGTGCAATGATACAGTGATACATGTGACTTTGTGCAGTGATGCAGTGATGCAGTAATGCATGTGACTTTCTGACTTTGCCATGCTTGTATACGTTGTGACTTTTTTCCTCACATTACGTGATGCATGTGACTTTCTGCAGCGCAACTTACATGCTTTGTTTTTTCCTCACGTTTCAGAATTCATCTAAGTCACATTAATACGACTATGAAAAGAAGCAGAAAATGCTATTATGTTGGTGAAAAAAACATGATGGACGATTGTGTAATAACAATGAAAATGGGATGACTGTGAAGTTCATTAAGTGAAAATAAGATAAACTATAGGCTGCAAAGTTCTAATCGTGTTTACATATCAGGTGACCATTTTATTATTTTAGTGAAAAAAACAACAATAGTTTTGTAGGTCGAAGTGAGTTGGACGGTTGTGTATTTACTTGCACTCTGTTTCATAGTTGTTTATGAACAATATTACTTTAAAACAAAGAAAATTGAAGCCGTTGTTTCATTTTATGTTTTATTTATAATTTTTTTAAAACACCTATGTATACTGAAATCGTCAATTCCAAGTGACTACTTACTGTATTACAAAAGTAAGCAGACAAAATAGTTTTATGTGGTGATGTGACAACTCACTGCATTTTGTTTTATTTGAAAACTCACTGCTCGAATATGAAGGGATTGCATTGTGATCCTCTGGCCTACAATTATGATTTTATCTGACAACCACGTCCGTGACTACATCACAGGTACACAAAGTCACAGGTACTCAAAATTGCATGAAATGAATAACATAAAATAATATCACATGTATCACTTCTTCCATAGTGCCCTAGCACGCATTATCGTCACCAGATCATCTCTAGTTAACCCCCATAATGTCTATAAATACCCCAGTATGATGTTTGCTGAAGTCATAACAATAGTAATATATTTACAATTACTATTATTATTAATTTTTTTTATTTTATCAACAATGTCTTCAAGAGGTGCAGGAAGTTCACGTCGGCAAAGAAATCCGAAAGTGTGGCTGCTACCTCTATTTACCTATGACTATAAGAGCGAAAAGTACTCGAGTCCGAAGGATTATTATGCTGGTATCCGAGCAGAATAGGCGTTCAAGGTAACGGAGCAAGAAGGATTGTTTAATGATTTACGTAACTTTGGGGCACCAGTACCTCATCGTCGTTCATTGACCATGGCTAGACGAAATGTGAGTGACTATGAAAAAGCAGTTAGCAGAATTAAGAAGGAGAACAACAGAATGTTGATGCGGAGATGTCGACATTTCATGCTTCTTAGCCACGAAATGGCGAAGCAAGCAGAGATTTGTGATGGTAGCGAAATAATATCTTAAACAATGAAAAATATCTCTCTGACTGCTACATGTCAGATGAGGAATAAGAAATCAAACACCGTTATCTTTCATATATGTTTGTATGTATGTTATGTCGTATGTTCGTTACTGGAGTATAAGACAATGTTGTCGTTCATCTAACGTACGGATGTATTTTAAGTATTTGTTTTATGAACCTGAAGTTTATGAAATAACTACATTTATAACTACACATTTATTAGTTCATGACTTTCTTTATTGAATTGCAATGAGTTAATGAATGTTCTGGATTAATGAATGGATTAATGTATGTTGAATTATGTGAATACTTAAAACACATAAAACAGAACAAGTAACTCGGTGAAAAGCTTCCCTTAACTGGGGCTGGTGAAATAGGGATCAATTTACAAAGAATTTCAATCTCCATCAGGAAAGAAGAAAGAGTCACCTTCCAATTCCTGAAAGTCCAGTAAAAATGATGACTCTGGTAATAAATGAGGGGTTGACAGAAAACTAAACTCGGTGAAATGAACTACCGCCTTCAATAACACATAAAACAGAACAGGTAGGTCGGTGAAAAGCTTCTCTTAACTGGGGCTCGTGAAATAGGGATCCTCTACGTAAAGAATTTCAATCTCCATCAGGAAAGAAGAAAGAGTCGCATTCCAATTCTTGGAAGTCCAATAAAAATGATGACTTTGGTAAGGAATAGGGGGTTGACAAAAAACTAAACTTCGGGGGCTGGACAAACAAGCTCAAAGCCAAGTGGTTGGTCCAGTTGGGAGACTAATAAAGTTCAGACAAATGAATTACCGCCTTCAATAACACATAAAACAGAACAGGTAGCCCGGTGAAAAGCTTCCCTTAACTGGGCCTCGTCAAATAGGGATCTTCTACGTAAAGAATTTCAATCTCCATCAAGAAAGAAGAAAGAGTCACCTTCTAATTCTTGTAAGTCCAGTATAAATGATGACTCTGGTAAGGAATGAGGGGTTAATAGAAAACTAAACTTCGGGGGTTGGACAAACAAGCTCAAACCCAAGTGGTTGGTCCAATTGGGGGACTAAGTTTAAAACCCAATTGGTTTTACTTGATTTGGTTGGGATGAATCACTATTTACAATTAATTATACCCAAACAGATTGTTTTCTGCACATTTTTAAAGAAATTGACGATTTTGTTAGTATAGAAACTAGAATTGTAACCAGTTCTAATGACGCTGATTTGTTATTTTTCGGATTTATACCCAAAGAGAACAACACTTCCGAAATTACTGTGTAACACCAGTTTTTCAGACAGATTTGAATGCACTAGTTTTCTGGACAGATTTGAATGCACCATGATATTCACAAACATTGGTGGCCAAGTACTCCTACCTAACCTACGTTTCACTCACAAGATCCACCATTATTTTAAAGTTGATTTCAAAAGTTGAGATTGTAAATGTTTCCCAAAATATTACAAATCGAATATTCAAAAGTTAATTTTAAAATAATTCCAAATGACAACAAAAATTCAAATAGTTATACTTTTCCCGTTGATAGAAATAGTAGGTCGTAACAACGAATGATGTATAGCTAAGTGAAATACAACATTGCCTACATAAGCTTCATTTTTTCAAACATTGAGTAGTTAAATCGTGGAGAGACTTGTCAGTATATGCAGATGGATTGTGAAGTCATGTGACCTGGTGCACAGGCTTTGGTTTTCTCGATATTTTGCTCGATTATTTGATATACAGTGACAACTCATCTCTTATTGATATATGTAGGATTCTCAATTCAGAAAGTCACATGGCAACAGGAAATTCAATGATTTACCTTACAGTGAGCATGCCCTTATTTTGTCCGTATATGCAGATGGATTGTCAAGTCATGTGACTTGGTGCACAGGCTTTGGTTTTCTCGATTTTTTGCTCAATTTTTTTATTACAGTGACAACTCATCTTTACTTGATATATGTGGGATTCTCAATTCAGAAAGTCACATGGCAACATTGAATTCACTGCTTTACCTTACAGTGAGCTTGCCCTTATTTTGTCCGTATATGCAGATGGATTGTCAAGTCATGTGACTTGGTGCACAGGCTTTGGTCAAGTTGATTTTTTGCTCGATTTTTTTATTACAGTGACAACTCATCTCTTATTGATATATGTGGGATTCTCAATTCAGAAAGTCACATAGCAACAGCGAATATACTGATTTACCTTACAATGAACATGCCCTTATTTTGTCCGTATATGCAGATGGATTGTGAAGTCATGTGACTTGGTGCAATGTCACGACCCAAACCCGCCCATATAGGTTTAGCACCGTAACCGGCCAGTAATTCGAGGATTACCTACGGCCTCTGAACAGATTAGCAAAATATTAGGGGCTAGCGGAAGCAAATAAGAATATACAACGTCCATTGAGCTGTGCAGACTTATATGAGACAGAAAAATTTAAAACTTTTCATATACATATATACACATCATCTTTAAGTCATAATATATAGACAGATTAGGCAGAAAGGGACTTAGTTCCCTTTTTCAAAATACACTTGACTTGAAGAAACAAACAAAAAAACATAACTTAAACTTTAAATTACATAACGATAACACTTAACATATCCGGAACCTCCACGGGAGGCACATAGGTTGGCTGACAGAACAAATTCTAGACAAATACCTCTAAGCCTGGTCACGCGCCTGATCACCTACATAGATAAATAATACAGTAAGCTAAAGCCCAGTGAATAATAACAGAGTAAAGGGTTTCAATGAATGAGTCCATACATATTTCATAAATCAATTCATATTGTATCAAAATCACGCTTGATCAGATCGAAATCATAATTCAGTTTTATCAAATTCATACTTGATCAGATCATATACCGACAGAAATCATAAGTCATAGTTACATTTACGTGATACATCCATTAGCATAACTAAACAGAACGCGCAATGCGTAAGGTTATGAATAACCTCCTTAGCTCCCACGAAGGAACCTCCGGATCTGGGTAACAGAACAGCTAAGCCCCCATGACAGGTCTCCGGTACGGGCATCAATGCACAAACAAAACGCATAAAGCGTAACACAACAGAACACATAAAGCGTAAAGTTCCACGAAGGAACCTCCGATACCGGGTCACGGTTGTAAATCTCACATGGTACTAAAGATGTCACGAATACATGTCAGAAATTAGACAATCATTCATTGTACATAACATATCATTTCAGAAAACAGATCTCATTTTGTCACACAGAAAATAAGTACAGTTGAACATATCTTTACTAAGTTATTACTCACTATAGTGACCTCGGTCTTTTCCCATTTGGTTGTTGTATCCGGACTTAGGTTCCGTGGATCCTATCATTATATAATTGTTGTTGTCGTCCTTTATCTTCTCTTTTTGAGTTATAGGATGTGTTGGGCAGGTTTGTTACAGGTTGGTTGGGTTTGGAAACCAAGTGTTGCTGTCCAGAATTTTGGACCTTTGCTCGAGCGAGGCGTTGGTCGCTCGAGCGAGAGTAGAATTTTGTGTCTGGTGGCTCGAGCCAGGGTCTCTTCACTCGAGCGAGCAACTGCGTCTAGTATAGACCTGAGAGCTGTGTTTCTTGGCTCGAGCGAGCTTTCCTTCGCTCGAGCTAGCGAGGTGTATGTTTTTGAGTTCTTCGCTCGAGCGAGCATTCTGTCGCTCGAGCGTGCTTTCTGGGTTGAAGACCTGAAGCATTGCATTCTTGGCTCGAGCGAGACTTTCTTTGCTCGAGCGAGTCTTTCTTGTGTCTGGTCGCTCGAGCGACTAATCCTTCGCTCGAGCGAGCCTGTCGGATTTAAATAGGTAGCAGCGGGTTTTAAAACACTTTTTCATCCTCTTTTTTATTCCAAAACCCTAGGTCCGACTTCTCTCTCCCTCCACTTACCTTCTCTCTTAGGTTTCATATACTTTTAGGGTGTTTCTACCCTAGGCTCTTTATTAAAAAGATAGAGGGGGTTGAGGGCTTCGTTTTTATCTGAACGTTTGACGGTTTGGAGCACCTTGCAATTTGATCATCTTCTCCATTTGTGTTCTTCACTTCGAGGTAGGGATTTCCTACTCCATATTATAGGTGTTGTTCTAAGTTTTGGTATTTTGATATGTTGGGGTTGTTTGGTAATTTTGGGAAAAACTCTAGTTGTTGTAATAGATTAATTTGTGTAATTTATTTAAGGAAAATTGGGAAATTTAGTTAAATTCATGGAATTGGAAAATTATAAGCTTAAATGGTGTAGTTGGATAGTTTAATAACACACCCATGAAATTGTTGAGTTTATATTTGTGGTAACATTTATTTCCTATTTAGAGATAATTGTTTTGGACTATCGGTGGAGGATAGTCGTGATTGTTATAGACATTGCATGTGGATTTGGGAAAACTGAAACTAATCACATTGGTTAAGTCATTGATTTTGACTATTGAATTAATACAGAAAATACGTGTATTGATTGAGTATTGTATATGGCAAGTGTTTAATACATTGTATATGCATATTGTTGGGAGGAGATAGGTGATGTACTCCACGGTTTGGGAGGAGATAGGGGATGGACTCCTGAACCGGATATTGTTTGGGAGGAGATAGGGGATGGACTCCATTAGCACCACTAATATGTGTGCTTATTGATTTATGGAAGTGTTTTTACATGTTATTGATACATCATTAAAATGTGTATCAATTGGAAAGTATGGAAGTGAATTTTGGTTGAGGTTGATACAACACCAACATGTGTATCCATTATGATATAAGAAATGTTTAACTTGATTTGTTATCCCAATTGAATTGGAAATATTGTTAATAAGAGATGTAATCTTTGTTGAGTTATTTGGCCAGGTTCTGAGCCATATTTGTATAAATGGAAAGTTGAATAAATAATGGAAAGTAAAACGTGTCATGGACATTAGTGTCATGAAACTGTATGATGATGAAACTGATATTTTGTGTAGTCCATCTATTGAATGCTATTGCTTTATTCAATGCTTATATTTGGTTTAGTATATTTCTACTGGGCTGTGGCTCACCCTATACGGGAACATCATTTTCAGGTCCAGGTGATGTGCTACCTCCAAGGAATTAGCTTGGAAGGATTTAGAGTTGAAGAATCTGTTTAGATTAGTTGTTATTTCAGTTTATTTGATATTACATATAAACTCAAGCCAAGGGCTGAATTTGTAGTTGAGTTAGTACTCACATTTTTGTGCCCAAGTGTTAAGCTTGGAAAGATGTAAGCCCATAGGGAATTTATTTTGATGTTACATGTGATATCCTTCAATAATGATACTCTGATGAATGAGATAATGATTGGTTTTCTTTTATCAATGCATGTTACTGTTATATATTATGGGTTTATTTTGAGAGCGTTACACTCACAGTGACTGCAGAAGCAAATCAGATAGACTGGACACATCGGGAAAATCAGGCAGATAATGGCGCGTGACCTACACAAGCATATAACACATACACATAGAAACACAACATTACTCCCTTGATTAACTTGTCCTTTCTAGTCTTTATAGTCTGAAGTTCTACTACGTTTATTCTTTCTCAATCTAATAAACCGGGTCCTTATTTCACATATTCTTTCATTACTAAGTCCTTCTTTTTCAAATAGATTGATCCTTTACTTGGCTTCTTAAACAATTACCACTAGATCAATGATTCACTCTTTAACTAACTAATCTATGTTAATTAGTAACTTATTATTCTTTATTGAGTCATAAATCATATCTAAAATGCATTGGAAAGAGATGAAGATAAAAATATGAACTAAATGTAACTTTCCAAATTGTGCTGAAAATGGGTCTTCGCTCGAGCGCCACTTTGGTCACTCAAGCGGACTGTAAAATTTGAAGAAACTATTGGGAGGCCGATTTTCACGCTCGAGCGAGACTTCCCTCGCTCGAGCGGACAACGAAAATTCTAAAATTCTAAAATTGCAATTAAAGTTCCAATTTGGTATTCAAAGCTGCAAAACATTTACTTTAGTATTCCAACATGGAGAACCATTTATTAAAGTCATAAATTGCTAAATCATTTATTCAAAATCATACCCCACTTGCCAAATTTAGGTTGAAATCGTTTTCTCCATATCAAGCCAAATCCCAACTCAAAATGATTAACTTCTAACTTAATTTCCATAAATTGAACATGGCTCAAAACTCTCATTTTCTTTTTAGTTACATAAAATTGGCGTCAAATTCTTTCTATTTTCCTTGAAATCATGAAATTGAAGTCATGGAACTTCTTATAAATTTTCCCACTATTTTCCATAATCTTAAACTCAACTTAATTTGTAACCTTAATTTAATTCATAACCATAGATGTCCCAAAATATGTTTTATTTTGAATAAAATCTCAAATTACAAGTATGGATTAAAATCTAATTATAACATCAACACTTTATCTAACATTAGGATTAATTCTAAATTTCCATAAACTTGATGTTTATAAAATATTCCCTTTTTCTCTTCAAAATATGAGATTGAATTAATCCAAATCTTTCAAAATCCACGATGTATGTAATACAAATAGGCCCAATTTTATTATTAATAACAAAATCAACTTAATTATGACTTACAAAAATCAATTTCTTAGAAATTCGTCTTAACTCAATTTCTAACCAAAAACTTAATTTATAATCATAGATGTTCTAAAATGTACTTAAATTGAACAAACCTTTTTAAAATTAAATCACATGCATGAATTAAACAAATTCCTAGTTTTCATAATAAAATCAAAACTTTAGGATTAGTTCCCAAATTCCCATAGACTTGATTTTAGTTCCAAATCATCATTTCCATATCAATTTCCTTCTAATCCCATAAAATTGATTTCTAACTCTTTTCTATCTCCTTAAATTATGAAATTGAAATTATAAAACTCCTAGGAAGATATTTGCATGTGTGAAATCATAATCAAAATCAAACCATCTACATCAAAATCCCTTTTTATTCAAAATTAAGCTCAAATGTTCATGAATTAATAATTTACCACAACTTGTTCTTCTTATATCCAAACATGAAATTAATTCTTCAAATCTCCTAAAATTCCATTGATGCATTTAAAGATGAAACCCAAATTCATGAGGAATAATACAAATTAAACTCACTTGATAAATTTTTTAAATTAATTTCTTAGCTCTTGGCTTAATTCTTTTCTTTTTATTATATGTAGAATTACTTGCAAGTGGATTTTATTTCCTCTAGATTTTTAAATATATAAGCCAAATGATGAAACATGAGACATGCAAATAGTTTACTATTCATCATCTTCTTGCCAAATTCTTTCCAATTACATGAAATTGAACCAAAACCCTTTTGATTTCAAGTATTAGGTATAGAAGAATTAAACAAGAAATTTACCTAAACTTGTTGGATTTTTGAGCTCTCACTCAATCTCTTGTTTTCCTTAAGCTTTCTTTCTTCCTTTCTTTATGGTGAATAGGTGAGCTCTTCCAATTCTTCAGCAAAAATGAGATGCCTCACTCCCTTCCTTTCTCTCTCTCTCTCGATTTACTCTAACCGAAGGGTGCTGAAATGGTTCTAAAAAAAAGTCTATACACTATCACCACAAAACACTCTCAAATGACATACACACACACACTAGTTTCATGACGCCACAACACACACGTGCACCACTCCAAGAGCTCCAGCACAACCTTCACATGCACACACACACACACCAACGCTCAGTACACCCACACCCACTTATGCTTTCAATTCTAATTTAGTCCATAATTAAATGTTGTCTAGAATTAATTTAATTAGGCACCACTTAATCTTAATAAATTTTGATTAGCATAAAATTTGTTAATTGTAACTAATCTCAAATCCTATATAATTTAATTAGTCTAATTGACTTCCATTAGGGTCTAATTAATTATATTTAAATTTATCGGTACAAATCAGATTTTTTTTAATCAGACTCCCAAAAGGCTCCAAATAATAAATCGAACTTATTGCCATCATCACTTTTGATTTCCTAAATCATTTAGGCCTTCAATTTCTGATCGGACTCCAAATTTCCGTCAATTAATTTACATATTCAAATAGGGCACATCACAATTAAATTAATCCGTAATAATCACAATCCTCAACCTTCATAATTTGATCAACTCCAATTAGGACCTAATTAATCGAATCCCAATTTCACTAAATTGAATCGAATATTTAATTAAACTCCCAAATGGGTCCGTAATTAAAATTTAATTAATTAAACTTTTCAATTTCACTTCCTTAAGCCATTTGGACCCTTAATTTCTAATTCCAAAATAAACCTTCAATCAAATCATATACGAGTCAGACTCCACAATTCTCATAAATCCCAAATAAATTATAATACTTGGCAATTAAATCTCAAATCCTCTTAATTAATCAAGTACTAATCATTATACGTGATGGGGTTGTTACATGCACAGGCTTTGGTTTTCTCGATTTTTTGCTCGATTTTTTTATTACAATGACAACTCATCTCTTATTGATATATGTGGGATTCTCAATTCAGAAAGTCACATGGCAACAGTGAATTCACTGATTTACCTTACAGTCAGCATGTCCTTATTTTGTCCGTATATGTAGAAGGATTCTCAAGTCACGTGACTTCGTACACAGTATTTTCTTTTCTCTGTTTTTTCAGTCTAGTGACAACTCATACCTTGTTCATATATGTGGGATTGTCATGCAGAGGCATCTTTCTAAAGCCGTTCATAACCAACTATATAAACGACTAAAGGTGAAGACACAACCTTACAACTCATTTCGCCCTACGAAATTATCATTCATTTGTTTTAAAAAACTAGCATGGCTACATGGTTCATGGGAGGGAGTGGGAATCGCAGAGGTGGTAGGAACTTGCAAAGGGGTGACAGTTCACGACGAGGAGGGGGAAGGGGACGTAGCGATGCTGAAGACGATTCATGGGAGGGAGTGGGAATACATGTTCTAGATTATGCTTGTGGTTATCGTGATAGGTTTGGGAAGTGACATTTTTTGATGCCCAAGTATTATCCAGTTCAAGGAGGTTCATGTATGGATCCATCAGATAATCAAACAGGATATGGTTTAGCAGACACTAGACTTCTGAAGTGGCCCGCACTATTTATAGAGTGAGTACAAATGGAAAGATTATGTCGAGAAAATCGACTGAAGGTGCCAAAAGCACGTTTTGTTGAGATCCAAAAGGAAGATTCTGATAATGTTGATCGACTATGTGAAAGACTACAATGTGAGATTTCTCAAATGCGCCGTAGGTTAGCCCGCGATATGTAGCTATACATAGTTAAGAAGGATGCCCAGAAGAACAAAACAGAACCAAATGTTGCGGCTATCAAGGGTATCATGAAGGATCCTGAACTTGTCTTTGACGTTGAGCTTTCGGATTATTCAGACTCTGAGCCACCTGCCGATTTAAGCGCGAATTAGGTGTTAATGTCTACACTTCGGCAATATTAGGTCATGCATTAATATGTAATGTCTATGTTAGACTAAGTATAACTGTTATGTTATGTTTATGTTTATGTATTGTGTCTGTCAAATGTTGCGGCTATTAATATGCAATATTAGGTCATGAATTAGGTGTTTCTCTGTCTAACTGTTATGTTTATGTATTGTGTCTTGATTCGGGGTGTCGGGATGTATGTAATGTGTGTTCAGCTCATGGTGTCCAGAATGTATTTTTGTGGGAGACTTATGTCTGTACTACCTATGTAACTGAAAACTATTACATTTGCAACTTCAGTTATGTTGTTTTCATGCCTGTATAAGTATTTAGTAAATTAGTAACTTCGTATATTATGTATTAAGTTTTATTACAAAAATGTTGACAAAATTTATTTTAGGAGCTCTCGCGGTGGCCAAAATAATTTTCTGAATAACACCTTCTAACCTAAAACAAAGACCAAAAAAAAAAATTTACATGAAAACAACTTTACTAAAGCAAAAAAAAATATATATATATATATATTAATTACATTATCACCTTCTAACCCAAAACAAACACAAAACAATAAACAAAAAAAATTTATATGAAAATGGCTTTAGTAAAGACAAAAAAATTTTCTGAATTACACTTTCTAAACCAAAACAAAGACAAAAGAAAAAAAAAATTAACATGAGAACGGCTTCAGTAAAGTCCACAAAAATTTATGAATTACATTATCACCAAAACAATGACAACAAAAAAAAAATTTACAAAAAAAAATTAAATATAATTTAAATGAACAGTGAAAGCGTGGTTTCAATCCATACTTATTACAGTGAACAGTGAAAGCATGAATTTTGTAAATGAACATGATTGGCTTAATAATATCTAAATGAACATGATTTTAAAATTATATATATAAAAAATATTATGTAAAATTAATATATGAAAAGAGGCTTTTCCTATAAAAATTTAAATGATATATAAATTGGCTTAATTCCCAAATGTTTGGTAATTAGTTAAAAATATTATGTAAAATTAATATATAAAGAAGAGGCTTTTCTCATATGATGTAACAGAAATTAATATATGAAAAGAAGAGGTTTTTCCCATATTATGTAAAATTTTTGAATTACACATTGTAAACCAAAACAAAGACAAAAGAAAAAAAAAATAATTTCAACATGACAATAGCTTTAGTAAAGCCAAAAAAAATTTATGAATTACATTATCACCAAAACAATGAGAACAGGAAAAAAAACAAAATATTAAAAAATAAAAAATATATAAATAAATGAAAAGTGAAATCGAGGTTTCAATCGACGCGTGTTTTTATCAACAGTAAAAGCGCTATTCCAAACAGCGTTTTCCTCACAAAAAATTAGATGCATAGAAAGCGCTATTTCAAATAGCGTTTGCTTCAGCAAAAAAATTTCCACATAAAGCGCGATTTCAAATAGCGTTTATTCGGAAAATTTTTTTATGTTAAAAGCGTGATTTGCAACCACGCGTTCTTAATTAAAAACGTGATTTTGAATAGCGCTTTCACTATTCATCACATTTTGGGCTCCAAACAGTGAAAGCGCGATTTGTAATAGCACTTTAGCCTAGTTTGAGAATTCTGTCCAAACTAGGCCTAGTTTGAAAATTAAGATACAAATTAGGCTTAATATGGGAAAAGCCTCTCTAATTTGGTCCTTTGAGGTTTTGTTATTTTTCTTCTTGTTTTGTGTGATGTTTACTTTTTCAATATAGTTGTATTATAATTTTTCTTTTAAAAAAAGAAAAAGAAGAAAAGAAAAAGAAACTTATTAGATTAAATTCGAATTCTTTTAAAAATGTCAAATGACTCTCAAAATGAGACTTGGCATCAAATTCTATTTAGAAAGTGTGAAAAAGGTCTTTCAGCATGAATGAAAAATGAAACTAGTTGCCAAGGCCTTGTTTGTTAACATTTTTATTTTTAGTTTTTGTTTTTGCTTTTGCTTTCATGCTTTATGTAAACTGAAAAACAAAAATGTGATTGGTACACATTCATTTATATACTTATTTCTACAGCTCCATTTGGTAGAGTTGTGGGAAAGTGATTACAGATTATGATTATAACTTTAAACATAAGTTGTTAATATGTTTGGTGTACTTGTGAGATTATAGATTTAATCAGCAGAGTAATATTTGGTTAAATAAGCTGCAAACTAATTTTTTGTTATGTAATGTCTTTTTTGCTCTTATAAGATATAAAATTTGTGATTTTATTTACAGTACTTTTTTTTTTCTCTCTTTTTCTTCATTTTCTTTTCTTTTCTTTTCTTTTTTCCCTTATTTTCTTTTCTCTTCTTTCTTTTTCTTTTCTCTTCGGTCTTTTTTTTTTCTTCTCTTCTTTTCTCTTCTTTCTTTGTTAATTTTGTGTAATTTATTAATTCATTATAATTAATATCAATTAATATTCATGTATTTATATTAATGTTGTGATTTTATTAATACCAATTAGCAACAATTGTTAATTTTTCATTTTCTTCAATTTTAATTTAAAAAAAAAATTGTGATTCTTTTTTATTATTATTATTTTCATTAGAATACCAATTGATAATATAATTTTTTTTTAATTTATTGATTCATTACAAATATACCAATTTTATTAATTTATTAATTTTTTTTTAACAAACCCTAGCTATCGCTGTCGGTGGCTAGGGTTCACATCGCAAATCATGATCGTGATGGCGATGGGATAAGGATCGCTCTGGTTTGAGATCACGGATGCAATGGTGAGCTCTGGTTCGTCACCATCAGGCTATCTCACAACGTTGACGAGAGCACGAAAAGTCGATCATCATGTCGTCGATGGCGGTGGTTAGGGTTAGGGTTAGGGTTAGGGTTGTCGATTGCGATGATATGGCTTTGCCCCTCTAGTTCATGAGAGAAAAAGCGAGAGACAAAGAGAGCATAGCTTGAAATCCTAGCCAGAAATCGTAGACACGGCACAATGCCGGAGATAGAAAGTGCACAGGTTCTCCAGAAAATGGAGCTTTTGTTCACCATCAATCACGATGGGAGATGGGGGGACGACGATGAAGGAGACGAACAGAGAGAGGAGAGGGTTTCTTGATCATAACGAAGAGATGAGAGACTGATCGGAAATCGCCAATCACCCGCTGAAAATCGCCCCTCTCTTTCTCTCTAAGTCTCAGTGAACAATAAAGAGAAGATTAGGGTTAAATATATATATATATATATATAGTGGTATAAGAGTAAATACCTTCAAATACTAAGGATATTTAAGTAATTCTCTACATAATCTACTTGCAGAAGCGGTTGGGAGCTTCTTCTAATTTTCAAACAAATTTGCCTTAAAAAAAAAAGCTATAGAAGCTGAAGTTGATGCCTTTAAGCTCAATTAAACAGTCTGTAATAGCTTTTAAAAAGCCAAAAGCTATAATCTGCTCAAAATAAGCTAGACCAAATAGGCCCTACATCTTATAAATGAAAAAAAAAAGAAAGAATTATGTGTGAGTAGCACACTCACCTACACATCGGCCTTATTTGGTGGAATTTTTTTTAAGCTAAAAGTTTATAATAAAAAAGTAGAAACTAAAAATACATCTTTCTTAGTTTTCAAATAATTAAATTTTTTTAACTTATTTAAATTATTTCTGTCTAATAAACTATAAATAGAAGTTGCACCAAAATAGTCTAAAACAAACTTTCAAATAAAAATAAGGTATAATCTTCTCTTAAAAATTGCAGCAAACATTGTATAAGAGTGAAGCATTCATGTGCGATGGATTGCTCATTCTCTCTCTAATGTGGTGCCTACATGATAAATGTGACATTATTGAATTTTTTTTTTTTTTTGAAATCTCTTAAGTTTTTTTGGGTTCAAATATCAATTATAAAAATAAAAAATAAAAAATATTTTGATAGAATAATTAATTTTTATTGATAATTGATGGCAGAACAATTAATTTAAATTCAAGTTGAATGGCGCATTAGGCATTGGATTCAAGAATTAATTATTTGTGATGAAAATGACACTAAAAAATTGTTGGTGCTGAAAAAGTTATTTGAAAGTCATTGTCACGCCCTCAAAATAACAACATAAGACCCAACAATAAAGACATGCATATATATATATATATAAAAGTTTCATTACAAAGAGTATTACATGTTAACAACAAAAGCAAATGCCCTAAGGGCTTACAGCTTTCCAAGTTAACACTTGGTTACAAAAAAAAAAAGCACTAGCTCAATTACACCTTAAGCCCTTGGCTTGAATTTACATGTAATACATCAAAAGAAAATAGATGACCAAAGAGTCCGTCAGCCTCAAGCCTCCCAAGCTATGTCCTTGGAGGTGGTATGCTACCTGTACCTGAAAATGATGTTCCCATATAGGGTGAGCGGCTTGAAGAGAAATATACTAAACCAGTTATGAATAATGACTAAAAGATTAACAGTTGATAGATGGTCAACACTTTTACACTCCTTCATAACACATTACAATTCCAAGACTTTCAAGCCTATGTTCAATTCAATCTCCATTTTCCTTTAATTCTCAATTCATAATTCATGGCTCAGAACCTGGCCGAACAACTCATATGAGACAATAACTCATATTAACCACTTTCATTTTTATTACTTCCACAGATAAGCAGACTAGCTATATCACATTCCCAAGACAAGCATATGAGCTCTGTCAATACATTACTAGACAAGCATATGAGCTCTATCTACGGAGTCCATCCCCTATCTTCTCCCAAACAACATCCGATTTAGAGGTACATCCCCTATCTTCCCCTAAACCGTGGAGTACATCCCCTATCTTCTCCAACACAACACAATGCATATAAACAATAATTATACACATCACAAATCAATACATAAAGTTAATGTATTCTTCAACTGTCATATTCAATGACACATTTCAATGATTGGTTTTAATTTGCCTAGTCATCATGCATTGTCTACAACAATCAAGACTATCCTCCATCGATAGCCCAAAGCAGATATTTCTAAACAGAACATAAATGCACAAAATGGATATTAAATCAACATTTCCACTTCAATTTCTCATTTCTCATAATTAACATCTCAACCCTTAGGTTCCATTTTCATCAATGTTTCAATATTAATCCCATGTTTCTATACCAAACATGCCTCTAGGTTCATTATAAATAAAACCCCAACTTTTGTAAAATTACACAAAGGCCCAAAGTTTTCTCAAAATTTCACAACAACTTCCAACACATCAAAATGCTAAAATTCAAAGACAAAATCCATAAAGAGGAGTAGGATATCCCTACCTCAAAGTTTGAACTCAAAAGGAGATGAAGACCCAACACCCAACTTGCTCCAAAACCAAATATTTTCAGATTAGATCGAAGCCCAAGTCACCCTCTATCTTTTTAACAAAGCACTTAGGGGTGATTCACACTCTAGGGAGATGATTTCTTAGAGAGAAGGTAAGTCTAGAGAGAGAGGCTCTCAGATTTAGGGTTTGAAGATGTAAAAGTTGTAAAAAAGTGAAGTTTAGATCGCTGCTGCGAACTGATATAAATAGGCTCGCTCGAGCGACCAGACACAGAAAACCCTAGCTCGAACCAAGAAGGTCTCGCTCGAGCCAACAACCCAGAAGCTCGCTCGAGCGAATAAAAGCTCGCTCGAGCTAGGAACTCGACCCTTCAGGTCTGCAACTAGACGCACGCTCGAGCGACAAACTGCTCGCTCGAGCGAAGACCGAACCAGATCGCTCAAGCGAAGAAAAGCTCGCTCGAGCCAAAAATCATGGTGTTCAGGTCCAGTACCAGACGCAATCGCTCGCTCGAGCGAAGCCACTCTAGCTCGACCCACCAGACACAAAACTCAACGCTCGCTCGAGCGACCAACTCCTCGCTCGAGCGAAGGACAAAAATTCTGGGCAGCAACCCTTGGTTCCCAAACACAACCAACTCAGAAACAAACACGCCCACATCCTATAACTCAAATACAATATAGAAAAGGATGTAAACAAGACAATGCTCAACTATTAACATCCAAGGACACATGTCCGGATCACTGCACAATAAGGGGTAAACCCGGGATCGCTATAACCTCCCCCCTTAAAGAATTTCGTCCCCGAAATTAAAAACAAGTTTTTGAAAAGCAAGTTTTTTTTTTTTTTTTTTTTTTTTTTTTTTTTTTTTTAAAAAAAAAACAATGCCTTAACACAACATTCAACAATTCGACTCATTACCGGTCATCCATCTTTTATTAAGAGGCATTTCGCAACATACATTTCAAAGTGCATCTATAACATGCATTTCCTTTCCATTTTCCAACCATTTTCAACATACATGGTTCGCAATTCATATCATAATAAAGTTTCATGATACATAATCAGTCCTATAATATAGCCAGTAAATGCAATATTACAACCCACTTCCATAAACCAAAACATATGCTATGTTTTACAACTTAAGACATAAACAAAGCTTAAGTCTGGCAAGATTATAAAGGGGGTGTTTGGGAAGGCTTGGGTTGGGCTATTTTAGTCTCAATTCAGAAAATAGCCGAAAAGCTTCCCTGTGCATGATTTTTCAAAAAAAAAAAAAAAAGGAAAAGTCAAATGATTAGAATTGAGCAACGCACCTACACTACTACCTACCGCCAATTACGGTGTAGGCTTCAGACAAGTGTAATTACAATATTACCCCTAATGGTGTAATTTCGGAAAAAATAAAATTAAGGGCAATTTTGTCATTTTAATTTGACATCATTTCAAACACATTTTTCAATATAATAACTCAACTAAAAAATCATCTCATCTTCCCAAACACAAAAACTAAAATACCCACTAAAATAGTCAAAAAGCCAAATAGCCTACTAAAATAGCCACTTCCCAAACGAGGCCAAAATTTATGTACAAGATTACACATCAATAAACAAGTCCGGATATTTCTCACGGACCTCCAACTCACGTTCCCAAGTGGCTTCCTCCACTCCGTGATGCTTCCACAGAACCTTCACCAAAGGGATGGTCTTGCCACGCAGGACTTGATCCCGCCTATCCAAGACCCGAACCGGTCTCTCCTCATACGAGGCATCCTCATCTACCTCTAAGTCGGTCCAATCCAACACATGTGATGGATCCGGCTCATACTTACGAAGCATACTCACATGAAACATGTCATGAACTCCGGACAACTGTGGCGGCAAAGCTAAACGGTAAGCAACCTCGCCAATCCTCTCAAGGATCTCAAAAGGACCAATAAACCGAGGGGATAACTTTCCTCTCTTCCCAAACCTCATCAATCCCCGCCTAGGTGATATCTTCAGAAAGACATGATCACCCATCTCAAACACCAACGGTCTCCTCCTACGGTCAGCATAAGATTTCTGACGACTCTGGGCTGTAACAAGCCTCCTACGGATAAGCTCAACTTTCTCCGTCGTCTCCCTAACCAACTCCGGACCCAACAAAGGTGTATCACCCACCTCGGCCCAACAAACCGGAGACCTACAAGGTCGGCCATACAAGGCCTCAAACGGTGCCATACCGATACTAGACTGAAAACTGTTGTTGTAGGCAAACTCCACCAATGGTAGGTGCCTTTCCCACGTCCCACTGAAATCAAGGACACAACCCCGAAGCATATCCTCAAGGATCTGAATAGTACGCTCGGACTGCCCGTCAGTCTGAGGGTGATAAGCTGTACTAAAGGTCAACTTAGTGCCCAAAGCACTCTGCAAACTCTGCCACAACCTAGCAGTAAAACGAGGATCTCTATCTGAGACGATCGTCACTGGGACCCCGTGCAATCTCACTATGTCCCGAATGTACAAGTGGGCAAGGTGATCTATCGAATCTCTCACGCGCATAGGAATGAAGTGCGCCGACTTAGTCAACCGGTCTACAACCACCCAAATAGCATCACTACCCCGCTGAGTCCTTGGAAGGCCTACGACGAAGTCCATAGTGACATGCTCCCACTTCCACTCGGCAATAGGCAAGGGTTGCAACAAACCCGCTGGCCTCTGATGCTCGGCCTTCACTTGCTGACAAGTAAGGCACTTAGACACGAAGACTGCCACATCTCTCTTCATGCCTCGCCACCAAAACTGGCGACTCAAATCCTGATACATCTTAGTACCTCCCGGATGCACCGCAAGGCGCGAATGATGGAACTCTCGAAGTACCTCCTCTCGACAAGACTCCGGCACAAACAAACGGTCTCGGTATCTCACGCTCAGGTCGGGATACACCGTCAAACCCTTCTCGACCTTCCCACTAGAGATCTTCTCTCTAAGGGATTCTACCTCAAGGTCACCTCTCTGTGCCTCTAACACTCGAGTCACAAGTGTAGGTCACAAGAACAACAGAAAACAAGGTCATGACCTCAACGGATCCGCCTAAGCAAGTCAAACTCGCCAAGTGCCCCCAACATCTCCCACTCCCGGATGGCTACACAAGCTACATCGCTAATGGATTTCCTACTAAGAGCGTCGGCCACAACATTGGCCTTCCCTGGGTGATAATGCAACTCGAAGTCGTAATCCTCAATAAACTTCATCCACCTCCTCTGCCTCAAATTCAAGTCCTTCTTTGAAAACAGATATTTCAGACTCTTATGATCCGAGAACACCTCGAATCTCTCACCATAAAGGTAGTGCCTCCAGATTTTCAAGGCAAAAATCACAGCCGCTAACTCTAGGTCGTGTGTAGGGTAATTCTTCTCATGTATTTTTAACTGACGAGAGCCAGAAGCTACCACTTTCCATTCCTGCATCAACACACAACCCAAACCCTCTCGTGAGGCATCGCAATAAACTGCATAACCCAACCCTCTCTCTGGAATAATCAAAACTGGAGCGGTGGTCAATCTAACTTTCAGCTCTTGGAATGACTTTTCACAAGTGTCACCCCATACAAATTTGACTTCCTTCCGAGTCAACCTAGTCAATGGTGAAGCTAACCTGGAGAAATCTTTCACAAACCGGCGGTAATATCCAGCTAATCCCAGAAAACTGCGGATCTCGAACACACTCTTAGGCTGTGCCCAATCTTGCACTGCCTCAGTCTTGGATGTATCAACAGACACCCCTTCCCCGGAAACTACATGGCCTAAGAACTTGACTTCTCCTTGCCAGAACTCACACTTCCCAAACTTGGCATATAGCCTATGGGCTCTAAGTAACTCAAGCACCACTCTCAAGTGTTTCTCGTGCTCCTCCTCTGAAGGTGAATAGATAAGAATGTCGTCCACAAAAACGACCACAAAATGATCCAAGAATTCTCGGAAGATCCGGTTCATCAAATCCATAAAGACTGCCGGTGCATTGGTAAGCCCAAATGGCATCACCAGAAACTCATAATGGCCATACCGCGTACGGAATGCCGTCTTCGGAACATCCTCCTCTCTGACCCTCAACTGGTGGTAACCCGATCTCAAGTCTATCTTAGAGAAACAACGGGAACCCTTCAACTGGTCAAACAAATCATCTATACGGGGCATAGGGTACTTATTCTTAACCGTAGCCCGATTTAACTTCCGGTAGTCGATACACAATCTCAAGGCACCGTCTTTCTTTTTTAGCAAAGAGGGCGGTGCTCCCCATGCGATACACTAGGGCGAATGAAGCCCTTATCTAGCAATTCTTGAGTGAACTTTCAACTCAATCAACTCTCTGGGCAAAAGCGATAAGGTGCCATAGAAATCGGCGTCTTGCACTAAATCAATAGAGAACTCTATCTCTCGGTGAGGTGGCAAATCAACGAGATCCTCGGGAAAGACGTCGAGTACTCACAAACTACCCTTGGCAACTCTATGGGTCTCATCACACTCACCATTCTCAAAGCTAGCAAGTAGACTACTAAGTTCATTCCGCCATGGACCATACCCGATGGCACAACACTACCAACCGGTCTCCCAAGAAATGGAAACACTCCGCTCACGGTACAACATGTAACCCTCTGGCGGTAGCAATCAATAATGACCGGTATGACGATAACAGTCCATACCTAAAATAACATCAAAGCCCTTCATGGGCATAACTACAAATGGAAACGGAAGTCGATGATCGTCGACCTCTATATCACAACCTCTACATCCGTGCTTCAAAATTAACTCACCCCCAATAGGTGACACAACACAAATAGGAGACGCTAATAGTGCTAACTCCAATTCCAACACAGATGAAAATGCAGCAGATACAAAAGAATGAGATGCACCCGTATCAATCAACACTCTAGCAACCGAGTTACAAAATAAAAAGGTACCTCTCACTACTGATGGAGCTAGTACTAAATCCTGCGCGGTAACAGCATACACGCGCCCTGTAGGACCCTGGTCCACCTGCTCACCCCTAGGAGCATCATTCTTTGTCTTGATTGGGAGCAAGCTCCCAGTTGGCCCTCGAGGCTGCCTGGTGGTGGTGAAATCCCTACGTCTACCTAGAACCAGACGCTCTTGAAGTGGCACTCAACTGTGGGCAGAACCTCTTCAGGTGCCCAGGCTGTCCACACTGATAACAAGACAAGGGTTGCCCCCTGCCCAAACTCTGACTCCGTGGTGCAGGTGAAGAAGATCTGACCCTCGACCTCCACTTCTTGAACAAGCTGAAGCCTTGTGACCCGGTTGGCCACACTTGTAACAGGTAAACTCTCCCTGATTGCCCCTCCCGGAACCTGCACTCGGTACTGGGAAAGTCGACCTAGAAACCCCACTCTGAGACTGCTGAGGGTTATATCCCCTCTGTCTCCTGCTATCACCCTGTCCATCTTGACTCCTCTTGGAGCCTTTCTGCCCTTCCTCCTCTTCCTGCATCATAATCTCAGTATGAGCTGCAGCATCAACCAGTCGCCCATAATTCCGAAACATAGACCCCACAATTCTCAACTTGAGGCCGCGCCTCAACTTCTTCTCAAACTCAATGCAACGGCGTTCCTCAGACGCCACCAACTTAGGTGCAAACCTGGACAAACTAGTGAATGAGGCCTCAAACTCGGCCACTGATGAACTGCTGATACCTTGGTGGCAGATCGATCTCTCAACTTCTCTGAGCAGTAGGAGACAAGAACTTCTCTGGCGTCAACAAAAGCCTTCCAAGTCCCTCCTATACGACTCTTGGTGAACTTCCACCATGACCGCATCCCCTTCACCGAAAGATGCCAAGGTCACCTTCGATACCTCGTCTTCGATGCCTAGCATCTCAAAGCGTCTTCGTTATGCTCGAGCCATTCATCTACCTTAAGCGGCTCTTTTGGATCACCCACAAATTCATCCGGATTAGGCCGAAGAACTCCCTCTTGAGAAAGAAGGTCCTGCATCCATAACAACAACTGAGCACGATTCTCGGCTCACGAGAATGCCCTCTTGACTCACTGAATGCCCTGCTATCTCTCGGGCTAGAGCGCCCATAGCTGGCAGCCCTCTTGGCTCGGCCAGTATTGGCGACCAACCCCTTCTGAATCGCTGGGAATCTCATCCAGTAAAGGCATTCTGCCTCCTAGGCACCACGCCTTCCACCACTTCCTCGTCGACATCCTAATAAAGGTAACATTAGCGTTAGCACATTTACAAATGTGCTGAAACTAAACACTCGCGTCCTAAAACATGGACTACAATAATTCACTCCACGTAAGCACATAAACACATAAGCACTTACGAATTTCATTTCCGGATAAAGATAGTCCCGAGGCGTTACTAGAGTTCCGGTTAGAAACAGCATTGATCAAGTGCCTTTCCAACAAGACTCCCGGAAACCCAAGGATCCAATCAACATCCTAGAAATTTAATCCCATACCCAAATAATCACATAAGCATATTATCATTTAAACACATGGCATATGACACTATACTAGGTCTCTATCAAGCGAGACAAACCCATTGTGATTCTAATCACTTCCCACGTACCCAAAGTATTCAAACCCGGTACGCTCTGATACCAAGTTGTCACGCCCTCAAAATAACAACATAAGACCCAACAATAAAGACATGCATATATATATATATATAAGTTTCATTACAAAGAGTATTACATGTTAACAACAAAAGCAAATGCCCTAAGGGCTTACAGCTTTCCAAGTTAACACTTGGTTACAAAAAAAAGAGCACTAGCTCAATTACACCTTAAGCCCTTGGCTTGAATTTACATGTAATACATCAAAAGAAAATAGACGACCAAAGAGTCCGTCAGCCTCAAGCCTCCCAAGCTATGTCCTTGGAGGTGGTATGCTACCTGTACCTAAAAATGATGTTCCCATATAGGGTGAGCCACAGCCCAGTAGAAATATACTAAACCAGTTATGAATAATGACTAAAAGATTAACAGTTGATAGATGGTCAACACTTTTACACTCCTTCATAACACATTACAATTCCAAGACTTTCAAGCCTATGTTCAATTCAATCTCCATTTTCCTTTAATTCTCAATTCATAATTCATGGCTCAGAACCTGGCCGAACAACTCATATGAGACAATAACTCATATTAACCACTTTCATTTTTATTACTTCCACAGATAAGCAGACTAGCTATATCACATTCCCAAGACAAGCATATGAGCTCTGTCAATACATTACTAGACAAGCATATGAGCTCTATCTACGGAGTCCATCCCCTATCTTCTCCCAAACAACATCCGGTTTAGAGGTACATCCCCTATCTTCCCCTAAACCGTGGAGTACATCCCCTATCTTCTCCAACACAACACAATGCATATAAACAATAATTATACACATCACAAATCAATACATAAAGTTAATGTATTCTTCAACTGTCATATTCAATGACACATTTCAATGATTGGTTTTAATTTGCCTAGTCATCATGCATTGTCTACAACAATCAAGACTATCCTCCACCGATAGCCCAAAGCAGATATTTCTAAACAGAACATAAATGCACAAAATGGATATTAGATCAACATTTCCACTTCAATTTCTCATTTCTCATAATTAACATCTCAACCCTTAGGTTCCATTTTCATTAATGTTTCAACATTAATCCCATGTTTCTATACCAAACATGCCTCTAGGTTCATTATAAATAAAACCCCAACTTTTGTAAAATTACACAAAGGCCCAAAGTTTTCTCAAAATTTCACAACAACTTCCAACACATCAAAATGCTAAAATTCAAAGACAAAATCCATAAAGAGAAGTAGGATATCCCTACCTCAAAGTTTGAACTCAAAAGGAGATGAAGACCCAACACCCAACTTGCTCCAAAACCAAATATTTTCAGATTAGATCGAAGCCCAAGTCACCCTCTATCTTTTTAACAAAGCACTTAGGGGTGATTCACACTCTAGGGAGATGATTTCTTAGAGAGAAGGTAAGTCTAGAGAGAGAGGCTCTCAGATTTAGGGTTTGAAGATGTAAAAGTTGTAAAAAAAGTGAAGTTTAGATCGGCCGCTCTTTGATATAAATAGGCTCGCTCGAAGCGAAGGCTTGGTCGCCGAGCGACGGAACCTGAAAACCCTAGCTCGAGCCAAGAAGGTCTCGCTCGAGCCAACAACCCAGAAGCTCCCTCGAGCGAATAAAAAGCTCGAGCTAGGAACTCGACCCGCCAGTGCAACTAGACGCACGCTCGAGCGACAAAGCTGCCGCTCGGCGAAGATCGAACCAGATCGCTCGAGCGAAGAAAAGCTCGCTCGAGCCAAAAATCATGGTGTTCAGGTCCAGTACCAGACGCAATCGCTCGCTCGAGCGAAGCCACTCTGGCTCGACCCACCAGACACAAAACTCAACGCTCGTTCGAGCGACCAACTCCTCGCTCGAGCGAAGGACAAAAATTCTGGGCAGCAACCCTTGGTTCCCAAACACAACCAACCTGAAACAAACCTGCCCAACACATCCTATAACTCAAATACAATGTAGAAAAGGATGTAAACAAGACAATGCTCAACTATTAACATCCAAGGACACATGTCCGGATCACTGCACAATAAGGGGTAAACCCAGGATCGCTATAGTCATCAGCATTTGATGAATGATGTTCAGCAATAGTCAACGGCGATAATTGGTAGTAGTGAGCTGAACAAGTAATTGATATTGAATAAATATGTGAATAGATAGATGACATGTGTACAAATAAAGTGAAACGTTTCAACAAATAGTTGTATACGTGTATGTACAATGAGACATCTGAACAGAGGATTAGACATTTCCACTAATAATTGTACATATGCATATACAAATAATTGGATAGATATTTCAACAGATAAACAATAAACTTTTAACAAATGGTTATGCTATTTTGAATAGCCCAACAAAAATTTAGGCACAAGGCTGTGAGGGGTGGGTTCAGTGGTTAGGGATCGACCCAAAAACACTTTAATTCAAATTTGATTTTCCATCGGTGTCCTTATACGTTGCTTCAAGCAATATTTTAGCTTGGGTTACGGACTTGCGGAGCATACACAACCTTTTTTATTTTGCATAAAAAAAAAAAAAAAAAAGAGAAATTACAAATACACTCTTGAAGTTTGATTAAAATATAAATTGTCTCATGTAGTTCTGAAAATTATATTTAATCTCTTTAGATTTCTAATTTCATAACAAATTGCCCATCTTATTAATAAATTATCAAATTAATTAACAGTTTTTAATGATGTTAAAAATATATTTCAATTAACAATTTAAGTAATTTTATTATTGTATAACAGAGAAATTATAAATTTTATTTTTTTAATTAATTTTGTTAAATGAATTTTTTCAACAAGGAGATATTTATAATCTTCTAAACTATAAAAGTAATTTGTACTTTAAATAATATATGTAATTTACCCAAAAAAAAATTAAGCACAAGAGCTTGAGAAAGGGCCATTTCCCTAAATAAGCCAAAATAGTAAGGAATTTCCCAAACTAAGCCTATTTTTCAAAGATTTCCCAAAATAGGCTAAATCGCGGTTCAAAATCGCGAGTTCAACACTTTTTCCGCCGAGGCTGTGAAATCTTGAACTCGCTATTATAAAGTGCGAGTTTGCTTAAGAACTCGCGGTTACAAACCGCGAGTTTAATTAAATTTTTTTTCTTTTGAATTCCGAAGCACGAGTTTAATTAATTTCATCGCAAAAAAAAATTGTTCTGAACTCGTGTTTCAGAACCACGAGTTCATGTCGAAGTCGCTGTTTGTAACCACGAGTTCACCCCAAATGGTTATTGCTCTGAACTCGCTGTTTCTAACCACGAGTTCATCAGAAAAAATTTTTGTTCTGAACTCGCAGTTTTTAACCACGATTTTGGGCAAGTTTGTTCTAGTTAAGTGAAATCGTGGTTGTGAACCACGATTTTAAAACATGTATATAAGCACCCCAGCCCCGTGTTTTGTATTCACGATTTCTATATACCTCCTGTCTCTCTCTCGCTCTTACTCCTCTCTGTTCTCTCTCATGAGCTCTCTCTCTCTCGAGCTCCCTCTCTCGAGCTCCCGCTCTGTCTCTCTCTCGAGCTCACTACTCTGTCTCTCTCTCGAGCTCCCTGCTCTGTCTCTCTCTCGACCTCCCTCTGTACTGTCTCTCTCGTTGGTATGCCTTCTATTATCTACTTTAGTGCGAATAAATTACCATTACAGTTTATATTTGTGAATATATTTGTGTTTGTGAAAATGTGAATAAATTAGGGATAGGGTTCATGTATGTGGGGTTAGGGTTAGGATTTATATTTGTGAATAAATTAGGGTTAGGGTTCATGAATGTGGGGTTAGGGTTAGGGTTTATGTTTGTGAATAAATTAGGGTTATGGTTGATTTTTATGAAATTTTAAGTATAGGTAATTTGTTGAATGTGAATGTGAATGTTGAATTCTAATTATATTTGTTGAATGTTGAATTTGTTGAATGTTGAATTTGTGAATGAAAACATATTTTAAGTATAGGTAGTTTGTGAATGTTGAATTTGTTGAATTTGAATCAAAACATATTTGTTGAATTCATAATTTGTTGAATGTTGAATGTGTTTAATTATCTGTAATAATAATAATTTTCTTGTATCAAAACAAATTTTGAATCAAAACAAATTTAACGAATAATCAAAACATATTTTCGTTTCTTTTGAATCAAAACGTATTTAAGGAATAATCGTGCCATTCCCTTTTATTGTCATTCCAATAAATTACCTTTGTCCTATGCAGCTAAATATTTACAATAATTTTAATGCTGTTAATTAATTACATAAGAAAGAGAAACGTTAATTTGGCTGTAAAAATTATTATTAATTAGGTGATGCGGAGTAGTAATAAATTAAAATTAATAAAGTAACCAAAATAATTTTATTCGAAATTTCAATTTGTTAAGTAAGAATAAGAAATTGAAAAGTAAGGAACAAAATTGGGGCATTTCCCTAAATAAGCTAAAATAGTAAAAGAATTCCCAAACTAAGCCTAGTTTTGAAAGAATTCTCAAAATAAGCTAACTCGCGGTTCACAATCGCGAGTTCAACAAATTTCCCTCCGTTTCGCGTGAATGATGGTAAATCTTAAATTTGTGGTTACGAAAAGCGAGTTTGATTAAGAACTCGCGGTTACAAAACGCGATTTTATCAAAAAAAAAATTATTCTGAACTCGCTGTTCTAAACCACGATTTTATAATAAAAAAAAAAATTTCCTGAACTCGCTATTTCGAACCACGCTTTTTGACCAAAATTTTTTTTTTTTGAACTCGTGGTTGTGAACCACAAGTTTAAACTCCACCACACACTCTCTCTCCTCTCTCTCTCTCTCTCACACATCCCTCACACACATCACACTTACATCAAAGTAAAATAAATAAATTATAAGAATTAAATAAATATAAATAAATAAATAATGTGTAAAAATAAATAAATTTTAAGAATTAAAATAAATAAATTTTACTTTGATGTAAGTGTGATTTTTTTGTGAGTGATGTGTCAGAGAGAGAGAGGGAGAGAGAGTGTGTGGTGTCTGATGAGGAGGGAGGCATGAGTGTAATTGGTGTTTAAACTCGTGGTTCACAACCACGAAGTTCAAAAAAAATTTGGTCAAAAGCGTGGTTTGAAATAGCGAAGTTTAGGAAAAAAATTTATTATAAAATCGTGGTTTAGAAAATGAGTTTAGAAGAAATTTTTTTTTGATAAAATCGCTTTTGTAAGTTCTTAATCAAACTCGCCAGAACTAATTTAAGATTTACCATCTTTTACGCTTGGAATTTGTTGAACTCAAGGACAGAACCGCGAGTTAACTTATTTTGGGAATTCTTTTAAAACTAGGCTTAGTTTGGGAATTCTTTTATTATTTTAGCTTATTTAGGGAAATGCCTTGTGATAAGAAATTGCTATGGAAGTTTTCTCATCATTTTGGCCAGGAGCAAATATATATATATATATATATATTTATTTTTTGCAGATAGGGATATGGGAAAATAGAAAAGTCAGATATTTCGTTTTCTTACTAAATTTTTTTAAATATTATATATATATATATATATTTATTGTTAATATTTTATATATTTATTGTTAATATTATATATATAATATTTTATATATTTATTTTTAAATATTATATATATATATATATTTATTGTTAATATTTATTTTAAAATATATATATATATATATTTATTGTTAATATTTTCTATGGGTGACCCTTTACGTAGTACACTAAAATTTTAGAAAAATGCTTCGGACCCCCACTGGGGGTCGACCCCCAGTGAGGTGGCGCGCCGTGATTGGGCAAAAAAAAAATTGTTTTATTTATTTTATTTTATTTTTTGAGTTTCAGCCAGTGGAGACTCACCACCTCACTGGGGGTGCGACCCCCACTGGGGGTCTGCAGCATAGTTGAAAATTTTATTAACAAATTAAAAATCTAACTACTTAGAATGTTGACCCAAAAAAAAAAAAATGAATTCAAATCTAATCGGTTCGTAAAATTGATGTCACATGCCACTACGATAAGTAAAATTGGTTTGACTAAGTAAAATTATAGTTTACTTGAATTTCATGCCCCATTTACGATTGAATTTCATTTTCGAGTTTTTCCTCCTTAAATTTCATGACATTCCCTTTTATAAATTTGATATAAATAAATGACTCTTTAAAAGTGATTCACAAAAAAATTGATATAAACATTAGAGGTCGAATATAAACATTAGAAGTCAAAAAAGTACTTTTTACCTCTTTGCAAAAAGAGACCTTTCAAGTCGTCATGGAAAATGCTATTATGAAAACATTTGATATAAAAAAAACAAAAAAATTATTTAGGAATTATGTATGAAAAAATGAGTCATTCTCGATAATTTTTGAAATTTTTTGAGTCATCCTACACTCAAATGAAAATTTTTTATTTATAAAATGAAAAAAAAAAAATGAATGAAATGAGTCATTCTCGATAAAAAATAAAAAATTTAAAAAATGAAAAAATACAAATTTTTGATTTATAAAATGAGTCATTCTCGATAATTTTTATCCACTTGAATTATCCAATTGACTTATTCTTTAGGTGCCTGGATTATGTTTATTCAATTAAGTTATAACTTTTTAAGTCATCCTACACTCATAACTTTAAGTCATCATACACTCATAACTTTTTAAGTCATCCTACACTCATAACATATTTTGATTTATGTTTATTCAAATGAGTCATCCTATACTCATAACTTTACCTACAATCAAAGTAACAAGATTAACAACTTACATTTAGAAGTTTATGTAAATTACTTAGATTTATAATTTATCAATCACCGAAATCAATTTACATCAATTATATTTATTTAATGATTACAAATGTTGTTACTTTATAATTTATAATCATTTTTTTATAATTTATACAAAAATAAACCAAAATTAATAAAAGATTTTTAGGATTTTTAGACCTAAAACTTAGCGGAATTACATTTAATGTGCAGAAGAGCATGATCTTAATCATAACAAGTAATGTAAAAAGCATAACAGAAGAGCATGATGTTAATTTTGTATGTGTTGTAAGATGTTTTTCTTAAAAAGCTAAAAAATCTAAAGCATTATCATTATTTTAACTCATATCTTAATTAAAAAATCAATAATGATTGTTGGATTATAATTGATGATTACTTAAATAAAGTTTTTAAGGCCACAAGTAATTGTAATTGAATGAGTAGAATTTCATATAATTATTTTACAAGTACAAGGAGATATAAGTATATTGTTGCTATTTTAATGTTTTTGTCTTAATTGAAGCAAGTATATGGACACTGCTCCAATTATTTTCTCTTGGAAACATAATTCGATCCCGATGAAGGCGTATCATATGATGTCGAGCCGAAGGGATATATGCGGTGCAAATTGGCACCACGCTTAGCAATTTAGAGGAGATGTTTACGTCAAAGGTGGCAAGTTACGGGGAAAGTGTCCAATTAACCTTCAAATGTAGATATCCTTATCGCCAGTGGCAACAACACAGCAAATAAAAGATATTACCGATCAATGTCGATGAGGCGTTGAACACCGATAAATATCGTGCAAATTTTCAAGCGCCAAATTGTTTGGAAGTCTACATTGAGAAAGAGATTGTATAGAATATCCCGAACATGAAACAGATGGATTCTCGTCCGTTCACTACATTGCTGACGCATGGGATTGACACAACAGCGTTTCAGTCTCCTATGTATGAATCAGATCAATGTTATCCACTGGGCTACACACAACAGTCATTTCAGGGCCATGGTGTAGAATCAAGTTCACGTGGTGGATATGGTTATGAATTTGACAGTAACACACAAGATGTGCCCACATGCAGCCATCATACCACTCTGGTTGAAGTTGCTGGTAATATGGCTGAAATAGTGAACGAGGTGCAGTTTGCTGACAGTGACATGTACGGTCCTGATGTCGCCCTAAACGATGATGACAATGAAATGTGTGATGAAGAAAATGTATTAGGCGGATCAGATGATGATGATGATGAAAAATATGATGCCCAGGCTCCTGTTGACGTTGAAAATGCCCCCATTCCACCTAGAGTTGAAATCCCTTTCTATGACAACATTCACATGGGTGGTGATTTTGACATTAGTACCCGTGATGTCATTCCCTGTAACCGGATCTGGAGCGCTGAAAATCTAGAGTTGGACAGAGGAATGGTTTTTGTTGATAAGAAGCAACTTCTACATGCTGTGAAATTGTACCATGCAACAAATAATCGAGAGTATAAGGTCGTAACCTCCAAGCGAGACCTGTGGGTGTCTGCTTGCAAGCACGATCGCAGCTTGGTGGTTGCGTGCACCTCTTAGTAGGAAACATGGTCTTTTTGAAATTAAGCAGTACAGGGGTCCTCACCATTGTTTATACCCACGAATGAACAGGGACCACACTAATATTAGCTCCAATTACATTGCTTCTCATATTTTGGGACAAGTTATGTTAGTATAAAAAATAAATGTTTACATATATATACATATTTGTTTGTTTATAGTGTTCACATCCAGATAATCCAACTCATATTTGATTGTTGTATGCAGAATGAACCTGATATGCCAATTAAGAATGTCATCGAAGATATAAAAAAGACTATGAACTATAGTGTATCATACAAGAAGGCGTGGCATGCAAGGGCAAAGGCAATTAAAATGGTATTCGGTGATTGGGATGAATCATATAGACAGTTGCCTAAATTCATGCATGCATTACAGACATCTAATCCTGGCACCATCGTGACATGGAAGCACAGATATACCGGGCATACAACCATTATGCCCGTCTTCCACTTTGTTTTCTGGTCTTTCAAACCCGTCATCGATGGCTTTAGATATTGTAGGCCTGTGATAACTATAGATGGTACATTCTTATACCAGTAAATACACCGTGTGTTATCGTAGCAACGATTGTCACTGCCAATAGCAAAATATTACCGCTTGCATTCGCTGTTGTCGACAGGGAGAGTTTGGAGTCTTGGTCGTTCTTCATTCAAAATATCAAGGAACATATTGTCATGGACCGACAGGGAGTGACTTTGATATCTGATCAAGCTGAGAGTATTTTAGCTGCTGTGAGGCGGCATTGGCTGAATCCTTCGCTCCAATTTGTTGGATATCATTGGCACTGCCTTCGACATGTTTGCAGTAACTTTAACACACAATTCAGAAATAAGGAGCTCAAACAACTTCTGTGGAAAGCAGGGAGTGCTGATCAACGACGAAAGTGTAATGGTTACTTAGAGCAGATACAGGCTATTAACTAAGAAGCCATCATTTGGGTCCGCAAGATGAATCCTGAGGATTGGGCCCTTGCATATGACGGTGGATATCGCTGGGGTTATTGACCAGTAATGATGCAGAGTGCTTCAATAGCGTCTTGAAAGGTGCAAGGAACTTACCTATTTCAGCTATGGTTGAATTTACATTTTGACGACTCGTTAAATATTTTGACGAGATGGGAGCCCAAGCTGAAACTGATGTACGCAATGAGTTCCAATACCCTAGAGAGATGCAAAGAACTATGGAGGAGGGTATCGCAAGGGGAAATAGTTTCACGTTGATATCGTATGACAGGTTAGTTTGTAATGTGAACAAATTATTATTATTATGTTGTAAAGTTAATTACACCTAAAAACATGAACTTCATTAGTTTGTATCAATATTGTCTTATAGGCCCCGCCGTGTATTTGAGGTGCAAACATCTTTTCGCCGTGGACGAGGTCGCAATAGACAAAGTGCGGATGAATCAACCCACGCAGCCAGGAAAATATGAGATAAGACACTATCCATGTTCGCATATGCTCGCCAGAATGTCCGAATGCGGTGACAATCCATTCCAAAGACGTTGATCCAAAGATATAGGCTTCCTCAGATACATGAGAGTTTGGGAAACTAAATTCAATCCAATACCGCATCAAGATTATTGGGATGATCCGCATGGACCTTATTGCCTAATGACCTTCGTCATGCGAGAAGTAAAACGGGTCGTACATCTATGGCTCAGATTCAATGAGATGGATATATCGACAGCGTTTGATACTCGTTGCGATGAGTGCCACCAGACAGTCATGACAAAGTAACATGTCCCGCGACTTGGTCGATGAAGACTGTAATACTTACATGTTGTAATATATCATTTTGAAATTCTTCATTTGTAATAGATCATTTAATTATGTTTTTTTTCAATTCTTTCTTTACCTATCTATTTTGAATGTGTATTACAAAATGTGTACTTGATTGAAAAATGTGTAATGCAAAATTACAAATGTGTATAATTTATGCAAACTTGTATAATTTATTGAAAATGTGTACTAGTTTTTCACCGTCTACTTGATTCGAAATGTGTATTACAAGCTTCTATACTTAATCACGTAGTTCTTCTATCATTTCAAAATTTCATATTTTTGAATATATTTAATATCGAATGCTATATAAATTTAAAAAATTACAAAATTGGAATTTAAAAAAATTAACCTATTAAAAAAATTAACCTATTATAAAAAATTAAGCTATTATAAATTAAAATTTTATAAATTGGAATGTCAGACTCATTGTTCACAATTACAAAATTTTATATGTATTTTGCAAAATTTATAATTTATTCAAACTTGTAGCATTACAAAATGAATATTTAAGTTTTGTCAAATATGCCATAAATGTAATCATTAATTTCGAATTGCCTTCGTGTAAGTGGCACATAAATTTATCTTTTCTAACCCATAACATTTACTTCATTGTATTTTACATCGTTAACTACAAAATCAATAATTACGCTTTTCTCGTTATTATATTATGATTAAATGAGATTTTGATATGGATGATCTAATATTTCAGTTGTACAGGCTTCATGGCACGTCTACCGAGGAGGTTCCACTGCTCGAGACAGCACATCGGCCGATAAAGATGTGGGATCGTCCCCAGATGCAATAACGCTTGTTGGACTTTACGCCTACAATTAAAATACCTTGCATTTTGTTGTATATTTCGGGATAATGTTAGTATTTAAACCGATAATTCTTTTGTGCGTGATGAGGCACGACAAAGGTTGACATGCCGTCGGGCAAATGGTGGATTGTGGGACCATCCGTTGGACCATAGAGTCTTGCAGTATCTATTACGCGCGGGATTCTATGGTGTGTATCGTATCGGGCACATTCGACTGGACCACCCACTCATCACTGCTCTCATCGAAAGGTGGCGCACAGAGACTCATACATTCCATTTCCCGATCAAGGAGGCCACCGTCACGTTGCAGGATGTATCTGTCCTATATGGTCTTCGGATTGATGGCCGAGCAGTTACTGGAGTTGACCCATCTATCGCGACGGAGCAGTGGATAGCCCTATGTGCTGAGCTATTGGGAGTAGCACCCACACCAGCAGATTTATAGGGAGGTAGACTGAGGGTCAGGTGGTTGGCGGAGCACTTTGCTCATCTTCCAGATCATGCTCCAGATGAGTTGGTACAGCAGCATACCCGAGCATATATTCTGTGGCTTATTGGGGGCGTACTTCTCCCTGATAAGTCACGTAACTCGTCAAGCCGATGTACTTGCCATTGCCGAGACATTGAGGAGATTGGGCAAGATAATTGGGTAGCGGCTCTGGCATGGTTGTATAGGATACTATGTCGAGCAACAACAGTGGGTACGAGGAGATTGAGGACCACTTGTGTTGCTACAGGTTAGTAACAATTTTATTACATGTCAATTCATATTGTATGACATATATCAGTATTGTAATTGTGTTCAAATTGCAGATTTGGGCATGGAGAGATTGATTCGCATTGCCCTGCCTAGGCGGCAACAAAGTTGGTCCCGTAAGCTTCCTATGGGTGAGGGACATGCAGATGCCCACCGGACCGTGAGGTAGCCGGTGGAGGGTTGACATGGGCCACGAGGTCGCCTCGACCCAATGAGTGGTAGTTTATAGAGACCACCGACCGGATGATTGAGGAGAGGTATGAAATTTTTGATTATGCTTTTAGTTGTCTTCTTCATTGTATATGTTTTGAGTTCACGAGCAAAATTTAATTTATTTGTCGTCATTGTAGTTTATCTGGCAGCCTTATGCTGGGGTCCTCGATACGCTCCCCGACTACTGCCAACTAGGTCAGGAGATATGGATGGCGAGAGTGCCACTTATTTGTTTTGACGTGGTTGAGTGGCATCTTCCCCATCGTGTCCTCCGCCGCTTGGTTCGATCGTCTTGGGATCGGTTCGACATCGAGTGGCGCTGCACGTCATCGATAGGCGCGTAGCCGCAATCGACCGCATCTGCTTTATATGCCATACATACAGCCAGGGATGGCCACGACAAGATTGTACAGCCGACTACAGCGATGAGGTGCGCCCCTCTTCCGACCCTTACATGTTGTGGTATCGGCGACATACACACCTATTAGTCGGGGATCCGAGCCACGGTTCGAAGTCTGGATATCGTGAGTTGGCCCTTATCTTGAGGCATTGGTGAGTATCATATTATGTGTCGATAATTATTAAAATCATACTTGCTTTACTTTCACCAATCGTAGCCTAATAATACGCCCGCATGTCTGCTCGTGTGGCCGATCTCGAGGGTGTTTCACTTGGCCGAGGACGCCCATTTGAGACGTGACGACAAAGATGCCTTGGAGGCCGCTGCGAGATCCGGAGTTATTGTACCAGCATTCCAACTTGCCCATCGGGAGATCGCTTGCATTTCGCCACTACGGTACACACTTCAAAATGCTTCCGCACACATCGCCGCCCACGCCAACGCCTTCCACTTCAAATACCGCCACATCGCCTTCCTTCGACATCGCCACCCCACCACATACTACCCCATTGATATCTGCAGATTCCTCGACGTACTTTATACGCAAAGATACCGGCATACCTTATATGCTCGACCTATTGGACACCGCCCATACATGCATGACGTTTACCCCACCCACCCGCCATTACCAACCGCAGCCCACCGCGACCATGAGTACACATGATGCAGCTTCACCGCATCTCCCACGTTGATGCTGAGGGCCATATTGAGCCCCCTCCCAGAGGGCGCGGGAGAGGTCGAGGTTTTGGTCGTGGCGGACGTCGCGGCAGAGGTCGTGGTGCGGGCAGAGGCAGAGGTCGAGCTCCAGCTGCAGATCGTGATACAGTTGCACCAGATGCTGGAGTTTCACAACCACAAGAAGATCCGATCTTCCGCCACGCACAGATCAGGCAAGACATGCAGAGAGGGGTCATCCACAGTGCTCCACAGATACGATTCGATTGGGGGAGCCAGATATTCAGAGAGTCTACCGCAGGAGACCGAGGAGGGAGGTCCACGGTCGGGGTTGTGGGACTGGGGGCAGGTTAGGGCATTAGCGGGTGTGATGTGGAGTGTATAGTTTATTTTATTTATACTTTTTGTTATAGTTTTTGTATATCAAACTTGTACAGATGATGTAAATGTATCTTACTTATTTATTCGGAAAATATAATTTTACAATTTTGTTATTCTTACTTGTTTTGATGATTTCCATAAAAATGAAAACGAAAACAAAAAGGAAACAAAATAAATATCTAAACACGCACATAATTTTGTTTTCCCTTTTCTTTCACTTTTCTGAATGATTGCATTCACTGTCTTCTTTTCATGTACAAACCAATGATAACCAAACAAGTATTTGAACTATTTGTTATATGAACATGTACTTCATTAAGTATCATTATTATATTCCACATCAATAATGCATGAAATAATGAAAGTCTAGTTCAAGTAGCGTTCTTCAAAATAACAATAACGGAGAGAAAGCAAAGGTAGAATGACAAGAAATATCCGAAAACAATTGAAATATCTCCCTTCATTGATAAGTGGTGGATAAGCATTACAAATTGCATGAATTACAGAAATGGTTTGGGCGTTCATCCAAACAATTTCATTCATTATCATCATCATCTGACATCTCAATATCAGATTCATACATAACATCCATGCTCCAGGCATAGTACTGGTGTGCATCATCCATTAACCCATCTTCGGCACGCTCATTTGCAGTCTTCATTAGTTCGGACCTTTGCAAACGTTGGGTCATGCGATTAACCTCGTCGCGGATACGATGCAATGCCCTTTGCAACAACTGGGGAGTGTCAGTTGGCATACGCATGGCTAACCGACGAGGAAATTTAATATTAACTTCACGACATAGCTCAACGAGAACGTTTGCTCGAGTTTTGCGAAATTCCCACTCAGCTCTCATGGTATTGACGGTGGCACGTGAGTAACGCAAATTTGGATTCAATGGGTATTCAAATTCATCTCCATCTGCAACCCAATAGCGACCCATTGCTGAATATAGATCAACCACCGTATATTTCATGATGATATTGCTCGAAATAGTCAGAAACTTTTGTTGTGGTATGATGCGATATTTATACCATATATACACATGGTAGTTGTATGTATGAAAGTATTGTAAAGAACTATGCATCAGAGTTGTCACGTCAACTTTTATGACCTGAACAACCATCCATCAACTTGATAGGAGTTGTCACTTCGACTTTTATGAATTGCATAATTTATTGTTATTCCAAAACAAAAAGTAAAAACCTAAAAAAAATAATAAAATAAAAACCAAGCTGATTAACCGACTAAACGTTTGAATTCGTCAAATTTCTGTGCCTGAATTTTTTTTTAAAAAATAAATGTGAAATTACAATTTAAAAATCTTTAAAATATTTTTAATTTTTTGAAATATGTTTCAGAAATTTGTTTACTTTTTACGTGTATTGACATAATTATTAATTAGTTGTTATTTTGTTATGACACCCCCTCAAAATTTTAATGGATTGCATAATTCACAAGGGCACAGTAGGTATGGTACGATAATAAAATGTAGCTCGGCGCAGTGATACGTCCAATATTTGTCAGTGATGCTCACCAATTACTTGAACCGGTGTAATAATTTGGATGTTTTGTTTTTTCCTCAGATGCTATGTCACTTTGTGCAGCAATGCAGTGATGCATCTGACTTTGTGTAGTGATGCAGTGATGCAAGCCACTTTATGCAGTGATGCAGTAATGCATGTGACTTTCTGACTTTGCCATGCTTATATAGTTTGTCACTTTTTTCCTCACATTTCGTGATGCATGTGACTTTCTGCAGCGCAAGTAAATGCTTTATTTTTTTTTATCACATTTCAGAATTCATGTAAGTCACATCAATACGATCACATGGCAATAGTGTTGATAAACAATTATGTGATGGACTAAAGGAGTAAAGTGTAATTTACCGAATAAAGCAAAAAATGCAAAGAGGAGAAAATGAGATGAAGAATATTACTTTAAAACCTATTAAAAATTTAAGCATTTAAATTATAATTTTTAAAAAACGCCACTTTGTACTGAAATCGTCAATTCCAAGTGACTACTTACTGTATGGCAAAAGTAAGTATGAAAAAATAGTTTCATGTAGCGATGTGACAACTCACTGCATGTTGTTTTATTTGACAACTCACTGCTCTAATATGAAGGGATTGCATTGTCATCATTTGGCCTACAATTATGATTTTATCTGACAAACACGTCCGTGACTATATCAAAGGTACACAAAGTCACGGGTACTCAGTATTGCATGAAATGAAAAGCTAAAAAATAATATCACGGGTATCACTTGTTCCACAAAGGCTCAAAGATGCGTTATTGTCACTAGATCATCTCTACTTAACCCTCAAAGATGATGTCTATAAATAGCGACACCCCCAAAGATGATGTTTGTTCAAGTCATAACAATAGTAATATATCTACAATTACTATTATTATTTGTTTGTTTATTTTATGAACAATGTCTTCAAGAGGTGCAGAAGTTCACGCCAAAGAAAGAAATCCGAAAGTGTGGTCATACCTCCATTTACTTATGACTACAAGAGCGAAAAGTACTCGAGTCCGAAGGATTATTTTGCCGGTATCCGAACCGAGTGGGCGCTCAGGTAACGGAGCAAGAAGGATTGTTTAATGATCTACGTAACTTTGGGGCACCTGTACCTCATCGCTGCTCATTGACCATGGCTAGACGAAATGTGAGTGACTATGAAAAGCGATTACGAAATTAAGAAGGAGAACAATGTAATGTTGATGCGGAGATGTCGACATTTCATGCTTCGATTAGCCACGAAATGGCGTATAAAGCAACAGAGATTTGACAAATGATTGAGCGAAATAATGTCTTAAATAATGAAAAATATCTCTCTCGACTACTACATGTCGATGAGGAATGAGAAATCAAACACCTTTATCTTTCATATATGTTTGTATGTTGTCTCATATCTTCGTTACATGAGTGTGACACAATGTTGTTGTTCATCTAACGCATTTAATGTATTTCAAGTATTTGTTTTATGAACTTGAAGTTTATAAAATAACTACATTTATAATCGCACATTTATTAGTTCATGACTTTCTTTATTGAATTGCAATGAGTTAAGGAATGTTCGATTAACGAATGGATTAATGTATGTTGAATTATGTGAATACTTAAAACACATAAAATGTAATGTAGCTCGAGAAAGAAGAAAGGGTCGCCTTCCAATTCCTGGAAGTCCGGTCAAAATGATGACTCTGTTAACGAATGGGGGGTTGACATATAACTAAACTTGGGGGGGGCTGGACAAACAAGCTCAAAGCCAATGGTTGGTCCAGTTGGGGAACTAAATAAAGTTCATACAAACGAACAACGGCCTTGAACAACACATAAAATGTAATGTAGCTCGGTGAAAAGCTTCCCTTAACTGCGGCTTGTGAAATAAGGATCTTGTACATAAAGAATTTCAATTTCCATCGGGAAAGAAGAAAGGGTCGCCTTCCAATTCTTGGAAGTCCAGTCAAAATGATGACTCTGTTAAGGAATGGGGGGTTGACAGATAACTAAACTTGGGGGCTAGACAAACAAGCTCAAAGCCAAGTGGTTGGTCCAATTGGGGAACTAAATTTAAAACCCCATTGGTTTTACTTGATTTGCTTATCAAAATCACTATTTACAATTAATTATACACAAACAGATTTACCTCAACACCAATTTCATGTATGTGGGATTCTCAATTCAGAAAGTCACATGGCAACAGTGAATTCACTGATTTACCTTACAGTGAGCATGCCCTTATTTTGTCGGTATATGAAGATGGATTGTCAAGTCATGTGACTTGGTGCACAGACTTTGGTTTTCTCAATTTGTTGCTCAATTTTTTAATTACAATGACAACTCAACACCAATTTGATATATGTGGGAATCTCAATTCAGAAAGTCACATGGCAACAAAGTGAATTCACCGATTTATCACGATGAGCATGCCCTTATTTTGTCGGTATATGCAAATGGATTGTCAACACATGTGACTTGGTGCAGACTTTGGTTTTCGATTTGTTGCTCAATTTTTTATTACAATGACAACTCAACACCATTTTCATATATATGGAAATCTCAATTCGAAAGTCACATGGCAATGATGAATTCAGCGATTTATCGTCGATGAGCATGCTCTTATTTTGTTGGTATATGCAGATGGATTGTCAAGACATGTGACTTGGTGCACAGACTTTGGTTTTCTCGATTTTGTAATCGATTTTTTTATTACAATGACAACTCAACACCATTTTCATATATATGGGAATCTCAATTCAGAAAGTCACATGGCAACAGTGAATTCACTGATTTACCGTTAGTGAGCATGCCCTTATTTTGTTGGTATATGCAGATGGATTGTCAAGACATGTGACTTGGTGCACAACTTTGGTTTTCTCGATTTTGTAATCGATTTTTTTATTACAATGACAACTCATTTCTTATTAATATATGTGGGATTCTCAATTCAGAAAGTCACATGGCAACAGTGAATTCACTGATTTACCGTCAGTGAGCATGCCCTTATTTTGTTGGTATATGCAGATGGATTGTCAAGACATGTGACTTGGTGTGGTTTTCTCGATTTTGTAATCGATTTTTTTATTACAATGACAACTCATTTCTTATTAATATATGTGGGATTCTCAATTCAGAAAGTCACATGGCAACAGTGAATTCACTGATTTGTGAATTCAGAAAGTCACATGGCAACTATGAATTAATAAAGTCACGTGACTTCGTACAGAGTATTTGCTTTTCTCTGTTTTTTCAATGTACTGACAACTCATACATTGTTCATTTATGTGGGATTGTCATGCAGAGGCATCTTTCTAAAGTCGTTCATAACCAACTATATAAACGAGTAAAGGTGAAGACACAACCTTACAACTCATTTCGCCATACGAAATTATCATTTATTTGCTTTACAAAATTAGCATGGCTACATGGTTCATGGGAGGGAGTGGTGGGAATCGTAGAGGTGGTAGGAAGTTGCAAAGGGGTGAAAGTTCACGACGACGAGGGGGAAGGGGAAGTGGCGATGCTGAAGATGAAACACCATTTCCTTTGTTAGATGCCTCTTGTGCTTATCATGATAGGTTCGGGAAGCGACATTTTGTCATGCCCAAGTACTATCGAGATCCATGTGGTTTGGTGAAGGATCCTTGTTGTAATCAAACAGGATATGGTTATGCAAACGCTAGACTTCTGAAGTGGCCCGCACTATTTATAGAGCGAGTGGAAAATGAAAGGTTATGTCGAGAAAGACGACTGAAGGTGCCAAAAGCACGTTCTGTTGAGATCCAAAAGGAAGATCCTGATAATGTTGATCGACTATGTCAAAGACTACAACGTGAGATTTCTCAAATGGGTCGTAGGTTGGCCCACGATATGCAGCTACTCATAGTTAAGAAGGATGCCCAGAAGAACAAAACAGAACCAAATGATGCGGCTAACAAGGCTATCATGGAGGATCCTCAGCTTGTCTCTGACGCTGAGCTTTCGGATTGTTCAGACTTTGAGCCACCTACCGATTTAAGCGCGAATTAGGTGTTAATGTCTACACTTCGGCAATATTAGGTCATGCATTCATATGTAATGTCTGTATTAGAGTAAGTGTTTCCGTAATGAGTTTGTCAGATTGTCTGCCTAATATTTGTCTGTCTAACTTTTATGTTTATTTACGTATTGTGTGTTAAGTTCATGGTGTCCACAATGTATTATTGTCCGAGACTTATGTCTGTACTACTTATGTCTGTACTACTTATGTGTTTTTTCCTCAAGGTTTTATGAATTACATTATCACCTTGTAACCTAAAACAAAGACAACAGAAAAAAAAAATTATTTAAATGAAAACGGCTTTAGTAAAGTCAAAACAAATTTCTGAATAACACATTCTAACCCAAAACAAAGACAACAGAAACAATAAAAATTAAAAAACTTTACATGAAAATGGCTTTAGTAAATCGAAAAGAAATTTATGAATTACATTATCACCTTTTAACCCAAAACAAAGACAACAAAAAAAAAATTTATTATTTACATGAAAATGGCTTTAGTAAAACCAAAATAAATTTCTGAATAACACATTCTAACCTAAAACAAATACAACAGAAAAGAAATAAAAAATAAAAAACTTTACATGAAAATGGCTTTAGTAAAACGAAAAGAAATTTATGATTTATATTATCACCTTCTAACCCAAAACAAACACAAGAAAAACAAAATAAATTTACTTTAGTCAAACCAAAAAAAAATGTTGAATTACACATTCTAACCCAAAATAAAAGAAAAAATAAATTAACATGAGAATGGTTTTAGTAAAACAATTTTACCCCAAAAATTTATTCTGAAATACATTATCACCAAAACAATGACAACAGAGAAAAAAAAAAAACAAATTTTCACTTAAAACAAAGTAAAACAGAAAAATTTATGTTAAAAATAAAAATTCACTTAAACTCGCGGTTAGAAAGCTGAATTGAAGAAAATTTTTTGATGAACTCATGGTTAGAAAGCAATGAGTTCAAGAAAAATTTTTTGATGAAATCGCGGTTAGAAAAAACGAGTTCACAAGAAATTTTTTTTTTGATGAAATCGCTGTTACAAAAGGCGAGTTCAGACCAAATTTTTTTGGGATGAATAATTAAACTCGTGCTTGGAATCAAAAGAAAAAAAATTTAATTAAACTCGCGGTTTGTAACCGCGAGTTCTTAAGCAAACTCGCACTTCGTAACAGCGAGTTCAAGATTTCACAGCCCCGGGGGAAAAAGTGTTGAACTCGCGATTTTGAACCGCGATTTAGCCTATTTTGGGAAATCTTTGAAAAATAGGCTTAGTTTGGGAATTTCCTTACTATTTTGGCTTATTTAGGGAAATGGCCCCTTGAGAAATATACCTCATGCCTAATTGACAGAAGAAGCGGGGCATTTCCCTAAATAAGCCAAAATACTAAATCAATTCTCAAACTAAGCCTAGTTTTGAAAGAATTCCAAAAATAGGCTAAATCGCGGTTGTGAATCACGATTTCAACACTTTTGCGCCTATCTCGCGTGAGTTGGGTAATCTTAAAATCGTGATTACAAAACGCGAATTTAATTCAGAAATCGCGGTTACAAAACGCGAATTTAGTTTTTTTTTTTTTCTTCTGAACTCGCTATTTTGAACCACGATTTAAAAAAAAAAAAAATTTCTTTTGAACTCGTGGTTTTGAACCACGAGTTTAACAAGGCACCCAGCAACACCAAAGTGAGGATTCATATTCATTACATACACTATCTCTCTCTCTCTCTCACATCACTCACACACATCACTCACACTCAACACATCACTCACAATACACACACACATATATATATATATATTTTTTTAATATATATTTATAATTTAATATATATATAAATTTTATTTCATAAAATTGAAATCAATATTAAATATGCATAATAATAATTTACAATATCAAATAATAATTAACTATATAAAATAATTATTTTTTTATTTTAATTCTTAATTTTTTTTATTTTACTGTTTAGAGATAAAATTTATTTTTATTTTATTTTAGGATTTAGGATTTAATTCTTAAAATTTATTTATTTTTATTTTAGGATTTAGGATTTATAAAAAAAATAAATTTTAAGAATTAAATTATAAATTCTAAACCCTAAATTCTAAACTCTAAAATAAAAATAAATAAATTTTAAGAATTAAACCCTAAATCCTAAAATAAAAAAATAAATAAATTTTATCCCTAAACACTAAGGTAGCGTTTGGTAACATTTACGTTTTTGGTTTATGTTTACAAAAATTTTATAAACTAGTTTCTGTTTATTTTTAGAAAAACATAAATTACAAATGTGTTTGGTTTAAACAAAATGTTTAAAAAAAATTTAAAACATAAATTTAAAATTAAAAAAAAAACATAAATTACAAACGTGTTTTTTTTTCATTTTAAAACGTAAACTAAAAAATATGTTTGATCAAGCCTAAAATATTTATATTTATATTTATTATTTATGACAATGGGATCACACATATTATAATTGAAAAGAAATTAATTAAAAAAATAATTGAAAAAAAATTAATTGAAAAAAACGTGATTTGTAAAAATTTTTGAGAAAAAACTAATTGGATAAAATTTATTTATTTTTTTATTTTAGGATTTAGGGTTTAATTCTTAAAATTTATTTATTTTTATTTTAGAGTTTAGAATTTAGGGTTTAGAATTTATAATTTAATTCTTAAAATTTATTTTTTTATAAATCCTAAATCCTAAAATAAAAATAAATAAATTTTAAGAATTAAATCTTAAATCCTAAAATAAAATAAAAATAAATTTTATCTCTAAACAGTAAAACAAAAAAAATTAAGAATTAAAATAAAAAAATAATTATTTTATATAGTTAATTATTATTTGCTATTGTAAATTATTATTATGCATATTTAATATTGATTTTAATTTTATGAAATAAAATTTATATATATATATTAAATTATAAATATATATTAAATATATATATATATATGTGTGTGTATTGTGAGTGATGTGTTGAGTGTGAGTGATGTGTGTGACTGATGTGAGAGAGAGAGAGATAGTGTATGTAATGAATATGAATCCTCACTTTGGTGTTGCTGTGTGAGTTGTTAAACTCGTGGTTTCAAACCACGAGTTCAAAAGAAATTTTTTTTTTTTTTAAATCGTGGTTTAAAATAGTGAGTTCAAAAAAAAAAAAAAAAAAAAACTAAATTCGCGTTTTGTAATCGCGATTTCTTAATTAAATTCGCGTTTCGTAACCACGATTTTAAGATTACCCAACTCACGCAAAACAGGCGCAAAAATATTGAAATCGTGGTTCACAACCGCAATTTAACTTACTTTTTGATTTCTTTCAAAACCAGACTTAATTTAAGAATTAATTTAGTATTTTGACTTATTTAGAGAAATGCCCGACGAAGCTCCCGAAAGCTGATTCACCCCAAAAAAACTCCCTCTCTCCCTCTCTCGATCGTCGAATATCCAACAAAAACGATACCCGAATCTCGGTGACGAATCACCACCACAACCATTGACCTCTCTCTCTCGCTCGTTTGCTCGAATTTGAGATCGCTATTCAAAACCAGAGTCTCACATCACATTCAGGTATCTCTCACCTATTTCTTGCTTTCCTTCTTTACTTTCTCTCGTTTTTTCTTTTGATGTGATTTTGGTATTTGATTCTTTTCATCACAAAGCAAAACCACATCAGAACAATTGTCAATTTTGAGCCAATTCTTGATATCATTTCTGATTTTCACACTATTTATGTTTTCGTAGTTCGTTTTCTCTGCAAAAAGTAGAGTAATTCTTTTACTGTTGTTTGATTTTGTGTAGATTAGTAATTCATTGGGATTTGATTGATCATATCTGGGCACGAAGAAGATACTGAGAGTAAGAATCTATTTGGATGTTTTCAGAATCTGTTTTCTGAAAATTACTAAAAACTAATTGGGCGGAAAATGAAATTTTGTAAAACCCTCGCAATTTCTATATATATGTGTGTTTATTGCAAAAATAATATTTGAAAATTCAAAAATATGAACTAAATTTTAGTATTTTTTCGTAAAAAAACAGATTCTGAAAACGAAACCAAACGGAGCGAATAATGGATGATTTGGGTACCAAGCGGCGATTACCCCTATGGATGTTGGGTGTAGCTGCTTCTGACCAAGTAAGCAAATCTCTAGAAGAAAACAAACATGTAAATAACAAGGTGAAACAAGGAATTGCATCCCAATCTCTTCGGTCCAAGTCCAAGTCGACAGCAGGGATTAAACGGATTAAAAAAGACATTCCTCTTGGGGTTTCAGATCAGGAACCTTCAGAGGTGAACACTTGTTTACTCACGAAATGTGAGTCAAAGAAACGAAGAAAAAAATTATGTCATGAAGAAGATGTAGGTAGTGATAGTGAATTCCGCGAAACTGTGTTTGAGAAAAAAAGATGCACCAGAGGTGGGAAAAAAACTCAGGAATGTGCTCGTCAAAAACAAGAAGAAGCAAAGAGTTTGAGGTCTGAGAGTAGTGAGGAAATTGAAAATCCATCTCCGGGTGAAGGTGATGGAGAATTAACCGTGGAAGATTTAATGAGCATTGCGCAAGAGGTGATTTCTTTTTATCCCTATTACTTCAACAGCCATTTGGATATATGTATATAATTTTTCTGACTTCGGTTGTGTCACTACAAGTAAATACTTTCATGTATTAATGTAGTGTCCAATATGATCTTTGAGTTATACTTAATAACCTTAAGGCTGTGTTTGTTTGGCCAGATTGGATTGGATGGAATTAGCATTCGTGGTACTGTTAGTCCAGGGATTATCAATCCCTTTAGGTTGTGTATCATATCGCATGTTTGGATTGGCTCAAAATTATGAAGAGGGAAAATCATTTCAATTTTGTAATTTAGCCAATTAGTCTGAACCTCTTCTTAATCTCCAATTTGCTCCACTTCTTGGGATTCAATAGTTCCCCATATGGGGTTAGCATGATTAGTCAGGATCCCAATTTTCTTAGTGAAACATGGGATTATGAATTTGTTGGACTATTAATCAATCCCAAGGCCATGTCTACCCAAACAAACATGGCCTAAATGGACAAATTACTTCACAACAGAGCCTGCGATGTTTTTAGGCATAAGGGCAACTTAAATAGAAATAGAAGTAAAGAAATCTCGTGTTACTTTATTCTTGTGCAGTATGTCAGAACTGATGAACATAGCGAGAAACAATGGTCATCACATGGAGAACATGAAGTCGAAAGACCACATCCAACTATTGCCTTATCTGGGAATGAGTCAGGAGGGCTTCCCAATGCTCTTCAATGCAACAGGAGATCACCAACTCATAGAGAAATAGTGTCTGTTCATAATTCAATGGAAACTTTGGCACGTGAAGAAAGTGTAGTCAATCCCCTTAGAACAGGAGACCCTGCTCAAGACATGCTGGATCTGTTTTTGGGTCCCTTGCTGAAGAAACCCTGTGTGGAGAAAAACAAGATTGAGTTAATCAAAGAGGATATGATGTTTTCCTGTGAGTTTGAAAAACAAAGGCAGAATAACATTGGTGCTGAGGAACTAGTCCCATTGACAAAGAAGAAAAGCAGTCTCAAGGACAAAGTGGCGATGTTTCTTGACTGAATAAGATGCTCAACTCTGTTATCTGTTAATATAAACCATATGGTACGGCGAAGCAGGATTCTGTACACCATTCTGATGATCTTTGTACAATTGTTAGTTGATTTTTATGACTACTCATCCCAATATCATAATCCTGTAGGTGTGTCGTCATCTACTCCTATTAATCTTTCTTTTTATTTGAAGGGTGTGCAGAAAATTTATAATAGTTGTGTTACTAATTGTTTAATCACTCGATAATTTGTAATGGTGGTTCAATTTTTTTTTCTCCCTTCTTATTGTTATGTTATTTTTTCTTCTCAAGTAGATGATGATCTGCCTTTTATTACTTGTTTGTCTGCACAATATAGACTAATCCTTTAATTACCAAGAAACCCTAGTTTTATTACTTTCCTGTCTATGATGGAGTATGGACAGTTTCCTGGATCTTTAATACCTAAGAAGTATGGGTATAGACAAGACTGTATTTGAAGCTTATGAACGCTATGCCTGCTGAAGTGGTTGAACTGTCTGAAAAGGATGGTCCGTGGTTGTATTTGGTGTGAGAATATATTGTGAAATATATTGTGAGTCTTACAAATTAAACTTAGAGTCCTATTAGAGGCATGATTGTATTAGAGTCATGGTAGTATTGTATTTGTATTTCTTTTTTGGTTTAGGAGTTAGGACTATATATATTCTAAGGTCTGATTGTAATTGATACACATTGAATATATGAGATACAGAAAGCTATTCAGAAATCTTACATGGTATCAGAGCCGTGTTCGAAAACTTAAGGTCGCAATCAGTCTTCGCGAACCCTAGCATCGTCGCCTCTCTCAAATTTCGTCATTGCCGCCTCTCTCAATCGCCGCTTCTCTCACCATCGCCGCTTCAACATCGCGATTGATTCGCGATCTATCTCCCTCTCTGGTTCTCTCTGGTTCTGTTAATGGACCACACCTCGTGGTTCGTTGGGCTGATTCGATCGACTGGTTTGTCTTGCTGCTCTGTTTGTCTGTGTGTGTGTGAGATCGTGTCTTTAAGTCCTGTTATTTGGCGTTAAAAAAAATAAAAATAAATAAATAATTGAATATATTTTGACTCCTCGCATTTTGATTATTACACTTGAACCCCTGATTTGGTTACTTTGTTTGATTGCATTGGAAACCCCTCAGTTTTCTGGTTATTACGATGTCTCTGGCTTTTGATAAGTGTGCCTTCTGCCATCAGAAGGGCCATTGGAAGTACCACTGTCCCAAGAAAGGATGTTTGTCTGCTTTGCATGTGTCTACCTTGTCTTCTCAGCAATTTTCGATCAAGTTCTGCGCTCCTCCTCTGAGTACTATTCAGCCTCCCGTCGGTTCTACTACATCTACTCCAGCTCCTGATCCTGACTTAGCTTCCTTGACTGCTCAGAATAATCAACTTCAGCATATATTGTCTCCCTCCCAGCCATCTCCATCTGCTTTCGTTGTTTCCTCTTTTCATTCAGGTTTGCTTGGGTCTTCTTCAGGTATTTCTTCATCTGTCTGGCTTTTTGACTCTAGTACCTCTCATCATATGACTCCCCATCTCTCCTTACTTCAAAATTGCACTCCTCCTTCTTTTCCTATTACTGTCAATGTTGCTAATGGGTCTAGTATGTCTGTTATATCTGTTGGGTCTGTCCTACCGTCTGCTATGTCTGTTGTCTCTATTCCATCTGTTTTTTATGTTCCTTAATTATCTGTCAGTTTATTATCTATCAGTCAGCTTGATGCCTCTGGTTTTGATGTTATCTTTTCCTCTTCTATCTGTTCTGTGCAGGATCGGATGTCTAAACAGCATATTGGGACTGGTCGTAGAGTTGGGGACCTCTATGTGGTAGAGAGCTTGCATCTGCCTTTGACAACCTCTTCGACTGCCGTTTCCTCTTTTCAGTTAGATTCTCTGTCCAATCCTTTCTACTTGTGGCATTCTAGATTAGGGCATTTGTCTGCTGACCGCTTACGGTTTTTGGCTCAATCAAGTATCTTGGGAAAAGTTTCTCCTAGTGAAGTTACTGAATGTCAGGGGTGTAAACTCGCCAAGATGATAGCCTTACCTTTTCGTAAAAGCACTTTTATATCTGATACACTATTTTCTTTAGTTCATATTGATGTTTGGGGCCCTTCTCCTGTTCTCACCAAAGGAGGTTCTGCATACTATGTGTCATTTGTTGATGACTGCACCCGTTACACTTGGGTTTATCTTCTAACTCATAAGTCCGATTTCTATCAGATATACCGAACCTTTCAGTCTATGATCACTACACAATTTGGGTCTACCATTAAAGTGTTACAGTTTGACTTGGGTGGGGAATATTTTAAAACTGAGTTTTGTGAGTATTTGGCCAATTTGGGTACCATTCACCAAACTTCCTGTACAGATACACCTGCCCAAAATGGTCGCGCTGAGCGTAAACACCGTTATCTCCTTGAGACAGCTAGGTCTCTTCTTCTCTCTGTCTTAGTTCCGGCTCCATTCTGGGGGGAGGTAGTTCTTACTGCTGCTTTTCTTTTCAAATGCATGCCTACTCCCATTCTTTCTGGTCGATCTCCTTATGAGGCTTTGTTCTCCCAACTTTCTAACTACTCCCTCCTTCGTGTGTTTGGGTCTGCCTATTTTGTCTTTCTTTCCCGCAAAGATAGGACCAAACTTAGTGCGCTGTCTGTCCTCTGTGTCTTTTTGGGTTATAGTCCTACTCAGAAAGACTATCGGTGTTACAACCTTGTTTCCCGTCGTCTTTATGTCTCCCGTCATGTTTCTTTTCTCAAACGTCTGCCTTACTTTCAGCTTCCTCCTGTCACTGCTCTAGTTTCCAAAGAAGATTTGGTTCACATTGATCCATTTCCTTCTGAGATACCGTCTGATGAGTACATCTCCACAGTTCCTCCTGAGCTTGTTTCATCTTCTGCTCCTGCTTCACCTCTAGCTGCTTCTTCTCCTTCAGTTTGTTCTCCTCCTCCGTTGTTAGTTTATTCTCGTCGCAAGGCTCCTCCTCCACCGGCTGTCTTTACCCCTACTGCTGATCCTCCTGCTGCTACCGACTCTGATCCTGTTGCGCACCGATATCCTATCCGAGCGCGTCATCTTCCAAACAGGTTAGGTTGGTCTAATACATGTTTTTCTGTTTCCTATCGTACTTTTTTGTTTGCTATTCACTCTTTTTCAAAACCTCAGTCTTACAAAGAGGCATGTTAGGACCCTCATTGGGTTCACGCTATGGAAGATGAGTTGTCTACTCTACAGAAAATTAGTACTTGGAAGCTGGTTTCTTTGCCTGCTGGTAAGAACTTGGTTAGTTGCAAATGGGTCTACAAAGTCAAGACTCATTCTGATGGGTCTCTTGAGCGCTACAAAGCTCGTCTGGTTGCCAAAGGTTTCTCTCAGGAGTATAGTATTGATTATGAGAAAACATTTGCTCCTGTTGCCAAGATGATTACTGTCCGTACTTTGATCTCTGTCGCTGTTATTCGTTCTTGGCCTCTTTATTAGATGGATGTTAAGAATGCTTTTCGTAATAGCCATCTCACTGAAGAAGTTTACATGAGTCCTCCTCCTGGTCTTCCCCATTCCTCTGGCCAAGTTTGTCGTATTCGGCGTGCTCTGTATAGTCTAAAGCAGTCTCTTCGTGCTTGGTATGATCGCTTTTAGATTGCTATTACCGAGCTTGGGTTTCATTGTTCTGCTTCCGACTCTGCTTTATTTCTGAGACATACATCGGCTGGTTTTGTTACTCTCTTACTCTATGTGGATGATATGATCATCATTGACTTTGACTTTTCTGCTATCTCTGAGGTCAAGCAGCATCTCTTCCGCACATTCGAAATGAAAGAGCTGGGTCCATTACGGTATTTTCTTGGTATTGAGGTTGCTTCTTTTCCAAAGGACTATTTTCTGTCTCATGCTAAGTATGCTAATGAAGTCATTCACCGTGCTAGTCTTACCGATACTAAGATTTCTGATACACCTATTGAGCTTAATGTGAAGCTTAATTCTACTGATGGTGTCCCTCTGGATGATCTTACTTTATATCGCGAGCTTGTGGGTTGTTTAGTTTATTTGACGGTCATTCGCCCTGATCTTGCTTATGATGTTCACGTGGTTAGCCAGTTCGTTTATGCTCCTCGCTCTACCCATTGGGCTGTTTTGGTTCGCATTCTTCGCTATCTCAAGGGTACCATATTTCAAGGCTTACTATTGTCCTCTACTTCCTCTTTGGACTTGGTGGCCTATGCTTGGGCTGGTAATGTTACTGATCGCAAGTCTACGTCTGGTTTTTGTATGTTTCTTGGTGATTCCTTGATCTCTTGGAAAAGTAAGAAACAATCAGTTGTTGCCCGCTGTATTGCCGAAACTGAGTATCGTGCTATGGCTCATGCCACTGCTGAGATTGTTTGGTTTCGTTGTCTTTTGTTTGATTTAGGTGTCTCTTAGTCTTCTCCGACTTCTCTCTATTGTGACAACCGCAGTGATGTTCAGATTGCCCACAATACTGTCTTCCATGAGCGGACAAAACACATTGAGATTGATTGTCACTTTGTTCGCCAACATCTGCAGTCTGCCTTTATCTCGTTTCCTTTTAGCCCTTCAGCTTTACAACTTGCGGACTTCTTCACCAAGACTCACACTATTGCTCGGTTTCAGTTTCTTCTTAGCAAATTGTCCGTGTTTTCTGCTAAAACATCTTGAGTTTGAGCGGGGGTGTGAGAATATATTGTGAAATATATTGTGAGTCTTACAAATTAAACTTAGTCCTATTAGAGGCATGATTGTATTAGAGTCATGATAGTATTGTATTTGTATTTCCTTTTTGGTTTAGGAGTTAAGACTATATATATTCTAAGGTCTGATTGTAATTGATACACATTGAATATATGAGATACAAAAAGCTATTCAGAAATCTTACAAGTGGTTTTATGTATTTTTTTGCTGAAATCTTGTTAAAAAGTAAAAATGAAAATTAAATTGGTGTGGAATTTTATGACTGTTTCTAACACTGTAGGCTTGTTTATGTTACTGCTTTTCTTATATGCTTTCATTATTTAAATCTTTTGTGTTCGTGTCTTTTTATTTTATTTTATTTTTTGGCATATAGCATAGTGCATGCTTTTGTTTTTGTGCTGGTCTGATTTTATGAGAATCTAATTCTCTAGCATTTGGAAGGACAAAAGTACTTGTAAACTAAAGTATGAGCTTGACATATATGAAAAACAATTTCTCTGTCGTTTATTTATTTATCGTCATCTGTAGTAGCACAAATTGATACAAGACAAAACCTTCATATTGTATACAATGTATAGATTAATCTTCATTGACATATGCCACTATTGTTATTTGTCTAATTTCTATCATAAATTACTAGTTTGAGTTTCTGGATATATGTGTTCTTCTCGAACACTTCCCTGTTCTTGTTTTTTTGTTTTCTAACGCAGAAATTTGGGAAGGCCTACTTTGTGACCGTTCATCTTGACATCTTGTTGAATCTGTTTTCTGTATTCTCCGAATGTGAATTTTCTATAAATAGAAGAAGAAAGTTCTTTGCAACTCCCAATCCAGGAGTCGTAAGACGGGCATAAGAAGTAGGCTATTGAGTATCTCTCCACCTTAGCATTTGTGATCACCTTGTGCTCCACACTTTTATATACATCATTGCTCCATGCCTGCAATTTGATATATATATATATATATATAGAGAGAGAGAGAGAGAGAGAGAGACTCGAGTTAGTTTGACTTGGGACACATTTGGACAAACATACATGCCAAAAATGCAATTTATACTGTGATTTATTCATTTATTATTTTTTATTTTGTGTGTGAAGGAAGCTGAATTGGGGTTACCTGAAAAAGATCTCCTATGTTGACGATGAGGGCGTCGCGATTGGGTTTGACAGCGACCCATTTGGAATCCTTCATGAGCTGAAGTCCACCGACTCGATCATCTTGGTGAAGAATTGTAAGAAAATCGCTGTCGGTGTGTGGCACTAATCCAGAAATCTCCGGTGACCACGGACACGGCGGATACCGATTCAGCCGAAGATAACATGTACTTTCATTGCAACTCTCTCCAAACACTCCCTCCTCCTGGTGACCCAAATTCTTTACCAGAACCCCTGCAAGTTCATTTGCTAGCTCTTGCATTGCTGCTGCATACTCCTGCATCACTTTCCTATATATATGCACCCACATTAACTAGTGTTCGCTGACATTAGCTAAAGAGCGAGAAAGAACAGAGAGTAGGATTTTTAACGAGTGTCTTAAGAGCGATACTTGTTAGCAAAGCTGAAATAGTTATACATTTTTTTATAACAAGTGTCAAAATGTCAGTACCTTAGAGAGTCGAACTCTCCGTAACAAGCTTCCTCGGAAATCTTTGTGAGAGGAATGTGAAAAGCCTCAGACCATGAGAACTGCTTTGGGGAAGTTGCCATGGGATTTCCCCACCGGTAAGAATTGTTTAGGAGTCCACAAGTAGCCTTTCTTTCGAAGGGCTCATTGAACAACTTCACTTGCTCTCTCCTCATCTCCGCAAGGAGTTGAAGGCTTACGCTGTGGTTCACCAATTGGAAGAATCCCCACTCCGAAGATGCTTTACAAATTGCCGCCGCACACGCTTGCTTCTCTCCTTCGTCCTTGCTCCTTAGCCCACTAAGGTCTATCAATGGGAGTTCACATTCTTCCAATATCACCATTTCTTCATTTGCTATGCAGTCGCGAGCATTGCGATGATGAGAGGCACAAGTTTCACCCGGGTGGCGGAGCAGAAGTTGCCCGAAGTCATGGAGGAGAGGGGGATTTGATTCGACCATTTTTGTCCTATGGGTGATGAAGCTTATATGTGTGTGTGTGTGTGTGTATGCAAGAAGAGAAGTTGGGAAGAACGAGAGTAGAACTAAGTATTGGTGGAGGGGGATGGTGGGTAGTTATATATGGGAGGAGAGAGAGAGAGAGGGGACAAAGGGCAGACATAGGAAGGAGAAGAGAAGAAAAGGGAAGGCTACCAGATTGTGACAATTGTCACAATGGGAGGGAGTGTATGAAATTGTCTTTGTGACGTGAGAAACGTGATCACCCTTTGACTTTGTTGTCGTGAAAATTGAAAAGGTGGTTGCAAAACAGTTAGCTTATTCCTGAACCCTTTATTCCTTCGGCTTAAACAAAAATGGGAAACTATACATGAGGGAGAGGTTGGATAAATAATTACAAAAAGATAAAGAATTTTTTAGGGTCATTTTTTTGATAAATTCTTTTTTTAAGTATTTCATTCCATCTAATTTATATTCTTTTTGAATATTCTATTTATTCCGTCTAACTCATATTCTTTTTGAATATTTTATTAAGTCTTGTTTAATGTAATATGATCAAATTATTATTTTTTACCTTGCACATGTTTAACAATAGTATCTCATTTTATAAAGAAAATATCTCTCTTATTTTATGGAGAAAATCTCTTCTTATTCTAAAAAGAAAATCTCTCCCGCATTCTATGTAGAAAATCTCAAATTATGAATTTTGAATATTTTTATAATTTGAAAATTTTAAAAATAACCCAATAAAAAATCTGAATGAAATTCAAAATACAATGTGAATATTCACAGTAAATGACAAATATATAACTAACTTTTGAAAAAATAAAACTTATGTTAAAGTACAATATGAATGTTCACAATAAATAACAAATAACAAACATACAACTAATTTTAGAAAAAATAAAATTCATACCAAAATATAATGTGAATATTTAAATTTATAATTAACGTACGACTAGCCTTAAAAAAAAAAAAAAAAAAAACTCATACTAATGTAAACATTTACATTACAACGTAAAAATATAAAACATAATTGTAAAAAGTGAAAATCAACTATTTTAATTGTTCAATGATAACAAAAATAATTGTTCAAGTAACAAGTTTAGTAACAAAAATAACAAACACATAATTAAGTCTTAAAAAAATAAAATTTATATCAAAATACAGTGTGAATGTTTACAATTTACAATTAATATACAACTAGTTTTTAAAAAAATAAACTCATACCAATGTGAACATTCACACTACAACGTGAAAATTGACTATTTCGATTGTTTAATGATAACAAAAATGATTGTTCAACCAACAAATATAGTAAAAAAATAGCAAAATACAATTAAGTTTTGAAAAAACTTATAAAAAAAATTCATACTAAAATACAATATAAATGTTTACAATTTACAATTAAAATACAACTAACCTTAAAACTAAATTCATACTAATGTGAACATTCAGACTGCAACATGAAACAAAATTAAAAGAAAAAAAATAACTATTTCAATTGTTTAATGGTAACAAAAAATAATTGTTCAAATAACTAGTATAGTAACAAATAAACAAGAATATGTGAACATTCACATATTGCAAAATATATAATTATGTCCATATTTATATTTCAACACTTATTTATCATACTTTCAAACAAAATGTGAATATTCACACTGATTGACAAAAAAAAAAAAATAGAAACAATATGGCAGCAATAGAATTAGAAATAAATTTAAAAAAATTGAATCACTCTAAAAATAAAAATAAAATATCACTGAGATCCTCATCTTCATCATCATCTTTATCATTATTACTATCATTAACAATCTATGCAATTTCACCATTCTACCAATCCAAATCAAACCAAACTCACATTTGAAGAATATGTTTGTAACAAAATTGAGTGTACGTAAACAGATCTTTGACTTACAACAATGGAAAAACATGAGTTTCAAATACAGAGCAACAATGGACGAATATAGAACTTTAAATACAAAGTGACAGTAGAGGAATACAAAAGTTTCACCGCAATAATGGAGAAACATAATATTATTTTACCACCATGTGTAAACTAGAGTTTCTAAATCCTACCAAATAGAGAGTTTCGAAATCCTAACACAATGAAACAATACTACAAATGTGAATAAAATTGATCAAAAAGAAAAACGTAAATAATGATAACTACTAAAATAGAGATAATAACAAAAATGAAATGTGTGTATCATTTTTCTATATAATACATATCGACAATAGACATAAGGGTATAATAGTCCAACAAATAATATAAATAAATAAAAAAAACGGACTTTATGAAATAAAAATAAAAATATATGGGATTAACTAAGTTATAATTTTTTTTAGTGAAGTTATTGGATTAGAACACTTCTAAATGAGATATCAATAAAAAATTTAATTTTTTATTATTACTGTGAATTTTTTTATACATCAAATTTTAATTTTTTTAGTCAAACATGCCCCTTGATCTGTAGTTGCCCCATGCAAAATTACAAAACCAGGTAAATAATGAAAAAAAGAGAGACCCTAAAAGCAGATGAGAGAGAATAAATGATTTTTTTTTTTTTTAATAAGTGGCTTCAATACATAAAAAAAAATAAAATTTGAAGCTCTAATTTTTTAGTTTTAAAATCAACCTTGATAAGCTAATATTATATGTTCTCTGTAATGATGTGATGTTTTTGTTTTTATTTTTACTTTTATTTTTATTTTTTTTCTTACCATGTTATTAATATTTTATTAAAAATATAGTGCTATAAATCAGTGATACATAAAATTGATTGCGGAATTTCAGTGCGGCTATGGCGGCTTCAACCGCCATAAAACATTCACATTACTTACCGCCGTAAAGATGATGTTTCAAAAATAGAAGTTACCGCCGTAAAGATGATGTTTCAAAAATAGAAGTTTGAAGCACTTTTCGTTTAATTTTTAGGATTAATTATCAGTTAATTTTCATTAAATTTTATTAAAAATTAATTTTAGTAAAATTATTGTTAAAAATAATTTTTTATGACGATTTTTTTATATATGTCACTTAAAATTAATAATTTATGATTTTTTTTGTCATAATTTTTATAAGTTTTAGCTAAAACTTACAATTAAGTGACTTTTTTTATGATGAATTTTTTAAACTGTTACTGAAAATTAAAAATTAATGACTGTTTTGTAATGATATTTTAAAACTATTACTAAAATTTATAATTAGTGACATTTTTGTGACAATTTTTAAACTGTCGTTGAAAGTTAATAATTATTGACTTTTTTGATAATATTTGATGAAAAATATCATTAATTCTCACAAAACTTATTGGACAAGAAGTCCATATATTAGAGTCTACACGTAAATTTTCCTTTTTTTTGAGTTGGATTTGGTTGAAGGATTTGATAAGTAAAATAAATAAAAAAAGGGAAATAGAAATAAAATAGATAATGAATTGATAAGATTCGAATTTCAATATATGTTTGGTTGCATTGGGACATGAAGAAAGAAAAGAGTCCAAGGTTGTGTTTGGTTAATAGAGTTTAAGAGGGATTTGAAAAGATAAAGAGAATGGAAAAAGCTAACTGAAATGTGAATGAAATATAATTATATTTCACACGCATTTTTTTTTCTTTTTCTTTTCAAATCGCCTCCCGAATTTATGAACCAAACACAGCTTAAGTGAACCCAAAAGACAAAAAGTAAAATTGCATTTCCCTCACTTTTTTTTCCCTTGTGTTTTTTATTATAACCAAACAAAAAGTGAGATTGTATTTCTTTTTCTTTTTCCTTTTCCATTTTTCTCATAAAATCATCCAACCAAACACAATCTTAAAAATAATTTAATCTGACATAGTCTCCCAGAATAATAATAAAAAAAAGGACTTATATATAGATCATAATAGGTGAACTTATTGTCTAATAGATCTGTGATAATTAAAAATATTTTTTTTTATCAAATACTATTAAAAAGTCACTAATTGTTAATTTTCAACAACAATTTGAAAATTTTGTCACAAAAAAGTCACTAATTATAAGTTTTAACGATAATTTAAAAAAATGTCCCAAAAAGTTCACTAATTTTCAACTTTCAACAACAATTTGAAAAATTTGTCATATAAAAATATTACTAATAAGTTTTAGAGATAATTTTTAATATTCGTGATAAAAAAAAATTACTAATTGTCAATTTTTATTAACATATGCCAAAAAATGTAATAAAAATTTATTTTTGATGACAATTTTCCTAGAATTAATTTTTAATAAGACTTAATAAAAATTAAATTCAACTACTATTAAATCTATTGATAATTTATCCAAATATTTGTACCAAATCCTTCTTCTTCTTTTTTTTCAACCTCGCACATTAACAATTCAACACAAGTGGATAGGAATGGCAACGGGGCGGGATGGGGTCGGGGATCACACTCCCCGTCCCCGATCCCCGATAATCGAATTTCCCCTGGCCCCAGTCCCGATCCCCGACGAGGAACCTATCACCGCCCCGCTCTGGCCCCCTAATGGGGATCAGGTTTCCCCGACCCTGAACATTCCCCGGCCAAAAAAAAAAAAAAAAGTTTTAGAAAATACAACAATTCATCATCAACAACAACATCATCATCATCATCAACAACAACAAATTCGTAAATCAGATTAAATTGAAAACATATCTGAAATTGTTTGGGGTTTGTATAATAATGAAAACAGATCTGAAACAGATTTGAAAAAAAAAAAAAAAAAAGATCTGATTGGTGAGCTGGACTGCGATGTCGAGAAGAGAGGGAGTGGATGAGAGACGTGGTGGTGGTGGTGGTGCGAGCCAAACGGCTGTGGTGGTCAGCAACGTCGAGAAGAGAGGGAGTGGATGAAAGACGTGGTGGTGGTAGTGGTGCGAGCTGGACGGCGGTGGTTGTGGATTTGAGAGAGAGAGAGAAGTCAGTGAGTGAGGTAGAGAGAGATGAGAGACGCAGCTATAGAGAGAAATGAAAGTGAGACCTGGTTTGGTTTATATATATATATATATATATATGTATGTATATAAGGGTAAAATAATAATTTAACATCGGGGATAAACCGAGCCGGGAATGGGGACGGGGTCGGGCCGGGTACAGGGCTGGAACACTTATTCCCGTCCCCGGCCCGAATCTGTTCGGGGATTGATTTTTAAATACCATCCCCACCTCGTCGGGGGTATTTTTCGAAAAAAATTCGCTCAATTCAGGGTTGAGGGGTCGGGTTCCCATTGGGCCGGTTTCAAATTGCCATCCCTACAAGTGGACAAGTACAGAGATTTTTTAGCCCACTTTCTAAAAGGTTACCACAACAATAAGCCACTCTGGCTGGACAATTTCATTCGCCTATTTTCTCTTTCCTCTCTTCTTCTTTTTGGGATTTCAAATTTATAGGAAATATCGTTCAAAAAAATTTTTAGGAAACAAATAAATAGTGTAAATTGCACTAATCTCTCTACTATAGATAAATTTATGAAAAAAAGTTAGGATCCCAAAATTAGAGTCTTAAAATTTATTCATAATGGATATGTATCGTGGAGATTAAATTGATAAGATCTGAGGTCACGAGTGAAATGAATTTGAATTATTTATTTATATTTTTGAATAAATTCTGGGTAAATAATTCTGAGCTTGTAATTTTGTTGATAAATTTGACAACACTATATTATATTTTTAAAAAAAATTTAATTCACATAACATATAACTCTCTTTTCATAATTAATTTATTAGTTTTATAGATGAAAAAATAATGTTATCATTTTTTTATATTGAAATGTATATTTTATTTTATTCATCTTTTTGTTTTCATATTATTTGCATAAATTCTAATTCAATTAGTTCTAGTAAAAGAGGATCGGTATAATAATTTTAAAATTGTGAAACTTATTATATTATCTCTAAATTTAAAGAGGTGGGTGTAATTTATCCTATTTGAAATGATTAGGACGTCACATCATTTTGTTATATTAATTTTTTTGTTTGTATTATTACAAAATGAATGAAATATTTAAAACTCTTAAAATATTAATCCTTAAATTATTATCAGTAACGTGGATAGTTACACATCAATTATTGATTTATTTAAAAATCAATTCATTAAGCCTTTGTTTGGAAAAAGTTAAAATAGTCAATTTTAGGTTAAAATTTACAAAAAGACAAAATAGACTAAAATAGTTAATAAGACAAAATATCACATCAAATCCATAATCATTTCACATTTTCTCTCACAAACATCACATCCAATTACACAAAAATCCAACTATCTTTCCAAACATAAAAATTTTGACCTACTAAAATAATTAAAAACTAAAATAACCTACTAAAATAATCAATTTCCCAAACAAGACTTAAATCTGAACTCCCTTTAGAGCATGATTCGGTTTAAGAGTACACTAAGAATTGAATAATTAATTACAATTCCATGAAATTTTAAAATCAACTCAAACATGCCATCATATTCAAACATATATCAAGCAATACTGTTGGCTTTTTGGCTTTTCGAATGATATATTTGTAAATGCGAGCGTGCCAGCAAGGATCGATCAGTCCTTACAGAAATTATAATTGTCAATCAATTATCAGGCGACTATGTTTTAGTTCTTTCAGCCTCAATGAAGATGACTTTTACTGGTGGCTTGACTTTTAGGAGAAATTAAGAGAAACAACAATTAATATGAAGAGCAATTGAAGTATTTCATTAATATAAACACTTACAATTGTCCAAACTCAGCCTTGAGGAAGTTTACAGCAACGGTTTACTTGAATCTACTTGAAAACTACTCCTATGAATTGAAGTACAATGCAGGTATTTAAAGAACAAGTATTTAAAAGTCTGAAATGTAAAACTGGAAAGGAAAATACGAAGTAAAAACTGGTTTATATGATCTGAGTCTGGGGGTCTTTTCTGGGAACTCCCTTGCTATTTATACTTGTTAGAGATGACCTTCGAACTGTACTTTGAACCGTCGAACTGCTCCTCCATGATCGTTGATCATGTTACCTTAGAAATAGTCCCACTATGCCATCACTTGCAGTTGGACTTCCCTCATGTTTCTTTTGAATTTGAATATAGGTAACCGTTGAAGCCACATCACCTTGTATCTCATTCCTGATCTAGTGCTACTCAGACCACTTGAGAACCAATATTTATTGCCACGTGTATGGTTGAGATTTACGATTAAAATCATCTTACAATAATACCCTTATTCTGCTACGTGTCGAATTGTAATTGGCTTTTACAAAATATGTAGCCAACATTACCCCCCGCACTAATATACCCAATACTTGGAAATATTAGTGAATCAAAAACTTTTCCCTCGCTTTTTTGGAACGTGCATAGAATCTATTTTCAGGAAACACAACCGTCACCTATTTTGGTGATCATTTGCATTAACTCTTAACTTTGTTGGACGTTCCAATACCTTCAGCACTCGAACGGATTATGACTCAATCACCTTCTCACTCTAACGATCGAGCATACGAAGAGCCATTGAGTATCTTTGTTTCCCTCGAAAGAATCTCCACGCATTTATTAGCCACCCTTACCCGCCTTTCTATATTCAGGTCATGGAGGCTTTCGCAGATTATCAACCTTTGGACTACGAACACATTGCCCTCAATCCTTCGGTTTACGAACTCGTTGATACAAGAAGTTCTTCCTCTAAATTCCCCTCACACTTTGAACAAACAACTTTCAAGCCTTTGCTTCAACAAATTGCAAATATGGAATTAGGAAATTCTTCTTCACAATCTTCTGCTTGGGATGAAGCTACAACTTATTCATCTTCTGGGGTGACAAACTGGTCTGCACCTGAGTCTTGGGACTTGAGGGAACGGATCAATCATCATTTTATTGAGTTCACTGACCCCTTGGATTTTCCTTCCTACGCTCGAAGCTCGGTGGTTTATCCTTATGTGCCCATCGACTTTCGACGCAGTTTAGAAGAGAATTTGCTTGTAGCTTGGTATACATCCTCCATGCCCACAGGAGTAATGCACCCTGCCCGGTGCTTGGAAGAAGCACAAGGATATACCCCTTCATTTTTAGCCAAGAAAGCACAGATTTGTTCTTGGTGGCTTGACTATATTAATGCCTTTGTTCCTCCCATCCTGTGTCATCTCCCCCCAAGCGACCACTTCTTCTTCTCCATCTTCGAATGGAAGCATCCACACCTTCTTCATCCTTGAAATAGAAGCATCCACACCTTCTCCATCCTCCTGGACTAGAGGCATCCACACCTTCTCTTTCTTTTGAAGCGAACCATCTACTCCTTCTCCTCCTCCCACTCTTTCTTGGATAGAGAAATTAAAGCTTGCTCTTCCAATGGACAAAACCTTCCTCCTTACAAACCTCCATCATCTCCAACTCCATTTGGCGGAAAGAAGCCCAACTTCGCTCGCAGCTTTTCTCACCTACCCTTTAATGTTCTTGAGGATGACATTCCTCTTAAGAACTTCCGATGGGCTTGTGATATTACGACTAGGGGCCATATCCTTAATCCTATCGCAGAACTTCACTGTTCTGGATCAACTTCGATACTCCTCCATTGGCATCGAAATTCCAAAGTCACCACTCAGTCTTTGGATCAACTTTCATCTCTTCGGATTCATGCTCAATACGAAGCAGAAAACTTCATTGAAGACTTTGAAGACTTCAAAAATAAGGATTCTGCGTATTGGGATGATTTAGTTATAGATGAGTTGGAACAAAAATTGAGGGAGGAGGCTTTCGAAGCAAAGGCTGAAGAGCTGTATTATGAAGTGAGAGCACATCAACTCATGCAGCCAACTTTGGAAGACATGGAAGACATAATAAAGAAAGAACAAATATTCATTGATCATTGTTGGACGAAATTTCATGATCTTGTAATTTATTCTATTCCTTATTTTTATGAGCTTGAATTTGTACCAAAATAAGATTACTTAATGTAATTGTCTTGGCTCTAATGAAAGCAAAGTCTTCTGTACTTGACATTGTTTGACTCTGTTTCCTCTTACTTTTAAAGGCCAACTTATAGCCTTAAATTAAATAATCTCATCCTTTGAATTTGGACTCACTTGTCTTTAATGAAACACTAAAAGAAACCAATATGTCTTTTTCCAACTTATGGAGTAAAAATTGACAATTTTGGCCAATATTATCTAAAATTAGTGCTTCGAATTTAACAACTTTACTTTTCAAAGCTAATTATAACCAATGCATGGTCATGGCTACTATAGTCAATCAATTTTAAGTTGACCACTTCTTGTTTTGAAAAGTAGCTTGTGCTGTCCTAATTTCAATGGACAGTCTTCTCTTGCAAAAAACCAATGATTGGTTTTGATGTTCTTTAAAGAATTCTAAATTTTGCTTTAAAGGTCATTACTTTCAATAATGTTCATTAAATAGGTCTTTAAACCTTTTGAAGTAGACCAATACTCAAGCATCTGAACGTCTCCAAACATGTAGTATACTTCGAAGCCGGATTCTGTATTTCGAAGCCATTTTTCTTGATTTCTTGGAGCCAAAATTGGCTTCGAAGCCAAATATTGTTCTTCGAAGCTGACGTCAACATTTAGAATGTGTTCTTCCCTCCAAAACTATCAATATTGGAAGAGTCTCCTCATATTCACACTTTCAGTACATAACGCAATATATTTTTCAGACATAAAAATCTTTTAAAAGCCCCTTTACTTTGTACTCTGAAACCACTTGCTCTTTTGGCGCACAAACCCTACCGATCTCCTGTTAAACCCCTCTTCCTTACTACTTGCCATCAATGGATCCTTCCTCACTAAAAGTGCTTACTGGCCATCGTGTTAGTCCTACCATGGCTTTGAAGCGATGTATCGATGAAGAAATCACCAAACTTTCATCTGGTGAGTCAAGCCACATAGATGGACGTCTTTTCGTGCCTCGTCATAGCAATAAACAGGAATACGTCCTTGGCCCTATTTTTCGTGAAGCTCCTGCTCAACTCGCAGCCCTATATCCTCGCTTGGAGGACCATTTCCTTCTTCTGAAGAAGGGCTTGATTGGGGAAGCGGAGGTGAATCGTCCTCACCGTTCTTTGGCGACAATGAGGACTGAATGGGAGGAATGGTATGACAGAGTTGTACCTGCGAGGGAAGATGACCTGCAAGAGCTCTGTATCCTCGATGCCCTTTGTCTTTCCAGGTTCATCATTCCTGAGGACCCTTTCTTGATACCTGCTGCCTTATGTTTCTGGAATATGTCTTTTAATTTCTTCCAATTTCGGTGTGGCATGATGGCCCCCACCGTTCTTGATATTTGCCATCTCTTAGGGCTTTCCCCCCATGGTTCTCCATTTACTCCCAACTACCCAGACCTTCCAATTAAGTTTTCTCTTCCATCCTTAAGCTCCTCTTATAGTGACTTTGTAAAGTTTGAAAACAAAAAGGAAGGTCCTGTGAAGGACAGAGAGCTATTTTCCTTCATTTTATATTGGTTATGCAAATTCCTTTTTTACACCTCATCTCAGAGGATTATGCAGAGTTTGCTCCTCTCATGAAGGCACTTTCTTTTAAAAACATATAGCTCTTGCTCCTTATCTTTTAGGCCATGTCTCTGATGCTGCTCCCAATTTTGTGAGAAACCTCTTGATGCTAACCAAGGAGGTCCCTTCTGGGTGCTTCAACTTTGGCTCTTCGCCTATTTCACTGACCTTCATCCCAAATGTCTAAAATTCCTTGTTCAGGATCCTAGCACTTATGGGGAAAAGTATGCTAGGATTGGCCTTTACCCTGCTTCCTTCGCTTACTATTTTACCTTCTTTTATCAACTTCCCATTTCTCCATCGCCTCTTTCTTACGTCCTTTTGAAGCCAACAAAGGACCCGGCTGGTATAAGCTTTCTTGGCTGATAAAGAATGCTCCACTTCTCCTCATAAAGACATGTGGGCCTCTATACTACTACCAAGGGAATTGTTCATTGGTAGTTTAAACCCTCGAGCCTACAAATGCATCTCTGAGGTGTACTGCCCTTCTCAATTTGCCAGACAGTTTGGACTCACTCAAGGGATACCAGTTCCTCTTTGTAGTCTTTCAAATGTTCATCTCACTGTCAGAGATTTGAGAATATCCAAATCCAGACTAGAGACGGCAATTCTCAAACTTCTAAAAGAGTTGAATGAGTTCCACTTTGTCCCTTTCTTCCATATGGCTCGATCTTGAAAAGATTCCATAACTGGTGGACAGTCAATATGGAAGTGCGCCTATCTGAACATCCCCATGACTTGCTGGTAGGATTGGGAGTGCCTTCGAAGGCTAAACCAACGACATCTAAGGACATTCCTCCTCTTCACGTGGCTGCCACGACTAATCCTACAACTTCATCCCCTCCAACCAGAGTTACTAGAGCTGCTTCGAAGAAGGGTAAATATTTTCGGACTTCACCTTTTCTTTTGGATCTTTTGTTCCTTCCTTTTACACTTTTGTTCTTTGGTGCAGGGCCCCCACACGAAGAATCTCCCAAGAGAGCTGAAACTTTAGCTGTTCTCAAAAAGAAACAAAAACAACAAAAACAAAAAAGAAAGCTAGTTCTCCCTCCTGAGGAATCCGAATCCTTGGGCGAAGAAGAGGTTGAGCAAGAGCCAGAAATGTTCTTGCAGAGAACAAAGAGACAGAAAGTAGTTGCCTCCCTTCCTGATACAATTACGCATCCTTCTTTCGAAGCACCCACTGTAGTAATGGAGAAAGCACTTACTTCAAACATCTGAAACCCAGTTGAGAGAGGAGATTGAAAAAGAACGGTAGCATCATTGCCAAGGAGGAAGAAGGAAGATGATTTATTCTGCCGACTTGGTGGAAGATCCGATCCATGAAGCTTGCCAAAGCGAGAAACAGAACATTCTAAAGCAATACTCGTTTTTGAGAGTGAAGAAAGCAGCGACAGGTTTCGAGAGAGGCGAAAGCTCACTGGCGATATGTAAGAGAAAGCGCTCGAAGACAACAAATTGTCGAACATTATTCTCTTCGTAGCTCTCCCATCAATATCAACACTTCCGAAACAAGTAATTTCTTTCATACTTCTGCTGTTTTTCTTTCGTCAGCTTTAAGTATTCGAAGTTTGACATTGCTTTATATTTCTTCCTTCTGCAGTAACAACCACTACGTTTATCTTTCCAATGGGGCCTCTTCGATTTGATTAAAGTTGACGACGCAAAAGCGTGAAGACTATTCAAATACAACTTCCCAAGCCTATGCTTCCTGTACCTTCCTTGAGTCCCAACATTCCTGCATCTCTTCTTCTTGGCCTAGAACCCTATCTTCCCTTCCTGACTTTCAATCTACTTCAGTCCGTTCCTTCTTCGAACCTTGCCCTTCTTTCTTCCAAAGATATTCCAGCTCCAATCCTAGTGACAGTTGATTCTTCCACAGAGAGTGCTGGTAGTCCCCCAATTCATGGTTCACTACCTATGCCTATTTCCAGCCCCTCTTCACTTGATTCATTGGTAGCTAAGACTATAGAAGCTGCCAAAGACGCTCCATCCATTTCTCCCATCCCCATGCAGCCCTCTGTATCTTCCATCACAGTACTTTCTATGCCCCTCATGTCTAGGGATGAAGTAGACATCTTCGAAGGAAGACTTGCTAGTCTTTTCGACGTACCTTCTACATCTCCAACATTTAGTGCTGAGGCTGAGCCATTAGTCTTGGCTGACTCCTTATTGGAGATTTTTGAGAATTCTTCCTTCAGCAACAAACCTTCTGTGCCTTCAATAGACATAGACACATGTCTAGAACTGCTAAATTCCTTTTCGAGGATTCCCTTTGAGGCTCTACAAAGGCCTACTATCAGAAATGGGTTCCTTCAGTGTTGTAACATTCTTTGGCGATCGCTGAATGTTTCAAGTCATCTATCTCGAAGCGTGACCACCATCGATTTTTACCTCAACATTTGTCAAGCTGCTAAGGTTGCAGATGAGAAACTAACAAGGGACCAGAGTTTTGTTTCTCAAGTGCATACCGAAGTATCAGAACTCAAGGAACAACATTCCTCTGCTTCCAAGTTTCGAATCCAACTGCTAGAGAAGAAGGCCCAACTGGAGGAGGAATTAGCTGCAATAAACCGGGCCTTGGGTCGAACTGACACCAAATTGCAGATCACTAACCAAGAATTGACTGATCGTAAAAAGGACATGGCTACAGCTATCAAACTGTTCCCATCACTTAGCAATAGGAAATCCGTTGTACAAAAACAATTAAGACATTGTAATGATTTCTGGGCCAATCTATGGCATAATGTATTTAATTCTTTATAAAAGAACAAATTTTGTCCATCCTTTGAGTAGTCTCATGTTTTTGTATTTGATGTTTATTCTATTCCTTGTGTTTCCCAAATGGTTGGAAAATAAGGCTTCAAATATCTTCCATTAATCTTTTTGGGATGTACATAGCCATTCAAATTTCTTAAATGGTATGCCCCAAAAGGCAAAACTCTATGAACTTGATATGGTCCTTCCCAGTTAGGTGACCATTTGCCAAACTTATGGCTTTTAATCCCTATTGGGAGTATTGTTTTCTATACCAAATCACCTTCATCAAAGCCAATATGCTTGACTTTCTTGTTATAATTCTTGGCTGCTTTCTTATTTTGAAAAAGAATGCTATTTAACGCCAAAATCCTTGCTTCATCTATGTCTTCCAATTCCAAGCACATGCTTTGATGATATTGCTCAGATTCTAATTGATCTTGACATCTTACCCTCAGAGATTTAACATTAATTTCCACAGTAACCGCATCATGCCCGTATACTAAGGCATAAGGGTGACTCTGTGCTCGACCTTGGGAAGTTACGTAAGCCCATAAAACATCCAACAATAGGTTATGCCAATCCCTAGGATTATCTTCCACCATCTTTTGTATTCCTTTTTCAAGGATTTATTAGATGATTCACTTGACCATTGGCACATGCATAATAGGTGGAATTAATAAGGCTAATCCCAAACTCTGCCACAAAGGATTTCACCATTTTCCCATCAAACACAGTTCCATTATCAACTGTTATGGTTTGTGGAATGCCAAACCTATGGATCAAATCTTTAATGAACCCAATGACCTCTGTCTGGTCTACAACCTTATATGGCTTGGCTTCGACCCATTTAGTGAAGTAGTCAGTAGCCACTAGAATGAAACAATGATGTTTCGAAGAAGGTGGGTGAATTTTACCTATCATGTCCATGGCCCATCCTCTGAATGGCCAAGGCTTCACTACTGCATGTAGGTCAGTTATGGGCACATGTCTTATTGTGTCATGTTTTTGGCATGCCTGGCAACCCTTTGCATATTCTATGCAGTCTTTAAGAATAGTTGGCCAATAATAGGAATGCCTTCGAAGCAACCATCTCATCTTAACACCAGGCTGATGAGCACCACAAATGCCTTCGTGAACCTCAGCCATAGCTGTTAATGCTTCTTTTGGACCTAAACACTCCAATAATAAGCCATCTCCTCCCCTTTTGTATAGAGCATTATCATATACTATGTATTGCATAGACTGCAATTTGATTTTTCTGCTGGCTTTTGAAGATGGACCAGCCAAATACTGCATAATTGGATGCCTCCAATCCTGTTCTTGTGAGTCATTATGATTGACTTCCAAGATCACATTCCTTTTATTCAAAGGTTGTATTAGTCTCTGATATGTTGTTTGGCTTATATCCCTTTGGGTATTATCCCTTCTCTTGAAGTTCGAAGCTTTTTGAGCCACATCATTAGCTCTACTGTTCAAGAATCTTGGAACATAGGTTACATTTGCTATTTAGGCGAAAGCAGATGTAATGCAACAACATAATATGGTAGGATGCTTATGCTTTGACACTTGAAAATCCCTTTTACTTGGTTAACAACCAATTGAGAGTCTCCAAATATGTCAACTGCATGTACTTGTAACCCAATAAGGATTTCTAGTCCTACTATTAAGGCTTCATATTCAGCCTGATTATTGGAACAGCTAGCTTCATCCACTCTGAAACCATGTGTGGTTTCTACCCCTTGTGGAGACTTAATCACAATACCAATTCCAATTAATCCATTGGCTTTTGATCCATCGAACCACATTTGCCATGGTTCAACACTAGCCATACCAAGTTCCATTACCTCTTGGTTCTCTGTTTGAGATGGATGATCCGCGGAAAAATTGGCTAATACTTGCCCTTTTCGCCTCTTTGAGGACATATTCTAAATGAAATTCGATAAGGCTAATATCCATTTGCCAATTCTTCCCTCAACATAGGTCTAGATAACATGTATTTCACCAAATCTGTGGTTGCAATTACCAAGGCATTTGTAGGTAAAAGATAATATCTTAATTTCATTGCGACAAAATACAAAGCAAGACACGACTTTTCAACAATTTGAATATTTACATTCACAAGAATTTAAAAACCTACTAAGGTAATAAACAGCTTGTTCCTTGCCTTCTTCATTGTCTTGGGCCAAGAAAGCTCCCAATGAATCTTCTGCTGCCGCTATGTATAACTTCAAAGGCTTATTTCGATTTGGTGGCATCAGCACTGGAGGATTGGCCAAGTAGGCTTTGATACCTTCGAAAGCAGTTTGATGCTCTGCTGTCCACACAAATTCCTCTTCATCTTTCAGCCTTAACAAGGAAGAGAACACTTTAGTTTTCCCTGCAGTGTTAGAAATAAACCTTCGAAGAAAGTTAACCTGCCCCAGGAACCTTTGTAATTCTTTCTTACTTGATGGAGGCCTAGCTTCAATGATGGCTTTGGCTTTATTCTGATCAATCTGTATTCCTTTCTTATGCACCACATAACCCAAGAAATTTCCAGATGACACACCAAAAGCACATTTAAGAGAGTTGAGTTTCAACTTGAACTTCCTCATTCTTTCAAAAGCTGCTTCTAAATGAAGCAAGTGCTTCTCCATGGACTGGGATTTTACCACAATGTCATCAATATAACATTTTAGATACCCTCCAATAAGGTCATGAAAGATGGTGTTCATAGCCCTCTGATACGTAGCTCCAGCATTCTTCAGACCAAATGGCATCTTAACCCATTCGAAGGTACCAATATTACCAGGACATCTGAATGCTGTCTTGTGGATGTCTTTCTCTGCAATGCATATTTGATTATAACCAGAGTGGCCATCCATCATTGACAAAACTTGATGCCCTGCTAAGCGTCCTGTGAGATCCACTATAGGCATAGGGTATTCATCTTTAGGAGTTGCTAGATTTAAGTTCCTGAAATCGATACATACCCTCATTTTGCCATTTTTCTTAACTACGGGCACAATGTTAGATAGCCATTCAACATACCTGGCTGTCCTAATAAAGTCTGCCTTAAGTAGTCTAAGAATTTCTTCCTTGACCTTCTGAATTACATCTGGACTCATCCTTCTTGGTTTCTGTTTGTATGGCTTGAAATTAGGCTTCAAAGGGAGCCTATGTTCCACCAATGATCTATCCAATCCTGGTAGTTCATTATAGGACCATGCAAAACAATCTTTGTATTTCTTTAAAACAACCAACAACTGGTCTCTGTCCAGAGGATTCAAACAGGTACTTATATAAGTGGGCTGCTGCACAGAACTTTTCCCTAAATTCACTTCTTCTAAGGGGTCCTGAATCTGAGAATTCATTGAAGCTTCCTCTTTGGTTTCTTCAACCTTTGAAGCAATCTTTTCACCTTGTTCTGCCTCTAGGTTCTCTATTTCAACATCTCTGCCTTCTTCCTCATAGACAAAATCTGTCCATAAGGCGTCTTCTTCTTGGATTTCCTGGACTTTTGTTTCAATGTCCAATGCACAATATTTCCCAAAGGCCAACCTTCTGGCCCGTTGTTGTTCTTGTTTACAGCCAATTGTCATGACTTCTCTCTCTTGTTTCTGTACCTTCTGGACTATTGCTTTTACATCCAATGATGAGAATTTAATCAAAGCCAATGAATTGGCTTCTCGTTCTTCACTTCTTTGCCTACAACCAGGCATCGTTGTCATCTTTCACGACAACCTCTTCATCAGCACTTTCTTGGACTAAGTGCTTCAGATGTGTAACTTCCTCATCAGCCGTCACTTCGGCTGAGCCATCAGCTTTCCTCAATATACTGAGTGGAGTTACCCCTTCAATATATAGTTTGGCCTCTGCAAAGTCGCCTGAGCTATGAAAGGTTGAGGATCTGCATCAATCTCCTCTGTCTCTCCATTACCCGAGCCATCATGATCTTCGATGCAAGAGGAAGGTACACACTTGTTGGTGTGAATCCGGTCCTTCAAGTAAGGCATTATATTTAGCATTCTTTGTCGATCACGAAGAATCTTTGTCATACAATCCTGGTTCCCACACTCAAATTAATAGGCGAATACCTTGGGCCATCTGCTTATCTCCAAAAAAGCCGAGAATGGTTGTCTTGGTTGGGATCAACCTTGGATTCTTCTTCCTAATTTCTTCAAAGAAGATTTGACAATAAATTAACCGCCCCATTGTCTACTAGGACTCGGTTTAGCAGATACCATCAAAGAAAGCCTTAATGTACAAAGGCTTGACATGTTGGGTCATGGAATTCGAGGGGTATTCAAAAGGATATGAGAGGTTGATGCTCACCTCCTCCTCGCTTTCGCACTCAACTTCCATAGGAATAGCCATTTCCGGAGCATCCTGAACCATGCTCACTTGCGATTCCTCACTAGAAACAGGAATTGGATCCATGTCTTGGTCCTCCTGATCCTCAGCCTGAAATTCATGAGGCAGTATATGTACCATGTTGACTGATACAGGTGGGAACGAGCCAAACTGGATGGCTGGTTGTACCTTTTTCCCCTCTTGGCTACCTTGCTCAGTGTCTTCAGCAGCGTCCTCCATGCTGCATTCTGGTATTTCATTGATAACTGATCCCTTCGAAGGATCCTTCTCAACTAAGCTTTCAGTCAGAAATGTTTGTTCAGCCATGAAGGCTTCAAACATTTCTTCTTCTGCCATTTCCTTCTTTTGGCTCATGCCAATCCCTTCTTCTATTTCACTATCACTTTCCATCAGAGCCTTCTCCAATCCTGCCAAACTGGACTTCTCCCTGGCCTTTAGTTCAGAATGAACTTGGGCCAATTGTTCTCTGCTACAAACCACTTTACTTTGTAGCGTCGGTTTTGGAACATGGTCTGACTTCGAAGCTTTCTTTTCTTCTATCTTGACATGTGAAGAACTCTCTTCACTCTCTTTCAGATTTTGCTGGTACTGAGTGTACCTGCGCTGAATTTTCCTCCTTTGTGATCTGGAGATAACCGGAACCATATTTGGCTCCTTTGTCTTTGGGTGCTTCAGAATACCCGCTTGTTTGGGGCCACCAAAGGAGGCTTGACCATTACACTGTGATTCCAACATCTCTCTGTCGGGCAATTCCCTAGGTTTGTTTTGCATTACAAACCAATGGGACTCGGCACCCAAGAGCTTCTTGATTCAGACGTTAAATCACCCTTTTCCACCTTGAAGCCATCTTGGCCGTGGAGGTAAGTGCTTGGTTACGGTCTCATGTTTGAGCTTGATTACGGCCTTTGTTTGAGATGGCCATTTTACATTACGTGTGAAGTTGATCTGGGGGGCCAATCTCTGGCTTTAGTCCCATAACCTGAACTCCTCTCTAATCTTCTTTTAGAATGTCTGCTCTCCATTTTATAGTAGTTAAGTGGCCTAGACTCATACAAGGGCCTTTTGCCTTTAGCATTCATTCTATCAACTGCAGGCTCAACCACCACTGGTCGCTGCCTATCACTAGCCGGGTACGGCCTTTTTGTTATGGCGTTGGTTGTTCTAGGACGTCTCTGAACATCCTTATAGTATTGCTTCCCATCAATTGGAAGCCCCTTCAACCATTTGTAGCTTAGTCTACACCTTGGACACATCCTTTGCATTACAGCTGCTTCCAAGGAATCGTCGTCCAGTATTTCTTCATCAGAATGTTCCTTCTGATGTGAGAGACTCTGACCAATAACTGGTGAACTTCTGGTCTCTTTCTTGGCGGTATGCGGTTGGCAATATGCATTTGCACATTGACTTCTTCCAATTCTGCAGAGATAGATTCGAAAATTTGGAACAACCACATTAGCCGCTTTCTCCAACTTCTGAAGCGGGTTCTTGTCAATTCCCATGGCTTTCTCTGTTTTGTTTGGGAACTTGTGCTTCCTTTCGATTTGCTCTTGGATCTGTCTCGAAAAACAATGCGTTTTAGTTGAGTGAGACCAAGAATTATGCCATTCTGATACACTTTTCCTTTAAGTTCATCAAGAGAAGGCGGTTTACTCCTTTTGGTAACTTAAGGAAATTAGGCTGACAAATGATCGAAAATGTCATCTGCTTTTGTTAAATCGAAGAATACTTTACGTGAAAGTCTTTCTTCTTAAAGCTGTTGATCGATAGTCGTATCCTTATGAATTAATGCTTCACAGATTACGGGTTCTTTGCCCACAATCTCTGCTGCATCAATCTCGTAATTGGGATCTTTATAGTATGTCTTATATGAAGCATTGTTTCGATCTTGTTCTTCCTCTAGTAATGCTTCATGTCGTGACACCTTATAGGTTAATTCGACCAAATCCCTGAATTGATTGAATCAAACTTCTTTGGCTTTGAACTCTAAACCGTTTTGAGCCAATTGTACAAATTCTGGCTCTGGAAGGATGACTCTACATTTATTTCGAGCCCTTTTAAATCTTGCAATGAATTGAGTAGCCTTTTCTTCAGGCCTTTGACTCAATCTTGCCAGATCTGCCATGGATACCTCTGGCTCCGATTGGAAAAATTGGGCATGAAATGCCTCTTCCATCTGTTGCCAAGTTTGAATGGAACCAGGTGTAAGGTTGATATACCATACAAACGCTCCCCCAGTTAGAGAGTTTGGAAATAATCTCAATTTTATATAGTCATGATTAGCGAATTCACCACACTGAGCAGCGAATCTAGCAATATGCTCTACTGTTGATTGGTTTCCAGTTCCATAGAATAGGGTGAAATCTGGTATTCTAAACCCTCTTGGGTATTCATGTACCCTATCAACCCACTCTGGATATGGTTTTCTGTATACAGGAGTCTGGACCCCCCGAGCCATTGGTCCACATAGCTCCCTAACAATATCAACAATTTGGTCCCTAGGGACCATATTTTGGGCTTGCTGAACCACTACTGGAGGAGCAAACACAGGGTTCGGTGGACAAACTTGTGCCTGTGGTCCTCTTGGTCCATACAATGGTACATTTGGGACTGGTTGTCCCTGTGGTGCAGGTTGCTGTTGGGGAAATGGATAACCCCTTTGAGCCTGTCCTGCTAAAGGACCTGTGAAAGGTGTTGGAATAGGTATTGTGTCCCTTCCATTTGTAGGCAAACCTTCCAACCCCCCGGGTATAAATTCAAATAAGGGATTATTATAACCCCTGGTGCCAGGTATGGCTTCGAACATGGGATTTGCCACCATTCTTATGCCAGTTTCTTGTACTTGGCCAGATCTACCAACTGGTGTGGCTTCACTGTTGAATATTGTGGTACTTTGGCCTACTACAGGCCTCGAAATGGGTTCATACCAAGACTGAGGCGATGGTCTTTCATAGTTTTGAGTACTAGTCTGACCATTAATTTGTCCATTAACTTGCATAGGCTGTTTTTCTCTAACCAATCTTTGTTGATGAACATTTAAAATTTCCTCTGTATGTCTTGTATTTGTTAGTTGGTGGTTGTTCATTCGATCCAAAAAGGATGTTGCCCACCTTTCCATTGTGTTCATTAGCTGTTGTCCCATAGCATCTACCAAGTCATCCCATGGATTTGTTGGCTGAGAAGATGGAATGGTGGATGGTCCAATTCCTTGGTTTCGTCCAATATTATGAACATATGGTTCTTGTCGAAATCTTGATGCTCGACCAAAGGCTCTGATAACATAGGAGTTTCCACAGGGTGTGTTACCACATTCTCCTCTGGATTAGGTATTTCTACCTCTCCTTCTACGCCTTCTTCCAAGCGTTCATTTTCTCCTTGTCGTCTTCGTCTAGCCATTTTAATTAGTCCTACCGGGCGTGCCAAAAATATATGTTGGCTTTTTGGCTTTTCGAAGGATATATTTGTAAATCTTGGCGTGCGACAAGGATCGTCGATCCTTCTGAAATTATAATTGCCAATCAATTATCAGGCGACTATGTTTTAGTTCTTTCAGCCTCAATGAAGATGACTTTTACTGGTGGCTTGACTTTTAGGAGAAATTAAGAGAAACAACAATTAATATGAAGAGCAATTGAAGTATTTCATTAACATAAACACTTACAATTGTCCAAACTCAGCCTTGAGGAAGTTCTGACAACGGTTTACTTGAATCTACTTGAAAACTACTCCTATGAATTGAAGTACAATGCGGTATTTAAAGAACAAGTATTTAAAAGTCAGAAATGTAAAAGCCGAAAGGAAAAATGAAGTAAAAGCGGTTTATATGATCTGAGTCTGGGGTCTTTTCGGGAACTCCTTGCTATTTATACTTGTTAGAGATGACCTTGAGTACTTTGAACCGTCGAACTGCTCCTCCATGATCGTTGATCATGTTACCTTAGAAATAGTCCCACTATGCCATCACTTGCAGTTGGACTTCCCTCCTGTTTCTTTTGAATTTGAATATAGGTAACCGTTGAAGCCACATCACCTTGTATCTCATTCCTGATCTAGTGCTACTCAGACCACTTGAGAACCAATATTTATTGCCACGTGTATGGTTGAGATTTACGATTAAAATCATCTTACAATAATACCCTCATTCTGCTACGTGTCGAATTGTAATTGGCTTTTACAAAATATGTAGCTAACAAATACGCTACCATTTTTCAAACAAAAAATGTTTATATGATTGTTTGGAATTAATTTTACAACTATACACTAACGTAGCAATAACAAATTACATACATGTATATATATAAACCTAAATGGTTCGGTTCTTAATCGGAATCATAATTAAAAGTTGTGGATTGAAATGTGTAGCACCTTTATCTGTTTTATGAATCATAATCAAAATGAACATTGAGAAAACAGAACCAAATCATATGATTTAGGCTCTGTTTGGCAAGGATTTTTTTGGTTATTTTAGTCACAAAAGATAAAATAGGCTATTTTAGCTACAACAAACAAAACATCACATCTAACCCATAATCATTATACTATTCTCTCACAAAAAAAGTCAAAAAAGTTAAAAAATCAAAAAATCCTTTCCAAACCAAACTTTTTAACTCAGGTTAAAATAGTCAAAAAAGTCAAAAAATTAAAAAGTCAACTCACTTCCCGAACGGAGGCTTGGTTTGATGAAATCAGATTATGATTTTTTCAATTTTTTCTCAATTTTAATATTTAAATGTTTATAGCATTACTTTGTTAAAAATAAAAATAAAAAGATTTGCAATTGATTTCTGCAGGCATGTGTATGGGTAGAGTTTGATACTCTGTACAATTAATTCAACAAAGTGCCGCCCTGAACACTCAAAAACATTAGACAAATGAAAAAATAAAAAATAATAATAAATTTAATTGTGCCGTCCTATTTTAAAATTAAGACAAACATAGCGTAGAAAGATGAAGGAATTTGTCACTAATAAATAATATAATATAATATAATATATCCATTTAAAAAATAATAATAAAAAGTAAATTACACTCTCCTCCCATGAACTTTAGAGAAAATATTATTAGTCTCATATTTTTAATATAATTACACTTGTCTTCCTTGAAATTTTAATTTGAGTTGTTAAACGAACCGAGCTATTCAAAATCTACTCATGTTTGGTTTGTTAAAAGTTCATTCGAGATTGACTCATTATATAAACAAATCAAGCTTGAGCATAATTTTAAACTCGTTTAATTTTCAATCCAAGCTTAACAACTTGCTATCCAGTTTCGTTAAGCTTATTTGCATTATAAAAAAATCAAGCTACTCGATCTAACCTGTGTTTGACTCATTAAAAGCTCATTTGAGATCTGTTCATTTTGTAAATAACCCAAATTTAAACACAATTTTAAACTCGTCAAGTTATCAAGTTAAGCTTGGACAACTTATTACTCAGTTTGACTTGACTTGTTTTTAATCCTAAATTCACATAACAGTTTGATTATTTTTATCAAGAATTCGATAGTTGTATGAATAAAAAAAAAATTATTTTTATGTATTTCAGTGCTTATCCACCATCTATATTTGTTTGAGTCGCTTTAACTATATATTTAAAGAGATGTCAGTATAATTATATAAAAAATTTAAAATTATTTGCATTTTTCTTAAATTTTAGAGGTAGTAAGTGTAATTTATCCAAAAATAAAATATAATAAGACATATGCAACCTTGGGGATGGGCGACCTCTACCTTAGTTGCATAATACTACAAGTTTCAAAACTCATAAAAAAAACTCAAGGGAGTAGTAATAAGTCAAGGATACTAAAGTATCAGATGCTCTAGGATTATTTAAAGAACAAAAAAAAACAAATTGTTTCCAATTTTATAATCAATCAAAGCGATGGATGTTTGACCTAAAGCCAAGGTGCTTTCAAGACAATTAAATAATAGTTTTGTTATCGAGTGTGCTAACTAAATTGTTAACGTGTAATAATTTATATTTTGTTTCTGTTTGTTTTGATAAAAAAATATTTTTTATATTTAATTTCGTTTTTCAAATTAATGTATTAATAATTGTACTAGTGGTGGTAGGGGTGGTAGTGAGGTGGAGATAGAGGGCGTGGAAATCGTGGGATGGTGATTGTGGCTATGGTGGTAGTAGAACCGATGGGTGGTGATGGTAGTACGGCAGTATTGGTAAGATTTTGGTTTGGATTTTTTTTTTCTTTTAAAAGCATAAAATATTTGTCATCTAAATATATTTGTTTTATGTTGATTATCAAAAATAATTTGTGTTTACTTTATTTTTAATTGTACCAAAAGTCAGAAAACAAACAGTTTTTTTTTCAAAAAAATAAAAAAATATATTCCCCTCAAACAAATAGAGTCTTAGTATTCTTGAATTATCAATTCAGCTTGTTGATGTGATGCTCCAAAACTAATAAAACATTAGTAATATGATGAATATAAATAACTTGACTCGTCTTTATTGGTTGACTCGTCTTTATTGGTTGAATGGAAGACGAGATTTGTCCAAGTTATCTTTTATGTGTGACTTTATTGGTTGGGAATACAACATACACATGTTATAAAAGTATTCCAAAAGTATTGAATAATTTTTTTATTATAAACAAACTTAAAATAAATATTACAAAAGTATATGCGTGGTAGAAAATGTAGAATATTTTTACAATAATAGAAGAATACAATAATCTTTTTTTCTTTTTTTTTTTTTGGTAGGATACATGACCACTTCTCTGATGAGGACTTTGTTGTTATTTTATTAGTGATATTCAAATGTTGAGTTGATAAATTTCCCTATTTTTGAAAACCAAAACAAAGTAGGCAAAGAAATTGATACCGTCAAAACAAATACCCTACAAAAATGTCGCCTACGACCAACAAAAACATGCAATAAAAAATATAAAATAACAACATGCAATAATTTACAAAAATGTCGCCTCAGACATGGGGAAGATGCTTGTCCTTTTCCCACCTCTCACATGCAATAATTTTATTTGTTTTAGGGGTCAGTACCCCCACAAGAAGTTAGCAAAGAATCACAATAATATCTATATATATATAATATTTTAAAATGTTTTATAAAAATATAGGAAAATTATAATACAGAAAAACTTTTAAGTTTGATTCTTATAATAGAATTAATTTTTAATTTTAATAATTTAAAATCTATTTTTTTAATTTATTTTTGATTTAAACCATTCACATATTTCAACTAAATAAAACTGATGAGAAAATGTTATTTTACATATTTTCTGTACAAACATGCAAAAATATAGAAACAAAAACTTAAAAAAAACAAACCATAACATAGATCTGGGGGAGGATGAAACCAAATCTCGTAGAAGATTGGTCGCACTGTAGTGGTTGTGGTGGTAGCGTCGACGGGCAGCAGAACCAATTGTGGTATGGTGGCGACGGCGAGAGGCAGTGAGACGTGACACAGAGGTGATAGCTCTAGCTCCAGCGCGAAGGGGGGGAGGATGAGAAAACTCAAAAATTTCTACCATACGGGGAAGAAACACCTCACAAGGAGAGAGAGATTAGAAAGAATGATCTCCCAAAACTTATTTTGTAGAAAAGTGGAAAAGACAAAAAAAAAAAAAAAAAAAAAGGGAAAAGGGAAGAGAGAGATGGCCGAAGAGAGGCCGAAGCCCTCCTCCCCTCCCAGACGGCACTCTTACACAAAAAGCTAGGAGAGATTAACTTCTTGAGAAAAAATCTTATTTGGGAATCATGTACTCCATAGTTCTGTCACTCACCAATGCTTTCTTTTGACTCCTAATGATGGAATCAACAAATCACTATCAAAAATGATTTGTAGCACTAATTCCCTTAGCACTAATGCCCCTAATTTCCTTTTTAGGTAATTGTTTTTTTTTTTTTTTTTTTTACCTTAACTGTTTTTTTTGTTTTTCCATTTTGGGAATTTTCGGGGCATTCGCGCCCCTGTTTTTCGAGCCCAGCATCAAAGTTGAATCACTATTAAAGATAAGTTAATAAGTAATGAAAGCACTTTAAATGTATTTTAGAAATTTATACTTCAATGATTCAACATTATAAAAATGCAAATTAAAAATAATATCACATAATTTTACTAGTACATGTGTTAACATAATATATTAAGATATATTAGGATATTATTTGTATATATCTGTTATAATATATTCTTTGTATATACTTATCTTCTCTCATATATAAAAGAGTGTGTAGCTATTTATTCATTGATTGAATACAAGAGTTTTCTTTTGTCTTCTCTTTTTACTCTCATAACATGGTATCAGAGCCAAGAATTTTTTCCTAGCCTCCTCTTCTTCTGCATCACGTTTTTTTTTTTTTTTTTTTTTTTTTTTCTGGCAGATTACTTCCTTCTTACGTTGGTTTCTGCATCGCTAGTATTTTTCTATCTCACAGATTTGACAACACCAAATTCTTCGTCTCTTCAAGATGAAACCAACGCCACCAGATTTATCGTCATCCGAAGGTCCACGCGCTACCACGTGCCTCCAGAAGATTGGCCATGCGCTGTCCCGTTCTCCAACGCGCCCTACGCGCCTCCTGCACTTGTCCCATGCTACTGTGTCGCGCGGCCTCATTTGCTAACGTAAGCTGCGAGTTTCTGACTCCAGCTGACGTCAGCCCTAGTTGTTTCCGTGCGCCGCTGCTGCTCTCCTGCTATCGTGCGTCGAGCGCCTCTCTGCTAACGTGTATTGCGCCCGCTGACATCATCCCTAGTGCTGTGACATCAGCACTAGTTGACCAGATTGGTCAATCCACTTTGACCAGCAGGTTTACTGCCTTTCTGGTCGTATTTTTGGTTCGTTCAGCCATATCCCTACAGTTTTTGGCCTCTTAAATTTGCTGGTGTGTTCTGTTTTGGCAAAATTAGCTTTTTCAAAGCACCTTCTTCTTTGTTTTTGCCTTATTTGAGCATCATGAATCGTTCTGACAACATTCATTTTGTCTTCGTTACACTTGATGGGTCTAACTATGTTCTCTGGGCCCAAGCTCTTTCTGGATTCATCAAAGGGAAGAGGCTTTGGCGTATTATCACTGGTGTTTTTTCTAAACCCATTCAGGAAGACAACTGCTTTCGATGAGCGTCTTGATGAATGGGAAGGGAAGAACTATCAGATTATCACATGGTTTCGGACTACTTCTGTTCCATCCATTAACCTTCAGTTTGGACGCTTTCAGGATAATGATTCCATTGTCTCTCCGATGAAGGCAATTTGGGGTTTCTTGAAGGAACGCTATTAGACTACTGACCATGCTCACAAATATCAACTCCTACAAACTCTTCATCACAAGTGCCAAGAGCCTGGTTAGTCCATCAATGATTTTTTATCCCAGATGTCATTTGTTTGGGACCATTTGGCTCTTTCTGAACCTATCTGGGCACATTCAGATGATGCACAGTTATTTATTGTTCATAGGAATCATCAGCGACAATTGTAGTTTCTTATGGCTCTTCATAGCACCTTTGAACCTGTGCGTGCTTCCTTGCTCCATCATTTGCCCTTGCCGACTTTGGAGCAAGCCATTACTGAACTCTTGTCAAAAGAAACTCGTTTTGGGACGCTAGGTCATATGATTACAGCAGGCGAAATCAAAATACCATGAAGGATTACCTGATGTGACTAAAAGTACAGGAGAAGGAAGAGTACCAGATTTGGCAAGCACCTGCTGGATAAGGGACTCAACATCATCCATAAAAAATGATGGAGCAATAGGATCAGTAGGGTGAGGAGTGCAAGAACTCTCTGATGCAGCAGCAACAGTAGGATGGGAGCCATAAACAGATTGGGACTGAGGCCTAGATCGTAAAGACCCTTTCCTAAAAACAGGAGGAGTGCGACGACAATTATTTTGGAGATGACCAGGAGCAGTCTTGTGGCAAGTCAAGCAGTCACGAACTGGCCGGGGATCCTACTGACCGCCGCTCTACTACAGGATTTTGTTTCTTCTTGGGTGATTCTGTCATTGCTTGGCGTAGCAAGAAGCAAACTCTTGTTATTCGTTCTAGTACTGAGGTTAAGTATCGTGCTCTTGTGGATACTACTCAAGAGCTTGTGTGGCTTCATTGGCTTCTTACTGATATGGGCATTGCCCATCCTGCTGCCACTACCCTCTATTGTAACAATCAGAGTGCTATTCAGATTGCACATAATGACGTCTTTCATGATCGCACCAAGCATATTGAGATTGATTGTCACTTCATCCGGCAATACGTTACTAGTGGCACTATTTGTCTTATCTTTGTGACCTCTGCCGGTCAGACAATTGACATCTTCACCAAGGCTCATCCTCCAGGTTGATTTTCTGATCTAATTTCCAAGCTCAACTTAATATCTGCATTACCACCTTGAGCTTAAGGGGGGGTGTTAACATAATATATTAAGATATATTAGGATATTATTTGTATATATCTGTTATAGTATATTATATACTTATCTTCTCTCCTATATAAAGGAGTGTGTACCTATTCATTCATTGATTGAATATAAGAGTTCTCTTTTCTCTTCTCATTTTACTCTCATAACAACATGAATGGTAATGAATTACAAATTGCACTATGTATACGAATTTTTTAAAACTGTCTCATTCTAATGAGTGAAAGAGGAAAATAATTAAGTGAAAAGAAAAATTATGGTAACACCCTTAAAAAGTGTATATTGTATTCTTTTTGTAACTATATCACAATGATTCGTAATAAACCCACAATTGTTCATGACTTTTCTCACCAAAATAGTGTGTAACATTTTAATATTCGTAACATAAACAAAATAGTTTGTAAGTAAAACTTGTTTTTATGGTACACTCCTTCATAACATAATCAAAAGAGAGACAAATTGGAAAAATAGAAACAATGGGAGAAAAACAAAGCCAAAAGAAGAAAAGAGTGCAAGGAATTTACAATGTATACTGTTAAATGAAGTATGAGTGGTGTCGGTTAGACCTATTAAATTATGATCCATACAGAAACATGACCGAGTCATGGACACATCTCTAATAGTACATATTTTTGGTCATGCTATGTGTGACGCCCCAAAAATCAGGAACATCAGAGAATATAATAACAAATAAATATAGGGTTTATCTAAGATTACAAGAGTAAAAAGCGTCACTAATGAGTCCTTTGTCTAATAATCAAGTAAGATCTCAGGAAGGTCAGAGGAGTCAATATAGCATCCCTTCCAAGTTCAACCACCTTAGATAGCAAAGCTACCCTTTTGACAGATCTTAACAAGGTATTATCACAAGGACTACATGAATTGACGAGAAAATAAGGTTAGGCTACATAGAATTTATATAGATATATATATATATATATGTGAAGTAATAATTACAAGTTCGTATCTTAATTACATTAAAAGTTTAAAAAAAACTTACCATCTCAAAACATGATTACAAATTTTTAATCTCCTAAATTAGCCTTACATCTTCGAATGTTTTGCTTTGCTGTCATCCCCATCCCATTTTCCAATTCCAATACACCATCGCATTTATAACAAGCAAATAATGAAGAATGCTATTCAACTCAATAACAAAGGATTACAAGGTCAGATGTTAGTATTTTAGAAATCCCCCAAAGAGATTTCATCCTTCCAACCACAAGAATTGGATACTAGACTATTCGAAACTCTCTCTTTTGCTGCTTTGTTGTAGAACTTACCTCGGATGAATACCAACAGTTATATACCACGTAACACCAACCGCAGGGCTTCAAAAGAAATAGCGAAAAGAAAAAAGTTTTTATCACCCTGAATCCAACCTCATCTTTCCAAAAAAAAAAAAGTTTTATCCTCCTGAATGTCTCATTTGGACCCAGTCTTATCTCACCAATCATCGCAAAGAGTCCAAATACGTCTGTTCCATTCTAAGGTTTACGCAATAACCGCTTGCACAAGACTTATCCTTCAATTAGAGAGCACATCCCATCAATCCATACATAACACATTATCATCTCTTCATTATTCAAGTGATTGAAAACCCAATAGCACCCCAATTAAGGTTTTCGTTGAGTAAGATGTCTCAAATTAAAGTTAGAACAACTTAACTAGATAGTAATATCTACATAAGCACGAGTATCATCAAATGAAGAAGATAAGAAATATAACCATAACACATGCAACATCATACCAAGACATGAATAAGTGATAATAAAAAGATCCATGAAGTCAAGAACATAAATTTACCAACAAAAGTAAAATTTTCAAATTTGGTACACTTTAAAGATTGCAATTAAAGAGGCATTTCTAGATTTTTCCTAACCTTGGCCTTCCTCTGGTTTGTAGAAAATTTTATCTAGTTTTTAGAACATCTTTTAGAAGTTTCATAGGTTTCCTAGATTTTTAGTTATTTAAGAAATACTCCAACGTTGTCCAGATTCGTCGACTGTTACGAAAAACGGATTTTCTCTCAGACCACTCACTATTTTTCAATGAAACCAATTTTCTATGAAAGTTAACTCTTTAAGGAAATTGTTGACATAAAACTGAGGTCCAAGAGATTTTCTACATTTTTCTAGAATTTTGAAAGTTGGCTGTAAAACAGGTTTTTCATGTACAATACTCAAAATAAGAAGGTTGGTGAGAAAAGAGGCCAACTAAGGAAAATTGTTCACTTATTTTGCGATGAAAGCATATTAAATAATGTATCAATAACTCATATTTTTAGAGAGATGGTATGCCTTTGGAAATGATGTATGATATGAGAAGAAAAAGGTAGTTTTGCATATATTAAGAGGAAATATGAGTAGAAGAAGAATCAAAGCCCAATTCATCAACTTTGAACACAAGAACACCATTACAACATATTTGGAAATATGATTTTAATTCTCTAATAATATGTATTTGAAAAAGAAAATAGAAGGAGAGATGGTGATGTAGCTTACTTGAGGCTTTTTTGGTTAGCTAACAGGACTTTCTCTTTCTTTCATTTCCTCTACCAAGCTCGCTCTCTTGGCCTCTCTTCCTTTCAGCCAAATGAGGTGTTTGTGTATGTTTTCTTGTGTGCGAAATGCTAAGGGAGAGGTTGTATATATACTAAAATTGGTGCAAAAGGTCTAAAGTACCCATTGGTTGGAAAATGATTGGATATTTTGAATTTACTTGGAATTTAATGGAATAGTGAATGATTAGAGGTCTTAATTATGCAATTAATCATGATCTAGTTAGGCCTTGGTTAAGATTGAACTTAGGGTGGAGACATGGTTACATGTTTTGGGGGTACTTGCAAACTCTTTTTTTTTCCTCCCCTTGAATTCATAGATATGGTTTAAAAAAGTTGTATCAATTTCTCTTCCCAAGGGTGGATGGCCATGTGGGGTGGTTTGCGGGAAATATTTTATTTTTTCTTATGTACAATTGTTGAAATTTTCAAAATATGGTGTATAAAATAGTTTTAAAGGTACAAGTGTATATATATAATAATAATACTAGTTTGTGGTCAATTTGTGATTTAATAAAAAAGTGAGGACTTTGGGTTTAATTTGTGAATTGGAACATTTAATTTAGAGTAGAATTTAACTAAATTTGGATTAGAGAATTTAATGCGGTTTGAATTTCTTGTTTCGAATAAAAAGGCTACCAACCTACGAACGTGATAAAAATTGAAAGAACCTAAGGTTTTCAAGAGTGGGATTCTGCAGCGGAAGACAATAACCACCAAGAAGTTTATCATTTGGATTACCTTCATCAGTGGTGTCAAGTACGTAAATGTTATTGTTTTCTTCTATTGATTTGACTTGAAATCTTAGAGTTTAGATTTTTATTGAAATTCCACAAGTGGTATCAGAGCTTCTTATCAAATTATTGAAGAAAATATAAAGTTTAATTTATTTTTTCCTTTGGTTCAAAAAATCATTTTCTTTTGATATGGCCGTGATTACAACGTATTGCTATTATAATTCACGGCATCAATTGAATATCTTTTAATCATGCTTCTGCACTACATCAATTGAGCCACATATGTCAACAACAATAAATAGATTGTATACATGATTTTGCAAATTTGGACTGAAGACCATAAAAGTTACGGTTTGTATAATCGAATGACTATTGCTTTATTTTTTGTGCAATTTTGTATGTAAGGAATCTATTCTACCAAGCTTAATGTGTCTCCATTTTGTTATAGTGCGTACCGAGATTTGCTTGATATTGAGATGTTATTTGTTTTCCAGTCTCATGGCTATTATCAATTTTATTGAATAATTAATTAGAGTTAAAATTTTGGAGCATAAAGATTTATTTTTTCTTCGCAATCCATACTTAAAAATTTAGGTTAGTTGAAGTGACATACCGCCTAAGTGGTCTCTGTCATGTAAATTTTCTTGAGTTCGAGGCAAAAGTTTTGGATTGCATATGGTTACGTCTAGATCCATGCAAGTACTAATCGGCCCAAAGGAGGACTTATTGTTTGGCCAAACCTATTTTTACATTATTCATATTAATTAGCTTTATTTGGAGAAGACTACTTGCACGTTATAATACTTTTCCAAATACTTGATTGTAATGATGAGCAAGTTTCTCATGAGGGCCCATCGGTAAAGGTTTTATATTTTATTATTAAAGTTAATGCCCCATAGTCTAATTAACTGCTCCTTTGATTACACTAATTTTTGCATGATAATAATAATTATGATTTTATATTTTTATCAATGCATTAATGTAGACGGGACATTTATTAATTGTCAGATTTATTTTGTCTTATATAAAGTGAAAGTATTTTCTATATCTATGAATATAAATAGTATTCCAGTTCTTAATTATTGTAATTTTACAAAATTGAAAAAAACATGTTGCTATTGTTTTTTGGGTGTATGTATTTGAATTATGTGTTTCGCGTTGATGAGCTTTTCGCACTTACTGATAAAAGTACAATTAATATAAAGTTACATTTAAAAAGTGGAAATGCTTGAATCGCTTAAGTCTTATGATAATAAAGTTCTCTATCTCTAACACAATTCGAGGTGCAATGTATGAGGAAGGAAATGTCAAGAAATTTCTAAGCCAAATTACAAACTAATTTGTTGCATAGGAAAAGGTGGAGGCAAGTATGCTTTTTAGAAAACTTGTCACCATGCGGTATAATGCCAAAGAAAATATAAGGGAGTATACTATGGAGATGTCTAATCTTGTTACCAAAATGAGAGCACTAAAGAATTTTCTAATGAAATACATGTGCGTCTCATTTTTTATTTCACTTGTGGCACAATTTGGTTCCTTTAAAATTAATCGTAAAATTTAAAAGAAAAAATGGACTCTTAATGAGCTCATTGCTTAGTGTGTACAAGAGAAAGTGATGTTAAAGCAAAAAAAGGCAAAAAGTGCTCACTTGATAATTTTTCTCATAGCAATTCGGGCACTAAGAAAAGGAAAAAAAAAAGGAAAAGAGATAATAAAGTAAAGAAACTGCGGATGTTGGGATTTCACAGGTAAAAATGCAATATAAATAGAATAAGGTTCTTCGCTATTTTTTTGCAGGAAGATTGTTGGTCATGTGGAGAAGAATTGTCCCAAGCATCATTACTTAGTTCGCAAAGAAATGTGACAATTTCTATTTTTTGTTTATTATGGATTTAATTTAGCTGGAGTACAAACCCCCACTTGATGAATAGATACGGGAACTTCTATTCACACTAGTGTTACTATGCAGAGTTGCCTATGGCCAGTGAATGCCGAAATGTTCATTTACATAAAAAATGACAATAAAGTATGTGTTAAGGCAATTAAAGTCTAGATTAAATTAGAATCTGATTTTTATTTGAATTTAGATGAGACTGTTTATGTGTCATCATTTAGACGGATTTTTATTTATTTTTTGTGTTTGAACAAATCTAATTATACTTGTTCATTTGGAAAATGAAGATTTAGTCTCTTTGAAAATTCAAATTTTATTAGTAATGATTATTTAATTAATAATCTATATAGGTTAGACTTGGATGCCTCTCATTTAAAGTCAAAAAAAAAAAAAAAACTTTGCATGTGATAAATTATGGTACAAAGCAAAAAATTAATTAATGAGAGCTCTTTTATGTTGTGGCACAAGCATCTAGGCCATTTTTGTTGGAACAATCTTCTGTGTAAAATAAATAACTTAAAAAAAATCAAACAAATAAAAATAAATTACTTACATAATTTATTTTATTGAAATAAATAAGTACAAAAATCGATCAAATCGAGTGTGTGACATTTTGTCCTTGAGACAGATTCACCTCACTGTGGTGTTTACGGATAAAAGGCGTCCATCTCCCAGGATACAATGATCTTCACAAATTAGAGTAGCACTCCAAACAATTTGTACGGCGAACAAAACCTGTATTTTATACTCTCTGATTTTTTCCCCTAAAAATAATATGAAGAATAATACAAAAAGAGCACAAGGGAAAGTAAGAAAGAATGAATTTCGGAATTTTTAACAAATGTTGGAATAGATCTGGTATTTATAAATTCAAACAGGTCTGAATTCAAATCGTACAAATGTAGTTTCAAATGAACAGGTGCAGTTCAAATTTTGAACAGATAACTACAGCAGTTTCAAATTTGTTCACAACTGCTGGGTAGTTTGAATTTGTCTTGGAAAAACCGAATCTATTTGGTTTTTTTGAACCTGCTAGACTGTTGGAACTTGGACAGAATGAGGAATTGTTTAGAATAGAAAATTGAATTCAAATTTGACACAAAATTTGAACTAATTTCATTTAGAAAAATTTATTTTTCCACAAGTATTTTTGGAAAAATTTAAAATAAATTTTGTCCAAAAAATTAAAGATAGAACCGACCCGACCCATAACCTACACCCTCGCCCAGCATGGCTCAACTCGGCTGGACAAACGGCAAAAGCGACGACGCGCGCGTGCGTGTGTGGTGGTTTGAGCCAATGTTCACTTTGTCCACAACTCTTCCCTTCTACAAACTTGGGGTGCCCCTTGGGACCCAACCCAAGTGTTGCCACCTAGAACTTATATACATACATAAGTTCTCTTTAAGTTTCAATGTGGGACAACCATTACAAGGAAACTGACATTTTACTTCTTTAATTGTTCATTTCACAAACCCGAAAGCGACGTCAACTTCCCATTCACTCATAAATGGTTTTGACGAACCATTTTTACCGTGTGACTTGTCACGTGGCAAGGAACACGTCACCTCTTTGGACCCACCTTAAAAGACGTATGGGCCCCATCCTAATTTGGGCTCAAAGTTAGACCAAAATAAGCCTATAAAATCATATTTTTCCAACAATCCCCCACATGAATGGAATTTTATGGAGAAAAAATGCAACAACATGATCTAATTAGAGAGAGTACAGAAATTAGAAATATTCTGCAAAGGATAGGTAGCTTTTAGCTTTGAACCTTCCTTTGTGAGACACTATCAGATTTACTAGCTAACCAGTGAGTATGATGTCTTGGACTGTTTAGCCATTTGTGTAAACTAAGACAATAGAACTCACACAGTATATTACCAGACACAGTTTAGTTCTCACTAATGTATTCATTTTGGCCCTAAACAACTTGGTCTTTCATGAGTGCTCTAGATAATTGTAACCCTTCACAAATCTCATTGAACCAGCCCAGTTCACACTCATATAGGTGATTCTTATGAAGAGTATCATGTCGTATACCACTAAGTATTCTTAGATATAAGAATCATTAAAAGTATTTACTCAACCTAAACCGCTGTAGACATCACTATTTCATCATAGAAATAGATAGGAGTTTGACTCCCTAGTAATCCTTATGAGTCATACACAACTCAATTGTCCCTTTGAACCTAGATCTTGGGATCTCTAGTCAACTAGGTCAAGTTACCATTGTGGTAACTCTTATTTAATAAGCTTAAGTCTCATTCCCCTCGATGAATTCTCAACTAACTCTTTTGCTAACCCTTTGGTTAGTGGATCCGCTATGTTGTCTTTAGACTTCACATATTCAATGGAAATAATTCCATTAGAGAATAGTTGTCTCACGGTATTATGTCGACGATGAATGTACCGTGACTTACAGTTATATATATGACTCTGTGCTCTACTAATTGTTGATTGACTATCACAATATATACATATAGCAGACACTGATTTTGGACATATTGGAATGTCTTCAAGAAAGTGGCGAAGCCATTCTGCCTCTTCCCCAGCTTTATCTAAAGTTATGAATTCTGATTCCATAGTACACCTAGCAATACAAGTCTATTTAGAAGATTTCCAAGATACAGCCGCCCCACCAAGAGTAAAGACATACCCACTGGTAAATTTTAAGTCTCTAGTATCTGATATCCAATTTGCATCACAGTATTTTTCAAGTACTGCTGGATATCTAGTATAATTAAGCCCAATATTACGAGTAAATCGGAGATATCTTAAAACCCTTATAATTGCTTTCCAGTGTTCTACTTTTGGGTTACTCGTATATCTACTTAATTTACTTACTGCATAAGCTATATTCGGGCGAGTGCAGTTCATCAAGTACATTAAGCTTCCAATAATTTGGGCATACTCTAATTGAGAAATACTTTCATGTACATTTTTAGAAAAAAACAAATTAACATCCACAGGTGTTCTAGCAAGATAATCATTATCTTTGCTAAATTTGTCAAGTATTTTCTCAATGTAATGTGATTGTGACAAAGCATAACTTTGTAATGTTTTGTTAATTTTCATACAAAGTATTACATTAGCAATCCCCATGTCCTTCATATCAAAATGTTTATTCAACATTTGCATGGTAGTTTTAAGGGGTACTTACCAATTAGTCCTGTTAACTAGACTTATTTACCTACAGGTCCTAACTAATAAATTTAACACTATAAAAATAAGAGAGTGATAAATTTATCACTAAAAATTTATTCATAAAACAAAGAGACTGATAAATTTATCACTATAAAATGATTCATAAAAAAAAAGACTGATAAATTTATCTTTATCACTTAATAAATTATATCAAATAGGACTTAATGGGTAATAAGTCTCCAAAGTAGGACTTATTGGGTAATAAGTCTCCAAAGTAAGACCTATTGGTAGTTTATCCTAGTTTTAATCATGTCATTATTACTACCTATGATGAGCATATCATCTACATAAAGACATACTATAACATAACCGTTGTTTGTGTTTTTAATATAAACACATTTGTCACATTCATTAATTTTAAAGCCATTTGACATCATTGCCTTGTCAAATTTCTCATGCGATTGCTTTGGCGCTTGTTTTAAACCATATAATGATTTAACTAATTTACACACTTTCTTTTCTTTTCCTGGAACAGAAAATCCTTCTGGTTGTTCCATGTAAATTTCTTCATCTAACTCACCATTTAAGAAAGCGGTTTTCACATCTATTTGATGAATTTCTAGATTGTACAAAGATGCAATGGCAATTAGCATTCTAATGAATGTTATTCTAGTAACTGGTGAGTATGTGTCAAAGTAATCAAGAGCTTCTTTTTGTCTGAATCCTTTGACCGCAAGTCTTGCCTTGTATTTGTCAATTGATCTATATGCTTTCATTTTTCTTTTGAAAATCTACTTATACCCAAGAGATTTATAACCTGGTGGTAAATCCACTAATTTTCAAGTGTGATTTTATAAGATGTATTCAACTTCGTTGTTTACAGCTTCTTTCCATAAAGGAGCTTCAAATGGACATAGCTTCTTTGAAAGTTAAATGCTCATTTTCTAACAAAAATGTTAGAAAATCTAGACCAAAAGATTTTGAGGTTCTAGCACGTTTATTACGCCGTAGTTTCTCTTTCTCATTTTGATCTATCTCTTGCTCTTGTTCTTGATCTTGTTCTTGATCATAACTAGTAATAACATCATAAGATCTTTTATTAGTACTGTTTTATTCAGAAATACATGTTCAAAGAATGATGTATTTCGAGATTCGATAATAGTATTTACATACATTTCGGAATGTTCGGATTTATGAATTAAAAACTGATATGCACTACTATTCTTGGCATAACCAATGAAAATACAATCAACGGTTTTAGGACTTATCTTAATCTTTTTAGGACTAGAAATAGCCACTTTAGCCAAACACCCTCACACTTTTAAGTATTTGTAGGATAGTACTTTCTCATGCCACAATTCATAAGGTGTTTGATTCACTTTCTTTCGGAGTACTTTATTAAGTACATATAATTAGCAAAAAGTATTCCTTCCCCCCACAAGTTCTGAGGTAATCCAGAACTGATTAACATGGCATTCATCATTTCTTTTAAAGTCTTATTTTTCCTTTCAGCAATTCCATTTTGCCGAGGTAAGTAAGGAGCGATGGTTTGATGAATTATTACATATTTTTTACAAAACTCACCAAAAGGTGATTCATATTCACCACCTTTATCACTTCTAATTTTTTTTAATTTTCTTACCAAGTTAATTTTCAACTTCTTTCTTATATTGAATGAAAGTTTCCAAAGTTTTATTCTTGGTTCGAATTAAATAAACATAACTATATCTAGTATAGTCATCTATGAAAGTGATAAAATATTTTTTTCCACATCTAGTTTGAATTGATTTAAAATCACAAATGTCACTATGAATTAATTCAAGTGGTTCCGTACTCCTTTCAATTGAATGAAAAGGAGTTTTAGATAATTTTGCCTCAACAAAAATTTCACATTTATGATTTGGATCAATTTCAAATTTAGGTAAACATTCTGTATGAATTAATCTACGCAAAGATCTATAGTTAACATGTTCTAGTCTACCATGCCACAAATTTGAAGACTCAAGCAAGTAAGAAGAAGATATATTTTTATTAATAATAGAGTGTACAAAAATTATTACATTTAGTTTGAAAAGGCTATCAGACATGTAACATTTTCCTACATACATCCCTTTTTTGGTAAGTTCAAAGTTGTTACTTTAAAAAACTAGCCTAAACCCATTTTTACTCAACAAAGATTCGGAAACAAGGTTCTTGCGAATGTCCGGTACATGCAGCACATTGTTGAGAGTGAATTCCTTTCCGGATGTCATCTTCAGAATAATCTTTCCTACTCCTTCAACTTTAGAAGTTGAGGAGTTGCCCATAAAAACGTTATTCACCATTGTCTACCACAGAATAAGATGTGAACATCTTTTTGTTGGCACATATATAGCGAGTAGTACTAGTGTCCACCCACCATTCTTTAGGATTTCTGACAAGGTTTGCCTCGGAAACAACTGTAGAAAGATTTATGTCCTCAACAACATTAGAAATTTTGTCCACTTCGATTATATTGGCTTGAGCAGGTTTCTTGCTTGATCTTCCTTTACCTTTGCGTTTGCTACGGCAATCTTTGACCCGATGTCCCTCTTTGTCAAAGATGTAACATTTGTCATTAAACTTGTATTTCTTATTTTTCCCTTCTTTAGAGCCTTGTGCAGAACTTTCTCTAGAATACTTCTGTTTCTTTGCTTTAGGAGCATGTTTCACCACATTTGCCTTAGACTCCATTAGATGCTTATCAGCCTACTTTTCAGAATTGCGGTTGTCTTCCTCAATCCTCAAATACACAATCAATTCCTTCATAGTCATTTCTTTGCGCTTGTGTTTGAGGTAATTTTTGAATTCCTTCCAGCCTTGTGGTAATTTCTCAATAAAGGCAGCAACTTAAATGATTCACTAAGAGACATGCCTTCTGCATGAATGTCATGCAGAATAAGTTGGAGATCTTAAATTTGGTTGATCACAGTCATAGAATCAACCATTACAAAATCTAGGAATTTACCAATCACAAATTTCTTTGAGGCAGCATCTTATGTTTTGTACTTTTTCTCCAAAGACTCATAAAGTTCCTTTGCCGTTTTGATAGGACTATAGACGTTGTATAATGTGTTGTCAAGTCCGTTCAAGATATAGTTCCGGCAAAGGAAATCAGCATGTTTCTAGGCATCGACCGCAGCAACCACTTGTCGGTTGGTTTCATCCTCTTTCAGAGTAGGAGCATCCTCACAGAGAAAACGCGCCAAGTTAAGAGTAGTAAGATAAAACAGCATTTTATGCTACCATCTTTTAAAATCAGTTCCTGAGAATTTCTCTGGCTTCTCACTGTGATTAACTGGCACAGTCACAACAGGGTAAGGGATTGGAGCAATTGCAGCCACCATACTAGTACTTGTTTGAGCATTAGTTTGACTAGTTTTAGTAGCCATGAATTCTAAATTATAAAACAAAATTATAATTAGAATTTTATACTACATAGTAAATTTAAACCAAAACCACAGAATTAAATTCTGTAAAAGTAAAAGAAATAAGAATTGTAACTTTTATTTCCAATTAACTTGAAAATAAAATAAAATTTTATTTAAACAAATTAATTCCACACAGAAATTAAATTTCTGTAACACTTCAAAAATTAAAATACTGAAACATAATTTTAATTAATGAAAACTCAGAAATTATTTCTAAAAATCAAAATTCATTTCTGACAAACTTCACAAATAAATATTCGGAATTGTTAATGACTACCAGTATATTATTACTAGTTGTCAAAGGAAATAAATAGTATATTACTACCATTTGTCAAACAGTATATTACTACAATTTATTTTTCCAACCAGAATATTATTTTGTAAAACCACAGAAAATAATTTCTGTAAGACGAAGAAAGGAAACAAACGAAAAATTATGTTTAAACAAAATAATTCGAATCTGTCTTAAGATTGTTGGAACAATCTTCTGTGTAAAATAAATAACTTGAAACAAATCAAACAAATAAAAATAAATTACTTACATAATTTATTTTACTGAAATAAATAAGTATAAAAATCGATCAAGTCGAGTGTATGACGCTCTGTTCTTAAGACAGATTCGCCTTGCTACGGTGCTTACGAATAAAAGGCGTTTATCTCTCAAGATACAATGATCTTCACAAATTGTAGTAGCACTCCAAACAATTTGTACGACAAATAAAACCTGTGTTCTATACTCTCTGAATTTCTTCCCTAAAAATAATATGAAGAATAATGCAAAAAGAGCACAAGGAAAGCAAGAAAGAATGAATTTGGGAATTTTTAACAAATGCTGGAATAGATCTGGTATTTATAGATCTAAACAAGTTTGAATTCAAACCGAATAGATGTAGTTTCAAATGAACAAGTGTAGTTCAAATTTTGAACATATAACTGCAGTAGTTTCATATTTGTTCACAACTGTTGAGTAGTTTGAATCTGTCCTGGAAAAACCGAATCTGTTTGGTCTTTTTGAACCTGCTAGACTGCTGGAACTTGGACTGAAGGAGGAATTGTTTAGGACAGAAAATTGAATTCAAATTTGATACAAAATTTGAATTAATTTCATTCAGAAAAATTAATTTTCCTATAAGTATTTTTGGAAAAATTTAAAATAAATTTTGTTCAAAAAATTAAAGGCAAAACCGACCTAATCCACAACCTACACCCGCGACCAGCACGGCTGGGCTAAACAGACGGCGGCGGCGTGCACGTGTGTGTATAATGGTTTGAGCCAAGGTTAATTTTGTCCATAACTCTTCCCTTCTACAAACTATGGGTGCCCCTTGGGACCCAACCTAAGTGTTGCCACCTAGAACTTATATACACACATAAGTTCTCTTCAAGTTTCAATGTGGGACAACCATTACAAGGAAACCTATATTTTACTTCTTTAATTGTCCATTCCACGAACCCGAAAACGACGTTAATTTCCTATTCACTCATAAATGGTTTTGACGAACCATTTTCACCGTATGACTTGTCACGCGACAAGGAACACGTCACTTCTTTGAACCCACCTTAAAAGACGTGTGGGGCCCATTCAAATTTGGGTTCAAAGTCAGCCCAAAATAAGCCTATAAAACCATATTTTCCCAACTATTTCTCTTGACAGAGAATTGAAAAGCTTGTGTCAAGTGGAGTTCTTGGTCCTCTTCATTTTATAAATTTTAAAATTTATAATAAATGTATAAAGAGGAAGCAAACAAACATAAGGAAGTTAGGTGCCAACAAGAGTTCAAACGTCTTAAAAGTAATTTATATCAGTATTTGTGATTCAATCCCTATGGTTTCTTGGAATGGTCAATGGTATTTTATTACTTTCATAGATGATTGTTTTCATTATGAGTATCTATATTTAATACATAAAAAATTTCAAGTACTGGATGTATTCAAGGCATTTAAAGTTGAGGTTGAAAATTAGCTTGATAAGAAAATTAAAGATGTTATATCTAATCATGGTGGTGAATACTATGGTCGATATGATGGATCAAGTGAATAATATCCAGGGTATTTGTGAGATACTTATAGAAATATGGCATTGTTCCTCAATACACCATATCAAGGACCCTATGTCAAAATGGTGTAGCCGAGAAACAAAATTGGATCCTGAAAGATATGATTAAAAGTATGATAAATTGTTCTTCGATAATAGAGTCTCTTTTGGAGAGAGGCTATAAAGACTACAGTTTATATTCTTATCCGAGCATATAGCAAGGTAGTAACTAAAACCTATATGGATTATGGACTGGAAAGAGACCTAATACTAGGTGTTTTCATGTTTGGGGTTGTCCAACTAAAGTTAGGCCTTATAAGCCAAATGAAAGAAAATTAGACTCAAGAACTATAGTTGCTACTTTATTGGATACTTGGAAAAGGTTAAGGGGTTTTAAGTTTTATTGCCCATTTATTAATACCATTATTGAGATGAATAATGTCTAAATTATTGAGAATGCTGAAAAGTAGTGGGAGTTTACAACCCAATAATATTTTGTTTAAAGAGGAAAGTATTAACATTCCCATAGTAAATATTAAAAATAATAAAGTTGTGACACCTGTTATTGTACAGGATGCGGATGTATGTCACCAAAATAATCCTGGGCTACCTCATACTAATGCGGAAGAATCTTAATAACTTTAATTGAAAGTGCTTATAAGGAAATTAAACAGGGTGAAGAGATCAGCGATTTTGGTTGATTATGTCATTTATCTCCAAGAGCATGAGTTTGATAAAGGATTGAAAGATGTTCCAACTTTTTCTAGTCAAGCCAAACAAAATGCTCACTCCTTAACATGGATAGATGCCATAGTTGTTGAGTTAAACCATATAAGAGACAATGCCATTTGAAATCTTATCGAATTGCCTAAGGGTATAAAACCAATTGGTTATAAATAAGTTTTTAAGATCATATGGGACTCTAAAGGTAAGGTCGATAGATATAAAGTAGATCTTGTAAATAAAGGCTTCACTCAAAAGGAAGGCATTGATTATAAAGAGACTTTCTTTATGGTTTCATTGAAAGACTCATTTAGGATTATTGTGGAACATGTGGCTCATTATGATCTAGAGCTTAACCAAATGGATATAAAGATTGTGTTTCTTAATAGCAACTTTGAAGAAACCATAATGGTGCAACCATAAGGTTTTGAGACTAAGGGATTAGAACATTTGGTTTGCAAATGAAAAAAAAATCATTTATGGTTTAAAGGAGGCTCCAATCAATGGTATCTTAAGTTTTCCTAAGTGATTCCTCTTTGGAATTTAAGGAAAACACTGTGGATCAATGTGTCTATCATAAGATATGTAGGAGTAAATTTATTTTTCTAGTGTTATATATTGATGACATCTTACTGGCTGGCAATGACATAAGTCTATTGCATGACATTAAGAGATTTCTTTTAAAGAATTTTGAGATGAAAGATTTTGGTGATGCATCTTTTGTGATAGGCATTCAGATTCATTGTGATAGATCAATTGGTATAATTAGTTTATCATAGAAGGCATATGTCGAAAGGATGCTTAATATGCAAAATTTTGTGCACTAGGTGATAAATTGAGTTTGCTCTAATAACCAAATAACAATATAAAGGAGAAATAAATGGAGGACATTCCCTATGCTTTAGCAGTAGGGAGCCTCATGTATTCTCAAGGTTGTATGCATCCGGATATCGCGTACACAGTTGGAATACTTGGCAAATATTTATGCACTTCTAGATTTCAAGTTGAAAATAAAATTGAGAAGTCACTAAGGATTTATTGTGATAATAAAGTTACTGAACTTTATTCTAAGAATGATAAGAGTTTGTCAAAATCAAAACATATTGACATAAAGTTTCTTATTTTAAAGAACGGTTTTGATTGGTGTCACTAATTTGGGTGGCACTAATGCCCCTAATTTCTATATAAGGCAAAAAAAACAAAAAAAAAACAAAACAGTTACCCAAAATGGAAATTAGGGGCATTAGTGCCACCCAAATTAGTGCCACAAAACATTTTCCTTTAAAGAAAATAGTTTGGAATCATCATGTATCAATTGAGTATATTAGGGCAGACCTCATGATTGCAGATCTGCTTACTAAGGGCTTACTACATAAAGCATTCAAGAAGCATGTAGCTCATATGGAAGTGGTTAGTTCTAGTGATGTACTTTATTAGTGGGAGTCTACATTACTCTTTCTTTAGTTAATTGACACTTGTAGTGATCACTTTTAGTTTTTTGATGATTATAAAATAAAGATGTATTTTTCTATTGTGGTTAAACATAAAGTTTGAAAAGATAATATAGGAACTCTTTTGAGTTATAAAGTTGGACCAGTTGGAAATAAACATGATAAGGGATCGCTTGACATGAAATTTCCATGCTTCACATCCATACTTGATCTATGTCACTGATAACATTGGTATTTGTGACCATGGATGGGGCTTGCCACGATAAATGTGGCAAAGGTGATCCTATATTAATGTTTTTAGTGGACCAGATTGTTTCAGATATGACACTCATAAAGTTAACAATATTTAATATCAAGTTGACCTATGTGGCCCAAGTGGGAGATTGTAAGAATTTTTTTGTAATTGGGCCTACATAGATCAAATAATTATACATTGTATACTGTTAAATGAAGTATGAGTGGTGTTGGCTAGACCCATTAAATTATGATCCATATAGAAATATGATTGGGTCATGGACACATCTCTAATAGCATATATTTTTTGTCATGCTATGTGCACTAAAAGAGTATAGGTTAAACCATATGTGTAGAGACCAGTTTAGGCCCACTTGTAATTTTATTTATTTATGATAGGCTAATATGGAATTAGGGCTTTATAAATATGTGATTAAGGTCCCCACACTAACCCTAACCTCTATCTCATATTTTCCCATTGGTGTGTGAGAGAAATAAGAGTAGGGTTCTGGAACGAAAGACAATAACCACCAAGAAGTCTACCGTTTGGATTACTTTCATCAATGGCGTCAAGTACATAACTGTTATTATTTTCTTTTATTGATTTAACTTGAGATCTTGGGGTTTAAAGTTTTATTGAAATTCCACAAAGAGTTGTATATCAAATGAATAAATGGTGATATGTATATAGATAAAGTATATGAATAATCAAACTTAGACATATATATATATATATATATAAAGAATATGCAAAAGTTAGCAATGGTTAGGCCCCAGCCTCTTCCCTCCACACGTGGTTGTAGTAACTCAACTTGACTCGATTTGATTTGACTCGGTACAATATTGTTTGTTTTACCCACCATCTGCATTCATAGTAGCCAACACACAATGTTGTTCTCCTCAAAATTCTTTAGAAAAATGCCTCAGACTAAGATGGTTGATGATACCACATGTATAACAGTTCCAATATGAGTGTAAAAATGGCCCGTGAGTAGTCTGAGGCCCGCGCTGCGGTCTAGGGTAGGCTCGGCCCATTTAGGCTCGTTTGGGCCCAGGCCCTAGCCAGCTCAAGACCCTGGACAATCATTTTGAATCTTGGCTCGGCCCGTTTAAGGTCCACTCAAGGCCTGGCCCGAGGCCTAGTGTCTTTTTTAATGGAAAATAATAAAATTTTGGTAGAAAAAATAAAAAAAACAAAAAAAAAATGTTCAGGAGCTCGAGCCCAAGTCCAGGCCCGAATACCCCCTAAGTCTGGGCTTAATTTATGGCCTATGGGCCGGTCTACCTAGAATTTTGGCAAGAGCTTGGAAAGCCCGCCATGGGCTGGGCCGGGCCAAATTTACACCCTAATTCCAATACCTTTTCCTTCCAAGCAATGTAGGACAAATTTGAGGTCTATCACATGGCACTAGTTGAGATGCAATGATAAATTTTTAATATTTAGAATGGGCCCATTAAATAATATGGTAAGAATAACTCGACTATCTAATCTATGATTTTTATTTTTTTTTTAAACTGGTATATTTTTGTAAGAAATCATAACTTTGCGAAAGCAATTCTAGTAAAATAGTGTTTTTTTTTTTTTTTCAATGTTAGGGTAGCCATAGTTTGTTTTTCAAGGGGTAAAAAGGAGTTTTCAATTGGTTTCATTTTAGCCTTCAAATTTTAAATTTAAATGCAATTCAACAAAAATGTAATCCTAATGTCAAATTGCTAACATGAACAAAATAAAAAACAAATCATCAAAACGCCAATTATTCACATTCAACACAATTTGCAATTACTTAATTTGTTAAAAGGTAAATTCAAATATAGTAAAATAAATTCAACTCAATATTAGACACATTTCACATAATCTATCCATAACAATAATGGTTAAACAAATGTTAATAAAAATAATCACAATTCAATATAACCTAAACACAAATTTGCAAATCAACAATGTAGCAAGTTTAGAAAAACAAAATTGTCAATTAGAGCAACAGGTAAGAATATTTTAATCTAGCAAGTTTAATCATATTAATTTCAAGTTATTTTGTAGTCAAAAAATGCATGAAAAAAAAAAAAACAAAGAAATAAATCACATAGTGACAAGGATTTACATAAAACACCCAAACATAGAGAATACTACAAACAACAACACATTTTCTAGAAACAATATCAATTACAAGACTTACTACGGTCCAAATGTGTAGCTACTAATTACATCAACCTGCACAAATAAAATGTAACGCCCCTAAAACAATATAATATATCCAACTCACAAGCGGAAGAACAACATAAATAAATACTTTCATTCATCAGAATTCGTTTACAAAAGATAATACATTCATAAATGTACATCCTAAATCTATAACATGTAATACCAGCTAATGATCAACAAAATAAATGCCCTACGGGCTTACATTTTTTCAAGTCATTACTTGGTTACAACAAAAAAGGGTCATAAGCTCTGTACATATAAAGCCCAAGGCTTGAACGAATATTAAATACAAAATAACATAAAAAGACCTTTCGGCTCTAAGGTCCTTCCAAGCTACGTCCTTGGAGGAGGCATGTCACCGGTACCCGAAAATGGTTTTACAAAGTAGGGTGAGCCAAAGCCTAGTAGAAACAATTTAACACAATATATGAGAATTAACGAGATATAAGTATGATGAACACTTTCATTATCCTACAACAAAGTCATTATAACTTTCTCCAAAACCATGGTATGCCAAGCTTACATTTCATTCCTTTCACTTTAATTCCATAGATACATCCACTACATTTAATCCACTCAACAGAGGGTACACCTCATAGGTTTCCAACGAATTAAAGTCATCACACAATACATTCACTTCTATTTGCCATTTTAAGGAAATTTCGTTCACGGGAATCGGCACAAATGTGTACAAATGGTTTTTGAGACTTTCACCCTGGACACACAAGCCAACTTAGTTCAATGGAGTCCATCACATTTCTTCTCTCAAATATCATACATATACAATGTATATCATTCATAATCATACTTAATGATAATGGTTAACGAATTAGTTTCAATTCGCCTAATCCACATATAAGGTCTACAACAATCACGACTATCATTCACCGATAGCCTAAAACGGTTATCTCTAAACAGATATACAATCTCTATAACAGATGATTTATTAAATTTCCATAGGTGAGTGATTAAGCAAATCCAACAACACCATTTATGTACATAACCTCCCAATTTCACATTTTTCATACCAATTTCATTATTTATACAAAATAATAAATCAAGATATTTTAGGGCAAAGCTCCCCATTTACCAAATATTAACCCAAATGCCAAAATCAACTATTTTGACGCAAGATAAACTCGTATCCAAACCCCATAATCATTTATACAATACCCACATAGAAACCCCTATTTTCCAACTTGAACCTAAACTCTAAGTTTGCTCAAAACATTTTCAAATCTCACCATTTTCATACAATAACCTATAACCAAGTTAAAACCCATATTAAGGTGTAGAAAATCCCTACCTCAAGTTTAGAAGACCAATGGAGCAAGCACGAAACTCTAATGACCCGAAACCAAATTTCAATTGGATCAAAGTAAAGCTCCTAAGATACTCTACCCTTTTTCCAAAGACACTAGGGCGGAGAGATCAATGGATCTAGGAGAAAATGTAGAGAGAGAGAGAGAGTCTCACTCTAGTGTTTTTGGAAGAAAAGATCTAAAAAAGTGATGTAAAAAGTCATTTTCATAATTTGATATACGCACAGTCCGCTCGAGCGCAAGAGTTGATGCTCGAGCATTAGACACAAAAAGTTATTCTGCTCGAGCACAAAAAGTCCCGTTCGAGCGTAGAATACACACCTCCAGTACTTTTGCAGACAACAGACAAACCGTTCGAGCGCCTACCCGCTTGAGCGTAGGAAACGCAGCTCGAGCATGAAAAACAACCCTCCTGTACTTTTGCAGACGTGCAAAGTACTGAGAGTTTGCAAACCCCACTTGAGTGTAAGAAAGGCCGCTTGAGCGGAGGACCAAAATTCTGGACAACACAAGGTTTGAAAACCAAGCAACCAACCTGTTCCAAACACACTTAACACGTCCAAATAACCATATTTAAGAAGGAATAAAGAGCAACAGACATTGAACAACATTCAGAAACCCTAAACCCAAGTCCAGACTAACACAAATGTCGGGTCAAAACTTAGATCGCTGTAACCTTCCCGCCTTAAAGAATTTCGTCCCCAAAATTTCAAATTAAGTTTTAAAACACAGTTAAAACTAATTACGACAATGATAATCTTTCAATTCCATCACCTTGACCTATTCATCGGTCATCCGTTCTTACCAACTCGATACACAAGTTCTAGTATCAAGTGTGCCAGTTACAATTCTCAAAACATTTACAATGTTTAAATCAAACTCAAGTTCTTTTTCCCAACTTACTCAATATATATACAATGCTCCTAAAAGTGATACAACACACACAATATTCCATATTCTTAAAATATATACAACGCTTATATTGAATTCATGTTTCCAAACTCCCATAACATATACAATGTTCTCATGATTTAAAACATATACAATGTTATTACATTTCATTAACATAATCAAAATCTTAACACATGCTTAGGCATTAACAAATAAATCCGGATATTTCTCTCGAACTTCCAATTTACGCTTCCAAGTCGCTTCCTCGACCCCATGATGTTTCCACAATACTTTTACTAAAGGAATTGTCTTGTCTCGCAAGACTCGGTCCCAGGTATCCAAGACTCTCACCAGTCTCTCCTCATACGAGACATCCTTGTCTACTTCTAAGTCGGTCCAATCCAATACATGCGATGGATCCGGCTCATATTTCCAAAGCATGCTAATATGAAACACATCATGGACTACAGAAAGTTGTGACGGCAATGCCAAACGGTAAGCTACTTCTTCGATCTGTTCAAGGATCTCAAAAGGCCTAATAAATTGAGGGGACAACTTCTCACTCTTTTCAAACCTCATCAAATCCCTCATAGGTGATATTTTCAAGAATACATGGTTTCCTACCTCAAAAGACAAGGGCTTCCTCCTACGGTCAGCATAACTCTTTAGCGACTTTGGGCCGTAACCAACCTCTTACGGATAAGTGCAACTTTCTCCGTCGTTTTCCGGACTAACTCCGGGCCCAACATAGGTGCATCACCCACTTCGACCCAACACATTGGGGATCTACACAATCGGCCATACAAAGCCTCAAACGACGCCATGCCAATACTCAATTGAAAGCTATTGTTATAGGCAAACTCTACCAAGGGCAAGTGCATTTCCCATGAACCCTTAAAATTGAGGACACAACCCCGAAGCATATCCTCTAAAATCTGAATGATACGCTCTGACTGCTCGTCAGCCTGAGGATGATATGCTGTGCTAAACGTCAGTTTAGTACCCAAGGCACCCTATAAGCTCTACCACAACTGAGTTGTAAAATGTGGATCTCTATCCGATACAATCGTTATTGGGACTCCGTGCAACCTCACTATGTCTCGAATATACAAGTCGGCAAGGAAATCTATTGAGTCACTCACACACATACGTATAAAGTGCGCCGACTTGGTCAACCGGTTAACTACTACCCAAATGGCATCACTGCCCCATTGAGTTCTAGGAAGACCCACAACGAAATCCATCGTAACATGCTTCTATTTCCACTCGGCTATAGGCAAGGGTTGCAACAAACCTGCTAGCCTCTGATGTTCGGCCTTCACTTACTGACAAGTAAGACACCTTGATACAAATACCGCCACTTCTTTTTTTATACCCCTCTATCAAAACTAGCGACTAAGGTCGTGATACATCTTTGTGCCTCCCGGATGCACTGCAAGGCATGAATGGTGAAACTCTCGGCAAGACTCCAGTACAAATAAACAATTACGGTATCTCACACTCAGATCAGGATACACATTCAAGTCTCTTTCTACCTTCCCATTAGAGATCTTCTCCCAGAGGGATTCTGTCTCAAGGTCACCCTTCTGTGCTTCTATCACTCGACTCATGAGTGTAGGCTGCGCAACCACCGAAAACAAAGCGACAAACTCAATAGGTTCGCCAAGATACAAGTCAAACTACCAATAGCACCCAACATCTCTCATTCCCGGATAGCAATACAAGCTACGCTACTAATAGATTTTTTACTCAATGCATCGGTCACAACATTGGCCTTTCCGGGATGGTAATGTAGCTCAAAGTCATAATCCTCTATGAACTCCATTCACCTCCTCTGTCTCAAATTCAAATCCTTCTGTGTAAATAGATATTTCAGGCTCTTATGATCAAAAAATACCTCAAATCTCTCACCATACAGATAGTGCCTCCAAATTTTTAAGGCAAAGATCGCCGCCGCTAACTCTAACTCATGAGTAGGATAGTTCCTCTTGTGTGTTTTCAACTGCCACGAGCCATAGGCTACTACCTTTCCCTCTTGGATCAAAACACAACCCAAACCTTCCCGTGAGGCATCACAATACACTAAATAACCCAAACCTCTCTCCAGAATAATCAACATTGGAGTAGTAATTAGTCTAACTTTAAGTTCTTGGAATGATTTTTCGCAAGTCTCACTCCAAACTTAACTCATTTCCTCGTTAATCTAGTTAAAGGTGAGGCTAGTCTAGAAAAATCCTTCACAAATCGACGATAATACTTGGCCAATCCCAAGAAACTACGAATATCGAAAGTATTCTTAGGTTGTTCCCAATCTTGAATTGCCTCTATCTTGGATGAGTCTACAGTCACCCATTCTCTAGATACCACATGTCCTAAGAACTTAACCTCTTTCAGCTAGAACTCATATTTCCCAAACTTAGTATACAGCTTGTGGACTCTAAGTAACTCAAGTACTACCCACAAGTGTTCCTCGTGCTCTTCCTCAGAGGGTGAGTAAATTAAGATGTCGTCCACAACGACGACCACAAAACGGTCTAGAAACTCACGGAAGATCCGATTCGTCAAATCTATAAAATACGGCCGATGCATTAGTCAGCCCAAAAAGCATCACCAGGAACTCGTAATGGCCATACTGCGTATGGAATGTTGTCTTTGGGATATCTTCCTCCCTCACTCTCAACTGATGATAACCCGATCTCAGGTCTATCTTCGAGAAGCAAGGAGACCCCTTCAATTGATCAAACAGATCATCTACACGAGGCATTGGGTACTTGTTCTTGAAAGTTACCCGGTTCAACTTTTGGTAATCAATATAAAGTCGCAACGCTCGATCTTTCTTTTTAGCAAAGAGAGTCGTTGCTCCCCAAAGTGATGTACTAGGGTAGATGAAATCCTTATCAAACAATTCTTGGAGTTGAGTCTTCAACTCAATCAATTTAGCAGGTGCAAACCTATACAGTGCTATAGAAATCGGTGCTGTACCGGACACTAAGTCAATAGAGAACTCGATCTCTCAATGAGGTGGTAAAGTAGTAAAATCCTCGGGAAAGACATCTAAGTATTCACAAACCACTCTTGGTAACTGAACCCGGGCTTCATCACACTCACTACTTAAGAAACTAGCAAGAAGACAGCTAAGTTCACTTCGCCCATGCGGATCATACACCAGTGATAAGACTCTACCAACCTGGTTTCCCAAGAAATGAAAACAATCCCCGTTCAAGGTACACACAGTAACCCTCTGATGGTAGCAATCTATAACAACTCGATATGAAGACAACCAATCCATACCCAATATAACATCAAAATAAAACATATCCATCAATACAAATGAAAAAGGAAGTCAGTAATCGACAACTTCTATATCATAACCCTGACACCCTTACTTCAGAACCATCTCACCCTCAATATATGACACCACACAAATAAGAGATGCTAACTGAGCTAACTCTAATCCCAAAACCAATGCAAATACAGACGAGATAAATGAATGGGAGTACCGGTATCAATCAACACATTAGCAATTGAATTGTAAAACAAGAAAGTACCTCTCACGATAGAAGACGCTAGTACTAGATCTGTCGCTGTGACAGTATACTCACGCCCTGTAGGATTGATGCACTAACTGAGCCGAAGAGGCTCCCTGATTGGCCTTCTGGCTCTATGTCTGCCTTGAACCAAATGCACCAGATGTGCCACCAAACTGTGGACAAAATCTCTTTAGGTGACCCACCTGCCCACACTGATAACATGTAAGCAGCTGCCCTCTCCCTTGACTCTGGCTTTGAGAACGAACCGAAGACGATGCTAGTTGTTGCTTTCCTCCTTTTTGCAGGCAAGCTGAAGACTTGTAGCCCAACTAACCACACTTGAAGTAAGTGAAATCCCCCAAACCACCTCTCTTAGAACCCGAACTCGGTACTGGAAAGGTAAACCTCGACTGTGCTCCCAGGCACTGTTGGGGATTAAAACCTCTCTGCCTCTTACTGTTCTATTGGACATCCTGGCTTCTCCTAGAGCCCCTCATCCTTTTATCCTCTAATTGTATCACAGTTTCCAAATGAGCCGCCACCTCCACAAGGCATCTGTAATCCCTAATCATCGAACCGGCCACCTTAAACATTAGCCTGGTCCTCAATCTCTTCTCAAACTCCAAGCAACGACATTCTTCAGTTGTCACAAGCTCGGGTGTAAACCTAGACAAGCTAGTGAAAGTGGCTTCGAAGTCTGCCATAGGTGTGTTCAACTGCACCAACTTAGAGAATTGATCTCTCAACTTCTCCCTAACTGTGGGAGGCAAAAACTTCTCCTAGAAGGCGTTGACGAAGGCCTCCCAAGTCCCTCCAATGCACCCTCATACATACTTCCACCATTGACCTACGTCTCTCTTCAACTGGAAGGACGCCAAGGTCACTCTCAAACCTCCGTCTTCGATGCCGAGCATCTCAAATGTCTTCACCATCAATTCTAGCCACTCGTCTGCCTTCAGCGGCTCCTTGGGATCACCCAAAAACTAGTCTGGATTCAACTAGAAGAACTCCATCTTCAAGAAAAATGGCTCTGTCTCAGCTACTTGGGCCTAGACTTGATTCTCGGCCTTGAGAATGTCCATGGATTCCCACAATGCTCTGGCCATTTCGCGGGCTAAGATGCCCATGGCTTGTTGATCAACTGGTTCGGCTACGTTAGCCTGACCAACACCCTCTTCATGTGCCAGAATATCATCCGGTACCAGCATCTCCTACCGTTTAGGCTTACCACCGCGTCCACATCATGACATCGTAATAAAGGTAACAAAAGATATTAGCACATTTACAAATGTACTGAAACTAACTCACTTGCATCCTAATACGATGGACAACACTAATTTACTCCACGTAAGCATGTATTCACATGAACACATATGAATTTCATTTTCGAATAATAACCGTCCCGTGGCGTTGCCAGAGTTCCAATTAGAAATAGCAGTGATCAAGTGCTCTTCTAACAGGACTTCTAGGAACCCGTGGACTCAATCAATATCCTAGAAATTTAATCCCATACCCATTTAATCACATAAGCACATATCGTCCACACTTAAGTCTTTAACAAGTGAGACAAAGCCGTTGTGGTACTAAGCACTTCTCACATACCCAAAGTATTCAAACCCGGTACGCTCTAATACCAAGTTGTAATGCCCCTAAAACAATATAATAAATCTAACTCATAAGCGAAAGAACAACAGAAATAAATACTTTCATTCACCAGAATTCGTTTACAAAGGATAATACATGCAATATACATTCATAAATGTACATCCTGAATCTATAGCATGTAATACCAGTTAATGATCAACAAAATGAATGCCCTGCGAGTTTACATCTTTCCAAGTCATTACTTGGTTACAACAAAAGAGGGTCATAAGCTCTATACATATAAAGCCCTAGGCTTGAACGAATATTAAATACAAAATAACATAAAAAGAACTTTCAGCTCTAAGGTCCTTCCAAGCTACGTCCTTGGAGGAGACATGTCACCGGTACCTGAAAATGGTTTCCCAAAGTATGGTGAGTCAAAGCCTAGTAGAAACAATCTAACACAATATATAAGAATTAACGAGATATAAGTATGATGAACATTTTCATTATCCTACAACAAAGTCTTTATAACTTTCTCCAAAACCAAGGTATGCCAAGCTTACATTTCATTCATTTCACTTTAGTTCCATAGATACATCCATCACATTTAACCCACTCAACAGAGGGTACACCTCATATGTTTCCAACAAATTAAAGTCATCACACAATACATTCACTTCTATTTGTCATTTTACGAAAATTTCGTCCGTAGGAATCGGCACCTTTGTATACAAATGGTTTTCGAGACTTTCACCCTGGACACACAGGCCAATTTAGTTCAATAGAATCCATCCCCTTTTTTCTCCCAAATATCATACATATACAATATATATCATTCATAATCATACTCAATGATAATGGTTAACGGATTAGTTTCAATTCGCCTAATCTACATATAAGGTCTACAACAATCACAACTATCCTTCACCGATAGCCTAAAACGGTTATCTCTAAACAGATATACAATCTTTATAACAGATGATTTATTAAATTTTCATAGGTGAGTGATTAAGCAAATTCAACAAGACCATTTATGTACACAACCTCCCAATTTCACATTTTTCATACCAATTTTATTATTTATACAAAATAATAAATCAAAATATTTTAGGGCAAAGCTTCCCATTTATCAAATATTAACCCAAAGGCCAAAATCAATTATTTTGACACAAGATAAACTCGTATCCAAACCCCATAATCATTTATACAATACCCACATAGAAACTCCTATTTTCCAACTTGAACCCAAACCTTAAGTTTGCTCAAAACATTTTCAAATCTCACAATTTTCATACAATAACCTATAACCAAGTTAAAACCCATATTAAGGTGTAAAGAATCCCTACCTCAAGTTTAGAAGACCAATGGAGCAAGCACAAGACTCTAACGATGCCAAAACCAAATTTCAATTGGATCAAAGTAAAGCTCCTAAGATGCTCTACCCTTTTTCCAAAGACACTAGGGTGGAGAGATCAACGGATCTAAGAGAAAATGTAGACAGAGAGAGAGAGTATTTTAGAGAGAAAGAGTCTTACTTTAGTGTTTTTGGAAGAAAAGACCAAAAAAAGTGATGTAAAAAGTCATTTTCGCGATTTGATATACGCACAGTCCGTTCGAGCGCAAGAGTTGATGCTTGAGCGTCAGACACAAAAAGTTATTCTGCTTGAGCGTGAAAAGTCTCGCTTGAGCGCAGAATACACACCTACAATACTTTTGTGGACAACAGACAAATCGTTCGAGCGCCCACCCATTTGACCGTAGGAAACGCCGCTCGAGCGTGAAAAACAACCCTCTAGTATTTTTGCAGACGTGCAAAGTACTGAGAGTTTACAAACCCTGCTCAAGCGGAGGACCAAAATTCTGGGCAACATAAGATTTGAAAACCAAGCAACCAACCTGTTCCAAACACACTTAACTTGTCTAAATAACCATATTTAAGGATGAATAAAGAGCAATAGACAATGAACAACATTCAGAAACCATAAAACCGAGTCTGGATTACCATAAGTGTCGGGTCAAAACTGGGATCGCTATATAAAATATTCCAAGCTTCAAGCTCAATCAATAAATGTGAAAACACTTAGTCTATGTGTCTTAGACCTAGGAATCCTCTCTCAATAATATGTAAGAATTCACAAAGAAAATAGGAATATATGGAACTCTCACAATACTCAATGTGTACTTAACTCTTTGAATCACCCTAACAAATAAGTCAAGACATGTATAGAAAAAGAAAAATCTAAGCGAACAAAGGAATCAAGATCCAACAACGATTTTATTATAAGTAACTATTGAAGTGCATACCAATAACACGCATTGATGATCGAATTGTCTATAAGATTGTTGCATAATACACCATGCGTTTGATTGAACATCACTACATTCAAATGATCAATGTGCTTGAATTGTTACGTAAAGAAATATCCGTTTTTGTTAGAATGATATCACTTTGCATTCAAACACACAAGGTGCTGATGATTTATGCACAAAATACAACATTCCAAATTCATACTATTCAATAATCAAGTTTATAGGTTCTAAAAGCCAAACCCAAAAGCTAATATGGCCTATATATTCATTATTTTTCATGTCAAAGAACACCAACTGATCCACATTGTCATCCAATACAAAGGCTTATTAATAAACTTTGTGCACACATAATAATTTAAAAAATAAGCATATCAGTTAAGTTAAGACTGAATAATTTGTACCTCATGAAAATTGGATATAAGATCACTAAAAATTACCCATAACTCATAGCAAAGATCCCATGTTCAATTCCTTAGCCACTAGGCCACCATGCAAGTTTCGTATAGTTAAAAAAACTAAACTATGTTTATTTACCTCATGGATAGTTTGACAATTGTTCCTCTTTTTTTTAGTTGCTAAAAAACCCGACATGTTAAGTAAAGGCTAAAAAATTGATTTTTTTTTGTTTTTTTTTGGTTATGGAGAAATTCCTTAACTTTTTTTTTAATGAAAAAACATGTTTTTTTTGGACTTAAATAACGAGAAAGTGACCTCTTTTTAGAGATGGGGTCACTGCTATGACTCCCTTCCTGCTGTGCCTATTGTGCGACAAAAATGTTGCCATTTTATGTTTTTTTTTTCTTCCCTTTATTGAAAAACAAACTCAAGCGATACACAGAGATTGAAAAGCACACCATTTGATGTGATTAAATTTTGAAGCTCGTCGAAAGAGGTGGCGAGGCCAGTCGTCCGCGTGGAGTTAGCTCCGACTTATAATTTTAGTTTAAACCAAAAGAGAACCTTGATTCATTTGGGAAGTCACTCTTCGTTTATAAATATTTTGACTTCTTAAGTGTAAATATGTATAGAGAATGAAAATATTTTTTTAATTTTTTTGTATAGTTTTTTAAATTCTTTGTCTAAATTAGTTTATTGCGAAACCACCCAAAATAAGCCCACGAGACTAGTAAACCATAAGGCAATTGGACCGTGCTATTCATACTTTGGGGTCCATCACAGGTCCTAACTCGATGATTTGAATCGTTCATTTTTTAAATCACAACGTGTAGATCATTTATGAAAAAAAATCAAATCGATTTGATATATTTAGTAATTGCTAAAAAAGTTAATTTTTTTGGTTATTGAGAAATTCTTTAACTTTTTAGCTGAAAAACACGTTTTTTTGGACTTAAATAACTAGAAAGTGACCTCCTGTTTTTTTTTTTTTTTTACTTATAATTTTAGTTTAAACCAAAAAGAACCTTGATTCATTTGGGAAGTCACTGTTCCTTTATAAATAATTTTTTGACTTTTTACTAAAAAAAAAAACAAAAAAACCAAAAAACAAAAAACAAAAAACAAAAAAACAAAAGTGTAAATATGTAGAGAGAATGAAAATATTTTTAAATTTTTTTGTATATTTTTTAAAATTCTTTAAGTAATTTTTTGACTAAATTGATTCATTGCAAAACCACCCAAAATAAGCCCGAATGACTAACAAACGATAAGACAATTGGACTATTTTGTTTAGGTTTGTGAAGTTCATCACAGGTCCTAACTTAGTAATCTGAATCGTTCATTTTTTAGACAATAACATGTAGATCATCCATGAAAAAAATCAAGTCGATCCAATAACCATAATTATATTATTTTATAATATTTATTTGCCAAAAAAAAAACAAATATTATTTAAAAACTAGATCGTTCATTTTTTGAGAGATAAATGTAATAAATTAACGTGATTATGATTATTGAATTGTTTGATTTTTTTTCCTAAATAATTTATATGTTGTGATCTAAAAAATAAATGATATTATCGAGACCCACGTAACCGAAGAGCACGTCAAAAAAATAGATGGGAGACAAGCTGATCCTGAAGATAAAGCCCACCTTAGCCCATGTAATGATTATCCTCATAAAAATGGTAAAAGTCCGAAATGACTTCAAGACCAATGGGCCAGCCCACCCCTCCGGCCCACTTTTCCCATCATTCATTCTAAACCCCCCCCCCCCCCCCAACATATATCTAGACATTTTCGTCCCAATCCACAATCGACAGCTCTTCGTCGCCGCTCGAACGCCATCGATGCTCGCTTGTGCTCTCTGAGATTCATACAAGGTTAGTAATAGCGATTCATATTCGTCTCTTCAATGTTTTTACGAATCTGTTTGGTTCCCTCTATGCCTAGTTCGATCCCTCTTTCTAGGGTTTGTACGGACATGTATGTTTGCCGATGAAATCAACATCTTTTGATATATATATATTGTTTGACATGTTGATGTTAATGTTCATGTGCAGGAACTTGGTTTGATTTGGATTTTATGAGCATGTACTCGTCGCGAGGGGCCAACAACAGCCCTATGCTTCGCAATCTGCTGCTTATTCTCAGAATGTGAGTTTTTCAATTCTCACTGCCATTTGAATATGCTTTCAACATGTTGGATACTGGGTTTAGTTCATCTCCAGGTTTTATTCAATTTTTGCTCAAATTTGTGTAAAAGCTTTGTTTGATGTGAACCCTTGACTCAAACCTATATCAAATTTGAATTTGGCTAAAAATCACTTAAAAACCTGTCAACCCCTTGAATCAAACCTGTGTCAAATTGAGTTTGACCCTTTTTTTCTTTTACCCAAATCAAGAGACACTTCATTTGGTTTGAGTGATTTGGAGAGAAAAGAAATGAAATGGAGAGAAATGGATTTCAATCACTTGTTTGGATTACCAAATACGAGCGAAATGGAAAAAAACACATTTCTCTCGTAATCCCTATTTTCAATATCTCCAAAAATGGAGAGATTGGAAGTGGGAGAAAAATGAATCCAACCAAATATTATTTTGTTATAATACCAAAATTAAAGATATAGAACAAATAAACCTATAAAAGTTTAATTTGGTAATATAACATTATATCATTTTTTTTCCCTCTTTCTTTTATATAGTTTAACCAAACAAGATAAGGGAGAAATCAGTATCATTTTTTTTTTTTTTTTGTTTCTTTTTTCTCTTATCTATCCAAACAAAAGGGAAAGAAATCACTATCATTTCTTTTCTCTTGTAACTTACATCATCATTTCTTTTCTCTTCTCTTCTCGTATAACTTACATAATCATTTCTTTTCTTTTCTCTATTAAGAATGTGTTTGGGGTAAACTAAAAAAGTGTATTTTTTTACCAATACACTTATTTGGGTCACATCAATAAACATTTATCAACATCTCTTTACTTTTCTAACCACTTTCTCTACTTTTCTACACATTTTTTTTTTATTATAAAAAGTCAAAAAGTGCACTTATTTAGAACATCCTAAACCACCTCTAAGTTACCAAACATATTGTCGATATTTACTCAAAATTTTCAAGACCTTTACAACTTTTCCATTACCAAAGCTTTTACTCAAACTTATGCTTAAATATGAGTTTGTCCATTTGAGTGCTTTATATTAAATAAAGTGTTCATTGATGGCAGTGGTAAATTTAAAAGCCAGAATAGCCTTGAAATTTTTGACTAAAAGCTTTATTAGACATGAAGCACTCAAATAGACAAACTGAGATTTAAGCATATATTTGAGTAAAAGTTTCACTAATGGCATAGTGGTGAATTGAAAATTTAGAAAATAGCCTTGAAAATTTTGAGTAAACGTTTTAGTCTCCCTTGGTTTGAGGAAAAAAATACAAGTAAATCTCATTTTGATATGAGTTTGAGTAAAGGAAAAAGGGCTGGACCTATGTTACCAGAAAACTCTAATACTCTAGCGAATTACGTATTGGTACGCATGTTCTGAAATATGGTACATTTTCGTTCCGAAACAGTAAATTAAGTGATCCAAAGTGATCCCAAATTTTTTTTCCAATATATTTCTCTAAATGTTATCTTAGGAGAAAAAAAAATCAAATATATGAATTAAAATCTAAGGTGAGTTAAGTTTTGATAAGACAAAAATATAAAAAATGGGTCATAATTTTCATAAAAATGATTTGCTACATGAAAATATATATATTGGATACCTAATAGTTAAAAGAAAATTATTCTAGAAATACCTTAAATTCTTAAGTGCAATATATATATATATATAAGTCAAGTCTACTCCTATCCTATTGTACCACATTTTGGAGCATGTGGCGTACCACGTTCCCGTTCATATTCTCGTTCTATGTACCGGAACGATCTAAGTTCTAGGTAACATAGGGCTGGACATGCTTTGTGAAAATACAATTTTCTGTAACTTAAAACCCAAAACAAAATGAGCACGGAAGCAGACTCTGGGAGCATATATGGATTCTGCTTCCCTAAAATCATTAAAGTTTCAAAAACTTTGTGGCTTACTTACTGAAACCATTCTTGCATTGTGTTGAATTTTTAATAATGTGTTGAATTTTTCCTTTCTTGCATCATGTCATGTCATTTTATTTTTATTTTTATTTTATTTTATCACACTTTTTTCATATCTGTTATAGTTGATGCCTGCTTATGCTGGGAGTTCTGTTGGAGGACCTGATGGGAGCTCTCAACTATCTATGGCTTCTCGGCACTCATCAATGTTAGGCGGTCCTCAGGAATCAGATATCACTGGATATAGAGGTCATCCCTCCACTGGAGCTCATTATGGTGGGCAATACAGTTCTGTTTATGGATCTGCTGCTTTGAGCAGTGGTCAACAGGTCAGCGATTTTACTTGATTGTTATGTGTGAATCAATTTTTATTGGGAGGTGGCATGTGATGTAGCACTTAGTCATCCCCATACTTGTTGTAGAGAGTCAAAGTTGTCCACAAAATGAATGACTTTTTATTCAAAAATAGGTTTCCCAAAAATTAAAAGATTGAGCAGTTAATTAAGAAAGGCCTTGATCAAGTGCATTGATGAACCATGTTGATTTCAATGTTAATGGCTTTGAATTGCATTATTTTTCTTCTCGGTTCAATATTTCTCTCGCACCTTTACAATGCTTTTGTAGTTTTTAAACCGAATGAGGGTGTTTGATTGGACTTTTTTTAGCCAACTTATAGCTTTTAGCTTTGGAAAAGTTATTTTGGACTGTATGGTTAAACTTATTTTAAGCAGCTTCTGATTCTAACAACTTCTTTTAACTCAAAGAAGTTGATTCTAAAGTTGCTCACCGTTGCTTTGATTATCGGTTTACATTGTGGATATGTTAATTTACGGTTATACTCTAAGATTTTTTTTATTTTTTATTTTTTTAAAAATAGAAAAAGACCCAAATGGACTATAGATTATTATTATTATTATTATTATTTATAAGAAATGTAGACTAGTAGTTAATAACAAAAAATAAAAATTAATTAAAAAAGTTATTTCACAGCTTATTTAACAAACACTACTCAATAACTTAAATTTAAATCCAAGAGCTACACCAAACAGATTAACAGCTTCTGATTAAAGTCATAATCTATAATCTGTTAAGTTATAATGGCCCTGTTTGGTAGAGCTGTGGGAAAGTGCTTGTAGCTTATGCCTAAACAGCTTATAGCTTATAACTATGAACATAAGCTGATTTCTGACTTATAAATTAAGCATCTTCTGGCCTACTCAAAGAATAAACTGATTTCTGACTTCCAAAAAGTTATAAGCTATAAGTTATAAACTAAACCAAACACATCAAAATAGCTTAAATTAAGCTGAAAGCTGAAATAAGCAGCTTTTAAGCTGCACCAAACAGGGCTAATGTATAATCTGTTTTAATAGCTATACCAAACGGGGCCAATCTCTTTTAGAGTTCAGACATGCATGTCCACATGGAACTCTCTTGCACACAAACTTCAATACTCTGTCCGTGAATGTGGGATACTTCAATATCCAAAATCTTTTACTGGCACACCTGTTTTTTATTTTATTTTTATTTTTATTTTTATTTTTATTTTTATTTTTATCAGGCAACAAATAGTTATATTAGAAAACATGATGAGGGGGCACAATCCTTGTACAATGAGAGAATGAAGAAAAAAGAAAACAACAAAACAAAAAAAAAGTACATAACAAAGATCCAACACTTGAAACAACCCATACACTTTGGAATGCAGCCAGTTTAACTGTGATCCTCAAGTGAGCTGTTTTGACAGTTCGACAATGTGCGTTTGGGGTTTCATTAGTTGTTGATTCCTTGGGCCAACCATCTTGCACTATTTGAAACCATACCTATAAATTCCTTTGCTATCTTTTTCTCTACAGGTTTCTGGAATGAGTGCCAAAGGAGCTGGGCCATCTGCTTTGGAAGGTCGTAGTGGTTATGGCTCAGCTATGCCAGATTCACCAAAGCTCCCAAGTGGTGACTTTGTATCATCATCAAGCCATGGATATGGCCACAAAAGTGAAATTATTCTCTGATAAGATTTCTGATTATTCATCAGTTGAAAGGCGCCAATATGCTGAGCGACAAAGTGCATATGTAGGGAGGATTTGCAGAATGTCCCAGCAGGTCGATTTGGTGATTCTATGAGTTTTGCTCATCAGCATCAGGTGTTGTGTTCTCTTCTCGTGTCTTTTCTTAAAGTTTTTAATAATTTTACCTTTTCGTTCTGCAAATAATATTAATTTGTTTTGACTTGGTTGTTTATTTTAAAGATTAGTTTCTCTTCCATTATTTTATTTTGTATTCATGTTCTTGTTTCTGTAACAGACAGACATGTATGATCGCATGGATCAGGCATCACTACTTGACAGGAACAGCTGCTCAAGGCTCAATCACTTCAATCTGCTTCTCTTGACGGTGGTTCCAGGTATTCTTTGTTAATGGAGTTTTATTGTATACCTGTTTAAGTTGCAACATAGTGCGTGTTTGATAGCAAGTGGTTGTCATTTTATTTGATACTCTTCTCCAACCTATAGCCAGCATAAGTAATCCATGCCACTTCTATGACACGAGACACCTATTTCAATGGTGATACTATACTGTTTGTGCACAGATATGCACATCTGTGCACAACTTTGTAGTTGGCATCATATTTTCTACTGCACTGTGTAGCAACACATTTCTGGCAGACAAGCTGATTATCTTGCAGCAAGGGGGGCTAGTATTCGTCATCCAGCACAAGATCATATGTCTTTTGGTGGAAGAATCGGCTGATCCTCGCAGTTTATCAATTTTAAGCGGTTCATCATATGGTGGACAACACACTCCGTCAATTTTAGGGCAGCTCCACAGAGAAAGCGTGGATGATCTCATATATGCTCAGAGCTCTTCAAATCCAGGTTATGGAGTTAGCCTGCCTCCTGGTAGGGATTATGCTACAGGAAAAGGGCTTCATGGTGCATCCTTGACTCGGATTATCCAGGTAGCTTGTTGGCGCGGTGGTCATTCGAGGAT